>BSBK01000288.1:702500-1323017 GCA_027943335.1 Chamaecyparis obtusa | reverse complement strand
TTTATCTTTATTATAGGAAAATGAAGATAGCTAAATATGTATGCCATGTCTAATGATCATAAACTAATTGAGGATGGATTTCTAATAAAAGGCTTACGTAAGCATTAGCTTTCTCTTAGACAAGAAATTATTAATGATATATTGGCGCTACAAGATATATGGCTTTCGTTAACTAATAGATTTTTTATAAAGGTTCATTTTATGAGATCATTGGGAATCCCACCCCATTGAAACTTTATGGGATGGTTTAGATGCCAATATTTACTAACTCAGCAACCCAAGTGACTATTCATTTGGAGTAAGGTAACCAGTGCATGAGGTGGTATTTTATTTTATGTCAAAAGATGTATTAATATTAACCAGTAGATTTTGTAGAATGTTTCTTGCTTTACAGGGGGAGCATCCAATTTGGTGCCAAGTTCATCTTCTCTCCGAAGATATAAGTTCCAAAGGTTGATATACCTAAGGATTAAAACAAAGGTGTATTCACATTTAAATTGATGTAACTTATTGGAAGCTTGTAATTCTTGAAAATTTAAAAATTTCTTAAGAGAGTGGGTATGCCCATGGATCTATGTATGTAAAAATCTCGATAGAGTTCGAGTCGTTGGAATGCCCATGTATATTTTGTATTAGGAACAAGACTTTTTTTCCCAGGCATGGCTGGAGGTTTTCTTGACCCCCGCTCTTTCCTACCAGTGCCTGCACTGAGTCGGGTTATATTGTAAAATTAATTAATATTAATAAAATTTTGGCTTCGGCCTTTTCCAATAAAAAAACAAAAAAAAACTTGATAAACTATCAATTCCATTTTTTTCACTACTTTTTTTTTCTCTTTTCATGACCCATAAAAAGTCAAAACCTTGCTAGGGTAGTTGGTCCTCTCTCTCTCTCTTTCTCTCTCTCTCTCTCTCTCTCTCTCTCTCTCTCTCTCTCTCTCTCTAGGTTTTGGATCAAATGAGGACCTAAGCCACTTAAGGGCTTGGGGTCTCTTTGTCTTCTTGACCATGATAATTTTTTCCAATGCTTTGATATACTTTACCATGAGCATGAGGTAATCTCATACTCCTTCTAAAGTGGGGGCTAAAAGTAGTATCCTAAATCATAAGCACCTATAATTATATGCTCAATTAGGCCTATTTTAGTATCTTTAAGGTTTCATGGCTTTTATACTTGATCCATCCTCATACTACTTATCTTTTGGATATTCTATCCATATTCTTGACTCCCAATTTTTATCAATGGTGGGGGGGGGGAGGAATAGGTTGGCCCACCTAACCTATTCCTTGGCTTTTCCTCAAAATTTTTAATCAGGGGACCATCTCAACAGTTAAGTGGGAAGTCCAAAATATCATTGGCCTTTTCAATGTTTTGAGCCCTAAAATATGGGGAGAGGTATATAAACATCCTATCTATCCTCATTTTGGTAACCATGATCAATATTTTTCAAGAACTCTCTAGATTTCAAGTAATCAAGATTTGAAGGAAAGCATTCAAATCATCTAAGATAAAGGATTCATTTTAAGAATTATTCAATTATCCAAAGCATCCTTTGAAAGGAAAAATATCCATTGTATGAAGCTTCTCTCCCTCATAAATGCCAAGAAGAGGATACCTAAACCAAGCAAGAAGATCCTTTATGCATTCAAATTCATTATTTCTTCAAGGTCAACGTTAATTAAACATAATGTTCATGGATATTTGAGGATAATTTGTAGATCTATGCATTTATGAAGAGCATCTTTGATTATTCACTACATTTTAATATTCAACAATTACATACAAGCAACTTGCAAACATCTTCATAGACATTATGACAATGGGTCCATTTATTAAGGTGTTTTACATTGTAGATATATTATCTACTTTACATTTACAAAGGTTCCTTTCATGAAATTAATTTTTATTTCAAGTTTTATTTCTCAATCAGTGTTTGTGTTAGTAAAATCCATTTCTACACAATATTTTCATCTTTTTTTGCGTGTAGGTGCAGGTGGCATTCACACAAGATTAGATCTAGGTAGTTCAAGACCCCATGAATAATTTGAAACTAAAAATATGAAAAAGTGGAAGGAACAAGTCATCCCACTCAACCTATTCCCAAGAACATGTCATCCTAGGTGACCTAGTCCCCCATAAAAAGGCCCAAATTGATCTTACAGGGAAGTGACATCTTATGGACCCCCATTTTTGGCATTTGCCCTGAGATATTTGATTTTTTTTATTTTGTGCATTTTGAAACATGTATTTCTTCTTATTTAGCTCTCTATCTTTAATTGATCAGTCATATCCCCCCTAATTAATCTTCTCAAGCACACAATAATAAAGGGATCAATGTACTAACTTAGTGCTTGAGCCTCTTGAGCCAAGTTGGTCACATTCCTTTGAATTTACCTAAAGGATTGGTTGTATTTTACATTAGGGAACCATTCTAGAACCCCTTATTATTCTCTTAACCACATTCCCTCATTGTACATGTTATTTTAGAGACTTGGGGTTTGATTCTTTTGATGAACTACAACTGATTTTAGAACCTAAGTGAAGAAACTGTGATTCAAGATCACCGAGAAGATTGATTAGATATGTAATATGATTAACTCAATATTATGTTGTCATTGATGTCAACTAGTTTGACAACACTTATCTTGTAAGTTACTATACCGATACATCTGTAGTGAAGGAGTGAAAGAGATGATGAACAAAAATATCTACATGAGAAAGATGGATATGACAGATGAGGATATGGAATACATTGAGTAACTTGTTGATGAGTCTATGACTTTATGTTATTGACTTGATTATTGTTTCATTCATCTATGATGAGGAAAAGAGCTAAAGACACAAAGTAATGTTGTTGGTTGATGAAGCATTTTAGTATACACCGACGGAGTGTAGTGTACACCGAGCACAGTGTTAACTGAGCTTGTGTTCACTGACACATTTCTTTGTTAACCAAGAAGAACAGAATGAACTAAATGACTAGTTTAGCCGATAAATTGATGAGCTGGCAAATGTATTAATTCGAGTTAATAGATATAAGTTTGTTGCATAGATCGATGACTGAAAAAATTTAGGAAAGATCTAAAGGATGAGAAATCAAATGTGTTATTAACACAAGTATCGAGGTATGTTTAAGAGGCAAAATCAATGAATATGATTAAGCGAAAAAATCTGATGGAGCAGAAGAAAATGGTTTACATGTCTATATAAGAGACTGAAGATTTCACACTGAGTGTGATGCTGGAAGAGAAGAAAATTGAAGAATCATTGCGTGAATAAGTTTTCATGCATTCTGATCATACTGGTAAGGAGAACCCTACTACAGAGCATTACCGAGTGACAGAGAGTGATTATCGATGGACAGTAAGTTGTAACGTGTTTGAAATAGAATTGATTTATTGATCAGAAAGATTTGTATGAGATGAACATTGATCTATAATTTGCAATTGAAGTTGTATTAATTCAGATCACCTACTATTACATATTTAACCATTGTACACAGTCAAATCTCTTAACCAAGTGGACTAAGAAAGTCTTATTATGTATCATTCATAGAATGAGCATTTGTTAATCCTGTCAACCCCAGAGTGACTGCTGGTCTTAAATCCTCTAACAAGGTCACACCTAATAGTGTGTTTGTAACCTTTAACAGGGTTGGGTCTTCACCGACCTCACTTTCAGAAGAGTGAATATTTTGGGTTGCCGGTCCCAGGTGGTTTTTTCCCTTCATAAGGTTTCCACGTTAAATCTCTTGTGTTATGTGTTGATTGTGATGTTTGTTTTGATGTCATACGTACTTATTACATATTTGATTTGATCGGTAATTGCTATAAGTTTAGACTGATAATCTATAAATGCACAGATAGTAAAAGTATTTTAAGTTGCCGAGCAGCAGAAATTGAAGTAATTATTTTTGGATTATACATTTTGTATTGGGATAGTGATTAACTGATTCACCCCCCCTCTCAGTTATTCTAACAATTGGTATCAGAGCGTTGGTTTTCTTTGAACAGAGTTTTAAGGACTTCAGTAAAAAGTTCTCAAAATGTATAAGAGGGAAGTGCCAAAGCTAAACAAAGAGAACTTCATAGTATGGCAGAGCCGGATGAAGTTGCACATATTTGGAATTGGGAATGCTGCACTAGAATTGATGGAGAATGGTTATATAGGACCGACACCAGGTCCCCTGACACTTGATCAACTGAAAGACAGGCATGAACAAAATGTTATTATGATGGAACTTGTTGCTATCTACACCGATACTAAATTTGAAGATATCAAAAGTTGCACTACTGCAAAGGCCATGTGGGATAAACTTTCTCAAGTTTACAGTGGATATGTGCATATTAAAAGAGCCAGAGCAGAAAGCCTAATGGCAAAATTCAATGATATGAAGAATGAAAGAAGGTGAGAATATTGTGCAATATACAAATAGACTGAAAGAGGTAGTACATGCTAATTAGAGCATCTGATGGAGTCATTGGTGAAGAAATAGTTGAAAGTAAAGTACTCAACACCTTATTGCCAGTTTACGACAATCAGAATATCTGCTATTCATGAGACAAGGTCTGCATCTGGTAATGTACTTACACTTGACAATTTGATTGGTAAACTTACAACCTTTGAGTTAAATAATTTTGATTACAGTGTTCTAACATTTTTGGAATCCGCTTTCATGTCTTCTCTAAAGATTAGTAAGTCTAGCAGGAGTAATAAAAATGATAGTGATAGTAATACCGATGATGAGCTTGATGAACTTGAAGCTATTATGGCTAGAAGATTACCCAAAGGTAAAGGAAGATATAGAGGTAAGCTACCTTTGGCATGCTTTAATTTGTAAAGAGGTTGGCCACATCACTGCTAGATGTCCACATAAGATGGGTAATGACACACCTTGTATGGTAAGAGGTAAAGGAACCTTAATGATAAATGATTATGATAAAATGTGATAATGCTTATTGGGTAGATGGATTGAACTATAACTTCTTAAGTGTGGCACAACTAAATAATTCAAGGTCACTGAGTTGCTTTTGAGAGCAAGAAAGTGAAAATCTTGATGATGGAGGAGACTAGTTGGAACTGGAGCAACAATCAAGAGGTAATCTATTTTATCTTAATACTAATGAGTCTTCTTTCTTGATGATGAAAAATGATGATGCTTGGTTGTGACATAAAAGGTTATGCCATGTGAACTTTGATAACATGATTAAGACCAGTAAATGGAAAAGAGTTAGAGGGTTGCCTAACTTGTCAAAACCGGATCATGTTATGTGTTATGAATGCCAGAAAGGTAAGATGACTAAATCTAGTTTCAAAAGTAAGGATTATTCAACAAAGAAGATACTTGAGTTGGTTCATACCAACCTATGTGGTCCTATGAGAACTCAGAGTTATTATGGTGATAGGTACTTTATTCTTTTTGTTGATGACTATACTAGATTTATAACTGTTATGTTCTTAAAAGAAAAATCTAAAGAATTTACGATGTTTAAGTGGTATAAGGCTAAGGTAGAAAAAGAGTTGTGAAAGGAATTGAAAATTCCTAAGATCTGATAGAGGAGGTGAATTAATTTATGATGAATTTACTAATTCTGTAATGAGCATGGTATTAAAAAGATAGGTCTCAGCACCGAGGGCACCTCAACAGAATGGGATTGCTGAAAGAAGGAACAGGTCAATATAGTTGACTGTGCTAGGACATTGATGCTATAAAAGAATGTTGCTCAGGACATACTGGAGAGAAGCTTTCAGTACAATAGTTTATGTGCTTAATCGAGTTCAATTGAAGGACACCAACAAGACACCCTATGAGTTATGGTTTGGACACAAACCTACTGTAAGTTATTTCAGAATATTTGGAAGAAAATGTTTTATTCTGAAAGATGAAGAGAAATGGAAAAATTTGACTCAAAAGATGATGAAGGAATATTTCTAGGATATTCTAGTAAAAGGCAAAGCATATAAATGTCTGAATAAAACTACTAATAAAATGATTGAAAGCACTAACGTCCGTGTTGATGAGTTTGATGAAAAGAACATAGAGGAAAGTACAAAGGAACTAGAAGACTACGGTAGATTCACATTACATTGAACAAAAAGAGTATTTACTGAAGCCTCAGCCTGTGGTAACCGGTCAGCATGAAAAATAATACCAAATAGTAGGAAAGAGAAATTGATGAGCAGAATGGCCCTACCAAACAAGCAAATGAACTTGCACAGGATGAACAGGAAAGGAGAGATAGGATTACTAGTGAGTTTTGTTAGAAGACATCATCCTGAATCACTAAATCATTGGGAGACAAGCAAGATGGCATGCAAACAAGGAGCAAAGCAAGACAAGGTACATGTCCTAGATTGTGATTATGAGCCGAAAAATGTAAAAATTGCACTAGAGAATTGATGAATGGGTTAATGCAATGAAAGAAGAAATAGAGAAAATAGAAAAGAAACTAACCTAGACTTTAGTACCCTGACCTAAAAGATAAGAATGTTATCAGTACTAATGTGGAATATTCAGGAACAAGTAGAATGAGAATGGGGAAGTGACAAGAAATAAAGCTAGATTGGTATGCAAAGGATATGCACAGGAGGAAGACATAGACTATGGTGAAACCTTTGAACCCCGCTTGCTAGATTGGAAGGAGTCAGAATGCTACTTGCATATGCTACACACAAAGAAATTCAAGGTATATCAAATGGATGTCAAGTCAATGTTTCTGAATGGAATACTTGAAGAAGAAAGTCTACATAGAACAACCTGAAGGGTTGTTGATCCAGAAATGAAAGATATGGTAGTGTAGACTACATAAAGCTCTATATGGGTTGAAGCAAGCACCGAAAGCCTGGTATGAAAGGGCTGCATACTTATTTGTTAAGTATAGAATTTTTAAGAATAAATGAGAATAGCAATCTGTATATGAAAGGGAGATACTAATGATACAATTCTTATTGCTAAAATATTTGTGGATGATATCATATTGGGAGGTCAAGATCAAATATGTAAAGCCTTTGCTGATGATATGAGGAATGAATTTGAAATATCTATGTTCAGAGAGATTAATTTCTTTCTTGGACTACAAGTGATCCAACGGAGTGATGGGATATTCATCACACATTCTAAATACATAAAAGAAGTATTGATACATTTTGGCATGGAAGATGCTAAACCTATGGAACACTGATGGCTACTAGATGTAAATTGACTAAGGAAGATGAAACTACAGAGGTAAACCAGACTCTGTACCGATCAATGATTGGTAAGCTAATGTATGTAGTTCATAGTAGACTAGATATAGCACATGCTGTGGGAATAGTTGCTAGATTTTTCTGCTAATCCTAGAGAATCACACATGATTTTCTTTCTGAAAGAATCTTAAGATACCTGAAGAAAATAGAAGACTATGGATTATGGTATCCTAAGGAAGACAAGTTTGAACTTAGAGTCTATACCAACGTTGATTGGGCTGGAAATGTGGATGACAGAAAAAGCACCACCTGAAAGACTTGTTACCTGGACAAGTAAGAAGCAGACTTGCATTTCTCAGTCTACAGCTGAAGTAGAGTATGTTGCTATTGCTACAAATTGTTCAAACATTGCATATATTCAACAAGTTCTGGAAGGTATGAATGAGATAATCACCTGAGCCTATGATTATATACTATGATAACACCAGTGTAATTAATATTTCAAAGAATCCAGTGATGCATTCTAAAACAAAGCATATATCAATAAAGTATCACTACTTGAGAGAACAAGTACAGGAGAAGCAAGTTAAGCTAGAGTTTTGTTACATCAAAAGAACAACTTGTAGATATATTTACAAAATCTCTACCGAAAGACACATTTGAGTATTTGAGGACTAGACTTAGGGTCCGTCCCCTGTCTACCGATCACTAAGGTGATTCAGATGTTGCATCAGCCAAATCTTATCAGAAGATCATTCATGTTGATGCAACATAGTTCACACTTTGGATCATGTCTAAGGTTGTGAAAGGTACTAGTACAGAATGACATATCAGTATACAGAGATACAGAGTATGCACAGACAACAAAGAGTTACTTGGCTACTGAAGAGCTATTTGTTTATTTGTTTCTTTGGCATTGTTGTCAAAGGGAGAGATAAATAATATGAAACAAAGGGAGAGATAATCTGAATATGCACCGATGAGAACTATCTAAGGGAGAGCATTGAAGATCAGTTACTGAGAACAGAAGAAGGAATCCAAGAGCTAAAAAGATCATATTTGAAATCATGTCAGTTTACTTGTAATGCTGTTGAGTAATGTAGTGATTAAACATATTAAAGCTAGGGAGAGCTTGTACAACATTTGTTTACAGATTTGTAGAATACATGTTTGGTATGTGTATGGTATATTTCATATTTCTTGAGTTTCCATCAATGCCAAAGGGAGAGATTGATGAATTACAACCTGATTTATAACTTGATTGAAGAAAACTGTGATTCAAGATCATCGAGCAGATTGATTAGATATGTAATATGATTAAATCAGTATTATGTTGTCATTGATGTCAACTAGTTTGACAACACTTATCTTGTAAGTTACTATACTGATACATTTGTAGTGAAGGAGTGAAAAGAGATGAGGAACATAAATTTCTACATGAGGAAGATGGATATGACAGATGAGGATATGGAATACATTGAGTAACTTGTTGATGAGTCTATGACTTTATCTTATTGACTTGATTATGTTTCATTCATCTATGATGAGGAAAAGAGCTGAAAGACACAAAGCAGTGTTGTTGGTTGATGAGCATTTTAGTATACACCAATGGAGTGTAGTGTAAACCCGAGCACAGTGTTAATCAAGCTTGTGTTCACCGACGCATTTCTTTGTTAACTAAGAAGAACAAAATGAACTAAATGACTAGTTTAGCTGATAAGATTGATGAGTTGGCAAATGTATGAATTCGAGGTAACAGATAAAGTTTGTTACACAGATCGACAACTGACAAAATTTAGGAAATATCTAAAGGATGAGAATCAAATGTGTTATTGACACAAGTGCTAAGGTATGTTTAAGAGGAAAAACCAATGAATATGATTAAGCAGAAAATTTGATGGAGCAGAAGAAAATGGTTTACATGTCTATATAAGAGACTAAAGATTTCACATTGAGTGTGATGCTGGAAGAGAAGAAAACTACAGAATCATCGCATGAACAAGTTTTCATGCATTCTAATCATATTGGTTAAGGAGAACCCTACTGCGGAGCATTACTGAGTGATAAAGAGTGATTACCGATAGACAGTAAGTTGAACAGTGTTTGAAACATAACTAATTATTTATCAAAAAGATTTGTATGAGCTGAACATTGATCTGTAATTTGCAATTGAAGTTGTATTAATTCAGATCACCTACTGTTACATATTTAACCATTGTACATAGTCAAATCTCTTAACTGAGTGGACTAAGAAAGTCTTATTATGTATCATTTATAGAATGAGCATTGTTATCCTGTCAACCCTAGAGTGACTTCTGGTTGGACGATAACGGTTGGTCTTAAATCCTCTAACAAGGGTCACACCTAACCAATGTGTTTGTAACCTTTAACAGGATTGGGTCTTCAACAACCTCACTTTAGAAGAGTGAATATTTTGGGTTGCCGGTCCCAGGTGGTTTTTCCCTTCACAGGGTTTCCACGTTAAATCTCTTGTGTTATGTGTTGATTGTGATGTTTGTTTTTATGTCATACTTACATATTGCATATTTGACTTGATCGGTAACTGCTATAAGTTTTTGACTGATAATCAGTAAATGCACAGATAGTAAAAGTATTTTTAGTTATCGAGTAGCAGAAATTGAAGTAATTATTTTTGGATTATACATTTTGTATTGGGACGGTGATTAACTGATTCACCCCCCTTTCAGTTATTCTAACATCTTTGTAGTGCCTCTCTTGTTTTCTTCTTGCATGACATCCTTATGGATGTAGCTTTGGCATTATTTTTGTGGTGGTACCTCTATGTAGTTGGATGATAACTCTTTTGTGATGCTTTTTGTTGGCTCTGGATACTTCATTATTATATTATGTGATTATTTGAGTGTACTAAATTCTTGGATAAATATATGTTTATATTTTGTGATCATGTTGGATCCAAGAGGTATTGGTGCCTTCTTTTTGATTTGGTTAATAATCTTGCATGAAAAAAATTACTTATTTTATTATGCCTGGTTGTGAGAACCATTTTGTTGTTGCTTGTTTCATACCTTCTTTAGGATGCTAGACCTTATGAGCTTATTATTGTGAGTTTGTCGACTTACTATGTCTTTGGTTATTTGAAATTTAATCTATATTCTTGTATTTGATCATGTGGATATTTATTTGTTATGATCTTGTATTGGCATTGTGAGATGCACTTGGTTACAGTATATTGCATTGTTCTTAACGATTCCACTTCTAATTTAGATGATAGATTATACTTATTATTTTATAGATGCTCACACTTGTATGGTTAAATCTAGGTTATTTTATATACAAGGATACTTTGATTATGTTTATCTTGATGTGATTGCATGAGATTAACTAGTCATTTTACTAGTGGTTATTGATATGTTTGGTTAATTCATTGAGGTATGTTCCAGTGGTCATCTAGCTTTTGTGCCTTACCATGTTTGTTTGTTATTAGGTTTGGAGATTCAATTGATACATGTTGTAAAATTTTATTTAATAATTGATGGGTCTTGAGACACCTGTACTCCTGGTTTTTGTGGCCAATTAAGTGCTTCTTGTATTACAATGGAGCCATGATCCTTGAGCCTTTTATGGCCATGTATTTATTGTTCTATATTTTTTCTTTTAATAATTAGATTTTCTCATGCTTGAGTTTAGCTCACATTTAGTATTCAAATGGATGGTGTTGAGATCATATCCTTAGCATAATAGAGTCATGCTCATTAACATGATTCATTTAGAGACCCATGCTCTTGGTTTGAGACCAATCAAGCTTACCGTGCTTCATTTTGGTTTATAGATTTTAAGAGTCTTTTCTTGCATTTGTTGCATAGTGTCCTATTGTTATAATTGGATGATCATTTTTGGTGTTTGGGTAGTGGAGTGGAGTGGCTCTCCATGATGAGCTGGGACACAAAGGGGTCACTAGGGTAACTCCTAGAAAATTCTTACTAAAGTGATAACTAAATAAATAAATGGGTTAGAATACATTAATAAGAATTAATATGACTATCTAGCTGTCCCAAGGATGTTGATCAAAGGTATGTCAACATTTTACATCTAAGGACATTAATCAAAGATGTTGTGTATGGCCATATGCAAACATTGATTGAGGACACCATACCTAGTTGTCTATAGATGTTGATCAAATATATGTATTGAGTCTGGATATCTACAGACGTTGATTGAAGGCTCAATGCCACATGGTCCATCATGTACTATGTAATGATACTCCATTCTTGATTCTCTATGGAAAACCATTGTTTATATCTAAGTAGTGACCATGTGTACTAGTGACATGTGTACTTCAGTTTGAGTGATTGCATTATATTATGTCATGCCTTCCTAATTGTATGCACTTGCATGGAATGAGTATTAGACTATTTTTTATTATGTGCATTATCTTTTATTATTCCATGTGACTATCTTTGTGAGAATGAAGTGGTGGCCCTAAGGGTACCACATGTTCAGGTGGCATGACACATCACTATCTAGAACTAACATATAGGTGGTAGACCAAATATAGTGGCTTCAATACTAAGCATGATGTGATCTTGTCTATCTTTTTATTTATTTTAGTATTTATGATAGTGAGATATATGTTTTATTTGTTTATAATTTCATGATTAGATTATTTATATCAAGTGATTGGGGCCTTGATCTTGTGTATATGGTATTCCCCATTGTGGAGGTAATGTATTTTAGCATACATTAGATTTGACATAGGATTTATTTTTGAGTTTTTTTATATTTTGGAGGAGGCTTGTAGATCGATGTCCTATGCCTGCACTCAGGTGTTTGTGATGATCAATGTATCCATACTATAGGGTGGTGTTTGTACCTCTTTATTATGAGACTTTTTTGTATCAAAAAATCCACCAAATTTGGTTTGACATCTGCATTTAGTGAACCAACATCTTTGACTTGCAGATTAGCTTCTCCACCTCTTTGTACTAAGACATTATAGTTAGAGGGTACTTTCTATGGATTTTTTTCTTGATTTTTATGATTCATGTCTGTGTGGTTTGACATATCTTCCTACACCAACATCTATACTTTATTTTTTATGTCACTTATTTTTGAGGATCGAGTTCTTGCGCTTGTTTAATGATAATTCTAATATGGTTTTATAGTTTGGTTGATGAAATTGTATGCTTAATCATGTTAGGAATAATTCTCTTTTATTGTTTAAAATGAATGTCTATGTATATGGATTTAGAGGATTGATTTATTCTCCTCTATGGGTAGCCATGAGTTACTGTCAACTTAGCCTCTTGTGGCTCATTATACATTGTTTAAGCTCCTTTTAGGTGATCTCAAGAACATGTGTATTTAGTTCTAATAGTGTATTTGGGTTATCATGGAACCCTTGGAAGTGTTTGAAGATTTTTTCTAATGCTTGAGTATGAAATCATCATTGTTATATTGTTATTGATTATGCAATTGTATTGTGTTATGCACTTGTGGTTGTAATGATAAAAAAAATATCTAGTACATATTTTAAAAAGGTTTTGAGTTTTCATTAGTGGGGAATTACATATAGTTTTAGAGCCTATGTTGTAATACTAGGATCTATGGTTACATATCTCCCATTAAGTTGATGTAGTTGACGCATGAGTGTACATATGTTATGTCCTGAGTTAGTGGTAACTTTTTGCATTCTAGAAAGTTTAGAATGAAACAACCCAAGTAGCATGTGGTGGAGGAAGAGTACCTCCTAGATATATGCACCTATTAGGGATGGAAAATACCCTTTAAAGTGAACCTCTTGAGAGGGATATGAATAAATTAATTGGTGCATTTATCCTAATTTGTGAGTTTTTGGAGACCTCTATGTGGTTTGATTATGTGGATGCCTTGGAAAACTATGGTCATGTACCATTTGATATAGTGTGATAGTTGATTTGTATATGTTGATTCTTAGTTTCTTTAGATGTTTGGTGGCCCTTGAGTGGCTCATTTTCTTATTTGACCCCTTGGTGATAGGGTGGCTGATTGGTATTTATTCTTGGCCTTGAGTGCCTACTTATTGGCTCCTAATGGAGGATGGTCCAATTAATTATTTCATTATTACATTAAATTTGAAAGAAAATAAATTAAATCATGCCTATTATATGTTAGCATTGAAAAATGTACTTTATTTGAAAATTATTAGTAATGTATCATTTCATTTATGGAAGGGAACATTCATTAGTAAAGAGGAGTAAAATCATCATAATAGATCATTTGGATTAATGATTTATGTCCTCAAATTGCATGGTTGCCTTGATATCTTGAGAAACCATATCTCTTATTATTGTATAACATCATATGGAAGTTGTTCAATTTAGTTTTATCATGTATTTTATTCTTATGTAGTACTGTATTTATCTTGCATCATATGTAATGAAGCCATAGTGGCCTTAGAGAGTAATCAACACTTGTGTAAAAATAGAACTGTGTTCATAGCCTTGTGAGGTATGTGTATGTAATACCCATTGTTGTTATTGTTGTCACAAAATTTTTCTCCCTTACTTAGGTGAGTGTGAATGACCTAATAAACCTTGTGAAACATGGAAACAACCTCCAAGTGTGGGACTTGAAATGTGAGGTTGAGTCTCTAGAGAAGGTCAAATTCCTTAAAATCATGATGCACCTAAAAATAATATTTAAGGGAAAAGGAAGAAGGAGACACTAAAAGGGAAAAGGGGTGATACACAAAGATTGAAAATTGATCTAATCCTATCTATATCTTCCCTTAGACTTTAATAAAGATTAAAAAAACCACAATATTCCCTATATTTATCAACCATAACACAATATGAAATTTAAGAATCAATACAACCTTGTAAGGTATTCACTTAATAAGATTTATCAACCTAGATTAACACATTCATACAATGATACAGATTATGAAACACATCCAAATAATAAGGTAGAAAATCTACACAAGCTACTTGGATTGGGAATAGGTAAAAAACAATAATTTTTATTGAATAAAACAATATTATAGATGTAGAGAAAGGAATCTACAAAATAAATAGAGAGAGAGAGAGAGATCCTGAAAAATATGTACAAGATTTTCTTTATAGAGTTCAATCATAACTCTAATTACACATGAAGTTCAAATTCCTCTAGATTTAAGTATACAAAAATATGACTAGGAAAGAAGATCTAAACAAAATTTGATCTTAATACATGTGAAATGATAGAGAACAACCAAAAATTGAATGTTCTACCCTTATAAAATATCCTGTATATCAAAGAAATCACCCTCCGCAACCAAAAGCAATAACTACAGAACCAACAGTTTTCATATTTAGAGAACTACACCTTTGATTTGAATAAAAGTCATGAATTTATGATTAGATGGAATGTGTAGAGGATATTTATCGTTGAAAGTTGATGTGTCTTGAAGAAATTAGTTGAGAAATAGATAAACATTCATGGTGATCTCTTCATGCATTGGAGACAAAACCCTTGATTAGTACATCGATCATGGTCATCCTTGGCCCTAGAATGCATTAATTTTATTTAATAAGCCCTTTATAATCAATCTAATTAATTAAATAATTAATATTAGACCCTAAATTCATCATCACAAGTTCTTGAAAAGCCATTGATTGCAAGCTACGAAGGTGCAATCCTATCATTGATTGTTAGTTTTAAAATATTTTATTATAATGTCACTACCTTGTAGGTCAAAAAGGGGTCAAACAATCTTTACCATGAAAAATAGTGATGAGGTCATTCACAACTAATATCCTTCCATATTGTTGTTTCATAGTTGACCAAGAACGGGCCCACCATGCCTATAATTTATAAAACCCTTTTCACTACCTCTTGTGTGAAGTTCCATCACTCCCATCAGACTCTAACAAGGGTTTCAAAACTAATTGTGGGGCTTGAATTATCCTCTGTGTAAGAGATGAGCTCTTTTCTTCAATGTTTGTGAGTTCCACTTTCTCCATTGGGTTCTGAAAACACTTCTAGAATTGACTGTGAAGTCCACCAAGAGTTCTTGAACCATTGAGAATTTTTGAGAGTTTGTGAACTTAACCATTTTGTCAATTGACCTCAGTTTCACTTAGGTTGTTAGGCTCGATGCCTATCTTGGAACTTAAAAAAGCTTTGTTTTCGCTCAACTTATGTTTTTTTTTTTTTTTTGGGGGGGGGGGGGGGGATATTATGAGGTTCTGGAACCCATGTTGGAACTTGATGCCTTTTTTGGAACCTGTGTCAAATGGCAATAAAATATGACCTTTGAAATGATTGTGTTTAATCTAACTTTTCTATTCCTCCAATATATAAATGCAAACATGGTGAACTAAGGGGAGAAGAAAAACAAAAAATAAGCCCATGATGCATCTCTTAGATCGGATATCTACGATGGGATAGTGTTGGAAAAAATAGCCAACAATTATCATTCTTGTGATTGTTGTGCTCCTGGTGATTTGGCCTTGTGCATTCAATATGTGTTATGTGGATGTACTTAAACCTTCTTTTGTCTAATCACACTATATTATGAAAATTATTGCATTGCATGGAAAATGTAAAGTAATGTAAATTGAGAATGAATATTTTTGCATTTATTAGTGTTTAAAGTGATGCATATGACTGGAATCATAGATGATTCACTATTTGGCATGTTTGGGTATGTTCTCTAATATTGTTGGATGTTGTATTCTTTGTTATCTTATAAAATTTACTCCCTTTAATGTGACTGATATTAGTCACAATGTTACATAAATCTATTTCATGTTTGGTGATTTATTTTGTTTTCTTGGTTGATTATTCCATGTGTTGAGTGGACTAGCATTGAATTTTTGAACTTCTTATACTTGGATTAGTCACCAAAATTTTTCTATCTATATATTTGTGACATTTTTCATGCTGGATTTATTGTTGAAATTGCATGCATTTTTGGAATTTAATGTTGGACTTGGTAATTCACCACTTGGGGTTTCTATTTTCAATCATATGGAAACTAATCCAAATTTTGGTACTATTGGCCCTATTTTGTGAATCAGTGTGATTCTATCATGTTCAATTAGGACCTCTAATAGTTGTAATCACCTAAAATTGGTCTAGTAAACTAAGAGCCCCTAACTCTAATTAATTAAACCAAATTGTGATTGATGAAAACCTAACCTATTCGAAACATGTGTAGATAGTAAAAAATTAGTAAGAAATAACATATACCAAACATATAGAAAACCTATTTGTAGGACACCTCAGATACAGATGAAACAAGAGCACCCCGTCATCGTTTGATTTGCTCTTATAGGAGGGATGTAGGTGTACTCTCAAAACACAACAAGCATGTCCCAAATGATATTTAGGAATGATTAGGATAATTTGGAAGCCATGAAGACCCCATAATGGCACAAAACTAGGTATGGTGAACCCGGTTTGCCCCTAGGATTCCAAGGGTCCAAATGAAGCAAGATGTAGATTCTAGATTAATGAATGCTATGAAAAGTTGATTTTAACCAAAAGATGGATATGATATGAATCAAAATGGTTATTATTTCTTGAAATTAACTAAGTTAATCCAATTTATCTAAGCTAGGATGAGTTATGAAAGCATAAAAAAGAGCTAAATCTAACAATACTAGAAATTATGCTAAGTCTAGATGAAAATGCTCATTATAAAAATGCATGAAATGATATGTGAATCGGTTCTAATTTATCTTGGAAGGGAGGATATTTATATATTTTGAGGAGAGGCTTGGGTTAGGAAGGGTGGTTAGGGTCAGAGTTAGGGTTAGGGGTAGAGTTAGGGGTATGGTCAAAGGGATAAGTGTTAAGGATTGCTCACACATGTGTGAGAAACACTAGGGAAGTGTGCTAGGGGACCGAGGTGGAAGAAGAGACATGGGATCTCATTAAGAGGATGCAAGACCCATTAATGAGGGTGTAAGGGGCCATTAATGAGCATGTAAGGCTCATTAATGAGGGGGGTTGACCAGAAGTCAAAGGATGAGGGTTTAGGCTAAGAGGGTTGGGAAACACCTCTTAAGAAGGTTTAGAGAGTGATTAGGAAAGTGAGGATAGGTTTAGGGTTTTCTAAAAGATATCTAGGGTTTTTGGGAATTAAATAAATAAATAATTTATGTAAAGGGTTTTAAGACATAATTTATTAAATAGTTAATAAATTGGAGGGATAAACATTCAAATTAGGTTTAAATGTTTTTGGGAGGGGTTTCTTAATTAAATATCTTTAATTAAGATAGGAGAAGGGATAATGACTATAAAAATGAATGAATAAAAGAAAGAAAGAATGAATTAATAAATGATGATGTCATCAGGTCTTTTGTCAACTAAAAATAATTTTAATTGGCAAGTGGATTTTTAGGTGTCTACATTTTTCTCCTCTTTGATGTGATGCCGCAAGTGGCATGGCATAAAAGACAAGAAAATAAGATACCCCGGTCTAGAATAGAAGGTAAGGGGTTGTGCTCCCTTGAGAAAATAATGCAAAGAAGAAACTTGGTGGAATTGTCTCAAAAAGAACATAGAAAGGAAGGGAAAGGATGAAGAAACATGAATTGGGGGGATAAACTGACGTCCTTCCAAGAGAAAAGATGTAGAAATTCAATATGCAGGATGAATCTAAATGAAGGATGCAAGAAGCAAGATTAATCTATATGATGCAAGATGAGGGGGATTTGGGTATCTCATTGTGTAAATGTGGAGAGAACAACCTATTTTGATATAGAAACAATAGTGACCTGCCAAGGTTACTGGGAATGCAAGGCCTTGTCACCAGTGTTGCATAGGACTAACACAAAAAGATACGCAAGGGTGGCCCCAACATCACACATGAATCTAGGAGGAGGCATGGTAGAAATGATGCTAGAGAACCCACAAACAAATGACATTTCCCAAGTGCACCATGTAACTTGGAAGATCACATGTGAAATATGCAAGGGTCATGTTTGACTGACTCACATGCAGAAGTAAGAGATCAAAAGACCTTGCCCTAGATTGCCCTCATTCACAACGCACCATGATATAAAGGATCATGGAAACTGCGAGGAGAGGAACAAAGAGAAGCCATAAAAGATAAACAAGATCCAAAGGACAAAATCCAAGACCAAAGGGATAAATCCAAAAAACATCATTTGCCAAGGAGAACGATTGATTTGATTGATGGGGAGAAGATTAGGTCAGAACATGAGGAAGGATACATCCTACACAGATCTAGTTTGATGGATGATAGAAGATTAGGTTAGACATGAGGAAGGATACATCCTGCAAGGACCCGTTTGATGAGGAGAATGATGTGTTGTTGTTGGAAATGATGAATCAAAGATAATCATGTGATCAAGGATAGTTGACAAAAGATGTTGTTTAAGTATAAGGTTGGGTGGGACAAGTTATATGATCAAAGCTGTTGTAGGATTGTCAAGGTTATGTACAACAAGATGAGGTCATATGTACAACAAACAAGGAGATATGTACAATATATATTTATAGAAGCTTAGGGATTGGGATAGGAAGATCTTGCTATACAGGATATATACAGAATATGTATAGGATTTGGGATAAGATCTTGATTGCAGTATTGGATAGGCTTGAGGATAGAACACCTTGAGATTAATGGGCTGGAGGTGGGGATGGGGATTGGATAAAGAGGATTTGGATGGGGATGGGGATTTGGGATGGGGGGGATGGGAGTTTGATAGATATTGACTCGGTCCACTATGTATGGCACATGTTTCCAAGTTTTCACCAACATACTTGTCCAAGGCACTTGAGTAGCCAAGTTTTCACCATTGGACGATTTTTTTTTTTTTTTTTTTTTGGATTTTTCCAAATTTTATGGAATTTTTGGATATATAGGATATGGTTCAGGCATAGAACCGCTTCATATGTATGATGTTCATAGGATCATTTAGGGGCTCACCTTCTGGTGTTGATAGTTGATAGGCTTCGGAGCCAAAGAACATTGTGACAACGTGAGGACCCAACCAAGTAGGTTCGAACTTGCCTTTTTTCTCTTGATGTGCTTGTACTTTCTAATTTTCCTTGACAACCATTTTGCCTACTTGGAATTGTCTTGGATGGACCTTCTTATTATAGCTCATTTTGAGTCAATTTTGGTAAACAACAAGGTGATCATATGCTTTTTGCCTCTTTTCATCTAACAGGTCTAGCTGTGTGAGGTGTGCCATGCGGTAGTCTTCATTTGTGGTGTAGTTTTTCATGGAGAACCATAATGAAGGTAGCTCAACCTCAATGGGTAAGATGAATTCAACACCATATACAAGGGAGTATGGGGTGGTTCCTATGGTAGTGTGGTAAGAAGTACGATAGGCCTAGAGGGTGGGATTTATTTGGAGGTACCAGTCACGACCATAATCATTGACAACCTTCTTGAAGATTTTTAGGATGGTTTTATTGGTTGCCTCAACTTGGCTATTTCCTTGAGGGAATTATGGGCTAGAGAAATGGTGATGGATGTGCAATATGGCACATAGATCAACCACATGCTAGTTTTCAAAAGGTGTGCCATGATCTATGAAGATAGTGGAAGGGATGCCAAAGTGAAAAATTATATATAGTATAGGATGAAATTGGATATCTGAATGCTAGTAGTGAGGATGAGTGGAATCACTTCAACCCACTTTGTAAAGTATTTTGTGGTTGTTATGATATATTTGTGTCCATTTGAGGAAAGAGGAATGATTAACCCAATGAGGTTGAAGCCCCAACATGAGAATAGCCAAGGTGGCACAATGGGTTGCAAGTCTAGAGTTGAAGCATGGATCAAATTGGCATGCTACTAACATGGTAAGCATTTCTTGATGAATTCATAGGCATTGTGCTCCATTATTGGCCACTAATACTTGAATCTAAGCAAATTCTTTGCTAGGACCATGCCACTAGTGTGGGCACTAAAAATTCTAGCATGAACCTCTTGTAAAGCTAGGATGACCTCGTTTAAATATAAACAACTAGAAAGGATGTTGTGATATCCTTGACGATAAAGGGTGTTAGCTACAAGAGTGTAGCAGTAAGCTCTATGAATTAGGTTTTGGTATTGGGTGTTTGTGAGGTGGGGGGATATGATACTAGTTTTAAGATATGCATGAATGTCGTGGTACCACGGGGACTAAGGACCAACCAAGATGCACACCATTTCTGAATCGACGTTCTCATAAGCAGACATGTGTAGCTGCTCAACTAAGAATTCATACTATGATGAGTCGTAAGGGATTTCTAGTAAGGATCCAATGGTTGCCATTATGTCAGCTGATTTGTTTTATAGCCTTGACCTATCTATGTGAATTGTAGACTCAAGAAATGTTGTTTCAATCTGTCTATCAGTTCCTTGTAGGGTAGAATCTTATCATCCTTTATTTGGAATTCATCTAGGACTTGATTGATTATTAGCTATGAATCTCCAAACACTTGTAGTTTTATGATGTTCCACTGGATAGCTATTTTGAGGCCTAAGATGAGTGCCTCATATTCTACAATATTGTTGGTGCATGGGAATCCCAATTTGAATGATTTAGGGATGTAGTCACATTGAGGGGTGAAAAATAGGATTCCTACCCCTGATCCATGTGATGTGTAGGAGCCATCAAAGTATAAATTCCATATTGGTTGTTCTTCAATCATGCATAGATGTTCATCAAGAAATTCCATGATTAGTGGATATGCATCTACAAGGGGTGCTTCAACAAGATGATTGACAATAACTTGCCCTTTGATTTCTTTCCAATCTATGTATCGAATATCAAAATTGCTTAGCAACATGACCCACTTTAACATTTGGTCTATCAGCATTGTCCTTGATAGATGATACTTAAGCGGGTCCACCTTTGAGATGAGCTTGATGTTGTGGCTAAGCATGTAATGTCTAAGCTTTTAAGTGGAAAATACTATTGTGAGGCATGATTTTTCCATTGGTGAGTAGTTGAGCTCATAGCTGATAAGAGCTCAACTGAAATAATAGATGGCTCTTTCCTTGTTGTTGTCATGAAGTTGTGCTAATAGTGCCTCGAGTGTTGTAGTAGTCACAGAGATGTATAGTATTAGAGGAAATCCTAAGATTGGCGATACAAGGATGGGAGAGTTAGCCAAATATTATTTTAGCTTCTCAAAGGTTCTTTGGTAGATTAGATCCCATTTAAAGCTTGTGTCTTTGCAGAGTAGATACGTGAAAGGTTGGCACTTGTTTACCAGCTATGTTATGAATTGACATACTAATTGGAGTTTACCTTGTAGGCTTCTAAGTTGTTGGAGTGTTATGGGAGGAGGCATTTCTATTATGTCTTTGACCTTTTTAGGGTCAATCTCTATGCCACACTATTTTATAATGAAGCGTAGCAATATTCTAGATGTAACACTAAAGACGCACTTCTTTGGATTTAGCTTTAAGCCATAATAATGGAGGTGATCAAACACATGCTTGAGGATGTCGAGGTGTTCCACCCATGTCTTGGATTTTGCAAGGATGTCTTCCACATAATATTTAGGGATCTTATGTATCATATCATGGAAGATGGTTTTCATTGTTCACTGATAGGTGGCCCCTGTATTCTTTAGCCCAAATGACATCATATTGTAGAAAAAGGTACCCCAGGGTGTAGTGAATGTTGTTTTGTGCTGATCATCCTCTGCTATTCTAATATGATTATACTTGAGAAGCCATCCATGAGTGACAACATCTCATGGCCTACTATGAGATCAACAATCATATCGATCTTGGGTAAGGGGAAATCATCCTTGGAACATGATTTGTTCAAGTTTTGGAAGTCCATGCAGATTCTGATCTCTCCAAAAGGCTTAGTGACAAGAACCATGTTTGAGATCCATTCTGAATAGTTTATAGATCTGATGATTTTGGCTTGTAGTAGCTTCTCTAATTCTTCCTTTACTAGTAAGGCTATGTTTGGATGCATTTTTATTATCTTTTTCTTGAATGGTTTTTCATTGGGATCCACTGCTAGATGATAGACAACAAGATTTGGATCAAGTCTAGGCATGTGTGCATATGACCATGCAAAATTGATTGTAGCCTCTTGGAGAAGTGTTATTAAGGCTGGTTCTTTAGCTTCAGTTAGGGATACAAAAATATATGTAATCCTTGGACATTCTGTTGTTCCCAAATTGACTGGCTTTGTTTCCTTGATGATGATGGATGATTGTTATGACCTATAGTTCTAGATGGGGGGAAGAGGCAATTCCTCATCTTCTAGTGCCTCAGAGAGGTTTTCACCAAAAGATACACCCTTTATTTTTACTTTTTTAGAGTTGGAATGTGCCCCAGGGGGTTTTCACAAGAGGAATCATTCTTTTCTTTTTTATTTTTAATTTTGCGGCTAAAGATTTCCTCTTCGGAAAAGTATCCCTTAGGGTCAAGCTTGAAAACATGAGTTGATTCTTGTTCTTGATCTGATTGCTGGCCTGATGCTCCCATGAATCTTAGTAGTGCTTATGTGCTTTGGAACTCATCAATATGCATTATGCTTGGTTGATCCTAGTCTATGAGTTCAAGATGGATGAGGGAAAGTTAAATGATGTTAATGGCAAGTTGATGGAGGACAAAATTGCCTAGGAGGGTATCATCGTCAAAGATATCATCGTAGGATTTCTTTTATTCCTCTCCAGGGATGTCTTCAATTTATACAAGGTCATCCTAGGTATTCAAGATGGTGACTTTGGGCAAATTAGTGCCCCCAGTTGTGGTATTGGGTTCTTGTATGCCCAGGCGAGAGGTATTAAAGCCAAGACCTTGATGTTTGGGATTTTGTGAGGCCTCTATTGGATCTTGCCTACCACTTTCTTCTGGTCCTAAACCACTGCTATAATAATTCCATTTATTTGTAGATATTTGTGTGATGAAGGGTATTTATCTTTGAAGTAACTAAGGAGGTCAGTGTCAGGAGGTGGGGGATCTTTGTATAGCCACCTGTTGATTTCAGGGTCCATCTCTAGACTGTTTATGATTCCATGGGAAATAAAAGTTAATGGCCCCAACTACTTGATTTCAGGATCAACTAGAGTGGGCTTGCTTTGGTGGCTTGGGTGCCATTGTGTATGTGGATTAAGAGGTAGGGCCCCTAATACAAATGCATCATTTAGGCTATACTCACCACAACCCCGGTTGTTGATCTTGACAAAAGAGAGAGTGGAGGCTAGGATTGTTTCCGGATTGCTATGAGATCGAGTCGAGCTGGCAATAAAAGTGCCAATATCAATTCTAGGATAATGGGTGTAATGGGGGAATGAAGCCTCCAACTCATGACAATATGTGAAGGGTTGGGGATCTACAAGGATGGTGATATCAGTGCCTTGATGCGGAAATTTGAGGCACTCTTGTTAAGTAGATGGTACAACTTTGATGGAATGAATCTATGGTCAGCCGAGGATGATGTTATATGGTAGGTCTAGATCAACAACATGGAAGATGGTGTCTTGAATTGCTAGGCCCAACTTGATTGGAAAAATAATAGTACCTTCTGAGGTATGCTCCAAGTTATCATAGGCCTTGATAGTGATAACATCATGTGATATATCAGCCTCTATGAATCCCACTTTTCGGATGAATTTCAGGGTACATAAATTTAGGGCAGAGCCATTATCTATCATGATCCTTTTGATGGAAAAGTCTCTGACCATGATGATAATAAAAAGAGGAAGATTGTGATCAGGCTCGATAAATGGTATGTCAGATGGTTTGAAAGAAATATCACAAGATATTGATACGTGTCCCACAAGGTTCTCAAATTGGATGGTATTAATGTTTGTGGGGACATGTCCTTCTTGGAGGGCTTAGTTGAGGATCTCTTGATGGATGGGCGAAGTGTAGAGAAGGTCAAGGATGGAGATTTGGGTAGGTATATTCCCAAGATGTTCTAGAAGGTTATACTGTGTATTATGTGCAAACATTGGATTAGCACTGATGATAGATATTTGACCTCTTCATGTGGTAACAACACATTGAATATCTTCTCCTTTAACATGGATGACATTGATAGTGGGTTAAACTTGGGTTATGCATTAAATAAATTTTTCATAGTTGATGTGGGCAATAGTATATTCTTTCTGGTCAATATGGTCTCTTTGTTTGCCTTTGCCTTGATTCTGGGGTAGAGGATTGGTATTGATTTGGTTCTTCCTACTGTTGTGGTGAGGGAACACATTCTGATAGATTTGCAGATTAGCATTAGGTGAGGGTTGGGATGGTGTGTCCACTTGGATCTCTTTTTTATCAATGATATTTTGGATATAGTACTTCAGTTTCATGGACCCGAGGGTAGTGTGTCCTTTTAACACAATGATAGTCACAATATTCATGATCTTTGTACCATGTTGGCTTGGGAGTTACATCATTGAATTGATGAGCTGGAGGATAGGTAATCAGATTAGCTTTAGCCATTCAATGGAAGATTATGTCTAGTGGTTCACCAAGAGGTGTGAAGGTATGTCATTGATTAGTCTAGAATCGAGGCCTATTCTGAGTTGGGGTAACGAATATGGCATTAGCATGATTTGCTTGGTTTGTTTTCTATTGATAGTGTTGTATAGGCTATTGATTGATTGGGGGTTGTTTTTGTTGATATGTAGGATTGGCCACAACAATTTGGACATGCTTATTGTTTGTGGCTCCATCTTTGACAACAATCTTGTTCTTGTTCTAGTAACGAGGCTTGTCATTACTGGATTTTCTATGTGAATCATCTTTGTAGTGTTGGATGGTGCCTTTGTCTAAGAGGCCTCTTTCAATATCTATCCCCTTTCCTTTGATGTCTTGATAAGTTTGGATGTAATTCATCCTCATGAAATGGGATAGTTTAGGATGTAGGTTATCAATGAAGATCTTGGTGAGGTATTTCTCAGGTGGTTGATATGATAACCTTGTGGTGAAGTTTTTCCATAGTTGCAGGTAATCAGCTAGGCTCTCACCTCCTTTCTATTTTGAGTTGCAAAGGTCTAACAAAGATAGCTCATTTTCAACATTATGGGCATACTGAGTGAAAAAATTCTCAGAGAGTTCAACAAAGGTTGTGATTGTCCCATAAGGTATCTTGTAGAACCACTCAATAGCAGTTCCTCCCAAGATCTTAGGGAATAGGCACATGAGTAAATTGTCACTGTATGCAACCTATTGGCAAGCCCTATAGAATTCCTTGACATGGCTGACTAGATCTCCTTTCCCTTGATATTTGTCAAACTTTTGTGTCTCAAAGTGTTTAGGAAAGGGGATTGCTGTGATTGATCTGTCAAAGAGATAGGGACAAATCTCCTTGAATTTGAAAGCCTTACTTTATTATAGCTCTAAGCTCCTTAAGAGAATTCTTTATTTCTTCCCATTTAGTGTTGATTGGTGTGGGAGTGGGTACTCCCATTGGGAAAGGATCTGATGGTGTTGGTGAGTAAGGATGGTTTTGTGGAAGATATTGCAAGGTAGGATAGAGGGATTTCCCAACAAGATAGGTAGATAGAAATGGATTTTGGGGTGAAGGTTGCTGGGGAGGATATTTTTGCTGAGGTGCAGGACTATATTGATGTGCAAGATATGAAGTTGATTTTTGCTACTGGGGGATGATGGGATGTTGTTTCTTTGCTGCAGAGGATGATGCTTTTTGTTGCTAGAGGATGATGGGATGTTGTTGCTACAGGAAAGAAATATTGCTATTGTGGAGGAGGCTGATGGAATGGTCCAGCTTGCTGATAGGATTGGCCTTGATGCACTTGCCTTTGGGCTTGGATGATGTAGGTGGGATGCATTCTTGCATTGCTAAGGTGTGGAATGGTTTTTTGGAAGCTAGTGATAGGAGGTGGTTGCGCGAGGTAGCTGGCAAGATGGGAAGAACTTTGTTATTGTGGTGGTGGTATGGCTTGAGAAGTGACGAGTGGTATTGATAGATAGTTGGTATATGAAAGAAAGGATGAAGATGGTGGAGGTTGCAATGGTTGTTGTTGTGCTACTTGAGGGAAAGTGGCTTATGGGTTTGTGCAAATAGATATGTGTGATTGGGTTTATATTCTAGGGAATGCATTTGGGCTTGTGTGAGACCCCAACAAGATCCTATTGGTGCTGGAAGTTGTGATGCAGAGGAGTTTGGAAATGAAGATGTGATGGTGGGAGTTTGGGATGTAGATGGGGGATTTTGAGATCCCATGAAGGGCATTCCTATTGTGAAAGTAGCCTGCTAGTCTTCTGTATTGGAGATATAGGGTGGATGAGGAATGTATGTGGAGTGAGTGTGCTAGATGATGGGTAGAATGAATGCTTGGGTGAAAGATTGATGAGAAGTGGAAGGAGGAACTTGCATTGCACTAGGGAAAGATGGTGCTGATGTATAAGCTTGGTGGGTGAAAGAGGGAAATGATTGTGTTTCCCCCAGAAATGATGATGCTGATGAGGAAGATTGGCTCATGGAAGGTGAAGGAACTGCTTGTGTGGAAATTTACATTGGAGGTGGAGGTTGAGTTTGTGAAAAGATTTGGGCCTAAGTGGAATCTTGAAATGTTCTAGATGATGGTGACATTCCCATGATAGAAAGTGGAGTGGATCACATTGTAGTTTGTATTGTGGGACTTAAGAAGTTGCTTTGAAAGAGATGGGGTATAGGTGAGGCCACTTAAGATATTTGTTGGTTAGGATCATGGATTTGTTGGACAATGGGGGTATAGGTTTTAGTTGGGATATGGATGGGTTTTGAGGGGCTAAAGTTTTGAAGGTGTGGAGGGATGAAAGTACCCTCTTATGCAAAGTTTGCTAATATAGCCTAATGATTTTGGTCGATGATTGCACTTACCATTTGTGCATGCCCTAGATTGCTAATGAATGCTTCCATGGAGAATGAAGTGGGGGGTTCAGTTGGATCTTCCCATACATTCTTGACCTGTGGGGGTTGTGGATTATAGGTTACCATCGGGCTATTAGGATCATTGGGATCAAGCGAACTAGTGGCCAAGTTGGGATCCATATTCCTTCTCTTCTTGGATCGCATCTCAGCAGGCATGAAATGCACATCTAATATGAAGATGTTGATGATAGGTGGATGCAAGATGTTTCTAAGAAAATTTTAAGGATAGTTAATGGGATAAGCCTATGCAAACCTAAGGATATGATGCAAGGATTTGGATCAACTGAAGGATGATGGGATGCTGATTGGTTTGAGGATGATGGAAGATTTTTGGATGACGAGGATGATGGAGAATTACTAAGTGTCAGCAATGAGTGTTTGCTTCCTGATGTAGGATCAAAGAGGATAGGATTGTCAACCTAAGATAGACTGTTGATCTTCAGAAGATGAGATCCTTGCTAGTGCATGCCAATCTCTTGCTTTAGATGATGAGGTGTACAAAGATAAGTACAAGATACCCTAGACAATGCTTAGTCAAAGGGTAGTGCTGGGGTGATTTTTATTTAAGATAAGGATTGAGGAACTCAAAAGATATGACACCAAGTGTTTAGGATTTGGTTCGAGGATGATGGGTTCTAACTTGGATGTTGGATTCTGGGTTTTGGATTTTGGGATCAAAGATGATGTATTGAGGCAAGGATTTTGATTTTGGATTTCTGATGCAAGGATGATGGAGGATGACCAAATGATGTTGTTTCTAGAGGATAACCTGATATGTAAGGATTATCTATGATACAATCTAAGGAGATGACCTATGATGCAAGAATGCAACTAAGATGATCTATGATGTAACTAAGGATGAATGGTGATGCAATGATGTAACTAAGGATGAATAATGATGCAAGGATACCGAGATAGGATATGAGATTCTTACAGAATGATAGATATGTGATGGGCCATGCTAGTCTTCACTCTCTAGGTTGACAAAGTGATGATTGACTTGGAATTGGGTTGCAAATTGTTTCACTCTTGTGTTATAACCCACAATGTCCAGTTTCTCTTGATATTTGGTTTTTGCTTCGATTGCCTTTAGGGAAGGTTGGTGATCTTTTAGGTCTCTTTATGCAATCTTCTTCTCTTGATGGACATGGGAATTAGGTAGTTTGGCTTTCTTATGCTTGATTGAATTGGTCATAGCTTGGAAGTTTTTGGCAATTAGATTGTTTTGAATCATTTCTTTGGGTATTTGATTTTGAGGAATCTTTCTGCAAGGATGTTCAGGTAACTTCGATCAAGGTTTGGCTTATTTTTTATGTCTCCAATGGAAAAGGACAAAAATACCTAGGAGATATTCTGAAAACAATCCCGATAAAGGAAAAAGAAACTTTATGGGATACAAGAAAATAATGACCAAGGATTATGATAGTGTTCCAGGAAATGTGTATGTTCTAATAGATTGTGCATTGAGTTTGAAACTTTGAAAAACACACCAATAAGAACTACCTAAAAGATAGGCTAGTATCAAAATCTTTGCCCACAACTTGGTACCCCAAAAGGGATACAGATGGTGAGTAATCTTAAGGTGATATGGGAAACCACTTGGATCATTCCTTGCATAAATATTTTGATACCTTTGGGAGTAGATCGGGAAGCCTCTAATTAATAGGTGTTTGATTTGGTTTGTGCATCTTCCCAACCAATTTGTATGCATGTGACTCACTTAAGATCCTAGTTGACCATGCCAAAATAGTAGGGATATTCACCTACCTCAAGCTACCATCAACATGCATTGCCCAAGCTTGAGGGGATGAAGAGAGAGTTTTCTCAGTGCTTTGTTTCTATACCGATCAGGGAAGTATTAGTTTGAGGTTGTTCTCCAAAGATGAAGCACTTTTCTCCTTGGACAAGCCTTGCTAGAAGATAAATGAACTTGTCCTAGTTCAGTTTGTTTTACGTCACTTAGGTTATCAAGGATTTTGTAGAATTTGACAAACTCCTAGAAGCACACCAAAAAGAGTTTTTTTTCCAAATTGATTAAATGCTCTTCATGCAAAGACCTTCAAGAACATATGTTTAGGTTTTTAATTTGTTCTTTCCTTGAAAGAAGAAAAAATCTCTTTGAAAGATGTTTGCAAGTGTTTTATCCTTTTGCATTCGAGATTGAATTTGTCTTTTTAGGATCCTAAAATTTGAACTTTGATTGAGAAATGAAATTGCTTTATTTTTTCTCTTTGTGCACTCAAGATTGTATTTGTTTAGGACTCAAATGAAATAACTTTGATATTGATTTTGGTTCATGTTTTAGGGTCATTCAAGATTTTTTTTTCACTTCAAGCTTAAAGAAAGAGAAATTTGAGACAACTTTTTTTATTGTTCTTTCCTTTTGTTCATTCGAGATTGAGTTCTAGGGCTTTTCCTTTAGTAAAGAAAATTTGCAAATAAATACCCCTAAGAGTTAACAAGGTTTTGAATGTTCATTTTAAAGCACAAAATATATGTGAAGTGTTTTATTTCACTTTTACTCATGCACTCAAGATTTGTTTTTTTAGGATTTAGTTTTAAGCCCAAAATAGATAAAGTGTTCCTAGATTGCCTTTAGGAATGCATAAAACCTTGAAACACTCAAATTTTTTTGGATGAAGTTCTTTTTAGCCAAAAAAAAAAAGAATGATGAGTGATTTTGACCACTTTAGGATTGCTTAGTATTATTTTTTAACCGTTTAGGAAAGATATGCAGATTCTTGCTTTTTAGGCATTCAAGAGTGAGTGAAAGTTCATTTTAAGCTCAAATGAGGTTCTCTTTTAGTTCCTAGATTGCTTGGATGATGTAGGTGGGATGCATTCTTGCATTTATAAGGGGTGGAATGGCTATTTGGAAGCTGGTGATAGGAGGTGGTTGCACAAGGTAGCTGATGAGATGGGAAGAACTTTGTTGTTGTGGTGGTGGTATGGCTTGAGAAGTGGTGAGTGGTATTGATAGATAGTTGGTATATGAAGGAAATGATGAAGATGGTGGAGGTTGTGATGGTTGTTGTTGCCCTGCTTGAGGGAAAGTGGCTTATGGGTTTGTGGGAATAGATATGTGCAATTGGGTTTATATTCCAAGGCATGCATTTGGGCTTGCATGAGGCCCCAATGAGATCCTGTTGGTGCTAGAAGTTGTGATGCAAAGGATGTTGGAAATGTAGATGTGATGGTGGGAGTTTGGGATGTAGATGAGGATTTTGGGATCCCATGAAGGACATTCCTATTGTGAAATTGGTGTGCTAGTCTTGTGTGTTGGAGATATAGGGTGGATGAGGAATGTATGTGGAGTGAGTGTGCTAGATGATGGGAAGAATGAATGCTTGGGTGAAAGATTGCTGAGAAGTGGAAGGAGAAACTTGCGTTGCCCTTGGGAAAGATGGTGCTGATGTAGAATCTTGGTGGGTGAAAGAGGGGAACAATTGTGTTGCCCCTGAAAAGGATGATGTTGACGAGGAAGGTTGGCTTGTGGAAGGTGGAGGAACTACTTGTGTGGCAATTTGCATAGGAGGTGGAGGTTGAGTTTGTGCAAAGCTTTGGGCCTGAGTGGTGTAATACCCCAAAAATGGGCTATAGGACCATTGACCTTTGACATCAACAATTCGATCAAAATCGACATAAAAGTCCAAACCTAAGGCACATCTGCACATTAGATCATCGAAACCCTAATTGATTTTATCTCAATTTTGCATTGGGGAATATTTCCTAAATATTCCTAATTTATCTAATTATCTCTTAATTAGATATTATTTGGTGATAAATCATATTTATCCTAAAGTTAATTAATTAAATATGTTGAATATTTTATTAATTAGATTTAATTCTGCCACTTAATCATTTAATTCGATTTAATTCTATTTATTCCTAATTAATATTATTTAATTTTGACAATAAATAAAAAATCCTACAAATAATTGATTAAATTATTATTTAATTGATTAAATTGAATTGTCAATATTTAATGATATAATTTTAGAATAAAGTTTGATTTAATAATTGATTAACCCATAAATCAGTTATTTTAATTCAAAAATTAGTTAAGTTGAGAATAAATCACTTAAATTATTAAAGTAATTCATAATAAATGATACATAATCAAAAAAGCAGTCAACTTTAAATCAACTGTCAATTTCAATTTGTTAACTTTCTAAACTCAACATGTGATTGTGAGTAGAAAAAGTGATCTAAACTCTATTTGGAGTTAAAAATCTTCTTTTGCATGATTTTGTGAGTTAACTATTTCTAATTCATTGATAAATAAAAAATCAAGATGAGTTCATGATGCATGAGCATCTCGGGTCCTTGGCAATCCCGTGTCACCAAAAACATATTTGAGTTTGTCTGTGTTGCTTGGTTACTACTTTGACCGAGTTGGTTCGGTAGTTGGTCAGTTTCCTTTGGTTACCAAGTTCGGTCGGTTATCTCCTGGGTGGTCGGTTGTTTCATTGGTGCTCGACGATGCTTATCTATTGCTCGATCATCCTTTCTTACCGAGTAGTTTATTTTTGAGTTTCTGTTGAGGTTGACTGTTGCATTGATTATGGGTCACATATTTAATGTTGGTATCCATCATTGGGAAGTGTGTGGTCCTAGATCTGACCATTTCTTCTATTGATTGTGGATCTAAAGGCTGACTCAGTTTGGTTGCCTCTTGTATAAATGTAGATGTTTGGTTAGAGTTTAGGGAGTCAGTTTTTGGTAGAAGATATAAGATAGTAATTTAGAGATTGTAAGTAGATCATCACATGTTGGAGGACTTCTATAACTCATTGTAATATCTGGCCATAACCGAGAAGGCATTATAGCCTGACATGTATTAGCTGATTGGATGAAATATATGAATGATCTTTCTTTCTCTCTCTCACTTGTTGTTGTTGTTTCTGCATGTTGTTGAGTAGGGGGTAGTTTTGTAGGGTGTGCCACTAACTTGTCCCCTCAATATAACCCTCCTTGCGTTAGGTGGTATCAGAGCGAGGTTAGATCTAGATCTAGGTTTGCGGATCTAGGTTTGTAGGTTCCTTCTTGGCCCTAGTTAAATTTTTGTGGGGTGGTAGATTGTGATCTGACCTGCAATTGCAGAGGGTTTCCAAGATGGTTCTTGGGAGGTGAGAAGTGGATCTAGGATTGGCAGGCATGTTGAGACAACTTGTTGCTAGAGTTGAAGCTATTGAAACATCCCAGAGAAGAGGCAAACATCTTGAATATGTTAGTGATGATGAAATTGAAGTGGAACAAGGTGAGGTAGAACCTGCACCTGTGATGGATCACAGTGAAGAAATATTTTTGAAGGCTTTAACAAGTCTAAAGTCAACACCGCATTTCAATCCTCTTGAGTATAGTGGGAAATTGAATTCTGATGAATTAATGGACTGGATCACTGAGATGGAAAAGTATTTTGAGTATGAAAATGTATCTGAGGACAAGAAGGTGAAAATTGCTGGCACAAAGTTGAAAGGTCATGCATTCTTGTGGTGGGAGCATCTGCAGTTGGATCAGAAAAAAAAGGGCAAAGACAAAATAAAGGTATGGAATAAAATGGTGAATACATTGAAAGGAAAGTTCTTACCCGTGATTATTAGATTAACCTAATTAGGCAAATGCAAAGTCTAAGGTAGAAAGATAGCTCGATAAAGGATTATACTAAGGAATTCTATAGATTGGATATCAGATCTGGACATGATGAAGATGATCTGAAAATAATTGCTAGATACCTAAATGGTTTGAGGGTTTCCATCCAAGAAGAAATCAATTTGGTTAAGTTGGAGAACATTGAAGAGGCTTATCAATTTTCTTTGAAACCCGAGGAGAAATTGAACAAGAGACATGAATAGAGACAAAGAGGTCGAGGTGGAAGATTCCCTAGAGGAAGAGGTAGATCTAATGGTGAAAATGGTAGATCTGAACCTGAAAAGACAAATTTAGACAAAGGCAAGACCGAGTGGAAAGGTGAAAGTTCATCTAGAGGCAGAGGTAGTAACTACTGAGGTGGTTATAGCAGAGGTAATTTCTGAGGAACTTGTTACAATTGTGGAGAAGAAGGACACAGATCTTTTGAATGCACATATGCTAGTAAGAAGGCTAGTAGCAGTAGAAATGCTTTGGTACAAGAAGAGTCACCGAATGAACCTAAGAAAGAAAGTAACTTGATGGTAAGAAGAGCACTGTGGAATGAAGGTAAAAAGGAAGATCTGGTAAGAAAATTTTTGTTCAAGACCAGATGTAGAGTTTTTGACAAAGTTTGGAAGGTCATCAGTAATAGTGGTAGCTTGGAGAATCTGGCATCTGAGGAAAGGGTCACAAAGTTTCAGTTGCAAAGGCTGGAACATTCGAAGCCCTATCAGATTTCATGGATAAAAGATGAGCATACACTCTTGGTAAGTGAACAATGTTATGTGAATTTGAAGATTGCAAAATACTATGATAAGGTATTGTGTGATATCATGCCTATGGATTGTTGTCATATTTTGTTGGGTAAACCTTGGCAATATGATAGACATGCTATATATGATGGAAGATTGCATGAGTATACTATTATGGCTGATGGAAGAAAACAAATCTTGTTACCTTTGATGAAAGAACCTATTAATAATGTTTGCACATCTATGAAAGTTTGTTTGATGGAAGGAATAAAGTTTGTTAAGGATTTGAAAAGGAATGATGTATGTTTTTTTGTGATTCCTAACAAACTAAGTAAGAAAATAGAGGATAGTGTTCCTGAGGAGATTGATAAGTTACTCACCGAGTACAGTGATATCATTTCTAATAATTTACCTGATGGTTTTCCACTGAAAAGAAGTATTGATCATTGCATGGATCTAATCCCTGGAGCTAGTTTACTAAATAAGGCACCTCATCGATTGACACCTACCAAGAATCAGGAATTGAACTGATAGATTCAAGAGTTGCTAGATAAAGGTTTGATCAGAGAAAGTTTAAGTCCTTGTGTAGTACCTGTAGTATTGGCACCTAAAAAGAATGGAGAATGGCGAATGTGTACTAATTCCAAAGCAATCAATAAGATAACAGTGAAGTATAGGTTTCCTATACCAAGGATGGATGACATAATGGGCAATTTGACTGGAGCAAAGTATTTTAAAAAGATTGATTTGAAAAGTTGGTATCATCAGATCATAATCAGAGAAGGTGATGCATGGAAGATTTCTTTTAAGACAAAAGAAGGTTTGTATGAGTGGTTGGTTATGCCTTTTGATTTAACTAATGCACCGAGTACTTTTATGAGGTTGATGAATGAAGTTTTAAAGAAATTTTTGGGAAAGTTTGTGATTGTATATCTTGATGATATTCTAATATTCAATAAGACCAGAGAAGAAAATTTGTTGCATGTAAGACAAGTTTTGTAGAGATTGAAAGAGGAAAAGTTGCTGATAAATTTGAAAAAGTGTTCATTCATGAAAGAAGAAATTGTGTATTTGGGATTTGTAATTTTAGCTGATGGTTTGAAGATGGATCCTAAAAAGGTTGAAGCTATTATGAATTGGCCTACACCTATGAATGCTAGTGAGGTAAGATCATTTCATGGTTTGGAAAGTTTTTACCAAAATTGGCCTACACCTATGAATGCTAGTGAGGTAAGATCATTTCATGGTTTGGCAAGTTTTTACCAAAAGTTCATAAGGAATTTTAGTTCAATTTGTAATGCTATGACTGAGACTATGAGAGGAGATAAGAAAGAATTCAAGTGGACACATGGAGCTGATAAGAGTTTTAAGACTTTGAAGCAGAAGGTTTTTGAATTGCCTATTTTGGCATTGCTTGATTTCAGTAAGGTATTTCAAGTGGAATGTGATGCAAGTGGTAGTGCAATTGGAGTTGTGTTGAGTCAAGAAGGTAAACCTGTTGCTTTCTTTAGTGAAAAGTTGAATGATTCTAGAAGGAAATATTTTGTGTATGATCAAGAATTTTATGCTATTGTTCAGGCATTGAAGAAATAGAGACATTATTTGATACTGAGTGAATTTGTGTTGTATACTAATCATAAGGCTTTACAATATTTGGGTAGTTAGAATAATTTGAATCAAAGACATATGAAATGGGTTGAGTACTTGTAGAGTTATACATTTTTGATAAAGCATAAGAGTGGAGTCACTAATCGAGTTGCTAATGCATTGAGTAGAAGAAGATCCTTGATGACTGAGATGAAGATTGAAGTTCTTGGTTTTGATGAGATGAGAGATTTGTATGAAACTGATCCTGATTTTTCTGAGCCATGGAGAAAGTGCAGAGCACCTATTCAAGATCAACCGAGTACAAAATGGGAGGAATATTTCATTCAAGAAGGTATGCTGTTCAAAGATATTTAGTTGTGTATACCGAGAGGACAAATGAGAACTAATTTGATAAAGGAGAAACATAGTAGTGGTTTGGCTGGACATTTTGGTATTGATAAGACATTGAATTTGCTTAAGGAGAAATACTTTTGGCCACAGTTGTATAAAGATGTTCAGAAATTTGTGAAAAGTTGTGGATTTTTCCAAGTTACAAAAGGAGTAAGTCAAAATACTGGATTGTATACACCAATTTTTGTACCTGAGAATCCTTGGATTGACATCAGTATGGACTTTGTTCTTGGCTTACCGAAGAGAGTAAGAGGTAATGATTCTATATTTGTTGTGGTGGATAGATTTTCCAAGATGACACATTTTATACCTTGTAGAAAGACATCAGATGTAGTACATGTAGTAGATCTTTTCTTTAAGGAAATTTTTATATTACATGGATTATCAAGGAGTATTATCTCTGACTGAGATAGTAAATTTGTTGGATACTTTTGGAAGACTCTTTGGAAAAAGTTTGGCACTTAGTTGAAGTATAGTTCTACATTTCACCTACAAATCGATGGATAGACAGAAGTTGTGAACAAAAGTTTGAGAAATCTTTTGAGATGTTTAGTTGGAGACACACCTAGTAATTGGGATTCTATGTTGGCACCAGCAGAGTTTGCATACAATAATTTAGTGAATAGGAGTACTAGAAAAACACCCTTTGAGATTGTGAATTGTATACAGCCGAGGGGTATATCTGATTTGAGGGATATTACCGATGAAATTAAGAGAAGTGCTGAAGGAGTGACATTTGTTGAGTATATGAAGACATTGCATGAAGATGTGAAAATCAAGCTGGAAGAAAGTAATAAAAAATACAAAGATATAACTGACAGATCAAGGAGACATAAGACTTTTGATGTTGGTGATGAAGTGATGGTTCATTTGAAGAAAGGTCAATTTCTTGTTGGAACATATGGGAAGCTGAAGATGAAGAAGTTTGGACCTTGCAATATTTTGAGGAAATTTGATAGTGGAAATGCATATGAGATTGAATTGCCTGATGACATGGACATATCACCAATTTTCAACATTGCTGATTTGTATGAATATCATGAACCTGATGAAGACATGAAAGTACCAATGGAATATCCTAAGAAATAGAATGAAGAAGTTGAGCAGATTTTGGAGCAGAGAATTGGTAGAAGTACAAGAGGAAAATAGTATATGGAATATCTGGTAAACTGGAAGAATAAACTGATTGAAGACAGTTCATGAATCTCACAGTCTGAGTTGGATGCAGCTAAGATCATACCTAAATGATTTAGAGAATCATTTCTAAATAACCCCAGGTATCTAATGTAGGAGCATCTCGGGTCCTTGGCAATCTCATGTCACCAAAAACATATTTGAGTTTGTCTGTGTTGCTCAGTTCCTGCTTTGACTGAGTTGGTTCGGTAGTTGGTCAGTTTCCTTTGGTTATCGAGTTTGGTTAGTTATCTCTTGGGTGGTTGGTTATTTCACTGGCACTCGATGATGCTTATCTATTGCTCAGTCATCCTTGCTTACCGAGTAGTTTATTTTTGAGTTTCCGTTGAGGCTGACTATTGCATTGATTATGGGTCATAGATTTACTATTGGTATCCATCATTAGGAAGCATGTGGTCCTAGATCTGACCGTTTCTTTCATTGATTGTGGATCTGAAGGCTGACTTAGTTTGGTTGCCTCTTGTATAAATGTAGATGTTTGGTTAGAGTTTAGGGAGTCAATTTTTGGTAGAAGATAGAAGATAGTAATTTAGAGATTGTAAGTAGATCCCCGCATGTTGGAGGACTTCTGTAACTCATTGTAATATCTGGCCATAACCAGGAAGGCCTTACAACCCAACATGTATCAGTTGATTGGATGAAATATATGAATGATCCTGCTTTCTCTCTCTCACTTGTTGTTGTTGTTTCCACATGTTGTTGAGTAGGGGGTAGTTTTGTAGGGTGTGCCACTAACTTGGCCCCTCAATCCTTCCCTCCTTGCATCAGTTCATGAAGGAGTGATTTATGGCTTTCTCCATGCACCCTCAACCCCTTGATTTCTATATAAATAAGGCCCAATCCTTCTTGTTGGATCCTTCAACTGTGCTTTCAATTAGTCAGAGAATCAAGCACTTGCGAATAGGTTGTTGGTTCCTGGATAGGATTTTACACTCCATGAGATAACAATATGCTTATGATGGATATTGAGGATTGGTTAGTTCCAAATGTGAGCAATCTATAAGAAATTGGTCCAACTATAGGGATAAGACTACCCTCTTCTGCTTCTGGCTCTGCAAAACCAAGGTGGGTGCAATTGATCCAATAGTATTAACTCTGACTGATAGTTCTAACTCTACCCCTTATTTCTTTATTAGATCTTTCAATAGATGAATATAGTGAGAAAGTACTAAACAAGAACCTATTGTTCATTGACTCTCCATCACTGGATAGGACAATACATATATGTAAATAAAAGTAAAGACTGGTAATGATTTGAATGATTTGGGATTATAAGGTTTGAATCACTCTTCTCAACACAAAGATAGGAGAATATAGGCCAGTGCCTTATCCATTGGGCAAAATATTAAGGAAAAGGATGAATACAATGGTGTCTGAAATTGGTCTTTAGACATAAACAAATACCTCAAGTCCTTCCTACTTATGAAAATCCTTCAAATAAACTCCAAGAACACATATTCCACTTTGAGAAATATTTAATCTAACTCTAGGTTGGAACTCAAAGCACCAATACATTCACATAAACCTTATGCAAAGATTTAAAGATTCAAAGAATAGAGCAAAGGAGAGACAAAGATCTGAGATTTGTATTAAGTATAACCTTTCACCATGTGCATACAGTATCCAAAATAGAAAGCTTGCAAGATAAGAACATCAATATGTAATTCTTCTCTATTGTTTGATAAAATGATATCAAAAATTACAATCCTTGACTGAAAGCTAGGGTTTCAAAAATTTCTATCTTTTTTAACACCTAAACTCCAATCCCTTAGAATGATCATGAAAAATACTTTTATACCAAGGGATGCAACAAGAAATTGATCATTCTAGGGTTACAAAAAACTAACCTAAAAAACCTTTACAACAACCCCAAAGGGTTTACAATAACTACACTGATGAAATAGATGAGATATTTTTCAACTGAGCCGACATGCTTTATGTCTTCAATGCTACTCCTAGCTCAATTTCCACAAATATGATTTTATCATCACTTTGTCTATCTGTAATGAATGCCCTTCTATAACTTATTCAACCCTGATATTCATTTGGCTCGACATCATAGGAAGCAAAATCAGATTCTAGCAATAACTTATGTCTTATGTATCCTTCCCCAACTACAATTTGTACTAAAAAATTCAATTCCTGGCCACCACATCATTTTACAACCTTCTGCGTCAAAACCCTAGCAAAACCCCTGCAATAATTTTGAATTCAAATAAAAATGGTAACTGACTGGAGTTTAAAATAGGACCATTGATCTATCTTATTCCCGATAGATTGGGTGGCTTGTAGAATCTCACAACAGTCAACAAAAACCCTTAATAATTGCTTTCCACATCATCATATTCCCTTCACCAATGAGAAAAAGAACGTCAGCGATGAATCAACATACTGGACCCACTTCTTCATAAGCTTTAAAATGAATGGTTGTCGTAAGGTCACATAGCCTCAAAAGATTCTATGTGACGATACGACAACCGTCAGATTTTCTATCTCGACATCCTTTAGAATCTCTCGGGCCCACTAATATGTCTTCCTTTCCCTTTTAGCTTAGCCAATCACAATGAGACAACTCAGCGACACCTAGAAAAATGACCCCACAATCCTCGGCAAACCCTTTGACCTTTTGACCCATTTGGCAAATATGTGACCAAAGACATTTCACCAATTTACTGAAAAACTTGAAACACTGCTACTTTATCCAGAGATTCAGCGAACACATATTCACTGAATCGCTAAAAAACTTAGAACCCTACCATAATACTTCATAAAAAAATGAACACTAAAAACATTTATCAGGACTGCCAAAGATTTAACTGCTTCACCAAAAATCCTAGACCAAAAAATGGGCCTGCCTTAAATGAGATCAACGATTGTTGAAAGGTCGCATAGCCTCAAAAGATTCTATGCGACGATATGAAAACCATTAGATCAAACTTTTTATACTTCTTTGATAGATCCCTTGACATGAAACAAATATACGGTCAGGCTTAAGCCCTCATAAGCCATGAAGATTCCACTAGAACATACGCCCACCATTGATGAAGAATCTCACCCCTGTTCTGACAAACCTCTGACATAGAAAAGAATCAACGGTTGGTCTTATAGCCTCATGTGTCAGGAAAAACCCTTAAGATCATACACTGGCCATCGATGCTCTACCATTGTCAAAACCACTGAACCTCCAAAATCATTGGCCCCACTGACAATATTCTAAGTTATTAATACGTGGACCAATGAGAAAGTGCTAACTAAGAACACCTGGCATGTGGACCCATTACATTGAAAAGCCTTTGCCGTGAAAGAGAATCAATAGCTGGTGCAACTTCACAAACCTTTGACACACTCCATAAGATCTTACACCCATCATTGGATCAAGATGGTGTCAGAAAGCCAGGCCTAGGAAAGGATAAAGGCCGAAAACATTAGAAAAATTAAACATTAAGACTTAGGAAAATTTACTGCCGCCGAACTTAGGAAAAATTAAAGCTGGGCGCTTGGAAACTTAGGGAAAATGAAGACCGCTAGGGTAATAAAATTTAACGCACATGCCTTAATGAAATTTTAAGTGGCCCGAAAAAGCAACATGAAATTAGAACAGGGCTAGGGCACACTAGGGTTTTTCTACCCAAACGGCTAGGATTTGAAATTTGCCTAGGGTTTCACCAGGAAAATTGAAAAATAACTGCAGAGGCCTAGAAAATATGATTCAACCAGGGAATTTTTCACTTGTGCTAATAGTGGCTCTTGCTCGAGGACATGTATCTCCTGCAGATACAACGAGAAACTAGAATCTCCTGGTATAGCAGACCAGAACCAAAAATTTTGACAAAAAATAGGGAACTGCACACAAAAACCTTAAAACACAACTGTACAGAGATTCAAAAATCTTGAGGAGAAGTAGAACTTCAAAAATTGACTATGAACAGGAAACTCCAGGAGTTCCCCTGTCAAATTCTTCAGAATGTAAGAACCTGCTCCCCATTTTTCCTCAATGATATATTGGCCTAACCATATGGGATCAAATTTCCCATGTTTTCCTTTGTCTTGCATTCTTACATTCCACATTAATACCATGTCTCCCTCTGCAAAATTTCTCTGAGTAGTCCTTCTATCATATAGGACTTTGCACTGGGCCTGCAAATTCTCATTCTTGATGTGTGCATCATTTCTTACCTCATTTAATTGAATGAGGTCATTCATTCTGACTGTCATATCTTCTTCTACATCTTCATCATATTTTTGAATGTACTGGTATATCTATAACAAATTATTTTGAGGTAATCTTGCATTTATTCCATACACTAAGTCAAAAGGGGCACATCCTATTGCTTTCTTGACTGTAACCCTATCAACCCATAGGGCTTGTAGCAATTTGGAGTCCCAGGCCTTCTTGTTTTTGTCCAGATTTCTCTTCAAAATCTTGATTAAACTTTTATTGCTGGATTCTGCCTAGCCATTGCCTTGTGGATGATAAGTAGATGAATATGAAATTTTAATACCATTATGTCTGTAGAAATCAACAAACTCTTCTGACCTAAAACATAATGCATTATCAACCACCATAGTTTCTGGGCAACCAAACCTTGTCAAGATATTCTGCATCATAAAATTTGTTACTACCTTGCTGGTTGCTCTTCTTGTAGGGATTGCCTCAACCCACTTAGTGAAATAGTCAGTTTCCACTAAGATGTAAGAATGTCCACCACTGGATTTATTAGGGATTTCACCAATGAAATCCATACCCCACTTCTGGAAAGGGGCTTGAATAGAAACAGGTTTGAGAGGCAAATTCCCACTGAATTTTAGTTTTCCTGCAAACCTTTGGCAAGGATCACACTTCTTGACAAACTGATGGGTATCCTTGAAAAGTGAAGGCCACCAAAATATTGCCCTGATAATCTTGTGGGCTATAGTCTTTTCCATGTAGTGTCCTCCACAAATTCCACTGTGCATTTCATGCATCAAAAGCTTGGCCTTCTCCTGATCTACACACCTAAGCAAAACACCTTCATTACTCCTCCACCAAAGTTCACCATTTATAATTGCATATCTCAAAGAGTGGAATTTAATGGTTCTTTTCTTATTATCCTCCAATTCAAGGGGTAAGACCATCTTTTGTAAATATTTGACAATATCTTTATACCATTCACAACAATCCATGTTGCACACATAAGGTCTTTGATCCTCTTCTAGCATATTGACCCGGTTTGCATTTAAATTACTTTGGGCCATCAACTTTTCTAGGCCTAAACCTCTAACCAACTTTGTAATGTGGATACCAATGTTAAATTCTTAAATTTTGTTAATCCACCTACATCTTCTTCTTGAAACCTCTTGTTGGACCAAAATGTCCTTAACTGCAACACTTGGTACATAGGCAACCACTGTGGCTCCCACCAAATAGCATCTAGATGTTTTAATGGCCTTGACCAAGGCATAAGCCTATTTCTCAATGATATCATAATTTAATTCTGCTGCTTGCAAAGTCTTGCTGAAAAAGGAAATAGGTTGTTCAAAACCTTCAACATTATTTTGTAATAGCACTACAACAATAGTATGGGCAGATGCAAAAGAAAATATTTGCATGGGTTTGCTATAATCTGGTGTCTTTAAGATTGGGGCATGCTTAATGGCCCTCTTAATATCATTAAAAGCCTATACTGCTTCAGTATTCCATTCCATTTTTGCTCCTTTCTTTAACATCCTTGATATGGGAATATTGATCTCTACAAAGTTTGCAATAAACCTTCTTAAAAAGTTGACTTGTCCTAGAAAGGACTGAATTCCCTTAATATTCTTTGGTAGGGTTAGTTTGTCAATAGCCTCCACCCTTTTAGGGTCCATCCTCACACCATCCTTTGAAACAATGTGCCCTAAGAGTTTTCCTTCTATCACACCAAAGGCACACTTCTTTGGGTTCAAAGAAACCCCATATTCTAATGCTCTGATAAAAATTTTCTCAAGATGTTGACAATGTTCTTCTTTTGCTGAAAAGGCTGTCAAGTCATCCTGATATACCACCATAAATTTATCAATGAAATTTGTAAAGGCTACATCCATAGCCCTTTGAAAAGTGGCACCTACATTAGTCAACCCAAAGGGCATCCTTACATAAACATATGTTCCCCATGGAGTTGTAAATGTAGTTTTAAACTGTTCTGTGTCCTTTACCATGACCTGATTGTAACCAGAAAAGCCATCCATCATGGACATCAATTTTGATCCAGTGACCTTTTGCAACATGTTCTCCATGTTTGGTAATCCATAATTATCCTTCAGAGAATTGATGTTAAGATTCCTAAAATCTACACATAACCTGATATCACCATTCTTTTTTCTAACAGGCACTAAATTTGAAACCCAAGTGGAATGCTTGATTGGCTTGATTATTCCAGCATCCATCATCTTCTTGAGTTCACTCTACATTTTGGGTGCCAAGGTAGGGTTAACAGGTCTCAACTTCTATTTGAAAGGTTTTGTCCCCTCTTTGAGTGGAACCTCATGCTGAAAAAGGTCCTCTCTATAAGCTTTAAGGTCTTCATAAGACCAGGCAAAAACATGCCTAAATTTTTTGAGAAGGTCAATCAAATTTTTTCTAATTCTTGGAGAGAGAGACTTGCCTATGTAAACTTTCTTGGGAGCTATCCCTGTACCCAAGTTTATTTCCTCAAGCTCATTGATTTTATTAGTATTAGCAGAGAAAGCTTTGTCCTTATTGTCAAATGCCCTTTCAAGAGCAACTAGTCCTTTAGGAACCTTGTTTGATTTTAATTGCAAAACCTCTTTCCCAAAAATGACATCTTTTCCATTTACTATATTAACATAAGCACTGAAATCCATTTCTTTATCACCAAAGTGAGACTCACAATGGAGAAAACTTAATATGTCTTAATCATCAGAAAAAACTTGCCAATTATCTAGATTGTCACGGATGGAAGGTCTGGCTTGTACCTCTATATTGGAAACATTTGCAAATGTAGCATCTTTTTGTCTAAGGGCTATATTAGCCAACAAATCTGCCATCCTATTCTGACTTCTTTCCATCCAACAAATATTAAAAGCACTAAAGCTTTCAATCTCATCCCAAATTGCATTCCTATATTGTTTCAACTTCTGATTCTTTGAAGCGTATTTTGATCTAATTTGGGATATGACTAACTTAGAGTCACCTATAACTTTCAAACACTTTATGCCATGCCTTGATGCTAATCTTAGACCAATTAATAGATCCTCATACTCTACAACATTATTTGTGCATGAAAACAACAAAGTAAATGAGAACTTGAAAGTTTTACCATTTGGTGATATGAGCAATATTCCAGCTCTAGATCCTTCTTTGCTATTTGCTCCATCAAAAAACATAGTCCAAAGACTATCAAGGTCAATCCATCCTTCTTGGCTTTTTGATTTGTGGGGAGGCTCAACACCTTCCTCTGCTTCCTCATCTTGGACCTTAAAGGCATTAATATCAGTATCAAGGAAATAATTCATATTGTCTTGTTCTTCTTCTTCAATCATGTGTGGAGTTCTAGACTCCCTAGTGACTTTGATATTCTATCCCTCAAAATTAAAAGTGGCAAATGATAAGTCACACTGTATGCTACCTCCCATAGAGGCACTCCATTTTCTTGATAATAACATTCCATACTGGGGAGGAATGTCAACTACCAAAACACTCATGGTCAATTGTTTGTTGGGGTATGCAGTCAATCTGTAAGGCAAAGCCTTAATAGAATCCATAGCTTGACACCTACCATGAGGTGTATCCACCTTTAACCCTAATGACTTCATAATCTCAATAGGCATAATAGTATTTGATGCTCCAGAATTAATCATGCAATTCTTTAGCAACTTTCCATTTATTTGCAGAGTCAAGAAAAAAGGATCAACTGATCCTGTTGTAGTACTAACAACATTTGTGTCCAAATATATTTGAGGGATTTTAGAAACAATCTCCTCACTATAATTTTCATCTTCTTCATCCACAATTGCTACTTGTTTCTCAGTTTTTTCTGTTCTTTGAGAATCAGTATGTACTACACTTTTTACCCATTTCAAGGCATTTTTCTTATGTTCTTCTATTCTCATCATCTCTAATAATGGAACTTTGACAGTGATCTGAGATAACAACTTACTCATGTCAACTAGAACATACTTTAAATTAGGTACATCTAGTTTTGAATCTGCAATCTCTTTATCAGCTTCTTGGGTGGATGTATCTGTAGGTTTGTTAGTTTGGGCCTTGTTTTTCTTTTGCAAAACTGGTACAATCTCAACAGTAGGCTTAGTTTTTACCTTATAAAAAATATTAGGCTTAGCAACTTTCTTTACCTTGACTTTATCAATAGGATTAGCATCCTTAGTCTTTTCTTGTGAAGTTTTTACATTCTTATCTATTTTCTTGATAAAAATACCAGCTGGCTTAGGATTTGAATCACCAACAACTCTATTCCTTAAGTTATAATTTGCCTTTGCCTGAGTAACCAAATTGGCTATTATCAAAGCAATTTCTTCATCAGAAGGTCTTCTCAAAGTAGTTGTTTGTTCATTCTTTTGAACATTGCATTGAATGTTATCAGGCTCACTATCTTCATCATCTGAAAAAACTTGCTGATGATATGATTCATTTCTAGTTTGGGAATGTGAAGCATCCTGATTTTCATCCTCTTCAGTGGAGTCTACCTCACTCAAAACATGAGAAGAGAACATCCCACATCCCTGGTCATCATAAGGCTGTTCCTCATTGCACTCCTGCTCTTCTTGAGGAGAGACATTTTAGGATATGGCACAATAATCAGGATCATGTGGTGACTGACAGGCAATACACCATGGGACCTCCTCCACCAAATTCATTGAATTTCTTTGCAATGGATCAGGGGTCCTATCATTTGGTCTATCTCTTTTCTTAGGAATAAAAGGCTTCCCATCTTTCCATTGAGTATTGTAAGGGTAATTCTGCATTCTTGGCAATTTGTTGAAATTATTAAAGGGGGGCTTGTCCCCTCCTATAGCTTTATTACCTCTATTTTCACCAGGCTTCAGATCCCTGATTGCTTTCAAAATCTACTTTAGGCTTTCATCATCCTTTGGTTTGACATTTGTAGGTTTCCCTAGATCCTTTCTATTTAACAATGGTGATCTGTCATCTTCCCTTCTTCCCAACTTTCCTGAGATTCTTCGATTGCTTTCTATGTTCACAGCTAACTTGTAAGCTTTAACCAAGTTCCTTGGATTCTTATCTCTTAATAGGTAACCCATCTTAGAATAAAAAACATTTAAATATGTGACAAGGAACACCTTTTCATCCAATCTGATAACTTGCAACAATTTATGCATGGCTTTTTGAAATCTAACATTAAATTCAATAACATCTTCATTGAAATTCTTTTTTATGTTATTGAACTCATTCAGCATAAAACCTTCATGTGTTTTGTCACCATATTGTTCCTTAAAACAATGCCTAAGCTAATTCCATGAACCTATGCTACCATGTGGCAAAGCTCTAAACCAATCCCTTGAGTCCTCTGTTAAGGATTGCACAAATAATTTCATGATAACATCATCAGGAACAATGTTATAGTCATCAGTTACATCAATGAATTTCTTTAAATGTTCTTCACAAGTTACAACATTGCTTCCAGTGAATTTGGGAAGCTTCTTTCTGATTTCTTCAGGGATGGGGTTAGGATAACCAGGGATACCAGTAAAAACCAATTGTTTACATCTTTCATGTATAATCCCTATATTAAAAATACCAGCACCCTGAGATGTAGATGCATTATTATTGGTGGTGGTAGAACCATTGAAACCTCTTGGTGGGGGAACACGAGTTGTCTGATTTGCTGAATTTGTGACATTTGCTCCTTGTGTCATGTTAGAATTAGTAAAATTTGTAGTTCCTGCAAACCTTTTAAGAAAATCAATTTTCTTTTTCATTTCTAAAGTTACAGCTTCTAATTCTACTTTTTCAAGTTCCTTAGCTAGCAATTCCTGTTCTTTTTTGGCCTTTTCAAGATCGGCCTCCAATCTTAAGGCCTGGTCTTTAGGGATTTTAGAGGCTACAGGTTCTTTAATTGAAATGCCTTTTTCTTTTTATTTCCCTTTATCTTTGGGAACTCTTATTTCAAATGTCTTATGGACAACAGGCAGCTCTTTTGTCTGTTCAAGAATAGGGACATAATTTATAGCCTCTAAATCTAGCAATTGCCTTTTTAATTGATCAGCTCTTATCATAGCATGTCTAACTTTTTCTTCTTTTTCCTTTTCTCTTTTCTGCCTGATAGCTACTTGTTCTTGAATTCTTCTTTCCAATTCATACACTTCCTCAAATATTTCTTCAGAATCAGGCAAAGTTGTTTCAGATTCAGCCTCCTGTGCTTGAGACTCTTCTTGTTGATCTTGAGATTCATGGAGGCCTTGGGGCATTGATGAATCAAGGGTTAAAGGGGGAACAAAATCCTGTCCACCCCTGCTTTTGCTTCTAGACCTACTAAATTTTCCTGAAATGCTTCTATTTTGGGATGGTCTTTCACCCTCTCTTTCTATGGGGGAAGAATAGTCTTCATACTGGTTCATGCCCGAATCAACTGCCTCCTCATATTCTGAGGCATTTCCTTGCTGACTAGGAGGAACAACATTTTGTTGTCTTGAGTTTCCTCTTTGTTTCCAAGTTAGAGACATATCATCAACACTTTTTTCCTTCCTAACTTGAGTTCTTCTTGATGTGGCAGGAAGCCCACCCTGCAAGCTTTCTTCTGGGTGTTCCTTCCTCCAAGACCTTGTGATTTTGAAACTCATTGTGATATATTACTTAAAGCACTAGTTACATAGATGCTTAGAGAGTCACCAATCATAATATGTGAGATAATTTGAAATCTTACTGTAACTAACTCTTATACTCTTTAATGAAGACCATAGGATAAATGATAAGCCGGCCAGGAGTCTAAGCTCAACTTGTACCCATGTTATCTATGTTGATTTGTAACACCAGAGATATCAAATGATTGAAATAGGTAGGTCAGGAGTCCAGCTCAACTTGAAATCTACACTATTTGCTCTTGACAATATTTCTCTATTCCCCAGTAGAGTCGCAATTTTGTTGGTTCCTGGATAGGATTTTACACTCCATGAGATACCAATATGCTTATGATGGATATTGAGGATTGGTTAGTTCCAAATGTGAGCAATCTATAAGCAATTGGTCCAACTATAGGGATAAGACTACCCTCTTCTGCTTTTGGCTCTGCAAAACCAAGGCGGGTGCACCTGATCCAATAGTATTAACTCTGACTGATAGTTCTAACTCTGCCCCTTATTTCTTTATTGGATCTTTCAATAGATGAATACAATGAGAAAGTACTAAACAAGAACCTATTGTTCATTGACTCTCCATCACTGGATAGGACAATACATATATGTAAATAAAAGTAAAGACTGGTAATGATTTGAATGATTTGGGATTATAAGGTTTGAATCACTCTTCTCAACACAAAGATAGGAGAATATGGGCCAGTGCCTTATCCATTGGGCAAAATATTAAGGAAAAGGATGAATACAATGGTGTTTGAAATTGGTCTTTAGACATAAACACAAATACCTCAAGTCCTTCCTACTTATGAAAATCCTTCAAATAAACTCCAAGAACACATATTCCACTTTGAGAAATATTTAATCTAACTCTAGGTTGGAACTCAAAGCACCAATACATTCACATAAACCTTATGCAAAGATTTAAGGATTCAAAGAATAGAGCAAAGGAGAGATAAAGATCCAAGATTTGTATTAAGTATAACCTTTCACCATGTGCATATAGTATCCAAAATAGCAAGCTTACAAGATAAGAACATCAATATGTACTTCTCTATTGTTTGATAAAATGCTATAAAAAATTACAATCCTTGACTGAAAGCTAGGGTTTCAAAAATTTCTATCTTTTTTAACACCTAAACTCCAATCCCTTAGAATGATCATGAAAAATTCCTTTATACCAAGGGATGCAACAAGCAATCGATCATTCTAAGGTTACAAAAAACTAACCTAAAAAATCTTTGCAACAACCCCAAAGGGTTTACAATAACTACACTGATGAAACAGATGAGATATTTTTCAACTAAGCTGACATGCTTTATGTCTTCAATGCTACTCTTGGCTCAATTTCCACAAATTTGATTTTATCATCACTCTGTCTATCTACAATGAATGCCCTTCTATAACTTATTCAACCCTAATATTCATTTGGCTCGACATCATAGGAAACAAAATCAGATTCTAGCAATAACTTATGTCTTTTGTATCCTTCCCCAACTACAATTTGTACTGAAAAATTCAATTCCTGGCCACCACATCATTTTACAACCTTCTACGTCAAAACCCTAGCAAAAACCCTACAAGAATTTTGAATTCAAATAAAAATGGTAACCGACTGGAGTTTAAAATAGGACCGTTGATCTATCTTATTCCCGGTAGATCGGGTGGCTCATAGAATCTCACAACAGTCAACAAAAACCCTTAAAAATCACTTTCCACATCATCATATTCCCTCGATCAATGAGAAAAAAGCACGTCAGTGATGAATTAGCATACTAGACCCACTTCTTCATAAGCTTTAAAATGAACGGCTGTCGTAAGGTCACATAGCCTCAAAAGATTCTATCTGACAATACGACAACCGTTAGATCTTCTATCTTGGCATCCTTTAGAATCTCTTGGGCCCACTGACATGTCTTCCTTTCCCTTTTAGCTGAGCCAATCACAATGAGACAACTCAGCAACACCTGGAAAAATGACCCCACAATCCTCGGTAAACCCTTTGACCTTTTGACCCATTTGGTGAATACGCGACCAAAGACATTTCGCCAATTCGCTGAAAAACTTGAAACACTGCTACTTTATCTAGAGATTTAGCGAACATGTATTCGCTGAATCAATAAAAAACTTAGAACCCTACCATAATACTCCATGAACAAATGAACATTGTAAACATTTATCGGGACCGCCAAAGATTTAATTGCTCTGCCAAAAATCCTAGACTAGAAATCGGGCCCACCTTAAATGAGATCAATGGTTGTCGGAAGGTCGCATAGCCTCAAAAGATTCTATGCACCGATATGACAACTGTTAGATCAACCTTTTTATACTACTCTGATAGATCCCTTGACATGAAACAAATCTACGGTCAGGCTTAAGCCCTCATAAGCCATGAAGATTCCACCAGAACATATTCCCACTGTCGATGAAGAATCTCACCCCTGTTCTGACAAACCTCTGACACAGAAAAGAATCAACGGCTGGTCTTATAGCCTCATGTGTCAGAAAAAACCCTTAAGATCATACGCTAGCTGTCGATGCTCTACCACTGTCAGAACCACTGAACCTCTGAAATTGTTGGCCCCATTGACAATATTTTGAGTCATTAATATGTGGACCAATGAGAAAGTGCTGACTAAGCACACCTGGCATGTGGACCCATTACATTGAAAAGCCTTTGCCGTGAAAGAGAATCAACAACTGGCACAACTTCACAAACCTTTGACACACTCCATAAGATCTTACGCCCATCATTGGATGAAGATGGTGTCAGAAAGCTAGGCCCAGGAAAGGATAAAGGCCGAAAACATTAGAAAAATTAAACATTGAGACTTAGGAAAATTTACTGTCGTCGAACTTAGGGAAAATTAAAGCTGGGCACTTGGAAACTTAAGGAAAATGAAGACCGCCAGGGTAATAAAATTTAACGCAAATGCCTTAATGAAATTTTAAGTGGCCCGAAAAAGAAACATGAAATTAGAACAGAGCTAGGGCACACTAGGGTTTTTCTACCCAAATGGGTAGGATTTGAAATTTGCCTAGGGTTTCACCAGGAAAATGGAAAAATAACTGCAGAGGCCTAGAAAATATGATTCAACCATGGAATTTTTCACTTGTGCTAACACAGGCAAATTGTGAGATTTTTCAATTTGAGATCATTATTTTCAATTCATTTTCATAGCATAGAAAATCATTGTTAGATCAAATTGCATCCATTTCATTTCAATTTTAGATCAATTTAATATTACTTTTTCATCATATTGCATAGAAAATCCCAAAATATAGATTAATCTGCATCCATATTTCATTACTTTCATCATTTCAAATCCTTCATTTAGGTGTTGCAGTGTCACTGATCTTGGTCATAATCTGAGAATACCATACTTGCATCTACTTGAAGGTAGTAAATCACCTAGTTAGCTACATTATTTTCATTTGCAGATTTATTGATTTGCTAACCTCTAATGTTTTACTGAAGTGTTGTGTCCATAGCTAGGTACAATTTTCACACGCACAAGTGGCAACTTGAGATGCTGTAGATGATGGTGGCATTCCCATGATATAAAAGGGAGTGGATTGCACTGTTGTTTGTGTTGTGGGACTTGTGAAGATACATTGCAAGAGATGGGGAATAGGTGAGGCCACTTGAGATATTTTTTGGTTAGGATCATGGATTTGTTGGATGATGGGGGTATAAGCTTCAGTCAGGATATGGATGGGTTTTGAGGGGCTAAAGTTTTGAAGGTGTGGAGAGATGAGAGTACCCTCTTGTGAAAAGTTTTCTAATATAGCCCAATGATTTTGATCAATGATTACACTTACCATTTGTGCATGCCCTAGATGGCTAATGAATGCTTCCATGGAGAATGAAGTGGGGGGTTTAGTTAGATCTTTCTATACATTCTTGACCTATGGGGGTTATGGATTATAGGTCACCATCATGATATTAGGATCATTGGGATCTAGTGAACTAGTGGGCAAGTTGGGATCCATATTCCTTCTCTTCCTGGATCACGTCTCGGCAGGCATGAAATGCATATCTAAGATAAAGATGCTGATGATAGGTGGATGAAAGATGTTTCTAAGAAAAATTTAAGGATGGTGAATGGGATAAGCCTATGCAAACCTAAGGATATGATGCAAGGAGTTGGATCAACTGAAGGATGATGGGATGCTAATTGGTTTGAGGATAATGGAAGATTTTTGGATGATGAGGATGATGGAGAGTTACTAAGTGTCGACAATGAGTTGTTGCTTCCTGATGTAGGATCAAAGAGGAGAGGATTGTCAACCTAAAATAGACTGTTGATCTTCAGAAGATGGGACCCTTGCCAGTGCATACTAATCTCTTGCTTGAGATGATGAGGCATACAAAGAAAAGTACAATAAACCCTAGACAATGCTTAGTCAAAGGGTAGTGCTAGGGTGATTATGATTTAAGATAAGGATCAAGAAACTCAAAAGATATGGCACTAAGTGTTTAGGATTTGGTTTGAGGATGATGGGTTATGACTTGGATGTTGGATTCTTGGTTCTAGATTTTGGGATCAAAGATGATGGATTGAGGCAAGGATTCTGATTTTGTATTTCTGATGCAAGGATGATGGAGGATGACCAAATGATGTTGTTTCTAGAGGATAACTTGATATGCAAGTATGATCTATGATAAAATCTAGGGTGATGACCTATGATGCAAGAATGCAACTAAGATGATCTATGATGCAACTAAGGATGGATGATGATGCAAGGATGCTAAGATAGGATATGAGATTCTTACAGAATGATAGATATGTGATGGGCCATGCTAGTTGTCACTCTCTACGTTGAAAAAGTGATGATTGACTTGGAATTGGGCTGCAAATTGTTTCACTCTTGCATTATAAGCCACAATGTCCAGTTTCTCCTGATATTTGGTTTCTGCTTGGATTGCCTTTGGGGAAGGTTGGTGATATTTTAGGTCTCTTTCTATCTTCTCCTAATGGACATGGGAATTGGGCATCTTGGCTTTCTTATGCTTGATCGAATTGGTCATAGCTTGGAATTTTTTGGCAATTGGATTGTGTTGAATCAATGCTTTGGGTATTTGATTTTGAGGAATCTTTTCGCAAGGATATTTGGGTAACTTTGATCAAGTTTTGGCTTATTTTTTATGTATCCAATGGAAAAGGACAAAAATACCTAGGATATATTTTGAAAGAAATCTTGACAAAGGAAAAAGAAACTTTATGGGATACAAGAAAATAATGACCAAGGATTCTGATAGTGTTCCCAGAAATGTGTATGTTCTAACAGATATTGTGCACTGAGTTTGAAACTTCAAAAAACATACCAACAAGAACTACTTAAAAGATATGCTAGTATCAAAATATTTTCCCACAATTTGGTACCCCAAAAGGGATACAAATGGTGAGTAATCTTAAGGTGATATGGGAAACCACTTGGATCGGTCCTTGCACAAAGATTTTGATACCTTCAGGAGTAGATCAGGAAGCATGTGATTAATAGGTGTTGGATTTGGTCTATGACATCCTCCCAATTAGTTTGTACATGTGTGACACTTAATATCCTAGTTGACCATGCCAAAATAGTAGGGATATTCACCTACCTCAATCTACCATCAACATGTATTATCCAATCTTGAGGGGATGAAGTGAGAGTTTGCTCAGTGCTTTGTTTGTATACCAATTGGGGAAGTATCAGTTTGAGGTTGTTCTCCAAAGATGAACCACTTTTCTCCTTGGACAAGCCTCACTAGAAGTAAGAAAAATGAACTTGTCCTAGTTCAGTTTATTTTACGTCACTTAGATTATCAAGGATTTTGTAGAATTTGACAAACTCCTAGAAGCACATCAAAAAGAGTTTTTTTCCAAATTGATTTAGTGTTCTTCATGCCAAGACCTTCAAGAAAATATGTTTAGGATTTTAATTTGTTCTTTCCTTGAAAGAAGAAAAAATCTCTTTGAAAGATGTTTGCAAGTGTTTTATCCTTTTGGATTCGAGATTGAATTTGTCTTTTTAGGATCCTGAATTTTGAACTTTGATTGAAAAATGAAATTGCTTTGTTTTTTCTCCTTGTGCACTCAAGATTGTACTTGTTTAGGACTCAAATGAAATAAATTTGATATTAATTTTGGTTCATCTTTTAGGTTCATTCAAGATTTTTATTTTCACTTCAAGGTTAAAGAAAGATAAATTTGAGATAACATTTTTTTATTGTTCTTTCCTTTTGTTCATTTGAGATTGAGTTCTAGGGCTTTCCCTTTAGTAAAGAAACTTTGAAAATAGATACCCCTAGGAGTTTAAAATGTTTTGAATGTTAATTTTAGAGAACAAAATATATGTGAAGTATTTTATTTCACTTTTACTCATGCACTCAAGATTTGTGTTTTTAGGATTCAGTTTTAAGCCCAAAATAGATAAAGTGTTCCTAGATTGCCTTTAGGAATGCATAAAACCTTAAAACACTCAAATTTGTTTGGATGAAGTTATTTTTAGACAAAAAAAAATCATGATGATTGATTTTGACCACTTTAGGATTGATTAGGATTGTTTAGGAAAGATATGTAGATTCTTTCTTTTTAGGCATTCAAGAGTGAGTGAAAGTTCATTTTAAGCCCAAATGAGGTTCACTTTTAGTTCCTAGATTGCATAAAACCTTAAAAAACTCAAGTTTATTTTAGATGAAGTTATTTTTAGCCAAAAAAAGGGTGCGATGAGTGAATTTGATCACTTCAGGATTGATTAGGATTGAGTTTTGATCGTTTAGGAATGACATGTAGATTAGTCTATTTTAAGCACTCAAGATTGAATGAAGGGTTCTTTTTAAGCTTAAATGGAGATTATTTTAGTTCCTAAATACAAAAATTAGTTAATAGGTCTTAGGAAATTAATTTTTTAGTGATAAAATTACCTTCAAAGGAGTACCTGCAAACAACCAATTTAGACATTGTAAATTTGAAGCCTAGAGGCACTAGGAGGCCCAAATGAACCCTAAAAACCAACAAAAACCAAGTTTAAGGCCTTAAACATGCCCTCTATTTCCCATATGGAAATTTAGCATAGGGTTTTTTATGGCTCAGTTTTGTATGAGTCACTACAAGGTCCCATATGACATTACAATGGTTCCCATATGACAATCAGTGCCAAAAGATGGGAAAAAGGGGCTAAAACACTTATAAAAGCTCATATAACAATATAAATAGAATAGTAAAAAAATATAGGGGTTCCCAAATGGAAATATATCACATGAAAGTTTTCTTTTAATGACTCTTCCTCCTAGGATGCCCGAGATTCTTTAAAAAAGTGAGTTTTTTGATAAAAAAACCCCTAAAAAAGTAATTTGAAGAGCGTGGTGGGGTCCTACCGGGCATGCCAAAATGTGATCAATGTGAATCTAACCTGTTAGGAACATGCATAGATATTAAAACATTAGTAAGAAACAACATATACTAAACACATAGAAAACCTATTCGCAGGACACCTCAGATAGACTTGAAACGAAAGCACCCTGTCACCGTTTGATTTGCTCTTATAGGAGGGATGTGGGTGTGCTCTCAAAACACAAAGATCATGTCCCAAATTATATTTAGGAAGGATTAGGATCATTTGGAAGCCATGAAGACCCCATAATGGCACAAAACCAGGTATGGTGAACCTGGTTTGCCCCTAGGATTTCGAGGGTCCAAATGAAGCAAGATGCAAATTCTAGATTAATGAATGCTATGAAAAGCTAATTTTAACCAAAATATGGATATGATATGAATGAAAATGGTTATTATTTATTAAAATAAACTAATTTAATCCAATTTATCTAAACTAGGATGAGTTATGAAAGCATAAAAATGAGCTAAATCTAACAATACTAGAAATTATGCTAAGTCTAGATGAAAATTATCATTATAAAAATGCATGAAATGACATGAGAATTGGTTATAATTGATATTTTAAGGGAGGATATTTATATATTTTGAGGAGAGGCTTGGGTTAGAAAGGGTTATTAGGGTTAGAGTTAGGGTTAGGGGTAGAGTTAGGGGTATGGTCAAAGGGATAAGGGTTAAGGGTTACTAATACATGTGTGAGAAACACTAGGGAAGTGTGATAGGGGACCAAGGTGGAAGAAGAGACATGGGCTCTCATTAAGAGGTTGTAAGAGCCATTAATGAGGGTGTAAGGGGTGATTAATTAGAATGTAAGACTCATTAATGAGGGGGTTTGTCCAAAAGTCAAATGATGAGGGTTTAGGCTAAGAGGGTTAGGAAATACCTCTTAAGAAGGTTTAGGGAGTGATTAGGAAAGTGAGGATAGGTTTAGGGTTTTCTAGAAGATATCTAGGGTTTTGGGGAATTAAATAAATAATTAATTTGTTTAAAGGGTTTTGAAGCATAATTTATTAAACAGTTAATAAATTGGAGGGATAAATATTCAAATTAGGTTTAAATGTTTTGGGAGGGGTTTCTTAATTAAATATCTTTAATTAAGATAGGAGAAGGGATAATGACAATAAAAATGGATAAATGAATGAATGAATGAATGAATTAATGATGATGTCATCAAGTCTTTTGTCAACTAAAAATAACTTTAATTAGCAAGTGGATTTTTAGGTGTCTACACAAACATTATACTAGACCCAATTATGTGAGTAATTCAACCAAAATGACATGCATAATTAAATCAATCATCAATTAAATAATAAATCAAAGCATCAAAGCCATCAAATTGATTAATCAAGGTCATTTAATTAAAGTTCCTACACATTCAGTTAAATGAACCCATTCAACACACATGTGTGCCCAAATTTCTAATTAAAAAGAGGATTAAAAGGGGAAAATTGCTAATTTGTCTCATCCACCCCCAAATAAACACAAATTGGACCAATCAGAGGCTGAGCACATAGATTGGCTCACATGGATTGAGGGAGAAATAATGCCAACCTTTGACCAAGATCAAATCCAAACCATTCTTTCCCTTGGAATTCCTATAAAACCAAGCTCTCCTAAGCTCATTGGACATCCAAAATTGCATAGTAATGTTATAATATTGAAATTCATCCAGGGTATTATGCATTCTTAGCTTAATTGCAATCTTATTTTTCTTTGATAGATCATCTAATCTTAGTCAATCATGGTCATTAAATCTTAGTTACATCTCTAGCTTAGATTTCTCATTTTATATCTTAGCTACATCATTTAATCAAGATTTTAGAGTAGAGAATATAATCATTGCATCATACTCACAATGAATCTTCCATTTTAAGTAGTCTAGTCATTGATCTATATGTTGAATCTGAGAAAAAAATAAAATAGACCATACTCGCTTTATTTAGGAAGAAATAAATTGGTTTCTAATGGGTTGTGCTTAGTTACTTTGATTGATTATTATGCTATTAACCCATGGATGTAAGGATTTATTGAAGTGTTTGTGCTACAGGTTCTAGCCACTTTTCACACACACACAATAGTATGTGCAAAGGAGAACATCATAGCAAACATGCTATATTTATGTTTCTTTCTAATTATAAATATGTTAAATCAAAATATCTTTTCATTTGAATTATGAGAAATTATCATTATGCATATGAAAATAAGTGTAATTTATCAATGGGGTATATGTGTATGGGCATTATTTGAATTTTAGTTGAATCAAAATAGAAATATTCTTTGTATATAGATTCTAGTATATGCACTGTGTGGTTTATTACTAATACTTACCATATTAAAGTAATATTGGTAGTTGCATGATCTTATTTAATAGTTAAGAAATGAATGATTGGTCTTTTGCGACCTCATTATGGGCATTAATTAGAATCATTGTGTAAATACTATTGTTGATAAATGTCAAGGCATATATTGTGTGTGATGGTTGATATTTAATGCTTTGATTGGGTTTTGGATGAGGTGTGAAATAATTGTGTTGTGCTTATAGTGATTTTGGGTTTCTCTTTTTTCTTTTGATATTTAGATCTTAAGTGTTCCTCTTGTTTGGCATGGTTTATCTTGATGGTTGGGTGTAACTTAGTCCACCTGTGAAGTTTAACCCTTGTTGTGGGTCTTTATACTATGTTTTTTATTTGTGCTTTCTTCCCTAGGAGTGATTGTGGAGGTGTTTTATTCACCATTGGTTGGGTTACTTGATTTTTTGGCTAGTGTTCCTTGGGCCACTTGTATTGTGGGTTTTGTATCTTCTCTTGTAGCTACCTAATAGTGTGGAGAATGAGATTATATTTTTAATTTATTCAACACTCCCTTAAACATATCTTTGTTTGATCATATGTATATGTTATTATATCATTTATGTTGTCCTTCTGTAAGAGAATCTATTTTTGAGATCAAATTTTGTTGGAGGTATTCTTGGTAGCTGTGTTGTTCTTAGTTTCAAGATTGAAGAGGACATGATCTTTGAAGACATAAATTTTTATCTTGATCTTGGGTATGGATATGAGTGTAGGGAGATGAACCTCATTTTAACTCATTATCATATTTTTTAAGGTGAGACCATGATCTAATTGGGGTCAGGTAACCCTTGTTTTGGCTATAGTCAAGCTCTTAACATTACATAAGTTCTATTGATCCTATGATTTGTAATGTTTAATTCATTGATAGGGGAGTGTTCTATTATCTATCTAGATAATAAAAAAACATAGAATCATTGGATTACTCACTTAGAAAAAGACCTAGTAATGAACAACTTTCTTGATGTGTTTGGGAGAAAATAACATGCATATGAGATTATGCTCTTTTCCCTAGTGGAAAACCATAAATCCAGATTCCTAAGTTACCAATCCATTTTATTTTTTGCATCACCTTTAGAGACCCTACTGGTTGAGGAATAAATATCCTGGGAATGAATCAAGTGGAGAATAAAGAAAAGCAAGCTACTCCACCCCACTATAAACAAATTCCTCTTTGAGATTAAAGTCTCAGAGGATGGTGGTATCTTATGCCTGGTCTTGTTGGGCTATATGCCTCAATCTTTCTTGTGGGACTACATTGACTTGTATGATTAACATAAGATATCACTAAATGGTGGTCCAAACTAGACTCCATAGTATAGAAGCTACTCAAATCACCCCTGAAAGTTTGATAATCTTTGTGCAAGAAAGATAGTAACTTCCCCAAGACACTTTCCATATCGTGCCTCCTTGAGCATTTGGAGTCGGCTAATACAATATTATACATGGTCATCAATGGCCATATTCTAATTATCTCTTGGACTTGTGCCTAAGTTTGTGAGAAAAGGTTTTCCTGCTATGCCAATTCCTTTAGAGATAATGTGTTATTGCTTCACTTTACCTCCATGTGTTTGATGTGTGTGTTCAAAACCTTTAAATGTTGTCAAAAAAAACCAAACACACTTTCAAAACTTGCTAAATTTTCCAAATGAACATTGAAAACTTGATGAATTTTTTGAAAATAAGTGGCAAATTCTTCAAACAGAGCCTTGTGTCATATGACTAGGAAAAATTTCACCATATTATCATATCTGTTTATGAGAATTATCATATGATAACTTCCTCATATCATTTTTAAACATAAATTTTTTTCACACGAGCCAACTTCCCAAACCTAGTTGTCAGTAACCTTAGTTTTATTGTCCTAGCCTATGAGTTTCATCGTACAATCCTAGGGACTTCACCATATTATCATATTAGATGCTGAGAATTATCTTATGAAAGATACCTTGTATAATATCAGATTGTTAAATTGTTTAACCTCTAGAGTGTGAGTTTGACCAATTACATCATCATTTTGATCTCTAGTCAAATAGTCCAGTTGAGCTCCTAGTCTTCCCTAATCTGATAAATCAATCATACACCCTTTCTATTGTAACTCATCATCTATTGGTCCTTCATCCTGATTCCTTGAGTACTTGACTAGTATCACTCTCCTCCCATAAATAAAATCCTAATCAACCTTTTCACAAGTTTACCTTATCATGCACTCAATCCTTAACCTCAAAACCTTGTATCAAGTTCATTCTCAGTTTTGAATCAAGATCCAATCATCACCTTCCATCAATTATTGAAGACAAGTCTTCACTTTCCCAATCAGATATTGACCTAATTCACTTAGTTTATTCTAGCTCTTAGCCACATTGATCTTTCATGTCAGTACAATCCAAGAGTCAATGAAAAAAGGATGATCCTCATTTAAAAGGTAAGGCTATAAACATTTTTTCTCCTAGACCCTCATCATAATGAAAATCAAAATCTTCAAAGAGGACTTTGATTCAAGACCAATCACTTACAGAATGATCAATACCCCTACATCTATCTTCGATTCATCAATATCAGTCCTTTTCCACTAGTCATCACAATGAATCAAATATGTCACCATATAATTAGGGATCTAGTCAAGGCCATCAGAGCCATCATAGTGATACTTCTTCCAAAGATGAAGAGCCCATTGAGGAAGAAATAAAAAACTGTCAATAGGAAAAAGGTTTTCCAGAAAATGATGCAAATGCTAATGCAAAAAGATAAAGAGAAGTATTTCATGAATCTCACCTTGATGTGGCTCAAAATCCCTCATGATTTTGATGTTGAGAGACTTATACAACATGAGTAAAAATATCCTATTTCTATTCTCAAAAAATAACTACAAGACATGAGATGTGAACTTATGGAAATGAAGAGGGAAAAGAACATGTCTTCCAATAAATATTTTCTCAAATCCATATTCCCTTTTCATTTGATAGGAACTTATACATTCCACCATTTCCTCCCAAAGTTGAAATCCCAAACTATGACAAATATGACATAAATGATGATCACCAAGATCACGTAAGAGAATTTTTCACTCTTAGCATGGCGTTTATGCACAAAAAATTGTACCTAATGATACTCTTTCCTAAATCCTCAAAGGTCAAGCTCTAGAATGGTTTACTAAGCCCTCACCAGGTATTCAAACATTTGATGAGCTTGTACATAGATTCATCCAACAATATTCATACAACATCCTGCACACTATCACCATGTTGGATTTGTGTAACACCAAACAACACAGTGGTGAATCTTTTGGAAAATTCTTGCAAAGATACATAAAAATATGTTCATGATAGCTTAGACAAATCCCATAAATGAAAAAGATGGACATTTTTATCAATAACTTGGTACCGGTAATAAACTACACACTCCAAATACAAACTCACGCTACTGTTGACAAATTAGTAGATAGTGCCATCCGGATTGAAGAAGTTCTTGTAAGGAAGGGATAATTCACCCTATATAAAGATACTAACTTCTCAAAAAGTTCCAATAATAATAATAACAAATCCAAGAACAAGAACAAAAATGTGGTCAATGACAGGGTGGTTGATTCAACAGATTTCAAATCCAAGGAACCAATTTTCAATCTCTTTAGTGGCATCTAGGTGTAATCACCTAAAAATGGTCTAGCTAACCAAGTGCCCCTAATTTCAATTAATGTAATTAAAAAAAATGCTAGACATAATTATGTAAGTAATTAAATCAATTGGCTTGCATAATTAAATCAATCATCAAATAATTGATTAATCAATTAAATCAATTGATTAGAGCATAAAGGTTATTTTAAATCAATTCAAATCAATTAATTAAAAGGCCTCTAAATACTTTTAATTAAAAAAATAATTAATTCAATTTCATGTACACAAATTTCTAATACAAATTTCTAATTTGGATTTTTAATTCAAATTTTTAATTTTCTAAATTGATTTTTTAATTTAAAGAAAGATATAAAAGAATAAGAAATTTCTAATTTTATTTTTTAATTTAAATTTCTAATTTGGATTTTTTTATTTAAATTTCTAATTTGGATTGTTAATTCAAATTTCTAATTCAAATTTATAAATTGATTTGTTTCTAATTGAAAAGGACTTGAAAGAATGGAAATTGCTAATTTCTCTCTCAGTCTCATCCAACCATAGGTAGGAAGTTTCTAAAAATAAGAGAGAATCTCAGACACTCAACATGGTGAATCTCAACTGCACATTCATTCTAGGATTTCTTTATAAACCTATCTTTTAGCTCATTCAAAGGATCCTAATTTTTAAGTAAAGACATTATGCTATTTTTCTCTTAGATTTATATACTTATATTGTATATTTAAATTTTAAAAATCTAGTTTTACATGTTAGTTCATAGCTTTCAAATTCATTGATTAATATAATATCATGCTAAAATAGGCATTAGATTCATAGTGTTGAGTCCTGAGAGGGATTATTTCAATCCTGGACCTTGATAGGATTCTATTGTTATGTTCTTTCATTATTTCTCAACTCTAAGTTTTTATCTTTAGATGCTCTTTTGGGTTCTTCTTGAATTACCTGAGTGTCTATGTCTGTTCCATTTGTATATTGAAACACTAAGTCAAAGAACCTATAAGTTTTTTTGGTAGGAATTCTAGAGATCCATCATTTCCCCCAAAGTTCCAATTGATGTTTTTTGGAAGATTTGTTGTAGCCCTTACATTTGAGCTTTCTCCTTGTTCAAACTAAGTGACATATTTGTGTATTAAATCCACTTCTATATCTAATTTTTCACATTATTATAGTTAGTAACTATAGCACATGTACTAGATCTACCCCACTTTATTGATCCCCATGAAGTACTGCTATCAGTACATGAAGATGAAATGATAATACCTATGCAAGAGGGTAGACTACAAGAGAGAAAAAAATCTAGGTGAGGATGAAGAACCTCCCATGATCCTTGCATGATACCTAGGTATGTCCTTGAGTATGAATGAGATGTACTCTTAGATGCTACAATAGATATAGAAGGGCTACAACAATTCTTCTAGAAAACATTAATTAGAACTTTGGGGAAGATGATGGATATCTATAATTCCTACCATAAATAACTTGTAGGTTCTTTGACTTAGTGTTTCAAGATACAAATGGAACAAACACAAAAATTTAGGTAATTCAATAAGAACCTGAAAGATCATATGAAGATAGAAACTTAGAATTGAGAAACAATGAGAGAAGCCTTAACAATAGAATATTATCAAGTTCTATAATCGATATAATCCCTCTCAAAACATGGCTTCATTAAATAAATGAGTGAGATGATATGGAAGCATGAGGAGGGAATATAAGTCCCAATGGTAGACCAAATGAGTTAGGTTCACATATAGCCAACAAATTTTTTGATGACAATGCTGAGATTCCTTCCAGTCTAAACACTCTATCACAAAGTAATATTCTAGATCTTGACTTACCGGTTGCGAGTTATGATGAACATGCCATGAATTCCTTGGAACCATCCAATGAACTATCTCTCATGCATCCCAAGATAATTGAATGGACACAAAAAAATGAACCACTTGATATCCCTAGCTTTCCTAATGACTATTCATTGGCTTGTTATCTTAAGGCTATTAAACCCTTGACCTCACCCATTAGTGAACCTAGCGTGAATCTGACAAAAGAGGATATCAAGTACCTTAGTCTCAAAAATAAAATGAAAAAGAATAAGTGTTTTGATGGTGAAAATCACATTGTGGCAGTATCAGAACTAAAAAAAGTAAAAATAAAAGATGAATTTAAAGGTGAAAAAATTGTTGAGTTGCTTGAAGATGGGGTACTTGAAATGTTTCCTAGTCATTTCCTAGAAATATCATCAATATTGATTGAGCCTAAATAGACAGTCAATATGAGAACAACAAAAAATCCTCAAATCATTCACCTAGCGCCATCTCTCTTAGAAGAAAAGAAACAATGATTCATAGACTTCTTCAGAGAATAGAAAATTAACCTTGCATGGATATTTTTAGATATACCCAGGTTGGAGTGTGCAAAGACTTTAAAGATATGAACAAGGCTTGTCCTAAAGATGATTTTCCACTACCCAACATCAACATGATTATTGATCTCACTACAGGCTATAAGATGTACTCATTGATGGACAAATTTTTTGGATATAACCAGATAAAGATTACACCTAAAGACCAAGATAGAAATTCCTTTACTTGTTCTTGGGGCATGTTTTGCTGAAAATTCATGCCATTTGGTCTAAAGAATGTAGGTGCCACATACCAAAGGGTTATGACAACTATCTTCCCCGATATGATGTACAAAAATATGGAAGATTATGTGGATGATACTCTAAATAAGTCAATGGAATGATCTACCCACTTGGAGGACCTCAACAAAATCATGGATATAATGGAACAATTCAAAATTAGACTCAATCCTAAGATATGTGTGTTCAAGGTTACATTAGGAAAGCTTCTTGGATACCTTGTTTCAACAAAAGGTATGGAGGTTGACCCTACAAAAGTAAAAGCTATAAACCAAATGCCACCTCCTCATAATATCAATCAAATGATATCTTTACAAGGAAAACTCCAATCCATTAGGTAGTTCATATCTTAGTTGGCCAACAAAGCTTATCCTTTCACAAAAAATCTTCATAAAGGTGTGGTATATAAATGGGATGAATTTTGTGACAAGAACTTCATGTAAATAAAGGAATACCTTACTAATACGCCAATACTCATGTTACCTTTTCAAGGAAAACCTCTGATACTCTAAAACTTTGGGAGCCATCCTAGCACAACAAGATGACATGAACAAAGAAAGAGACATCTAACTATATCAGTAGAACATTGGTGTCCTATGAGCTCAATTACAACAATATAGAAAAATCTTTCCCGACAATAGTATTTTCATCTCAGAATCTACAACATTATATGCTAGCATAGTCAATCAAGCTAGTGGCTAAAATTGATCCCTTAAAGTGTCTTGTCAACAAGGCCACACTGATAGGAAGGCTTTCCAAATGGAGGATGATACTCAATGAGTTTGACATTGAGTATGTAGATAGAAGAGAAATCAAAGGATAGGTGATCACATATATTCTAGCTGAATTTCCTCTACAAGATGATCAACCATTGAATATAGAATTCCCTAGATGAGTCCATTATGCATCTCATTGAACGCTCATGGACTATTTTATTCAATGGACCATTTACTTAGAATGGTTCTGGTGTTGGAATTATTTTCATAACACCTCAGTGATACATCATTCCCAAAATGTACAAGCTCTTATTTCCTTGTACCAATAACATTTCTAAATATGAAGCTTTGGTGAATGGAATCAAAATGGCGATCTAGTGGAAAATCATGGAATTGCACATCTACGGTGACTCTTAGTTGATTATCAATCAAACCAATGATGAGTATTGTAGACTAGGAGTACCTAGATCTGTTCAGAATAGGCATAAACATTCAAACGAGTTAGCCTACTTTAATAAACAGATTAAAAACAATGTATATGTTCTCTAAGCCACTTCAGATTAAGCTAAAACAGGAGCACCCAAGCTGTTGGCAATTTGGTTGAGTTGATTACATAGATGTTGTCATTATGGAAACATATGATCCACATGAAGATCACACAAGTCAGAGAGCAAGTATGACAGAGCGCATTGCAAATTTGTCTAAGTGTGAGACAATATTTTTACCAGTGAACTTGAACGTAGTTTTTGTTTGTGATATTTATTAGAGAAATTTCAGTGCTTGCGCACTTGAACATAGACTCTATGATGTCTATTGAACACCCATATTAGAGTGAAAGTTAATATGACATGTACAGAAGAAGTTATGATAATTTTACCGAAGACAGTGTCAAGCTGACAGGACAGAATATGAAGACAGAACTAGTAAAGAGTTAAGGGATTATTTTGTTTATCAAAATAATGACTTAAAAATATAAAGGGATGACATCCTAGATGTTAAATCTTGGATATAGCTATTGGTATAAATTTAATTGTAATTGTAAAGATAGATGTAGGATTGAAATATAATGAAGCAGTGATATGATGCGAAATAAATGAAGCATATGTAATAGCGATAGTGAAAGAGCAGTGAAGAGATATTGATGCAAGTAGTATAAGGTTATGTACCTTAACCTATTTTTGTAATCAATATATATTGTACATTACTTGTTTTGGCAGTGGGCTCATCTGGTAATCACATTTTGTACTACGTACCAACTCCTAACAGGGTTGAGGCTTCTAACAAGGCCTATAGTCCCTTAATCAGGACTGATACACTATATGCTTGTAATAGACTCCTAACAGGGTCAACATCCTTAATAGGATACTTTTGATTAGTGGATCTTTGTGGGTACCATCCCCACCAGGGTTTTCCCTTGGCCAGGGTTTCCTCGAGAACAAATAATGTGTTATGAGTTCTTTATTGTTATGCATGTTGTTTAGCTTCTTATGTTATGCATGTATAAAGATAATCTGTTATATCCATAATTGGGAAAAATATAATTTTTTTAGAATACTGATTCACCCCCCCCTCTTAGTATTCCCTATTTCTAACAATTGGTATCAGAGCTTAGTTACTCAAAAAAGAATCATTCAAGGAAAGCCTAGCAGGTTGAGTAAGATCTCTATGGATATGGATCAACTATAGAAGAATCTTGAAGAAGCTCTTGAATAGATTGACTTGCTTACTATTGAAAAAGATACTTTGAAAAGAAAGTATGATGATGCAAAGAACCTCATTGAGAAAATGAAAAACAAATTGGAAGATCTGAGATCTGAAAAGGAATCCAAAGTTTTTATTGAAGATTGTGATGAAAATTTAGAAAAAGCAAATGAGATCCTTAAGCATGAACTAAAGATAGCAAATTTAAAGCTTAGTTTGAAAGATGGAAATGGCAAGAATGAAGCAAATCTAAAATTTGAGAATGAAAGTCTAAAGACTGAAAATGAAGGACTAAAATCTAAACTTTGTAAAGTAACATCTGAACTTGAGAAAGTTAATTTGTAGTATGATGAACTTGAAAAATACAATAAGATTATGAAAGGTGAACTAATTCAATCCAAACAACAACTTGAAAGGCTATATTCAACTAGTGAGAAGACCGATGAACAAATATCTTATCTAAAACCATTCTATGATAAGACTAGTCTTGGATTCAACACTTTTAAAGCAAATGATGAAAGCTAGGAACTAGATCTGAAGATATCTGAAAGCATAGATGAGAAGAAGCCTGATGAGATCAACAAATCTGAAGATACACCTAAAGAAGAAGAATCACCAAAGCAAGAGGAATCACCCAAAGGTATGCAAAGATAATTCAAAGGTAGATGTTTTGCTTGTAATGCTATTGGTCATATGAAGAGAGATTTCACAGGTAAACAATTTAAACCTCTTAATGGTTATTGTTACAATTATCATGGTTTTGGAAATAGAGCTATTGAATGTAGGAAACCTAAATTTATTGAGAATAATGATGGTAGTAGAATGTTTAGGAATACTAACAATGCAGATAAGAAACCTACTGAAGATATGAATAGAAGAAATGGAGTAGTATGTTATAGATGCAACAAGGTGGGACACATTGCTAGAAACTGCAGATCACAAATCAATCAACCTAGACCAAGATATGGAAACAATGGAATTGTTTGTTAGATATGCAACAAGATTGGACATACAACAAGGTTTTGCAGAATGAACAATAGAGTTTTTCCTAATCCTAATCCCATAAATCATGCAAGAAGAAATGAAGATGCAAGTAACAGTTAGAAAGGATGCTGTAGTAAGTCAGATGAAGTGAAGTTTATCAAAAGCATAGATCAAGGAGAAATATTCAACATTGAAGGTAATTAGGAAGGTGAAGTATTGAAAGGTAAGAATGAATCTTTACTTGACCTATCTCAAAGTACTTAATTTATGTAAATTACAGTAGAATAGGAATTTAGATTAAGTGTAGAAGTAGATATATGATGAACTGAGTCTTGTGCAGTTAATGCAAGGTAGTTTATGATGTTCTAATGCTATGGTTAAGAGTGCAAAGAAAAATATTATGTTTTGTGAGATTGCAAGAAGTTTTAAGTTTTGCAGGTTAGCAGAAACAACTTTTTGGAAAGAAGCGGCAAAAGAATTGAATGCGATGCCAGATCTAAGTGAGATTGAATTAATAAAAGGTTATGATCGGTATTATTTGATCATCAAAATGAATTCAAGTGTCAAGGAGATCAAAGAGCAGTGATTGAAAGTATTTTGCAAGGATTTGGAGAAGAATTTTGTGCCGAATCTATGCAAGCCCTAAAATCATGAAATTAAGGTATTTTACTTGACAAATCTTTGAATTAGTAAAGGAATTTGAAGAAATCATGGATGTTTCTTTAATACACAATGTTAGAGATAAGAATAGACCTAAATTGAAAAGGGAACTGATAGAGCCCTTGGAAGATGACCCTAGGTTTGCATTATCATCTATACCAGATGGAGTTTTACACTTGGAAAATGTCATAAGTTATCTTGGATGCAAACTAGAGACAGCGAGTGATAGTGATTTCACAAATGAATATTAGAAGATTTACAATCAAGATATGACATTGAAATAAGGTTTTGAATATTTGGAACATAATGAAATTGTTAAGTATGGATTACAATATGAATTTGATAATGAAGAATGCACTAAGATTATCTTGAGCAGAATTCATAATGGAAAGTTTTGGCTAGAAGATAGAGTGATAGATATTACAGAAGATTTGATTCATGAAGTCACTAGATTATCTAAAACTGGAGCTATTCCTTTAAATGAGAAAAACATGAGGAAAATAGTCATTGATAACACAAACTCATCCTATAATGGTAGAGGAATTGTGATTAGTAAGATCAAACAAGATGTCGTGAGATACTTATGCAAGATCCTAACTACTAAGTTTTGTGAAAATTCAAGAGAGGATGACATGGAAGCTGGAATGGTACATACAACCTATCTAATGTGTGTTGATAGGGCAAAAGTTGATATGTGTGAAATTCTAAGAATTCAATTATTTGATAACTTGGAGAAGATTAAGAAAACTAAGTATACACAGTTTAAGTTCTCATCCCTAATCACTTATATGTTCTTTCATCTTTTGAGGAGATTTACTTACACCATTGGAAATGACTGGAATGATGGACAAAATACAATGGAAAGGATTAACCTAGTGTACATAAGACATGTTATTGACAATGTAAATGAGAGTGCAGTACTTGTTATTAAGACATTTCAGAATATTGTGTCTAGCAGATCAAGGATCCCTAAGTCTCTTGTTGAAAAATATAAAGATGATATATGTTTTATGGTGGATACTGACTTTACCTATATTGAAGTAGTGGAGCCTAGAATAGAGTTCATAGACCCTCTTGGCTATGAGATATCTGAGGTAGAGACTAAAGAGTATGTTAGCAGGTTACTTAAGTGTAAGTTGGACACTCAGTGTAACAAGTTTGGAACCTTTGAGGAGAACTTCAACTCCGCAAAGATCTTAATTGAAGAGAAGAAATCTAAGAAGAGAGTTGAGAGCACTATAAAGAAAATCCTAAAAGATACAAGGATGATAGAGTGTGAGTTTTTGGTAGCAAAGTAAACAACAACAACAATCAGAAAGAGTGGACAAAAAGAAGTTTTGTCTATCCCTCCTTTATCATCAATTGCAGTACAAAAGGAAGAACCACAAGTGAAGGTGAAATTGGAAGTAACTGAGAAGGATATAGAAGCAAAGATGTCTACTAGATCCACTTCCTCCACACCTAGAAAAAGAGTAAAGGAAAGTGCTACTGGACTAGGAAAGAGACATAAAAATTTAGTGTAGCCAGTTCCAAGAAAGATTGCAGAAATACAATTTGATGTCACTACTAAGATGAAACCTTGGAAACCAAAAGTTGAAAAGCTTAATGAGCAGATCATTGAGAATGGAAACTTTGCAAGAATGAACAAGTACTATGATCTTTATGATTATACAGACAGACTTAATCTAGAGAATGGAATTATGAAGCATATGATTTTGGCTGACAAGAAGTTTGATACAATTCAAGGATAGATACCTGATGATTTATATAACAAAATTGTAAATAGGAAGAAGAACACATCAGAGGAGGACACAACTATCAGAGAAAAGCTTGTGAGGAAGCTTTGTGAAATAAGAGATGAAACACATTTCAATCAAATCATGAAAGCCTTAAGCACCCATCTGAGAACCAAAAGGAGAACTATTCAGATTATGGGAGGCAGGTATGAAGAAATCAATTCTGAGACAAAGCAAGCTATTATCAAGGTTATGGTAGAATATGTTGGAGAATCATCAGTTGCAATAGAGAAAGTAGGTGAGAAAGAACAAGAGGACATTCCCTCTCCTCCAGCCATTAATATTGAAGATGAAACAATGAATGTAGAAGGTACAAAAATCACCTTGGATACTGATGAAAATGTATTCAAGAATTTGGAGAACATTATTGACAATTCGGCCTTTGAAGAACAAGAAGCTACAAAAGAAGAAGAGATGACAGAGACAACAATTGTGGAACCACCAGTAATAGAGGAACAAGTTCCCATTCCCACCAAAGAAGATATCAGTCTTACTCCCGAGACTGGAAAGAAGACTCAAATTGGATCTATGATTGAGCATTTGGGAAAGGAAGTAGATGATGATGATTAGTTGGAATTGATCACATCCTTGAATAAAATAATTGGCAAGAATAAGAAAGTGAAGAGTCTTGAAGGGTGTTTGAAGGAACTAACTGAGAAGTTACAAAGCACTGTAATGACAAAAATTGAAGAAGCAGACCCTATGGAGAAAGAAAAGAAGGTAATGAGCACTTTTGACAATGAATTCACAAACTTGTTTGATATTGCAAAAGTGAAAGCACAAGTAGCCTATGAGGCTAGAATGCTTTTGAACATCAGTTAGACTATCATGAATGATATCAACACTCTTGATATCTATATCAAGGATTTGAGGAAGCATTTGGAAACAGGTAAATCTTTGTACATATAGTGTACAAAATCAGAGACCTTGATAATAGAAGAAGATTAGAAGATAAAGTTGAAGGAAGCAGAAATCCTGAATGAAACTAACCTTCTGTCTAGCCCCAATGTGAAAGTATGTGATGTTGAGAAGAAAGTTCAGAAGCTTTATGATGAAATTAGAGTTGTGCAAGATGAGAGAGATAGAAAATTGAAAAGATACACTCTTTTGAGAGAGCATGCTTCTATGAAGTTAAGCATTATTGAAGAGCAGTTGGAAGAATGTCTTTCATCTAAGACATCTTTTTTGAAGTTTAACTTTGAAAACCTCCAAGCATGTGAAATAGCATCTTATGGACTGAGTGCATTACTTAATGTGGCAGATTCCATTAAGAAATCATGGGAGAAGGAGTTAGAAGCCATGAAGATAAATTTTGCAGATTGTGTTGCAAGCCTACCAGCTTTGCAATAATTGAATTAAGGTATAATCTTTTTGTGATACAATTTTGTAACCCTCCCTATCTTTATTTTGTCATTGTTGTCAAAGGGGGAGAGATATATAGAAGAAAATTGATAGTATATGATAAGGATTGATACTCTTAGGGGGAGTACTATATTAGAGATAATAATTTTTTAAGGAGTTATAAGGATAGTATATATTTTATACTATGGCCACAATTTTGAACAATTTTGAGATTTTGAGTTGTACACTTAGCCAATTTTCTCATATATTGCCACCAATGACAAAGGGGGAGATTGTTGGCAATTTGGCTGAGTTGATTACATAGATGTTGTCATTATGGAAACATATGATCCACATGAAGATTGGATAGGTCATAGAGCAAGTATGACAAAGCGCATTGCAAATTTGTCTAAGTGTGAGACAATATTTTTACCAGTGAACCTGGACATAGTTTTTGTTTGCGATGTTTATTTGAGTAAGTTCAGTGCTTGTGCACTTAAACATAGACTCTATGATGTCTATTGAACACCCATCTCAAAGCATGAGTTAGTACAGCATGTACGGAATAAGTTATGATAGTTTTACCGAAGACAGTGTCAAGCCGACACGACAGAATATGAAGATAGAACTAGTAAAGAGTTAAGGGATTATTTTGTTTATCAAAATAATGACTTAACAATATAAAGGGATGACATCCTAGATGTTAAATCTTGGATAAAGCTATTTGTATAAATGTAATTGTAATTGTAAAGATAGATGTAGTAGTAATGAAATGTAATGAAGCAGTGATATGATGCAAAATATATGAAGCATATGTAATAGCGATAGTGAAAGAGCAGCGAAGAGATATTGATGCAAGTAGTATAAGGTTATGTACCTTAACCTATTTTTGTAATCAGTGTATATTTTACATTACTTTTTTGGGCAGTGGGCTCATTTGGTAATCGCATTTTGTACTACCAACTCCTAATAGGGTTGAGGCTTCTAATAAGGCCTATAGTCCCTTAATCAGAACTGATACACTATATGCTTGTAATAGAATCCTAACAGGGTCAACATCCTTAACAAGATACTTTTGATTAGTGGATCTTTGTGGGTACCATCCCCACTGGGGTTTTCTCTTGGCCAGGGTTTCCTTGAGAACAAATAATGTGTTATGAGTTCTTTATTGTTATGCATGTTGTTTAGCTTCTTATTTTATGCATGTATAAAGATAATCTGTTATATCCATAATTGGGAAAAAGATAAAGTTTGTAGAATACTGATTCATGCCCCCCTCTCAGTATTCCCTATTTCTAACACAAGCCCCATTTGATTTTATCTTGATTGTAGAGATGTGGGTATGCTCTCTCAAACATAATGAGGTCTTTCCCAAATTAGATGGGATAGAATTAGCTCATTTGCATGCCAAGGATACCTCAAAAATGGCACAAATATAGGTATTGGAAACCTGATTTGCCCCTAAGGCCCCAAGGATGCAATATGGGATTGAATGAAAACTAATTAACTATGGTGAGGAATATGTAGGTTCATTTTTAACCAATATGAATGAGATGCAAAGAAATGAATTAAACTAAGGTTAATCCATATCATCTAAGCTAAGATATGATTTAAGAAAGCTTGAAAATGAATTAATCTAACAATTACGAACAAAGCTAAAATGATTTAGAAGTAAACTATCATTATAACTCTACTTAATATGATTATGGGAAATTGATGTTTTTGCTCTTGGAAGTTAGGGTATTTATAGGATTTGAGGGAGGGCTTGGGTTAGGAAGTGGAGTTAGGGTCAGAGTCAAGGTTTGGGCTAGAGTGCGGGGTATGGTTAGGGTAAGGTTAGAAGGATGAGGGTTAAGGGTTGCTCACACATGTGTGAGCAACACTAGGGAAGTGTGCAAGGGGACCAAAGTGTAAGAAGGGTCACATGCTTCATTAAGAGGCTGTAAGAGCCTTAATGAGGGTGTAAGAGGTCATAAATGAGGATGTTGACTTTGGGGTCAAGGGAGAGGGTTTAGGCTAAGAGGGTTATGGATTAATCCTTAAGCTAGGTTAGGGAGTGATTAGGGATGAGAGGATAGGTTTAGAAGAGTCTAGAAGATTTTGAGGTATTTTTGGAATTAAATAAATATTTAATTTATTTAAGGAGGGTTTGGGTTGGAAATTTATTAAAATGATTTAATAAATTAAAATTTGATTTTTGGCCTAGGTTCTTTAATTAAATAAATTTAATTAAAATAGGAGGGAATAATGACATAATAATAAATTAATTAATTAATTAAATAATGATGTCATCAAGAGTTTTTGAAAAATAAAATATTTTTATTTTGGCAAAGGCTTTTTAGGTGTCTACATTTTTCCCCTCTTTGATGCGATGCTACAAGTGGCATGGCGTCAAAGACAAGAAAGTAAGATGCCCTAGGCTAGAATTTAGTGGATAAGGGGTTGTGCCCCCTCGAGAAAATAATGCAAAGAGGAAACGTTGTGGAATTTTCTCAAAAAGAACACAAAGAGGGAGGAAGGGGGGGTAAACAACCAAACTTTCAAGAGAAAATGTAGGAGATGCAGGATCCAGATATATGAAGGATGCAAGATGCAAGAGTAATCTATATGAAGGTTGAGGGGGATTAGGGGAGCTCATTGTGTAGTTGTGGAGAGCATAACCTAGTTTGATATAGAAACATTAGAGACCGGAAAAGGTTATTGGGAACACAAGGCCCTGCCACCGACATTGTCTAGGACTTATGTGAAAAATACATACAAGGTTGCCCCAACATCATGCATGAACCCAAGAGAAAGCATGGTAGAAACAATGCTGGAGAAACCACAAACAAATGACATTTCCCAAGTGCACCATGTAACCCACAAGATCACATGTGAAATGTGAAAGGTTCATGTTCAACTGACTCATAGGAAGAAGCAAAAGATCAAAAGACCTTTCCCTAGATTGTCTTGATTCGCACCACATCATGATATAAAAGATCATGGTGACTTTGATGAGAGTAACAACAAGAATCCATAAAAGATAAACAAGATCCAAAGGACAAAATCCAAGATCAAAATGATAACTCCAAAAGATATCCTTTTCCAAGGAGAGAGATTAACTTGATTGATGGGGGGAATATTTGGTCTGAACATGAGGAAGGATACATCCGACACATACTAGGTTGGATTGGTGGAAGATTAGGTCAGACAGGAGGAAGGATACATCCTCAAGGGCCCATTGATTGATGAGGAGAATGTGTGATGTTTGTTGGAAAATGATGAGTCAAGGATAACCATTGTGATCAAGGATAGTCGATAATTGATGTTGCTAAAGTACAAGGTGGGGTGGGACAAGTTATCTGATCAAATGGTGTTGCAGGACTGATGAGGATATGTACAACAAGACATGACAATATGTACAAGGGAAGGGGAGATATTTACTCTGAATATGTACAAAAGCTCAGGATTTGGGATAGGAAGATCTCACTATATAGGATATATACAAGAAGCTCAGGATTGGGGATAGGATCTTATTACTGCATTGGATAGGCTTGAGGATAGAACACCTTGGGATTGGATGGGATGGAGGTGGGGATGGGGATTGGATAAAGAGGATTTAGGATTGGGATTTGGATGGGTGGGGGATGGGAGTTTGATATATAATGACCCGGTCCACTATGTATGCACATGTTTCCAAGTTTTCACTAACATACTTGTCATAGTTGATATGGGTATTTGTATAGTCTTTGTGGCTAGCATGGTCTCCTTTCTTTCCTTTGCCTTGATTTTGGGGTGGAGGATTGATAGGGACTTGGTTCTTTCCAGTGTTGCATTAAGGGAACACATTTTGATAGATCTATAGATTGGCATTAGGCAAGGCTTGCACTAGTGTGTCCACTTGGATCTTCTTTCTATCGATGAGATCTTGGATGTAATGCTTTAGTTTAATACACCTTAAGGTTGCGTGTCCTTTGATGCAATGATAATCATAGTACTTGTGATCTTTGTACCAATTAGGGTTGGGAGTTGCATCATTGAATTACTGGGTTGGTGGGTAAGTGATGAGATTGGCCTTGGCCATTTGATGAAAGATTACATCTAGAGGTTCACCTACAGGTGTGAAGATTCATCGCTAATGGGTCTGAACTTGGGGCCTATTCTGATTTGAAGTAGTGGATATGGCATTGGCCTAATTTTCTTGGTTTCCTTGGTTTGCTTGTTGTTGGTAGTGTTTCTGATTATTTTGAGGTTGACATTGCTGCATAGGTTGTTGATTGATTTGGAGTTGTTGTTGTTGATATGCAAGAGTAGGTGTAGGACCAGCCACAACAATTGGGACATGCTTAGTATCTGTGGCTTCATCAGTGACAATGTTTTTGTTTCTATTCTAGTAGCGGGGTTTGTCATTACAAGGTTTTCTATGAGAATCATCTTTGTAATGCCAGATTGTACCTTTGTCTAGGAGACCTCTCTCGATATCTCTCCCCTTTCCTTTGATATATTGGTAAGTTTGGATGTAATTCATCCTCATGAAGTAGGATAGTTTGGGATGTAGGTTATCGATAAAGATCTTTGTAAGATGTTTCTTAGGGTGTTGATATGATAACCTGGTAGTGAGGTTTTTCCATCATTGCAAGTAATTGGCTAGGCTTTCTCCTCCTTTTTATTTCAAGTTGCAAAGGTCTAGTAAAGACAACTCATTCTCCACATTGTGGGCATATTGGGCCACAAACTTCTCAGAGAGCTCAAAAAAGGTGGTGACTGTCCCATAGGGTATCTTGTAGAACCACTCAACATCAGTTCCTCCCAAGCTTCTAGGGAATAGGTGCATAAGGAAGTTATCATTGTATGCCACTTCTTGACATGCCATATAGAACTCCTTTACATGGATGACTGGATCTCTTTTTCCTTGATATTTGTCAAATTTTGGCGTCTCAAAGTGTTTGGGAAACAAGATCGCTATGATTGATCTATCAAAGGGATAGGGACAAACCTCATCAAATTTGAAAGCTTTTCTCTCTATTCCAACCTTGAGCTCCTTAAGAGTGTTCTTCATCTCCTCCTATTCTACGTTGATTGGCATTGGAGTGGGTACTCCCATTGGAAAAGGATCTGATGGTGTTGGTGAATAAGGATGATTTGGTGGAGGATATTGCAGAGTGAGATAGGGAGATTTTCCAACAAGATAGGTAGATTGGAATAGATTTTGGGGTGATGATTGCTAGGGAGGACACTATTGCTAAGGTACAGGAGTGTATTGCTGCACAGGATATGGAATGACTTGCTATTGCTGGGGGATGACGGGATGTTGTTGCTATTGTGCTAGATATGATGATGCTTATTGTTGTTGTGGGATAATGGGATGTTGTTGTTGTTGCACTAGGAAGTATTTCTATGGTGGAGGTTGATGAAATGGTGCAACTTGCTAATAGGATGGTGCTTGGTGCACTTGCCTGATATAGGCAGAGTACATTCTTGCATTGATTAGGGGTGGAACTGATGTTAGAAAGCTAGTGATGGGAGGTGGTTGTGCAAGGTAACTAGCAAGATGAGATGAACTTTGTTGTTGCGGTGGTGGTACTATTTGAGATGTGGTGGGTGGTACAGATAGATATTTGGTGTATGAAGGAAAGAATGAAGCTGGTGGAGGTTGGGATTTTTGTTGTTGCGCTGCTTGAAGGAATGTGACTTGCTGGGTTGTAGGCATGGACATGTGAGATTGGGTTGGTATGCCCAAGTCTTGCATTTATGGTTGGGTGAGGCCCCAATGAGAGCTATTTCATGGTGGGACCTATGATGTAGAGGATGTTGGGAATGTAGATGTGATGATGGGGGCTTGGGATGTGAATGGGGGATTCTAAGATCCCATGGAAGGCATACCTGTTGTGAAAGAAGTTTGTTTGGCTTGTGCTTGGGTAAATTATTATTGGGGAGTGGAAAAAAATGCTTGTATTTCCTATGAGAAGAGTGGTGCTAATGTGGAAGCTTGATGAGTAAAGGAAGGAAATAATTGCATTTCCCTCGGAAAGGATGGTATTGGTGCAGAAGCTTGAGCGGAAGAGGGGAACGATTGCATTGCCCCTAGAAATGATGATGTTGTCTAGCTCATGGATGGTGGGGGAACTATTTGTGTAGCAGCTTGGGATGATGTAGAGAATGATAATATTCCCATGATGAAGAATGGAGTGGATTTTGTTGGTGCTTGTGTTGTGGGATTGGTAAAACTACTTTGCAAGAGAGGAGGGATGGGTGAAGCTACCTGAGATATGTGTAAGTTAGAATTGGGGATTTATTGGATTATGGGGGTATAGGCTTCTGCTAGGATTTGATGGTGTTTATGGGAATGTGAGGTTGGAGATGGGGTGGAATGGAAGTACCCTCTTGCGTGAAGTTGGTCAATATAGCCTACCTATTCTAATCAATAATTGCACTCACCATTTGTGTATGTCCTGGATGGTTCATGAAAGTTTCCATGGAAAATGAAGTTGGAGGTCCGTTTGGGTCTTCCCACACATTCTCAATTTGTGGGACTTACGGATTGTAAGTTACCATCACGCTGGCAGGATTGTTAGGATCAAATGAAATAGAGGCCAAATTGGGATCCACGTTCCTTCTTTTGGATCACATCTCGGTAGGCATGGAATGAAAATCTAAGGATGAAGATGTAGATGATAGGCAGATGCAAGATGTTTCTAAGAAATTTAAGGATGATGGATGCAAATCTAAAGAAACACTAAGGATGGTGGATTTCTATGATAAGATGCAATGATTTGGAACAACTAAGTGATGGCAAGATGGTGAAGGATTGGTGGGATGCTCTGATTTGGATTGAGGATGATGAAAGATTGGTTGAGGATGTTGGAAGATTACCAAGTGTCGGTCAATGAGCTGCTATTTCCTAATGTAGGATCAAAGAGGATTGTCAACCTAAGATAGACTAATGATCTTCGAAAGATTGGATTCTTATCAATGCATGACAATCTCTTGCTCAAGATGAGGAGGCTAACAAGGACAAGTAAGGATTCCCTGGACAATGCTTAGTCACAGGGTGGAGATTTCTAATTTGGGATAAGGATTTGAAGCAACTCAAAGGATAAGACACGAAGTGTTTTGGATTTGGTTTACTAGATTTGGTGCAAGGATGGTGTGTTTCTGACTTGGATGATGGATGCTTGGATTTGGATCAAGGATGAAGGATAATGACAACGGTTCTAATTTTTTGGATTGTTGATGGAAGGATGATGAAGGATGACTAGATGATGCTATTTCCATGAGGATGATCAAGAGGTAGCTAAAAGAGGATAACCTATGATGCAACTAGGAAGATGTTAAAGAATGCAATGGGTGCAACTAAGAATGATTTAGGATGTAACTAGGAATGGAAGATGATGCAAAGATGAACCTATGAATGATCTAGGATGCAAAGGATGCCAAGATAGGATTGTGGGATTCTGAAGGAGTGATGAATATACGATGGGCCAAACTAGTCTTCTCTCTCTAGATTGACATAGCGATGGTTAACCTAGAACTAGGATGCAAACTATTTCACTCTTGTATTATAGCCCACATTATCCAGTTTCTCTTGATACTTCTCTTCTTCTTGGATTGGTTTTAGGATGGGTTGGTGAACTTTCAGGTCTCTTTCTGCAATCTTCTTCTCTTGATAAGCTCAGGAATTGGGAAGCTTAGCTTTCTTGTGTTTGATCAAATCAGACATAGCTTGGAAAATTTTTTGCAATTATTTTGAATCAAGGCTTTTGGGTATCTGATTTTGAAGGATCTCTTTGCAAGGATGTTTAAAAGACTTTGGTCAAGTTTTGGGTTAGTTTTGATGTCTCTAATGGCAAAGGACAAAATCAACAAAGATATTTTCAAAGAAATCTTGACAAAGGATAAAGTAACTTTTTGGGATGCAAGAAAATGATTTTGACAATTGAATCTGATAGTGTTTCCAAAAAGAGTGTATGTTTGACAAATGTTTTCACTAAGTTTGTAACTCCGAGAACACTTCAAATAGGACTACCTAAAGGTAAGGCTAGTATCAAAATCTTTGCCCACAGCTTGATACCCCTAAAAGGGATACACATGGTGAGTGTCTTAAGGTGATTTGGGAAACCACTTGGATCGATCCTTGCACAAAGATTTTGATACCTTCAAGATTAGACCAGGTAGCTTCTATTTTATCAAGTGCTTAGTTTGATCTGTGGTGTCCTCCCAATCAGTTTGTACAAGCGTGACTCACTTAAGAGCCTAGTTGACCATGCCAAAATAGTAGGGATATTCACCTACCTCATGCTACCATCAACACACATTGCCTGAGCTTGAGGGGATGAAGTGAGAGTTTTCTTAGTGCTTTATTTCTATACCAGCTGAGGAAGTACCAGTTTGAAGTCATTCTCCAAAGAGGAAGCACTTTTCTTTTTGGACAGGCTTTGAAGTAAAACAAATGAAATTGTCTTAGTTCAAGTGTTTTACGTCACTTAGATTAAGAAGGCTTTGCAGAATTGAAACTCCTAGAATCACACAAATCAAGAATTCTTTGCCAAATTTGTTTAAGTGAATTTTGAAAAATGAAGCTTGCAAACACTTGTGTTTAAAATTTTGATTTATCCATTCTTTGAAGACAAAAAGGTATTGAAAGACATTGTAGTTTATTTTACTTTAGCATTCAAGATTGAGTGTTTGTTTATAATTTATAATTTTGATTGAAACAGAGTTTGCTTAGTTCTTTCCTTTAAAGCATTCAAGATTGCGTTTTGTAGGATCCTAATTTTTGAAATGAAATTTAATGATTTATTTTTCAATTTTAGGACATTCAAGATTTGTGCCTGCTTTTGAACTTTAAAGAAAAATGATTTTTGAATTTTGGACTTTGATCTTTTTATGGCACTCAAGATTGTGTGTTTTGGAATTCAGTTTTATGCCAAAAAGAAGTGTTCCTAATTTGCTGCAGGAAACTTTATAAAGTATAAAGTTGATTTTAAAGTCCAATCTAAAGTGTTCATAGTTATTTTTAAAGCCTGTTGCAAAATATACATATGCACAAAAAATGAAAACAAAAGTGCAACAACTATCTATAAATACGCAATAATAGTGAACATATGCACACTTGGATCTTGTGAATGCGCCACCACCATTTTTCATATTTGTGCAACTACACTTGATGAAATTACATCTTTTGTTTTTTGCTAAAATTGCATTATTACAATTTTGTAGACACAATACAAAAGTGCATTTTGGCCTTACAAATGCACAACCTGAATTAACAAATGCACATCATAAAATAATGAATGCACAACAGGGACTTACAAAAGCATAGTTCTTGTGAACTGATGTGCATATATAGGATTATTTGTACAAATGTGCATTTGTGGATAACAAATGCACAAGTATGACATAGGAAATGTGAAAAATGACCGAGTTTTTGGATTTTTTGAGCTGAAGATCAGGACAGGGGTCCCATCGGGCGTGCTAAAATGTAGACTAGGACTTGGATATGTTCAAAACATTTGTAAATATTCAAACGAGTTATCCTACTCTAATAAATAGATTAAAAACAATGTATATGTTCTCTAAGCCACTTCAGATTAAGCTAAAATGGTATCACCCAAGCCCCATTTGATTTTCTCTTGATTGTAGAGATGTGGGTATTCTCTCTCAAACATAATGAGGTCTTTCCCAATTTAGATGGGATAGAATGAGCTCATTTGCATGCCAAGGATACCTCAAAAATGGCACAAATACAGGTATTGGAAACCTAATTTTCTCCTAAGGCCCCAAGGATGCAATATGGGATTGAATGAAAACTAATTAGCTATGGTGAGGAATATGCATGGTTCATTTTTAACCAATATGAATGAGATGCAAAGCAATAAATTAAATTGAGGTTAATCCATATCATCTAAGCTAAGATATGATTTAAGAAAGCTTGAAAATGAATTAATCTAAAAATTATGAACAAAGCCAAAATGATTTAGAAGTAAACTAGCATTATAACTCTACTTAATATGATTATGGGAAATTGATGTTTTTGCTCTTGGAAGTTAGGGTATTTATAGGATTTGAGGAAGGGCTTGGGTTAGGAAGTGAAGTTAGGGTCAGAGTAAGGGTTTGGGGTAGAGTGTGGGGTATGGTTAGGGGTAAGGTTAGAAGGATGAGGGTTAAGGGTTTCTCACACATGTGTGAGAAAAACTAAGGAAGTGTGCAAGGGGACTAAAGTGTAAGAAGGGTCATAGGCTTCATTAAGAGGCTGTAAGAGCCTTAATGAGGGTGTAAGAGGTCATAAATGAGGATGTTGACTTTGGGGTCAAGGGAGAGGGTTTAGGCTAAGAGAGTTAGGAATTAATCCTTAAGCTGGGTCAAGGAGTGATTAGGGATGAGAGGATAGGTTTAGAAGAGTCTAGAAGATTTTGAGGTATTTTTGGAATTAAATAAATATTTAATTTATTTAAGGAGAGTTTGGGTTGGAAATTTATTAAAATGATTTAATAAATTAAAATTTGATTTTTGGCCAAGGTTCTTTAATTATTTAAATTTAATTAAAATGGGATGGAATAATGAAATAATAAATAAATAATTAATTAAATAAATGATGATGTCATTAGGAGTTTTTGCAAAATAAATATTTTTATTTTGGCAAAGTCTTTTTAGGTGTCTACAAGTATCAAATTCAATATGGAAATATCATGCCCTACAAATGAATGGTTGATGATTTAAAAAAGTATTTTGTTTTTGTCACATTCCAACAAATCCAAAGAACAAAAAATAAGGTGGCTGATGCAATGACTACACTAGCATCAATTTTACAAGTATAGGAACTTGAATTCTGCTACAAGTTCTTATTGGAATAGTTATCCTACTCGTCATACAACTCGCCTGATTCTTGAATAATCTATACCATTGTAGGACAATACCCCTCACTATATAGCCATGTCTACTCTTACATCTGAGACCAAGTTATCCCTGATAACTTAACCAAAAATGAAAAAAGACATCTTATTCAAAACTCCTCACGCTATGTCATCATTGCTAATGACCGATATAGGAGAGGCTTAGATGGTACTTTTCTTAGGTGCTTTGAACAAGAGGATTCTAAGCCTGCATTAATTAAAATTCATGAGGGTGTGTGTGGATCCCATTCAAGGTCTTATGTTGTCTTGAAAACTGCTAAGAGCTGGTTACTATTGGCTGATTATGGAAAAAGATTCTTCTAAATTTTCTAAGTCATGCAAACAATGTCAATTGCATGGAAACTTGATACATGCTCTATCTAGGGAACTTCTATCCTTTATCACTCATTGGCCCTTTTAGTAGTGGGAATTTGACATCATGGGTCAAATATATCCTAATTCATCAAATGGACACATGTACATCATTATGACCACAAAGTACTTCACGAAGTGGGTCAAGTTAGTTTTGCTAATCAAGGTGACTGGAAAATAGGTGTGTATGTTCATTCTTAACTACATCATTTGTAGATATGTGATACTCTCCTTGATTGTAATTGACAATGGATGAAAATTTAAGAACAAGGATATGGTTGAGCTATGTGAAAGGTTCAAGATCAAACAAAATTGTTCTTCCATCTACTACCCTTAGGGTAATGGATAGGTTGAAGCATCAAATAAAACCATTCTCAAAATATTGCACAAAACAATGGGTAAATCAAGATGAGACTGGCATCTACAACTTAACCCAACCTTTTGGGCTTATAGAAAAAGCATCAAAACACCAACATGAGCTAATCCCTTTTTCTTGGTGTATGGGGTAGAAGCAGTGTTTCCAATTGAGGTGGAAATACCTTCCATACAAGTTTCTTTGAAAGGACTAGTAACTGATGAAGACTACAAAATATCAAGAGTCCAAGAGCCCAAATTACTAGATGATTATAGACAAGTCACATTCGATCACCTCCGGGTGTATTAAAAGAGAATTTCAAGAGGATATAAAAAAGGCTCACCATAGAGAATTTCAATTTGGTGATCTAGTATTGAGAAAAAATCCTAAAAACCAGAAGAACCGTGAACAAAAAGGGAAATTTGAACCCAACTTCTTGGACCCCTACGTCATCACAACATCTTTTGGTTCAAGTGCTTATCAACTCTCAACTACTAAATGAGAAAAACTCCTAGATCCGATCAATACAATTCATCTGAAGAAATTCTATAGCTGACATTCTCAAATAAAAAATCTAGTATAGAGAAAAAGTTCTTAAAAAATTTTAAAAATTAGAAAAGATCTTGAAAAAGGTCTAAAAATTGGAAAAAGTTTTTAAAAAATGATCATCTTGGTGAAACCCAGGTAAAAAGGTGCTTTGATGCATCAACCAAATAAAAAATAATAAAATAAAATAAAATACAAAAATACAAAAAAAAAAAAATAAAAGAAGAAAAAATTGCCTTGGTGAAAACCTGGTGAATAGGTGTCTCAGTAGCAAAAATAGAATATATGCCAAGTGGTGAAAACATGGTAAACATGTGTCACTTGTAAACCGAATGCTCCATCTATGAACACATAACTTGGCTATCTTGCTTGCATGGGCTTCAGTCTTTCTTTTCAACTTGTATATAGCTTAAGGCACTTTTGTGACAAATCAGTTGTTCCATGCAAAACTACCATAGATTTAAATTTGTCTTTATCTTCATCCTAGGACATTCAGGTCTTACTAGGGGGCCATTTCCTATCACAATGGTTAGTCAGATCAATATCCAAAATGAATCAGATTTAGTTTACCAAAAACCATTGAAAGGTTCATCACTGACACACGACAATGTTTCTCAACACCCCACAATGTGAAGACATCAACAAATAGTGTTTCTCAACACTTATCAGATAAACTTAAATCAATCCAAACAAATGAACAACATACCTGAACAATCAACAATGTTTTTTAAAACTACACACTTCAACAAGCTAGAATGTAAAACACAAACAACACCAAAGAAGAATTTCATGAATTGATGCTGATCACATTTCTATTACAACTCAACAATGTCTAAATGACTAGAGAAGCAATAAAAGTTGTGAATTTTCTTTGGTATGTTGTCTGTTATCATTTGATTTACTAATTATCCTTTTCTACATAACCCGAGGATGTCTAAATGACTAGAGGAACATGGACTGGGGGCATAATCATTTTTCTTTGACTTCTACTTATCAGTGTGGTTCTGATGATCCTAAACCATCCAATAAATTGGGTGTCTATGGTAAGAGCCTCCATCTTGATTGGAATTCCGCACATACCTTGACTCATTTTATATGGACACTAAGGTGAGGTCAAAACTATCTCCTTATCTGTTATTTTGTTTTTTTACACAAGATCAAACTCAGTTATCTCGGCTCTAAATGCCTTGATGCTAGTGTGAACTTGCAATATCAACTGGAAATGAAGCTCAAGTCCTCTCGACTGTAATGCCTCAAGGCTTGCATCTATTTTCCACATTTCATCTGATACAAGTCATATTCATATTCTCATGGTCGTAATAGCACCAATGAGGATTAATTGACCATGATGTCCCACAATGCTTGATGATGATAAATTGGCTAAAGAGATTAGTGACTAAAGTCCTAGTTTTGCATTCATATTAGGCTTGCATGTAGTTTTCATAGGGAACTTTTAATGAGTTGAGATAATCCTAATCATGAAATCCTAGAGTTTTCAATTATTCATCACCTCAGTGGTCAACTATGGGAATCATCCTTGACCCAATCAAATCATCAGATTATCCTCAATCTATTTTTGAGATTGAAATCAAAATCCAATATCAAATTTCAAGTCAAAACATGGTCAAAATTTCTCAAAATAACCTCATAATTACTCACAATTCATTCTCAATGATCTTTAATCCTATCTAAATCAAATTAAATCAATCTAACATCAATTCTACTTCAAATTCAATGCTTTTTATCAACCGAACCAACTCAAATCAATGACATTTCTTCCCATATTTCAATTTTGATCCCAAGGGGGCAGGTATACTACATCATCAATCAAATCAACTGTGTTCAAAACTAAAAATTCAAGAAAGATGTAAGGTCCACCCCATTTCCACCTTTTCCTCAACACTCGATAACGGAGGATTAAGGGGTTTTGTAGTATCTGGATGAATGGTAAATCCCTAATGGAATTATACCTTCATATTAGTACCTATCAACTAAGTGTCACTATGACAGAGGTGATATCTCTAGGTTATTAATTATGTAAGTGAATCTTGGATGCAGTATGTTACCCTACAGATCATACATTCAGCTAGACTATTAAGGCTCCTTTGAGTACTTTTGTTGAAAGGATTTGATTCATGAAGTCGAGATGTAAATGCCAGATTAGTTATGTGTTAAGTCTTAAGTTTATCTTGGATTTAATTAATAACTGAGGTGATGATTCTAGTAACTCCTACGAGGAGGATGAGTAATGCTTCGATGATGTATTATATGATTATACCATAGTGATATTTTGGTGATATTATTAGAACCCTGAACAAGGATTTGTTAGATCCTAGACTAATAGGATTATTCTGCATTTTGTTTTTCCTAGATTAGGAAATTTAATCATCCTTGTGATAAGAATTTTTATAGGACCCGACTGTTATGGTTATCCCTTACCGATATTGAACCATTGATTTATCTTAAATACTATGCTAAGAAAAATTTGAGAATCTATGGGATTAGGAGTACCATGGAGTTATGCAATTTAATTATGTGGATTGAATTGAATTGAAATAATGAAATGCAATCTATATGTTTGCAAGCCTACATTTGGATTATGATCTATATGAGGGCACTGTACTTTATGTGACTTTGATTACGCAGTAGAAATTATAACTTGTGTATATAAAATTATATGCATTCGAATTATGCACTATATGAAAGTGATTAGACATATGCATTGAATTATGAATTATGAGAAATTGATTGTAAGAATGCAATTGAATTCTATGTTGCAAATGAATATCATGTTAGACATCTTCACTGCATTGGTGTTATGAGTAATTGACGATTACCTTATGATGATGTTAAATTATGGATGATCTTGATTTCATTTGAATTATGCAATTGAATTACAAATTGAATTATGCAAATTAAATTATGAATTATATATGCAATTGAAGTATAAATTGGGTTATGCAAATTGAATTTAGTGATGTGAGTATTGAATCCTATATGATTATGTGCAGACAATTGAATTATGACATTTCATTCTATGTGATTTAATGTTCAATTGAATTGTGTTAGATCATTACTTTTTGTATGATTCCTTGTATGCAATTGAGTAAGATTAATGTGAGGATATTACATCTTGTATGCTTATATATGATGGTTTTCTTCCTTGAATTACTGATGCTGCATTTAGGTTTTGCAGGTGGAAGGACCATGGAAACATTCGGGGAAACCACATTGAATGCTTGTGCTATTAGTAAAGCCAAGGCCTCATCTATTGAAGAGACCAGGGCCTCGTTGTGAAGTGTTTTATTTTGTAACCGTAATGTGAATGTATGTGTAGGATTGTTAAGTGTTGTAATATGTTGGACATACCTTAATTGTGATGTTAATTATGTGAGTGTCACTTGACACTAGAGTTAATTGTTAACTAAGGTATGTCGTGTGATTGGAGTGCAAGATCAAGTCCTATTGCTTCCTCGATGGGGTATTCTAAGTGCATCCTCTTGTCTTAGGACCCCTAAGTGAAGTCATACCTTACATTTTCGTACATAAACTGAACCATGGTTTTTGGAGGGTTAAATGGGACCCTAGGGGGTAGTTTCATGCATTTTTAGGTAGCCCATTCCTTGTACCCATAGGTTAGGGGTAATTTTAGCATGTGAGAAACCATATTTTGACTTTATGTCCCCTCCAATAGTGCCCATTTAATCTTGAACGAAATTGCAACTTGCATCATGGACCCAGAAGTACTTCCTAGGACCATCTTAATGAGGGTTGTGGAGAGTTGGTTTGGGGGTCCCTTTTAGTAGGACTTTTAGAGGGGTTTGGGGTTGTTCACCCACTCTCTACCTTTAGAGACCACTAAACTTGGAGAAGGAGAAAGCTAGGGATAGAAGAAGGAGAAGGCTCAAGCACTTCATCATTTTGCATTGGATCATAGGTTGGAGGATCTTGCTCTTCATCTCTCTCATTTTGTTGTAGATGAATCTTGTAGTTGTAATTTTTTTGTTAAGTTTTTTAGCTCCCCATGGTTGGTCATGGTGAGAGCATGAAATGGCATTTCTATTTTCTTTTGTGATGGTGTTTTGGGTTGTTTACTCTTGGCTCAATCACCCTTGGGAGGGAAGAGCAACCAAGAGGGGGTGTGGAGATGGAGGCAACATTATGTGTAGAGTTTCCTCCATGTGTGGGGAAGGATAAGCTTGGGTGTGTTGTCCCCAAGTAGCCTTTGCATTTGAAGCCCAAGGGGCATTTTTGGGGTTATAAGGAGGGATTTGGCCTTGAGTGCCATTGATATGAGATACGTTGTTATGGAGGTCCATGTGTGGCCTTGACATTGTTTATTGTGGTCCATGTGTGGCCTTATTATGGCATTGGCTTCTCCATGTGTTGCCCATTCACACCCTATTAAAGGATCAGATTTGATCCTATGTTTTATCCTTGAGGGAATTTGGGATCTATTTGTTTGATTTCATGTGAGTGCTTGAGTTTGTGTATGTATCCTATTCTTTGTGGTTTCCCCAAGCTCGGGGGTGGCCTCATGAGAGGCCTAGGATGGGAGGTGAGTTCCCATGGTCGTTTCCCTTTTGCCTTGTATGTATTTGCAGATTTGTGGAAGCTCAAAGAGGAGCTATCATGGAGGTTTTCATCTTTTGGATGGTTGAGAGAAGACATCCCTTTTATTCCATTGTGAATCACTCTTTGTATTTAGATTTCATTTGATGTAAAAGAGAATGCAATGCCTTTCATTTGGAGCTATTGTGAAGATGAAATGGATGAGAGACTGTTATTATCTTGATCTTTCATTGTGTGGAATTATTCATTGCAATGCTTTGTTGAAACTAGGATGTTGTAAACTTTATTGATGTATTTGTAAATGAGTTGAAATGGATTTCTTAATGTTTATGATGAATCCTTGCATACGTAATTAAAGATTTCTATCTCTTACTATAGTTGAAATTACTCTCCTTTTTGCAATGAGTTCTCAATATTGATAGAATAGATATTGTATCAATTTCAATAAGATTTCATATTTTGGTTGAAGTAGGAATATTGCAGATTCATATATGATGATTTAAATGTCATGATCATTGAAAATAATCTCCATTTGATTCATATCACTCTTTTAGTTCTATAAATTGTAATGGAACAACTATGAACAAATGATCATGTTAGTTTCTACGTGGAAATCTCATTCAGTTTTCAATCAAACTATATTAATCCTTGCTGATACACTATCAATTTTAAGTCCATAGACTTCCTAATGCATTAAGGAAACTAATAAAATTATGATGTTATATTACCCATCATTAGCAAGTTTACAAAAAAATAGTGCACTATTAAAATAGCACTCTTCAGATTTTGGAGAGCAAAAACACTCTCTGGATTTTGTATGGGATAAAATTCCCATTCAAAATCCATGCCACAGTCATATTATATTATTAAATCTTGCCACCTCAATATGTAATAAACAAATAAAATATCATTGTATTATTTCCCCTTACCCTATTTATTACCTTCCCCTTTACATGGCGCATGTTTTGGATGTCATGTCTTGTTAGTTCCTGCCGTAGGCAGGATACTACTGCATTCATTTGGTGCAGAGACAATTATTTCAACCAATAGAATTTGAGAATTTTTTAACATAGAAGTTTTTTCCATAGTTTTTAAATTTACATATATTTTAAAAATTAAAAAAAGCTAATTATTTAGTTAACCATTGGGTGTTGGGGAAAAAGGTAAGGAGAAAATTTGAATTTATTAACAAAAATTAGTGAAAATAATCTAGGAACAAGTGCCGCCGGAGAATGCCGTACTGCTTCATTGATTATAGACGGTCCGCCATTTGCTGCTACTCTGACAGTGTGCAGTGTACCATCCTCCAGTTAGGGATGATTAAAATAAAAAAGTTAAGTTTCTTATGCTATGCTTCATTTTATATTTGAAAGTTATTTTTAGGGAACACTTTTTTTTACACTTAGGCCTAGCATTTGTTTTTAGAGAACTTCACTTTTTAACATAACATTATTTCTTATGATCTCGAATGCGAATATCATATAATATTTTTTAATTTTCAACTATGTCATTTAATTATAGACTATGTTATTTATTATTTTATTTAATTATATTAGTAAAACAATCAATATAATATATTTATAGTTAAATATATATTTTAATTTTTAATAATAATTAGTATCAATCAAATCTATTAAATTTCCACAATCCATGTATAATACTAATCAGTTTCTGGGTTAGATTGTGTGGAGTTTTTTTAACCATCAACGTTTTGGATCATACTACATGATCTTTTTTATTCTTGCTCTCTAGCATCCTGATGATGGATCATGTAGTATGATCCGAAATGTTGATGGTTAAAAAAACTCCACACAATCTAACCTAGAAACTGATTAGTAATAATTAGTATGTTTAAATTTTTAAAATTTCATTTATTATTTATTTTTTAAAAATATTTAATTTTGTTAATAATAAATGTATGTTTAATTATTATAATATATTATATATTAAAATGTTTAATTAGTAGATATATATTATCATTTTTGAAATTTTATATTTAATTTCTAATAATAATTTATTTCAAAACATTAGTTTTCTACATCTATCATTATTATTGTTTGTTATTTCTAATTTAGATTTGTTTTGCATCAACCTTTCCAATTTGTGATCACAATGAGAGGAAGCTTAGATAGAAAAATATGAGAACATAAGGGAGAAGTTGTACGCTAACAAATGTTATAATATAATTAATTATACATTATTTATGTTAGAATATAATATTTAATAAAATAGATAAAATTTTTTTTTAAAAGAAAACATATAATCTATATTAATTATTGTCAATGGACTTTTGGTCTACTAGTGAAGTTGAAAAATGGGAATATTATTATTTTTTCAATTTCAAAAATAATTTATTTTTATTTTTCAAAAATTTTATTTATTATTTTTAAAGGTTATATTAGTAAAATAATGAATATAAGATATTAATAGTATTTAAATTTGTTAATAATATTTATATATTTAGATTTTAAAAATTTAATTATTTTAATAAATTACTATATTATTACATAAAATTTTAAGAAATATTATATAAAATTTAATAATAATTTTAAGTTTTTAAAATATGCACATGCAATGTTATTAAATTTTTTATATAATATATAATTAAACTATTTAAAGATGTATAAAATAAAAAAGTTTATTGACATTATTATTTAACTTTTAACATAAGTATAATTAGAATAATTTAAAATATAAATATTTATATTTGATTTAATAGATATTAAAAAATATTTAAATAAATGAACTCCTGGTAATTGAATTTAAATGTATGATGATATTGACATTAGGTCTTTTTAATTTCTTATATACAATTTTTTAAAGAATATTAATGTTGATGATACTAATTATTGACATCAAATTTGATATAAACAACATCATGTTTAAATTAATACTTATTTCAATTTAATTTAAATGTATTGTCCAAATTTATATTAATAAGTAAATTTATAAATTTGATACATAACTATAAATAGTATAGTATAAATAAAATTATTTAAAGAAGAAAATAAAATTAATAATAATATTATAATGTATACATATTAATTAAATTTTTTATTAAATCTATTAATATATTATAAATTACATTTTTTATTTTAGATTAAATTAAACTTATACTTTCAATTTCTTTTATTAAAATTTAATAAAGTTATATAAAATTCATATAATATATATTATAATAATATACAAAAATTTAGTTATATAAAATTTGTATAATATATATTATAATAATATATAAAAAATTTAGATAATAAATAATTTATTATATAGTACACAATAAAATGGTATTAAGTTTGAACAAAAAACTAAGAGTCTCCCTTGGCAAGATATGCGTTTTAGTCTAATATAAATATCCATTTTCATTAAATGTTACTATACATTCTAACATCTTTAACATACTCAAATCTGATTTGACTTTACAAGGATTATATCCTGCATTATATCCAAATTTTTTTATAGTGGTAGTAAGCATGTTTCACTCGTCATGCAAAGTAAAATCATTCATTCACCTCTTCAAAATAATTATGTTTTGCATTATATTCAATGGTTTTATAGTGGTAGTAAGCATGTTTCGCAGGTTATGCAAGGTAAAATTATCCATTCAAATTTAGCCTCATATTTACATTTCAAAACAATATGCCCCATTAAATATAACTATACAACTTGCACAAGTTGGGTGCGATGGAATTTGTTCATTCTCTCTTACTCGCATTCTCATTTCACCATATCTAACCCCAAAAAGCATTAAACTATGGGTAGAAACTTTGACGCTTGCGTCTCTTGTTAATTTATTGAAACCTTCTTATTGGGCAGGGGAATGTACCTTAGCTGACTCCCCATCATGGGCGCACAGCATGGGGATACTCACTTTAGAATTGTTTATTCTATGTCTGCAATAAAATTAATGCATTGATCACTCTCCATAGAAGATTGGCGCATGTTTATGGTAGAGCAGTCTTGTTCATTTAATTAATGCTTGGTGGGGGCCAAGACTTATAAAGGTCTGTTCAAATTTAATGCAGCCCCTTTATTCTCCCATGTATGCGTTGCTTTTGGGCTATGTAATCTTCTTTGGTTTGAATATGTTTGTTGGGTCCCACTACCCATACCCTCTTCTATATGCGCCACCCTTTGTTGACCTTATCTTCTCCTTTTTGGCACTGTTTTGTTTGGGGAATTAATTCATTTCCCTTGTCCTGGACTTAGCATTGGGTATGGTGCGCCCCATTCCATGCTTTAATTGCTGCTCTTTCCTTCTCCCTTAAATGGCGCACCTTTAGTCATGAGGGAGAGGGTTGTTTTCCTTTGGGCACATGGATTAAGATAGGAGTTAGAAGGACATAGGGATTAGGTTAGGTAGTGTATAGGATATTTGATTGTTTAGCTTGTTAATTAATTTTGTTATTTTGAAATTAATGCTTTGATAATAGATATAGATAGTTGCTAAGTTAGTTTAGGTTGTTAATTAATTTTGTTATATGGGAAAATTAATGTCATGTTAATAATAATAGTTAGATGTTATTTAGCAATGTTTTAAATATTTATTTTGTTATATATATATATATATATATATATATATATATATATATATATATATATATATATATATATATATATATATATATATATATCATATTACTAAATTTATGACACATATATAATGTTAATTAATATATTATAGTATATTAACTAATTAATAATTATATTAAATAATTAATATATTATAATTAATTTCATATATGGAATTTAGTTTTAATCTTTGAATATATATCATTAAATAATGTTTCCTTTAGATTTATTAATTAGTTAAAAGGTGCATTGATTAATTGGTATAATGTAATCATTAATTGAATTAATATGTATTCATTTTGAATGGAAATTGGTATAGATGACTATTGAAATTTATATTCAATATTTTTCCTTAGCTTTCAATTTAATTTTCATAATCAAATTGGTCTTGAAATTTACATAATTGGGAATGGTTAACCTATTTAAAGAATAACGTTAACAATAAACATGTTGTTCCTCTTAGATAATCTAAAGGATTAATAGATTAACGTTTGACGAAATTGATCGTCAAGTTGATTAACAAACTTCGATTATATTGAATTTTCATCTAGCAACTTTGGAAAACAACTTTGTTGAGGTTTGACCTCTTGTCGCTTTTGGACCTCGTCATAGCACTTTTGTCCTGCATCGTGAACGTGAAACTTATAACCTTTTAAAAAAAATTTGTTGGTTGTGTTTTGTCCCAAAATTTTGGGCATTACAAAAGATCTCATCACTAGGGGCATCTCAACTTCATCAATACTCACATCAAGTTGAGACTCTTCGATCTTTCTACATGACTGATTTCATCGCACCACATCATGTTACTCGGGGCAGGTATCAAAATCAAACAAAACTCTAAGGGGCATATCACTTTGATCGCACTGCATCAATTAGATAGTGTCTTCAAAATCAATCTCTTAACGGTAATTAGTTTCATCACACTTCTTCAAGTTGGTTATTCATTCAAATCATTTCGTTGGTTTAAGAGTCTTTCTGACACTGATCAATTTCATTGCTTCACATCAATTGGTTAGTTGTCATCATCAAATTAGATAGGTTTTCAGTCTCATCACATCACATCAAGAAAAACATTATGGTCCTTCCTATCAATCTTTGTTCAATCAAGCTCATAGTCAGTATGATCGGTTCTTATTCAATCAGGTTCAGAATCAGTATTTTGGTATTCCTATCGATCTTTGTTTAATCAAGCTCAGAGTTGGTATGATCGGTTCTTGTTCAATAAAGTTCAGAATTGATATCTTTTGGATCTTTAGTTAGTCTCTATCCAATCAAGTTCAGAACTGATAGCTAGAAATCTCTATCAATTTTTGTTTTAAGTTCAGAATTGATCTTTTGCAATCAATAATGGTTTTAACAAATCTGCATCAAGGTATTCTCTTGATCAACATTAGAAGTTTGTTGAATCATTACACTGCTTGTACATCAATTCAAAGAGGGGCAAATGTATCACCTAAAAATGGTCTGGCTAACTAAGTGCCCCTAATTTCAATTAATTAAATAAAAAATATGCTAGACATAATTATGTAAGTAATTAAATCAATTCATTAGAGCATAAAGTTTATTTTAAATCAATTCAAATCAATTAATTAAAAGGTATCTAAATACTTTTAATTAAAAAAATAACCGATTCAATTTCATGTACACAAATTTCTAATTTGGATTTTTAATTCAAATTTATAATTTTTTAAATTGATTTTTAATTAAAAGAAAGATTTAAAAGAATAAGAAATTTCTAATTTGGATTTTTAATTCAAATTTCTAAATTTCTAAATTGATTTTTTAATTAAAAGAAAGATTTAAAAGAATAAGAAATTTCTAATTTGAATTTTTAATTCAAATTTCTAATTTGGATTTCTAATTCAAATTTCTAATTTGGATTTCTAATTCAAATTTCTAAATTTCTAAATTGATTTCTTTCTAATTAAAAAGAAGGACATGAAAGAATGGAAATTGCTAATTTATCTCTTAGTCTTGTCCAACCACATGAAGTTTCTAAAAATGAGAGAGAATCTCAGCCACTCAATAGGATGAATCTCAACTGCATGTTCATTCTGGGATTTCTATATAAACCAACCTTTTAGCTCATTCAAAGGATCCTAATTTTTAAGTAAATGCATTATGCTATTTTTATCTTAAATTTATATACTTAATATCATAAATTTAAATTTCTTAAAAATCTAGTTTTACATGTTAGTTCATAGCTTTCAAATTCATAGATTAATATAATATCTTGCTAGAATAGGCATTAGATTCATAGTGTTGAGTCTTTCATAACTAGATTCAGATTTGTTGAATGTAGTTTTGCATCTCAATCCACTCATGAATCTTCCATTATGGAGTAGTCTAGTCACTGATCTCCTATGCTATAACTAAGAGCATTATTCATAGATCATACTTGCTTCATATAGGAAGCAATAAGTTAGTTTCAAATGGGTTTTCATCATTGTTTTGATTTGATTATCATGTCTGTAACCCCTTTGATGGAATGATTTATTGAAGTATTGTGTTGCATATACATATATAATAAATACACACACCTTTATGGTGCCCACCATGTTGCATGACGTTCCAGCAAAATGTGCTCCAAGCACAAGTGAAGGAATTTTTCTCTTGGTCTTTAGGTGCAATATTTATCTGGTTATATCGAGAAATCCATGCATCAGTGAGTACATCTTATAGCCTGTGGTGAGATCAACAATCATGTCAATGTTGGGTAGCAAAAAATTATCTCTAGGACAAGCCTTGTTTAGATCTCTAAAGTCTGTGCACACTCAAATTGATTTGTCTAGTTTGGATACACACATAATGTTTGATATCCATTCTGTGTAATCAATAAATCAGATGAATCCAACCTTCATCAATTTTTCCAATTAATAATAAAACTATCACTGTTGATGGACATATTTTAAACAACCTCTTCCCTCTTATGAAGAAGGGGAATCATCAAAGAACAAAGGTGCCGAAGTAAAGTATACCTATGCTGATAGGACAATGTGATCCATATGCTCTAACCATGTGACCAATCAATAAATGTGATCTTTGTCAAGGATAAGAAAGAATCTATATCTGCCAATGCTGTGACAAGAAATCAGTCTAAGGTTACCCTCAAAGGAGTGGCATCATCACCAAAATAATTTGTTACAATAATAAAAAAATCCTTCAACATCAAAATAATTGGTCTCATCAACCCCAATGGTGAATTATAATATGGCTGATCAGTTACAACATACCCTCGCTCAAATTTGTATTCTATAATTGCTCAAGATCTCACCATCACACAAGGAGATTCTTGAAACTACCTTTCTAGAGACAATTGTATGGAAATACCTTGATGTCGATTGATTACAAAAAATGGTAGGTCACCTACCCTTGCCTCACTACCTATCTTTCTCTAAGGAAGATGATATATCGATAAACCACCCTCATAACTGACCTTTGCACATAGAGGTACTGATACATAATCATAGATTAAAATGCAACTTGATAGATGAAGGTATTGGTTTAAATATCTGTACATTCAATCTAGTCAAAGTATTGGGCTTTTCAACATGCTTTTGATGTACACAGAAAGATAACAATGTAATACCCCAAAAATGGGCTATAAGTTCATTAACCTCCTATATCGACACATCGAACAAAATTGACATCAAAGTCCTAACCTAAGGCACATCGACACATCATCGAATCCTAATTGATTATCATAAATTCTGCATCATGGAATATTCCTAGTAATATTCCTATTTATCCTAATTATCTTTAATTTAATGATTATTTGGCGATGAATCCTATTTATCCTAAAGTTTGATTAATTGAATATTTAATTAATTAGACTTAATACTGCCACTTAATTATTTAATTGGATTTAATTATATTTATTCCTAAATTGTATTATTCCATTTTGACAATAAATCAAATATCCTATGACTAATTGATTAAATTCTTAGTTAATTAATTAATGTCAATTGTCAAATTTAATAATATAGTTTTTGAATAAAAGTTTGATTAAATAATTGATTAACCCATAAATCAATTGTTTTATTTTTAAAATCAGTTAAGTTGAGGGTAAATCACTTTATTTATAAATTTAATTCATAATTAATTATGCACATCCAAAAAATAGTTAAACTATAAATCAGAAAATCAATTCAAGTTGTTTTAAAAATAAACTCAACTCTCTTTTGAATTAAAAGCTGATCTCAAATTTGATTTAAATCAAAAAGCTATTTTTGCATGATTTTTTGTGAGTTAACTATCTTTAATTCCTTGTTGACTCAAAAATCAACTATAGTGATTTATGGCTTTTTCCATGCATCCCCAAAGCCCTGGATTTCTATAAAATCAAGGCTCAGCTCTTCACAAATCATCTTAGAATTTTGCAAACTTATGCTCGCGAATTGGTATCTGAAGAATCTTGCGAATCAACCACATTTGTGAGATCAATTTTGTTTTTCATATCAATTCTTAGAATCATTCCATATCAATTTTTCATATAGATTAGATTTCATATCATTTTCCATCATAATTGCATAGAAAAACAAAAAATATAGATTAATTTGCATCTAATTCATATCTAGATTTTGCATTCAAATCCTTCGTTTAGGTGTCATCAAGGTCATTGATCTCGGTCCAATCTGAGAATACATACTCGCATCTACTAGAAGGCAGTAAATCGCCTGGTTAGATTAGTTTCCATTTCATAGCACGATTTTGATTTTAAGTAACCTCTAATGTTTTACTAAAGTGTTGTGTCTACAACTAGGTACAAAATTCACACACACATTTTTGGCGCCCACTGTGGGGCCCTGAAATAGGTTTCCATTGAATTTATATCAATTTCTATCATCTTCTTGTCATTTTTTGTTCCAAGCTGTGATTTTTATTTTCTGTCCGTAAAATTTTCATATGAGTTTTGTCAGAAACTCGTACTAGGAGATACCCACTATTGTACGATAGTTGATTTGATCGAGGATCGTACCATTAGAAACATAGTGTCGTTTGGAAGCTCTATTATTGTATGATCTAATACCCAGTGTCATACGAGCTTCTGGACTATCATCTGGGAGGTGACCCACTGTCGTATGAGTTTCAGTGCTAGGTTTCAATTGTCATTTCAATTTTTCAAGCAATTTTCTAGATTTATTTTCCTGATTTGGACTGACAGCTAACATTAACGATTGAAATTTGCTATTTCTGATTGATTTTGATTGGGAAAAAGCATGAGAATTGCTAAAAATAGGTAAGAATATACTAAACGCATTGCGAGGAATTTAGGTAATCTTCTCAACTGATAACGTTTTGATTTGGATTAAAAAGAACTCTTGCGTGTCAAGCTTGTGTGACCTTTATTGCTTTCATATCACATATTTCATTTTGGGCTATAAAAATGAACATAGATTTGCTTTTCAGCATCTTTGTTACATGTAGTAAATAGGCCCTATGAACACTATTCATGGTTCTTGAGAGAGTAGGTTTCCAGTGAAATTCTTCTCAACGAAGGAACCCTTGTAGGTAGGGAGGTTACTGAGAGCGTCTCACGTTCTACTAGATTTGTGCGTCTTCAACTTCTAATTGATACATTCTCTCTCTGGAGAGGTTGATAGATCATAAGTGGTTGACATCATAGATCTTTGTGAATGTTAGATTAATCTATCTTCTTTGTTTGGGTTAAAAGTGAAAAGGCTAGAGGACTATGCTCTACTCCCTTTTTGGGTAGTACCAAAAACTCAGATCCTTGAATCTAGAACCAGTCTCCATGTGGTATATTTTTTGAGTCACCTTTAGAGAGGGTTAACCGTAGTGGACATTCCCTTAATTGGGTCAACCACGTTGATGGAACCTCAAGTGGTAATAGCCATTTTTGCCATGGTAGCATCAGCCACTATATATATGTCCTTGTGGAGGAAATCTTCAGAGGTGTAGTCTCTTGTTGGCCTATCACATCTCCCTAGCAGATCCTGAAGATTAAGTTCTCAGACTATGTCAAAACCTCGGTGTGCCTGGATTGGAGTTCTCCCTCTTGAGATCACAAAAGTTGCAGAGTCAAATTTTACTAACCTCTAATGTTTTACTAAAAACCCTAGTGAGGCCAAATTTTCATTTTCTAGGAATATGTGCGTTATTGCAAAACTTTTTAGAACATACACTGTTAGCACTCCTAGGGATTAGCACAATTCAGTCACTTGATTGTTCATGCGTAGGGTTTCTTTGTCCCCTATTCATTGTTTTCAGACGTGCTTGAAATCACTTGCTTGCTATTTTGCGTGCTTGTTTATCTATCTGGTTACTAAGAATGAATCAATCCACTACAACCTTCAAATCTGGATAGATAATTTTGTGAACAATCTGAAACTGAAAATCTCAAAAAGTTGCAAAATTTGATGTCAAACACCTTTCTGGAGTCAAAAGTCATCTTGTAAAGTCAGAAAGTCGTACAACTTTCTACTATTGTAGTTTCAAAACCCCCAGATTGTCGTATGGTATCAGGTATACTATCGTACAAGTTTTGCTGCTAGTCAATTCCAAAAAGTCAAAAACCCTGTTATCAACTTTCGTGTGAGTTTTGCAATAGTTGTATGAGTTTTTCAATTGTCATTTCATGCTATATTCACTATCGTATGAGCCTATAGAAAGTTGTTTGAGAAATTTTGAAAAATCGCTAGAAAGTTGTCAGAACTGTCAGAGACCCAACTTTTCCAGCCTATTTCCATAGTCTGTCAAGAAAATCACTATGTCAGGAACAAAGCAGCAACTACTGAGAATCCAATCATTTTCCTAAATGGCCTTTTGAATCTGATTTAGCCTTCTATTTAATTGATTTGAGTCTTTATCATCTTGTGTCAAAACCTTGTCATAACTATCAATCTTCAATCCATCTTCAAAATGGCTAAGTGTTGTGAACTTGTGTATGCTATCTTTAGGGAATCTACCCATATATCCAAGGCATAGTCTCCTTCATTTATGTCTAATCCAAGCTTCAATCAACCAAACCTTAACAAGGTTGCGTCATTTGATCTTCTTGAATCAAATCTTTCTTTAGTTGTCTTCATCATATTCTTTTGTTTCACCCAGGGTTAATGGTGGAAACTAGAGCTTCCTCTCATAAGAAATCTGGAGAAATATCCCATACCTTACCTTTGAATACTCTCCAAGCTCCAACTCTTGAGAAACTCTACAATTTTGGTCTTTATGAAGATGACGGTCTTGGCAATTTTTGATTGAAAACTGGTTACATTCCTCCTTCATCAACTCATAGAGGTAACCAACAAAATCCTCCTCAATCTATCCCAGGGAGAACTCCTACCATGTCTCAAGCAGGGAGAAACTTTGGCTCTCAAAGAGCTCACTCTCAACATGGTGTAGATCAAGAACCTACACCTTCTGAAATTGCTCAATATCAAAATGATGATAACTTCAAAAGAATGATGAAGTATTTCTTGAAAGAAGATAGAGAGGCATACTTTTTACAATTAGCTCATCAAGGAGCTAAACTTCCTCCCAACTCTAATGTTGAAGATATCATTACGCATGAGGAAGAAACTCCTATTTCAACTATGATGAAACAAATGCACGCCATGCAAGTCAAGCTTAATAAACTTGAAAAAGAAAAGGAACCCAAGGAGTTCTCCATGGAGGCCCTATATCCTTTTCCATTTGACAAAAACTTGTACATGCCACCATTCCCTAAAACGGTGGAAATGCTGAAATATGATAATTATGATGGACACTCGGATCCTCAAGATCATGTCAGAGAATTTTGTACACAATCTATCAAGTTCATGCATGAACCAACTTATCTAATGCATCTTTTTCCTCAATCTCTAGGAGGAGCAGCCATTCATTGGTTCTATAGATTGAATTCTACTATCAAAAATTTTGAGGAGTTGATCAAATTGTTCTATCAGCAATACTCCTACAACATTCAACATCCAGTCACCATGATCGATATTTGCAATCTCAAACAATATCCACGAGGACCATTCCTGACATTTGTCAAGCAATGGAGGAAGAAATTCTCTCTATATGCTAGGCCTATTCCAGAAACTGAGAAACTGGAAATCTTCATCAATAATCTTATCCTAGAGATCAACTACCCTTTACAAATGCAAGATCATACATCTTTTGATAAGATGGTAGACAATGCGATCAAAATTGAAAAGGTGCTTGTGAAAAAAGGAGACATCACACTTCAAAAGGACAAGTACGAATCAGGGTTCAGTTCTAAAGACAAGAACAAAAACTGGAACAAGAATAAAGGCATCATCATAGATGGCATTGTTGATACTATCCATGCCCCATCAAAGGCACCAGCTTTCAATCTAACTATTGGCACCCAAGCCATCAAAGCCTCAGAGCAAAAGGTGTCTAAACCATCTCAAAAGAAGCTAGAATACAAATCTTGGTCCGCTAATAATAAATGAAAGTTCACTCCTCTTGGGGAATCTTTGGAATCAGCTATGAGAACTCTATTGGCTAATAACATCATCTCTTTTCCTGAGATCTAACAATCTGATCCTGATCCTAAACCAAAATGGTGGAGAGAGAATGAATTCTATGATTTCCATCGGGGTAAAGGTCACAAAAATAATAACTGCTTAGGCTTGAAACATACTATTCAAGATCTGATTGATAAGGGAGACATCACGATTGACAATCATAAGAGCAATGATGATCATGCAACATTCACAGAACCATTTCCAAAACATGGTCAAGAAGTTTCATCTTCGTAGCCTAATATGGGGGCAAAGGTCAATTATGCTTACCTTGGAAATAATGTTGTTATCAATATGGTTGAACCTTGTCTCTCTGAGCATTGCAATGTCATCACAATTGTCTGAAGAGATAGAGATCATCCTTTAGCTAATGCAGTGACTCGATCATAGGCTCAGGCACATCTGAATGGACAAATCCCAGATTCATCAAATGTCCCTAAGATGCCCTTCAATCTTTCTTCCACTTCCAAATAGAAGGCTGCTTCTAAATCTTCCAATCCTAAAGATACGAGGCCAACATCTTATAGCATTGTTCAACACCTCCAACACACTAATGCAAAAATCTCCATGTTTGAGTTGCTTCAGATATCTCCAGCTCATAGAGCTATTCTAGATAAAGCTTTTCTCGGATCCAATTTTCCTGATGACCTTGATTTAGATAGGTTCCAGACTATGGTTGGACATCTTACATCTCCACAGTACATATCCTTTTCAAAGGAAGATGAAAAATCCTTGAGTCACCCGCATAACCAGCCCTTGCATATAGAAGTCTTGATCCAGAACCGTAGAGTCAAATGTGTGTTGATAGATGGAGGCGCTAGCCTAAACATTTGTTTTTACAGCTTGGTCACACAATTGGGATTTTTAGAATTGGATATTGATCCCAGAAAGAAAATAACTATAAAAGCCTATGATGAACAAGAAAGATCTTCTAAAGGAACCATTGTCTTACCTATCAGAGCAGGTCTGGTTATCAGAGATACTATATGTCAAGTTCTTGATCTACCTTTGGATTACAACATTCTTCTGGGAAGACCCTGGATACATGAGATGAAGGCTATTCCTTCTACATTTCACCAATGCTTGAAATTTCCTTATGAAGGAGTAGAGGTCACTATTCCAGCAGACATATCCACCACTTGCAATACATTGAAAGAAAGTGCAGATAAACTTGTGCCTAATAATAGAGAATCTTCCATTGAGCCAACAAAAGAAGCATCCACATCTAAAATGGAAGATGTTGCAAAAGAGGTTAATATCAAAGAAAATGGTGTGGGAGAATATACTATAGAACCAATCTTATCTTTGACATCTCTACCTATCTCACCTAAGTCTTATGGACAATCTTTAAAATAGTCCAAACTAGACTCTAAAGAACCTCTTGAGGCATATAAAAAGAATTTTGTAGCAGAACAAGTCTCCAAGCAAGAATTTGAAGAAGATGAAGCTGTGCTTACATGGCAATACAAAGATGAACTTGAATCTCAAGCTGTTCCAACTAGTGACTCTACAGTATCCAAAATCCCTTCTAAGACATATGGTCTAGGAGATAAACTGATAGCTAAGATGGGATATTCACATAAAGGACCTCTAGGAGTAAGAGGAGAAGGTCTTATAACACCTATTTCACATACTGGTAGGGCAAACAAAGATACTGTTGGCTTAGGCTTTAAAAAGAAACCCTTCCACCTCAAAGGTAATTGTTCTCATGTCATAGAGTAGATCACACCAGGAGAACCCCTTCTTAAGAAGGAAGAAACTAAACCATCAGATAGTGATTCAGAAAGCTTAGAACTTATTCCTTATGAGCGTTTGCCTAAAGAAATAAAAAACCTTCTTCATGTTAAAGATGATCCAATCAAAAGAATTAATGTAGTAGAAACACAAGAACCTACTATAGAGCAAGAGATAGTTGCAACACAAGAACCAACTAATCTTGAAGACAATCAAATAGACAAAGAGGAAGGTGGTAGTTATTCTGAGACAGATTCCCATGAGTATGAATTCAAATTAGAATCTGAGGGTAACCCTTCTTGGGGTATTCATCCCGACTTTACTCATGTTCTTAGATTTCCTAGAGGTATAGATGAAGAATCTAATGACTATGAATGGGGAGCCATTCCAGAAGAAAATGAGCTTATTACAGAGAAACATGTTGATGTTATTCACCAATATGCACCTAAACCCAATGTAAGTCTAGAGTGAAGTAATGAACCTATCGAGTTTGATCCACCGATGGCTAAATTGGACCCCCACAATGACATTGAGCCTATTCATGAATTGAATGTCTTAAGTTGTAATATCACCTTTGAACTCGAGCATTGGGTTAGGACCAATGATGATAGATCCACATCCGTAAACACTATCTCCCAATCTTTCCCCACTTTGATTGTCCAACATCCTAAACTTCTTGATCAAACCTCCACAAATCCAAGCCATGGTATTTATACCTTCCTAAATGACTATGCCCTTGCTTTCTCCCTAAATGAAGTTGAGCCTATGAAGACTTCCATCAGTGAACTGAGCGTTAGCATGATGGAGTCGGACATCAAGTATCTTAGTTAGAAAAATAAGAATAAGAATAAAAAGAAAAAGAGTTCTAAGGGTGAAAACCACTTTGTGGCAGTCTCAGAACCTACAAAAGTAAAAATAAAAGACATATCCGAAGGTGAAAACCTCTCTGAGGTGCCTAAGGATGAGATATTTGATGTCCTTCCGAGTCATTTATAGGATAGATCTCCAGTTTTAATTGAGCCCACTCAATCCATCAACTTGGGAACAATAGAAGAACCACAGTTGATTCATGTAGCACAATCTTTATTAGAAAAAGAGAAGCAAAAATTTACAACATTCCTAATAGAGAAGAAGATCAACTTTGCATGGAAATATTCAGATATGCTAGGGTTGGATCCTAATCTTATAATGCATCATTTATCTATAGCTCCAAATGTCAAACCTGTTAAGCAAAAATTGAGAAAGATGCATCCTCATGTTGCACTCTTGGTAAAATTTGAATTAGAGAAGCTCCTGAAAGCCGGATTCATCCAAGTTATTGACTATACAGAGTGGATCTCTAATATTGTACCTATTTCAAAACTAGATAAATCAATCAGAGTGTGCACAAACTTTAGAGATGTAAATAGAGCATGCCCTAAGGATGATTTTCCATTACCTAACATTGATATGATAGTGGACATGACTGCAGGCTTTGAGATATATTCTTTAATGGATAGTTTTTCAAGATATAATCAAATAAAAATTGCTCCAGAGGATCAAGAGAAAAATGCTTTCACATGTGCATGGGGCACCTTTTGTTGGAATGTCATGCCATTTGGGCTTAAAAATGCTGGTGCTACATATCAAAGAGCCATGACATCTATTTTTCATGACATGATGCATAGGACTATGGAGGATTATGTTGATGATATGTTAGCAAAATCTATGATTAGAGATAAACATCTAAATGACTTGAGCAAGATACTTGATAGAATGGAAAAATTTAGTCTTAGACTAAATCCTAAGAAGTGTGCTTTTGGTGTCACTTCTAGAAAACTCTTAGGATGCATAGTCTCAAAGAAGGGCATTGAAGTTGATCCAGCTAAAGTAAAGGCTATCATGGAAATGCAACCTCCAAAGAATATTAGTCAAATGAGGACATTGCAAGGAAGAGTTCAATCTATCAGAAGATTCATATCACAACTAGCAGACATATCACAACCTTTTACAAAAATATTACATAAAGGTGTGACCTTTGCATGGAACGAAGAATGTGAGAATAACTTTAATCATATAAAAAAGTATCTATCAAATCCTCCTATCTTGATGCCTCCCATTCCAGGGAAGCCTTTGATCTTATATGTCTCCGCTACAAATACATCACTGGGGGCATTGCTTGCACAACATGATGAGAACAAAAGGGAAAGAGCTATATACTATATCAGTAGAACATTGGTTGCATATGAAAATAATTATTCAATGATTGAGAAAGAATGTCTAGCTGTGATCTTTACATCACAAAAATTGAGACATTACATGTTAGCTCATACCACACATTTGGTAGCTAAGATTGATCCACTCAAGTACCTTCTAATCAAAGCTGCTCTCACAGGTAGATTAGCTGAATGGGTCATGCTCTTAAGTGAATTTGACATTGAATATGTGGAACGAAAAGATATCAAAGGATAGGTTATTGTTGATCAATTAGCAGATGCACCTATGATTGATGATACACCAATGCAAATGGAATTTCCAGATTCCTCTATCATGACTCTTTCTTCTAGAGAATGGCAGTTATTCTTTGATAGCTCCTATACACAGAATGGATCAGGAGGGGGCATATTGTTCATAACTCCTCAAGGATACTCAATCCCAAAAGCATTCAGATTAAAGTTCCCTTGCACAAACAATATTGTAGAATACGAAGCCCTTTTGAATGGTATGAAAATAGAAATTGAATGGAGAGTAAAAAAATTACACATTCATGGAGACTCACAACTTGTTATCCATCAAGTCAATGATGTGGACCAGACTAAAGATGAAAAGCTTATCCCATACAAGAGAATGGTAGATGATCTAAAGAAGTATTTCATATCTATCACATTTGAGAAAATACCTAGAACAAAGAACAAGGCTTACGATGCAATGGCAACACTATCTACTTTATTATAGCAACTTGAACATGAGCTATGCTACGAGTTCCTGGTGGAAGCACTATCGTATCCTGCATATCATTCCCCTAAAACCCACATGATATGCACTATTGTTGGTCATGATTCATCCAGACACAAAAACCTATTCTCCTATCTCCAAGAACAAATCATTCTCGATACCTTCAATCGCCATGAAAAGAGATACCTTATCCGTAATGCCTCTTGATATGTCATCATTGGTCACGATTTGTACAAACAAGGTCTAGATGGTATGCTACTTAGACGTTTAGAACATGAAGAGTCTCAATGTGCATTAGAGGAAGTCCATGATAGTATTTGTTGGTCACACTCGAATGGTTTAACACTAGCTCAAAAACTTATTAGGGCTGGGTACTATTGGCTTGAAATGGAGAAAGAGTCTATCAAGTTTGCTAAGAATTGTCAAAAGTTCCAAGTGCATGGCAACTTAATTCATGCTCTAGGGAGAGATCTAATTCCCTTTACTACACAATGACCTTTTCACCAATGGGCATTTGATCTTATAGGAGGTATACATCCTCATTCTTCTAATGGACATACCCATATAATCATAGCTACATATTATTTTACAAAATGGGTAGAAGCAATCCCTTTGACACAAGCAACTGGAAAACAAATATCTATGTTCATATTGAACTATATCATATGCAGATATGGGATACCTCATTCCATAATCATAGATAATGGTGGAAAATTCAAGAACAAAGATCTAGATGATCTATGTGCTAAATTCAAGATTACACAACATTGGTCATCTATCTACTATCCTAAAGGGAATGGAAAAGAAGAGGCTTCTAACAAGAATCTATTGAAAATATTGCACTGTATAGTTAATAAAATAGGAAGAGACTGACATCTCATGATCAATCTAGCTCTCTGGGCCTATAGAAAAAGTATCAGAATGCCTACTGGGGCTACACCATTCACTTTAGTTTATGGGTCTGAAGCGGTACTGCTTATTGAGGTTAAAATCCCATCACTAAGAATCAGAATGCATGGTCTAGTAACTGATGATGACTACATAGTGTCTAGGTTGCAAGAACTTGAACTACTAGATGAGCGTAGACAAGTAGAGTATGATCATCTCAGAGTATATCAAAAGATAATGTCTAGAGGTTACAACAAGAAAGTTAGACACAGAGAATTTCAGGTTGGTGATCTAGTCTTGAGAGAGAATCCTAAAAATCAATCACATCGAGAACACAAGGGAAAGTTTGAACCCAACTGGCTGGGTCCCTTTGTAATCACTGCTACTTTTGGCTTTGGTACCTATCAACTCTCAAAAACTGAAGGAGAACAGCTCTGAGAACCAATCAATGTTCTCCATCTGAAGAAATTCTATGCCTAAGGCATTCAGTGTATGGTAAAATGTCCTGAAAAAATCTAAAAAATTGGAAAAAGTCCTGAAAAAAATGAACATCTTGGTGAAAACCTAGCAATGGGCACCTTGATGACTCACAAAAAAAAGTAAAAATATCAAAAGTAAAAAAAAATTGAAAAAAAATGAAAAATACAAAAAAAAAAAAGAGAAAAAAGAAAAAGTGCCTAGGTGAAAACCTAGAAATAGGTGCCTTGGTAGCAAAAATAGAATCTCTGCCAAGATGGTGAAAACCTGGAAAATGAGTGCCACTTGTTAAAAAATGCTCCATCTATCATCACAATCTTGGTCCTTCCTAGCTTTCAGTCTTGCTTTAGTTTGTACATATCTCCCGGTTTGTTTCTGCATTCCTATTTTCAATAAGTCGGTCTGTACACCAATCAGCTCAAGCATCGGTATCCTATCAATGTTAAAACTTGGGGGCAATCAATGTCATATCCTATGGCCTCCAATGTATCTAAGATGTATCATATCTAGTCAGAGTCCTTTGAAGCTTCATCCAAGTCAGTCAGTCAGTCTTGTCTCCAAAAATGATTTTGCATCTACAACAATGCAATCAAACACAAATTGAAAACAATCTATGCTTTTAACATGCTTTTATCTCCTTGTATGCTTACTGATTCACATTGAGATTTTTGCGTATTGTGTTCCTTCAAGCTCTTCGATGATGTCCTTTACAGGATTTAGAGAGTGATGAATGGGGGCATAATCTTTTCTTTGTTTTCTTCTTGTATGTGAAAATTTAACAATTTTGGAAATTATGGATTGAAATGGTGTCCGACTGTAAGAGCCTCTATCTCGAATTGGATGGCTATGCGTATCTCAACCATTGATACCTGAAAAATTCAAGGAAGTTTGATCTAACTATTGTCTTTTTTTTTTTTTGAGTGAGTTCTTTCTCCTACTGTGAAACATGATCTTAACTCAGGATGTGAATGATAAAGGGTCACTATGGGTAATTCACATTGGATTTAGAATAATCACTTGACTGCTTGAGATGTTTTTAATGCAAGGCATATTATGGTCATCACGACATTTATGTTTTGATGCTTATACAAATTGCTATATCAAAATGGACATGATATTCAGGTCATCCTGGCGCTTATGCTTTGATGCTTATATCTAATCTGACATTTCAAAAACAAAATCAATATTCATATATCCATGGTTACCTAATTGGTGGGTGTTGTATTGATTCTTGCGTATACAGATCAATATTCATATGTCTATGGTTTTCTAACTAGTGGGCATTGTATTGATTTATCCAGTTACCTAAAAATTCAATGATGAGAATGATCGACACATGATCAGTGACTAGGTCCTAGGTCTTAGGTTGCATTTCATTCTGCATGTTTCTTTGCATTTTTCATGTTTGCATGATCTCACATTGGCTAAACGGACTTCAATGCTTAAACAATTCTTCAAATGTCTCTTTAAATCTAACAAGAGCTGAAACCTAACTCAAAGGCCTCTTCATAGACTCGCAAGAAGTTATCCTCCTGGGTTAAACATCCTTTTGACATAAGACTGAGTACTTGTCTTCATCAATACCTACAAAACATATCATGTGTATTGTTGCATTCACATATCATAATAATCTATTGCATTACAATTCATCCATGAGCATAAGCATAAAATCATACATACATCTTTTTCATAATCAAATACATTTGCATAACATCCATACATTTGAAAGAATTCATTGCATTGCATTGATCCATACATGTATTCTACACTACTCATAGCATAAACATCACATGATATCATCATAAATTGAGACATGACAAGTACAAATGAAGTCACAACCAAAATATTGATCTCATATATATATATCAAAAATCTCAAACTAGTCAGGGGTGCACTACTGGCACAGTGTACAAAAGAATACACTCATGTGAGCTATCTAATTTAGAACAGTATATCAATGATAAAAAAGAGTATAGTATATCAATGTATCAAAACAAATCAGCTATCAGCATGATCCTCTACATCTAGTGGAGGAGGAGGTGGTGCATCTGGTACTGCCTCTTCTCTGGGTGCTTTGGCTCCCTCTGATGCCATCATGTACTGTGAATAGGAGGGAACTCTCTGTGAAACAGGAACAACTATATAATATCTAGACACATAGTAAGCTGCCTGTGAGGTTTGATGAATCACCTCTACCTATAATCTCTATACCTCCACATAGAGCTCAGTCCGCTATCTATCTACCTCTATGTATCACTCCTCCCATCGAGCACTATGCACCTTCAAGTCCCTGACCTATGCACTAAGTTGTCTGATAGTCTCCTGTGGAGTAGGAGGAATAGTAGGATCAATGTCTGGCATCTTAGTATCTAGGGCAGTCTACTCTATGGTCTCTACCCTTTGCACCTTATGACATCTGATCTCAGCACCTAAATCAAATCTAGTATCATCCTGTAAGGGATCAATATCTCCACCTACCACCTACTCAGTTGCTAGTACCTCATCAGCTAAACCAACTCCACCTAATGTACCGCACTCTCCCCTAGTCTATCTATGAGAACCAGAAGATCTGCCTGCTATAGAGCTAGTGGGATGAGGGGCCCTCATCTGTCTTGATGGTCTTTGTGGTGGAGCCATCGCTCTGGGTCTCAAAGGTGTGGGATGTATACTGGGGGCCTATGTAGGTCTGGGACCCTATCCCATCGAAGCACCTATAACGTCCATCACCTCCTCCATGGAGGGTATTAGCTCTATCAAATCAAAAAATCTATGAATGGGATGGTCCGCAAGCTAGGAAATGAATCCATCAGTAACACCAGCATCAAGTACATCTGGTCTGTACTCCCAATCCCTGCCAACAATAGCACTATACTCCTATGAACACAAAGCATAAGAGAGCCTCTGTGTCCATCCAAGTCCAATCTCACACCCTATCCATGCATAAGTAGCATAATCCTTAGGGGCATCCTGTATACGTCCATACTGCCACTAGACCCTGGTAATAAGGAATCTCTCTATAGTGGAGGATGACCTCCCAATCAGTACATGGCTCTGAAAGAAGAAACTAAATTACTCTCGAGCAGTATGCCAAGGCTCAATGGCTACATATGGTCTCCAACACACAAAGGTCATGTCATCGAGGCATCACCTCCAGTATTAAGTGTGGCCCATCCATCCCTGAATAACATATCTAGCATATATATAAATGATAGGCTCCTGGGGCTGCCTCTGTGAAGTACATATAGGTCTCAACACTGGGATATGCTTCCAAGCCCATATTTGTAAAACTAGAGCTCCTGTAGCAAAAGACTTTCTCTCCTGATACACTACCTCATGCATCTCGGAGAACATGTGAGCTAATAGACACTGACCCCAAGCCAACTCAGAGGGAGTGGCCATCAAACGTGCTACCATAGGGGCCCAGCCCATCAAAAGACCATTCTACTGATGGTTAGACATGATAATACCACCAATCATCCCGACAATGATGCACTCCAGCCGGTGTGTCTATCCATATCTCTACACTAAGGTCTCCCAGGAAATGGAAGCAGTCATCTAAGTGTCATCTCCAAAGAGACGTCTGAAAGCTAATAGGCCTGAGTTCCCCAAACTCACATACTCTGGTCGCCGGCCTACATAAAAAGGAATGCGCAGTATACGATACACATCCTCAGGGGTAATAGTGATCTCCCCCATCAGCAGGTGGAATGTCTGGGTCTCCGAGTGAAATCTCTCAATCAGAGTAGTCAAAAGTCCATGATTTACCCTAATCTTGGGTAAATGTATCAAGTACTCAAATCCACAAGAAGCAAGGTGGACCCTCATAGGGTCTGGCAATGACACACATAGTCTCTGCATAGTAGGATGCGAGATTTGTACATGCACATCTGGATATATGACCTACACAACATAGAAACAAGGAATCCTATCAGTACTTGGGTCACAGAATAGGTTACAAGGGCAGAAATGGGGGAGTTCAATATTTCAGAAGGTAGGTTAACAGGTCAGCAATCAAGCTACAGAATCAGAAAAATAAAATTTTTGACCTAATACTAAGTTTTAAGCTCTTTGTTTTCCATACGAAACTTAAGACTGGCAGGAAAAGTCGTACGAGTTTCTACATCATACCATATGACAAATCATAGTGATACAACAATGCGTTCCTCATCATACGAGTTATGAGGGACCCGATGAAACATCGTATGACTCATGGGTCCCTCTGATATGAGTCGTGGGGGCTTATGAGATGACAACCTATCTACAGTTGAAAATTCATATGAGTCCCTCTGGGGAGTCGTACGAGTTTTCATGCGTGCGAAATTCAAAAATTGAAAAACGTACGAAACATTGCTAAAATCCTATAAAACATGGAAAAATTGACATTTTAGCAAAGCACAAAGATCCACCTATCAGATGTCCGTACTACCGAGGTCTCTGGTGTCTCCGGCTGTGCTGAAATTGATGCGAACTCATAGGTACCTTTGGTTCTACCGCTTTGTCTGCCATTTTTTCTCATAGGGCTCCATAAGATTTCTAAAGTCAAAAGGTTGAAATGAATTGAAAATGACCCTTCCGGCCTTTATATAGCTTTTGACCTAATTTTCAAAAGTGCTCCGTTTTTCATGAAAATTGCACCCCTAGCTAATTTTGATGTTCTGATTCCATTTTTGGGATCAAAATTAAAATTTGAGATCATTTACTATGTCAAAATCATGATTTAAAATTTTCAAACCCAAGACAGTCTACTGCTTGCATAATCAACCTTCAATCACCACAGAAATCTAGTATTCAACTTAACTGATTATCTTACATCAAACTATCAAAATTTTAACTTGGTCAACTATGGTCAACTCATGGTTTCACCTAGTCAAACTTGGTCTCCAGGACCTCTAAACGATGCAGAATGCATTCTCGAACGTGAATAACCATTTCTTAAATCAATTAACATGCTTCTAAACTATAACGTTGACTTTTCTTGTCAGATTTCAATTTTAATCCCGAAGGGGGCATGGTATTACACATCATTCAAGTCTGTAATCTAAATTTGAAATCATATATTTCCTCAGTAATCAAGACAACAACCACGTCTAGTTGCCAATTCATCAAAAAGACCTCATCGCTTGGGGCAAATCAATCATCACTCGGGGCATATCAGATTCATTGAGATCCATATCAATCTGGTATTCTCCTAATCTTGTAAACTGTATCAGTCTTTTGTAACCATCGGTTCATTAGTGTTATTTCCGTGGTTCTTTGTAACTGAAGGGTTCAGATGCGATACCAATGTGATTCTTATCGACAATCAGGTTTGGAATCGGTCACTCACTTCTTCGTAATCATAAGGTTCAGAATCAAGCATTTTGACACTTCTTCCTTAATCATCAGTTCATTGTTGTTATAGTTAACATTATCTTTGGTCATTCAGGACCTATTATCTTCATATCAATTTCAATTAGTTTAAGCTTCATATCAATATCAATTTCAAACATCGATTTCAACATCATACACAGACTGTCTTTGAACCACTGCGCTTCGCACAACAATTCAAAGAGGGGCAAAATGTAATACCCCAAAAATGGGCTATAAGTTCATTAACCTCCTATATCGACACATCGAACGAAATCGACATCAAAGTCCTAACCTAAGGCACATCGGCACATCATCGAATCCTAATTGATTATCATAAATTCTGCATCGGGGAATATTCCTAGTAATATTCCTATTTATCCTAATTATCTTTAATTTAATGATTATCTGGCGATGAATCCTATTTATCCTAAAGTTTGATTAATTGAATATTTAATTAATTAGATTTAATACTGCCACTTAATTATTTAATTAGATTTAATTATATTTATTCCTAAATTGTATTATTCCATTTTGACAATAAATCAAATATCCTATGACTAATTGATTAAATTCTTAGTTAATTAATTAATGTCAATTGTCAAATTTAATAATATAGTTTTTGAATAAAAGTTTGATTAAATAATTGATTAACCCATAAATCAATTGTTTTATTTTTAAAATCAGTTAAGTTGAGGGTAAATCACTTTATTTATTTATTTAATTCATAATTAATTATGCACATCCAAAAAATAGTTAAACTATAAATCAGAAAATCAATTCAAGTTGTTTTAAAAATAAACTCAACTCTCTTTTGAGTTAAAAGATGATCTCAACTTCTGATTTAAATCAAAAAGCTATTTTTGCATGATTTTTTGTGAGTTAACTATCTTTAATTCCTTGTTGACTCAAAAATCAACTATAGTGATTTATGGCTTTTTCCATGCATCCCCAAAGCCCTGGATTTCTATAAAATCAAGGCTCAACTCTTCACAAATCATCTTTGAATTTTGCAAACTTATGCTGGTGAATTGGTATCTGAAGAATCTTGCGAATCAACCACGTTTGTGAGATCAATTTTGTTTTTCATATCAATTCTTAGAATCATTCCATATCAATTTTTCATATAGATTAGATTTCATATCATTTTCCATCATAATTGCATAGAAAAACCAAAAATATAGATTAATTTGCATCTAATTCATATCTAGATTTTGCATTCAAATCCTTCGTTTAGGTGTCGTTAAGGTCACTGATCTCGGTCCAATCTGAGAATACATACTCACATCTACTAGAAGGTAGTAAATCTTTTGGTTAGATTAGTTTCCATTTCACATCACGATTTTGATTTTAAGTAACCTCTAATGTTTTACTAAAGTGTTGTGTCTATAGCTAGGAACAAAATTCACACACACAAAAAATAAATGCATATGATAAAGAAGAAAGATCATTAAAATGATTGGTTGTATTGCCAATAAGGGTAGGACCCATAGAAAGAGATGTTATTTTCCAAGTGTTGGACTTACCTTTAGCTTACAATATCTTATTGGGTAGGCCTTGGATCTGTGACATGCAGGTTGTCCCATCAACATACCATCAGTGTGTGAAGTTCTTGTATAATGGAGTAGAAGTCACTATCCCATAAAACACTACCTACTCTTTTAAAAAATTAAAAAAGAGATGAAAGAATGGTTCCACATAACAAAGAGGCCTTCAACGATTAAGAAACTGAAAGCTAAAAAGTAGTTTTCATGAGAGATTTTGAGAAAAAATTATGGATCAAAGATACGGGTATGTGAGAGTACAAAATGGATCCATTGTCATCTATGGCTAATATTCCTACATCTCCTAGGTCTTGGGTGAACCCACAATAGTAGGTTACACTTTTTTGCCTAAACGGACACTGAACTCTACATTTTGAAAAAAAAATCAGATTCAGATGCATATTATCGTTAAACCGTTTGAAATCAGAAGATGAAGTAAATTAAAGTCTTTTAAGATTTTTTGTCTAGATTCTAAATATATTTTTTATTTTTATTTTTGAATTTTTTTGAATGGTTTTTTCTTTCTCCCATGAAAACTGGTATGTTGCTAAAAATGTCATTTTCAAAGAGTTACATTGTTTTCATAGAGCATAACTTTTTTTCTAAAATAGATATCAATGTGATTCTTTCGAATTTAGTTTTTTAACATCCATAAAGAGGGAATGCAATTGGTTTAATGATATTATCATAATTATTTTATATTTTATTAATGTTTGAAGTTGACTAAGTCGTAATTTTGACATACCTTCACTACATAGCTTATAACTTGTCTTGTATTTGTCCAATTTGATTTTTATTTTTTTTGATAGAAAGATAACTTCAATACCTAGGGCACAGCTATTTTTTAGAATTTTTTTTCTCTCATTTACTATTTTTCCATAAGCATCAAATATAGAGGTAGACATATAGTGAAATATCTATGTTTAGTAAAACTAAAAATACAAAGTCATAATAAAATTAATATGTATTAACATTATAATCATTGAAAATATTTTTCTCATTAGTACCTTACTACATAGATAGTTTTGTCAAATGGATTCAATTGATTTTCCAAAAGATAAACTCGAAGTGATTTTTTGTTAGCATTTTAATAGGTGTGAAGGAGACTCCATTATAGGTATGGATGAGGAGTATAGATGTTATATAAATGTTTTTTTTATCTAAGAGGCTTTGAGATAACCATTTGTAATTAAATCCTTCAAATGGAACCTCTCAAGGCTTAAATCATCATATTTTATTAAAAATGTGTTATTTCAGCAAAAATCAACATCTCTAAAAAAGTGTAACCCACTATTGTGGGGTCACCCTCTTGTAAGAAACCCTTGTCATCATTCAAGACTTTTAATTATAGAGCATCAAAAATTCATGAAGGAATGAGTATGGTAAAAGCTAGTGTCTCTCTTGTCGAGGAAAATGAAGATAAAGCTATCCTCGCATGAATTTAGAGAGGTGAAGAACATGGTCACAAGGTAAAACATATTGAGATATCCCCATAGAAATATGGGAAAGGGTATTAGATCATGCAAAAAATGGGATATGAAGGCAAAGGGCCCCTAGAAAAAGATAAAGGATTAATAGACACCTTACACATAATTCAAAAGCCCAAAGGACAAAACAGGGCTAGGATACAATGAACAAAAAATTAGCTCTTCAGCTATAAATGGTCTTATATTTGATTAGGAAAAGGATTTTGATGATCAATTTGAGGAAGAAGAAGATATTTTAAACTTATCATTTTAAATAATATTGTATATAAAAATAGAGAAACTAGATTACCAAGGGGAACTATACATCCCACACAAGCTAAGAAGTCTCCCTAATCTAGATGAATTAGTATCACATCAATCATCACTACCAAAAGAAAGATACCAAAGTTGAGAAGAAACCCAACCAATAGGGGAAACAAAATGGTAATACTACTACCTCTAACCATACCTATAGCCTCTATAACTATGGCCTGATGCTCTGCCTAGCGGTTATCAATCGTTGCAAAAACCCTGTGAGACTTTCCAAAGTCCCCAATTGTAGGCTCTGATACTGCCATACACTGACTACTTGCCATCTAAACCCAAGGAAAATCTTGAGCTAAGTGCCCCATGGACCCACATGCATAACAAGGGTGATGTGTGTGAGTTTGAACTCCCTGTGGCCTAGAGTACTATTGTCCACCGGTCCTACTAGACCCACTATAACCCCCCGAGAGGACTGCTGAGCCTGTGCTAGAGGTGCATCTGAATTATATGGACATTGATCCTTCCTAGGACCCTATGCCTACCACTATTTGGGCTTAGATCCTTGCTGTCCCTGTGGTGGTTTTTGCTTCTAGTTTTGTTGAGACTGCTACTGTGGGTTCTTATTAAAAGACTCTGAAGACTACCTGTTGTTACCTTTCCAATGATTTTTCTGGTAACCATAAGACTGAGATGTAGAATTATAGTTTTGAGACCTATCACAAGCATCTCGTGACCTACCCCGAATCTCCTCTACAATCAATTCCATCTCTACAGCCTCTCGAAGGTTCCCTAGAGTGGTCATGCGAACCTGTCCTGAAATCCAATCATTGAGTCCCTTAAAAAATTAGTTAACTTACAATTTCTCATCCTTCATGTAGTCTACATAGGGTAACAACTCAAGGAAATGACTCTCATACCGAATTACTGTCAGTCCCCTCTACTAGAGATCATGGAACTCATCTATATGACGCTACCTGTAATGCTTTGACAAGTACCTGTATCTGAATCTCTCTAAAAAGACCTCCCAAGTGAGAGTGTCCATGGTAGTGTTATTCTTATATTCCTCCTTCTTCCACCAGGTGGATATGCCTCCTCTTAGTAGGTGAACTACAAAATGTGCCTTAAGGTTTCTCTCGTAATGACGCAACCCACTATCTAAACTCAACAACCAAGCCTTGGCCTTTGTGCCATTAGTAGACCCATATACAAAGGTGGCTGAAGTCCTAGGAGATCTCTAATCTGATTGCCGACATCTTAGGGTACCCTCTAAACTATCCCGGGTGGTGGTTCTGGCATGTGAACTGATTCCACCTCATGAGCTCCTTGTCCCTCCTCATGATCATGTGGAGGGTTCCTAGTCCTCTCTCTAGCCTTTGATATATCTCCTCTTGATAACTGATGTTCTAACTAAGGAATCACAGGAGGCAACCTATCCTGGATAAATCCAATGAGGTTTTGAAGAGCTAACAAAACCTCCTAATTAGGATTCAATGGTGGTATGGGAGGAGGTTACAGACCTCCTCCTGGTATTTCTACTCTTTTCTCATCTTGCACGTGAACTGAGGGGGCTCACCTAGGTCCTCATCCTCTATTACATCTATGAGCTTGACGCGTAAGGGGAGGCATCCTATAATTCAATAAGGTCAGCGTTTAGATGAGAAATGTAATGGGTTATAGGTACCAAGTTTTCACTAACTTGGCTTTGATACCAAAATGTCATGCTCATATTTCTACAAGCAAAAACACACTATTTTTTTTAGTTAATTAAAAGTTAATAGTTTAAAGATTAGGGTTATAATATAATTTAATGTAAGAGGTTTAGAAAGGGTGAAAAGCGGTTAGCTTCATAAATTAAAGAATGGTCAAGCTTACGATCTTTTAAGGGGAATCATGGCGAGTGGTTTTCAAAACTCGTCAACGTCCCTCGCACGATAAACCGTCGATCAATCCATAAACAAAAAAAACTATCTTGATTAAATAATTAAAAATCTAGCACTCACAACAACATTAATATAACTTAATTAATTAGATGTTTTTCCTCCTAAACTCAGGATTTAAACTTGGACAAAATCAAATCAATTAATAAATTAAATTAAGCTACTATAGTGAAGGTGAAGTTTTTAAATTATAATTAAAATTTAATTTATAAAATAATTCAATTTATTCTCTATAACATAGTTCCATTAACGAGTATAATAAAATTAATCCCCTAATATTCATCACCCAAAATCTTCACCTTAACCAAAAACCCTTAAACAAAAATTACCAACATCACAACCCAAAATAAATAAATAATATAAAGTTGTTCAAATAAAATATTAATTTAAATGTAGTCATAGGTAAAAAAAAATCAACTTGGAAGTTATTAAATAAATATTAAATAATAAAATAAAATAAAAATCCCTTAACTCTAAAATCTTTAAAAAGAAAATAAAATAAAATGGAAGGGATTCTATTTTCCACCAACTGATTTTTATCTTTTTAAGATAAAAATAAGAAAGTCAAAATTAAACTCTAAAAGAAAACAAGAGCTAAAATAAAAGAGGGAAAGAGAAAAGAAGATTTTTAAATGGGGTTGCATTTTCCTCTAACCCAAATTTCAAAATTAGGGTTAGGGTGAAAAAGGCACCATCCCAAAAATCTCTCATTTCTTCTTTTCCCTCTTCTTTCTCTTCCCTTCTCACCCCCAAACCCTAGGTGGTATTTTTCATGCGTTTCTCTCCATTTTTTTTCAGGTTTGAAGAGATTTTGAAGGATTGAAGGCAAGGGTTTGATGAGAAGGCTTTTAGGTATATGCCCACAACTGCATATGAGCATATACACCCATTTTGGATGTATATGCATATATACACTTATGTGTATATTCCTTCCAAGAACAACAACCTCCCAATGGAAAATGCTACCCGGATTTGGTATAACCCTCTATCCCTACTATTCATTCCATTTTTTTCCTCTTTATTTCAATACCCATTTGGAGTATTTGATCATTCCATTAATCATTTAACTTAGCATGCATTTTGGGTTTTTTTTTATATGCAAGTTTAGTTTTATATATATAAAAAAATAATATAATGGAGGGGGGTCTAGGGGACCCGAGAGCTCAACCCTAGCCCCTAAGATCCTCTACAAGCCCCGCATGGCTGAGTGATAGTTGTGGCTTACCATAGTCGTGACCTAAGCCACGATTGTGGTAAGCCATAGTGGTGGCTTCAAATCATGGCTAAGCTTAGCCTTAGCTACCCTACCCTTTGGGTAGGGTTTGGCTACTGGACCTTTTTTTAATTTTTATATATATATATATATATATATATATATATATATATATATATATATATATATATATATATATATATATATATATATATATATATATATATATATATTAATATTATTTCTTTAAAAAAAAAATTACTTTCAATAAATTTCTCTTTTAACAGTTTAATAATAGAGACAAAAAAAGATTCATTAATAATAGTAAAAAGAATAATGATATTTTAGTTTAGTTTAAATATATTTCTATACAGATTTTCTTCTTTTTTTATAACAGAATTCATAAATACAAAAATTTGTTTGTATATTAATATAACTATACAAGAAAATAAAATGACTTAATTGGTCATTTATTTTCTCCTTTTATTTTGAAGCCCAGATGGAGTCAAGTAAAATAGAGGGTTAGCTAATTTGTTTTCAAGTTTATTTTCTGATTAGGATAACAGATTATTCTTTTGTACAAATTAGATACACACTATAAAGAAATACATTATCATTTGAAACAAATGTAAATACTTTTTATACAAAATACTGATCCATTAACATGAGGTTACAAAAGCATTGTTCTTTTTTGAATTTCAAATAATCTAATAAGGATTTTTGATGAAATTTTTTTAAACTAAAAACAAAACTGTTTATATGTATTTCCTAATATTGCAACAACATTTATAAACTAAACAGAATCTTAAAGCTATGTAAGTATTTTTTTGAAAACATGAAGCTTTCCATTCTAAGTAAAATAGTGAACTTACTAAAAGATTATTTCTGCAATTAATACCCATTCATTTAAGAATCAATATCTAACTTTTTTTTTAGGATAACTCAATCCTATAAAATTTTCTTTCACATTGCAAAATTTAAATAAAAAACTTTTAAAGTAAGCACACAACAAAATTAAATCTGCTTATTACATTAGAGAGGTATAATAACATAAAACTTACATCTTCAAAATACAAAGTTCCTAAAGCAACTACATCTTTCTATCAATATGTAGAGTACAAGGTAAATCAACTTCTCTACTTTTCTTCTCTTTTACATATACAAATACAATAGGGTCTCTTAAGAAATCCCTTATAAAAAAAAAATCTATTACAACAACATAGGAGCAACAAGAAACATATATGTTCACTTTCTTTTATATACATTCAATAGCTTTTATTTCTTTACTTTCTTCAAGAGTAAACTTCAAATCTCCAAGAATCCAAGGGCTTATAAACTTGGAAGGAAATTATGGATTGGACCATGAGAAGCTCACCTCCCAACCAAGGTCTGTAAGAGAGCACCCCTGAGCTAGGGGAACCAAAGCATAAATGGGTCACACACAAACCAGGTTCACATCTACACAAGAAACTACCAACAACAAGAAGAAAAAAATCCCCTACCTAAGGATTTCACAAGGGTCAATCAAGACCCATTTTGGAGTGAAGGTGGATCAAATACTCAAATGGGGAGATATCAAAAACCATAAAATTTAATACAAGCCTTCAAAAGGTAAGAAATAACACATAGTATCTACTTCCATACACAAAATCAAATGCATCCCTTATGACCCCCAAGACATTCTAGCCAAAGAAAACTACCCTTATGACCCCCATGGAATTGGCATCAAAGAGCCCATACTCCATGATTTCTCCCTCTCCTCCTTGAGGAGAGACTCTACACCCATGATTTGTCCTAAAAAACCTTCACCCCTAAGGCTACTCTTCCCTACCAAGGGTGAGTGTGGCCTTGAGACTCCCAAATAAAAAAACTCTATACAATGAAAAAGATCACAATTCTACATTACCAAAACACATGATCTTCACAATATCTAAAAGAGAATAAGATTTACATTGTACAACTACTCAACATAAAGAACAAACTAACAAAACATGAAGATTATTCCAAAACTCTCTCTACACATAACAAAATTTTTCTCATGCAACAATACCATCATAAACAAGTTGGAGCCATCAACCTAGATCCAAAGCAAATTGCAAGAGTTGATATGAGATCCTCCTTATCCAAGATCTCCTCCTTTCCAAGCTTCACCAAAAATAGTCTAGTCTCTAAATTAGAGAGTGGGTGTTCAAACTCTCCAAAATGAAGAGTCCCCACTAAAAAGGCCTTCACACAACTCCCCACATCCCCCTAGGGATAAGGTCTCCTTCCTCATTGGTTGGTCTTCCCTAAGCCCCTTACAAACTTTCTAAAAATGGGCTCTTACAAAGGTTGGCCAAAAAGGTGGGCATAGGACTATCATTCTAATGGATGGTGCTCTTACCAAGGCCTTGTTTGTAAAGTTGATTTTCGGCCATCTAGGAAATCTAACTTTTAGATGGGTCTTTTGGTACCCTATGGGTTGTTCTATTGTTAAAAATGACCCTTACCCATAGGTATACCAAGTGGGCTAACTAAAAGTGGCATAAACACACCCCTAGGCACGTTATAAAACCCCCAAAAGCTCATGACAAGTTCAAATTCGAAATTCTACGATGAGACACTACCTCCAGCTCCCTAACCAAGGGATTCACATGGGGATCCTAAATGGGTACTATCCTAGGTTGGTGGACAACCAATCCTCAAGTGGAACATGTCATGGCCACATGTACACATTAAAAGTGTCAAGTGACACAACACACAAATCACACATCACATGCCACATGGCATTTCCACTTGAGCATTCACATACATAATAATGAAATAAAAAGTTTACAAAATAAATTGAGACATACAAGTTCAATAAATTTACAAAATAAAATACAATTACAACGAGGTTTTGTCTCTCATTAGACACAACCTTGGCTCGAACTGAATTCACATACGTCTATGCTTTGGTTCCTTGATATAAAACCATGGTCTAATTCCCTGCACACTAAAGTCCAACATCAATAGTCCAAGGAATATATAAATCAATAGCATGCATGATTTCCATTACATTCAATCTTAACAAATCATTTGCAACATCTCATAAACAAATTAAAATTCACATAGCATATTAATTCTTTTCTGAAAACATATATAGCTCATCATGTAACAAAATAATTTTAACACTTAATAAAGCTCATAGCATCACAATTGCATCAATTATTCATTTTCTAATTAATTGCATAATTAAATTTCATCATGACATCCTAATATTCATATAACCATATAAATCACAAATGTAGAACCATAATGATGTCACAAAAATCATCATAATAAACATATCATAATGTGCATCTAGCTTCTATGGTGATATAATCCATAACATAAAGTGTCTAAAAACATAATGCATCAAAATATAGTATCGAATAAGTGTATCTCAAATGTAAAAACTAAAAAGCTATGACAGGCTCGGGGTGAGGCCTAACATAACTTATTGAGTGGAACCAAAATGAACCCTTGAGCCTAATTTCCTACCCAAACGACTACACCTTAGCATGTTACCTAAATGATGTTGAACCCCTTACTTATTCCATTAGTGCAATGGGCATGAACATGGAGGAGGGGATATCAAGTTTCTCAGTATTAAAGAGAAGAATAAAAAGACAAAATGGTTTGGTTGTAAAAACCTTATTGTGGCAATGTTAGAACCAAAAATAGTAAAAATAAATGATGTATCCAATGGAAAAAAACATCTCAGAGGCACCAGAGGATGGGAATATTGATATCCTACTTGACCACTTCCAAGAATGATCTTTAGTGCTCATAGAGCCTATACAACTAGTCAAATTGGAATATCAGAATCACCTTAGTTGATACATCTAGCACAATCATTGTATGAAGATTAAAATAAAAAATTTACATAGTTTTTCATGAAAAAAAAGATAAAATTTTCTTCATCCTATTTAGATATGTCAGGATTTGATACACATTTAATCATGCATCATTTATTTATTACTCTAGGGGTAAAACCAGTCAAGCAAAAACTCATAAAAATGCATCTGCATGTGGCATTACTAGTTAAGTCTAAATTTAAGAAGTTGCTAAAAGAAGGTTTCATAAGGGCTATTGATTATGATGAGTGGATTTAAAATATCGTACCTACTTCTAAACCAGACAAGTCAATCAGGGTATATACATATTGTTGAGATCTAAATAGAGCTTGTCCAAAAGATGACTTCCCTCTTCCTAATATTGACATAATTGTGGATCTCAAAGCTAGGTATGAAATGTATTCCTTAATGGATGGCTTCTCAAGTTACAACCAGATAAAGATAACTCATGAGGATCAAGAGAAAATAAGTTTTAGTTGTTCTTGGGGCACAAAATACTCAAACATAATGTCTTTTAGTCTTAAAAACATAGGTTCAACATACCAAAGAGATGACAACTATATTCCACATCATGATGCACAAAAACATGGAAGATTACATTGATGATACAATGGCTAAATAAAAAAAAAGAACAACACACTTGGATGACTTAGAGAAAAGATTTGATAGGATGGAATGGTTCCAATTGAGATTGAACCCAAAGAGATATGCCTTTAGTGTAACATATGGAAAACTCCTCAGATATATTGTATCGATAAAAGGCATTGAAGTTGATCCATAAAAAATGAAGGTGATAATGGACATGCAACAACCAAAGAATATTAGTCAGATCATAACATTAGAAGGGAAGCTACAATCCATCACAAGGTTTATCTCATAGTTAGAAGATAAGGCTTAGCCCTTTACAAAAACATTTCATAAGGATGTAAAATTCAAATGGGATGAAGGGTGTGAAAATAACTTCCAATAGATCAAGGTATACTAGGAAAATCCACCTATTCTAATGGAACCTATACTAGGGAAACCTCTCCTACTATACATATCAACTATAGAAACATCACTCAGAGGTCTTCTTGCACAACATGATGAAACTAGGAAATAAAAAGCGGTCTAATACATAAAAAGAACAATGGTTTCCTATGAAATCAATTACAAAACCATTAAGAAATCTTTCTTAGCAGTTGTGTTTGCTTCAAAAAAGTTCAGGTGTTACATGTTGGCCCAATCAGTGAAGCTAATTGCAAATATCGATCCATTGAAGTATCTATTAAAAAAAGAAACCCTGTCAGGAAGGCTCACAAAATGGGTAATGATACTAGGTGAATTCAACATTGAGTATGTGGATAAGAAGGCCATCAAGGGTCAAATCATTGCTAATCCACTAGCAGATGCTCCACTTCAAGATAAAAAACCACTAACAATTGAGTTTCCTGATGAAGCTATTCTACATTTGACTTAACATCCATGGAATATGTTCTTTGATGGATCATTCACCCAAAAGGGGTCTAGAGAAGATATATTTTTTATAACTCCCCAAGGATAGAAGATTAATAAAGCTTAAAAAATGATTTTTCCTTACACCAGTAATATTGTTGAGCACAAAGCTTTAGTGAATGGATTGAAGCTAGCCAACAAGTGGAAAATTGTAGAATTGCACATTTTTTAGAATCTCATATAACCATCAACCAAATTGATGATCAATACCAAAACAAGGGTGAAGATCTCATGCCATACAAGAGAATGGTTGATGACCTAAAAAAGTATTTTGTTTTTTTCATCTTCCAACAGATTCCAAGAGCAGAAAATAATGTAGCTGACTCCATGGCTATGATAGCCTCAATGTTACAGTTGTAAGAACATCAATTATTCTATGATTTCCTAATGGAAGAACTCCCCTTTCTAGCATATGATTCACTAGACTCCTAAATAGTGTGTTCCATTATGGGCCATGATTCCTCTAGATACAACTAGATATACTCCTACCTATGAGACCAAATAATCCCCAATGACCCATGTAAGATTGAAAAGAGAAACCTCATAATAAATGCATCGCATTACTTGATCATTGCTAATAACTTATATAGATGTGGTCTAGACAGTGCTCTCCTTAGGTGCCTAGAACACGAAGAGTCTGAAAGTGTGCAAAAAGAAGTTCATGAAGGTATTTGTGGAGCTCATTCAAATGGTCTCTCATTTTCCAAGAAAATCCTAAGGGTTGGATACTACTGGCATGGCATAGAGAAATATGATGTTCAATATGACAAGTCCTGGAAGAAATTCCAACTACATGGTAACTTCATCCATGCTTTTGCTAGAGATTTTTTTCTATTTATCACACATTGGCCATTTCAACAATGGGCCTTTTACCTTGTTGGTCAAAAATATGCTTCATCATCAAATGTGCACAAGTTTATTATTGTTGTTATGAAATATTTCACAAAGTGGGTGGAGGTCATCCCTTTAATCAAGGCGACTGGTAAACTAGTGTTAATGTTTATCCTAAACTACATCATTTGTAGGTATGAGATTCCATCTTCTATTGTAACTAAAAATGGAGGGTAATTAAAAAACAAGGACATCAATGAACTGTATGAGAAGTTTCACATCGCCCAACATTTCTCCTCCATCTACTACCCACAATAGGATGGACAGGCTGAAGCTTTCAACAAAAAAAATTAAAAATATTGCATATAATAGTGAATAAATTAGGCAAGGATTAGAACCTCCAATTAAATCCAAGAAAACCTATGCTACTACTAGGGATTTAAAAGTGGTCTAAATAGGTGAGAAGTGGGCCACCTTGGTTAACTTATCAACTATCACCATGATGGCATCATGGCGTCTAGATGACATAGGGAGACCAATGATGAAATCCATAGAAATAACTTCCCACTTCCACTCTGGTACCTCATGAGGCTGAAGAAAACCACCAGGGTGAATATGCTCTGCCTAAACCCTCTGACACTCAAGACATCATGCCACTATCTCAGCTATATCCTACCTCATCCCTGGCCAATGGTATAACTACCTCAAATCTGCATGCATCTTCTTGACTCCGGGATGCGCTGTATATGGTGTTCTATGAGCCTCTAACATGATGAATACTTGCAAATCTCTGGAGGAAGGTACATAGCTATGTCCTCTATGGCATTAAAGCCCATCAGAATCTAGATAATATCCTAAAAACTTACCCTCAAGTGTACCCTGAGACCGAATAATCTAACTGACCTCTACATACCAAACATTCTCACACAAATGGTATCTGATCCCTCAACTCTGTACCTAAAATTATAGAGTAGACCCCATGGCATCTCCTACTCAAAGCATTGACAACCACATTCTCCTTACCCTTGATATAGTGGATATCAAAATCATACTCACAGAGGAATTCCATCCATCTTCGCTGACGTGCATTTAGGTTCGACTGAGTGAAAATGTACTGCAAGCTTTGATGATCTAAATGGAGCTCAAACCGATGACCCAAAAGAAAGTGTCTCCATCCCACTGATGCATGAACCACTATAGCTAACTCAAGGTCATGAGTGGGGTAATTAAGCTCGTGAGTCTTAAGTTTCCTAGACTCATATGCAATGGCTCTTCCATTTTTCATAACTGCTCCCAAACCATCCAAGGAAGCATCTATGCATACAATGAAATCCACTAAAGGATCAGGCACTGCAAGAATAGGTGTGCTAGTAAGTGCTTTCTTGAGTTCTTTAAAGGCCCTCTTGTACTTCTTGGTCCCCTCAAACTTCTTTCCCTTTTGTTGAAGATAAGTGATGGGATGTGCCATTCTAGAAAAATCCTCTACAAAATGCCTTAGTAACCTACCAATCCCATAAAACTCTTGACCTCAGTCACAGAAGTGGGTGTGGGCCAATCCATGATGGCTCTTATAATAGATGGATCAAATGAGATCCCATCTCCTAAAATAACATGACCAAGGTAATGAATCTTAGATCTATAAAAAGCACATTTAGATAAGCTTCCATATAGCTAATTGTCTCTAAGACACTACAATACCTGCCTTAAGTACTCTTCATGCTCCTTTTCATTCCAAGAATATATTAAAATATCATCAAGGAATGCAACTACAAAATCATCAATAAATTATGGAATACCCCATTCATAAGGCTCATGAAAACTACTGGAGCATTTGTGAGACCAAAAGGTAAAACTATGAACTCATAATGCCCATATCTAGTACGAAATGCAGTTTAGGGATATCACTATCCATAATCTGTAACTGGTGATATCCTGACTTAAGATCAATCTTGGAAAACACTTTAGCACCCTGAAGTTGATCAAATAAATCATCAATCTTGGGAAGTGGATACCTATTCTTGATGGTCAACTTATTCAACTATTGATAATCCATACATAACCGTAAGGATTTGTCCTTCTTAATGAAGATAACAGGTGCACCCCAAGGTGAAACACTAGGATGAATGTGTCCTTTCTCCAAATGATCTTCTAGTTGGATCTTGAGCTCATTAAGCTTGTTAGTGGGCATAGTATATGGTGCCCTCAAAATTGGAGCAACTCCTAGCATGAGATCAATGTGGAAATCCACTACTCTACAAGGAGGCATACTTGGAAGCTCAGTAGGAAACACATCTGCAAACTCCTAAAGTATAGGATAATCATCAAGAGATGGTTCCCTTTCCTCCTCATCCTCTTTGTCATTGATGGTAATGGAAAATAACTGACATCCCTTTCACATGCTCCACTTAAGCTGCATGGAAGAGATCATATGAAGAAAGATACCTCTCTAAACCCCGCAAATCACAATAGGTGTACCATGATCATCTAGAAACTCAATCCTCTTCTGATGATAATCTAACTTAGCTCTATGGAAATAAAGCCAATCCATGCCAAGTACTATGCCATAAGATCTAAGAGGTGTGATATGAAGGTCTAAAGTAGTGGCCAAATCACCAATCTATACCTAACAATCCCTTACCAAGGAGTTGACTAACACTCTAGACCCTGATGCTAACTCAACTTCCCATTTGACTTCCTACCTAGCTACCACTAGCTTACAACACTCTACTACCAATGGAGATATAAAAGAATCAATAGCTCTGGAATTAAAAAAATGGTAACGCTACTCCCTTTGACCATACCTGCATCCTCTACAACTATGGCCTAATGCTCTGCCTGGCAGTTATCAACCACTACGAAAACCCTAGGAGACTTTCCAAAGTCCCCAACTGTAGGCTCTGATGCTACCATACACTGACTACCTACCATTTGACCCTGAGGACAATCTTGAGATAAGTGCCCCATGGCACCACATGCATAACAAGGGCCACATGTGTGAGTCTGAACTCCCTGTGGCCTAGAGTACTGATGTCCATCAATCCTACTAGACCCACTGTAACTCCTCCAAGAGGACTGTTGAGCTCGTTCTAGAGGTGCATCTGAATTCTATGGACGTTGATCCTTCCTAGGACCATGTGCCTACCACTATTTGGGCTTAGAGCCATGCTGTCCCTATGGTGGTTTCTACTTCTGGTTCTCTTGAGACTGTTGCTATGGGTTCTTATTAAAGGACCCCAAAGATTGCATGTTGTTACCTTTGCAATGATTTTTCTGGTAACCATGAGACTGAAATGAAAAATTATAGTTTTGAGACCTATCATGAGAATCTTGTGACCTACCCTAAATCTCCTCTACAATCAATTCCATCTCTACAACCTCTCGAAGGTTCCCTGGAGTGGTTATGTGAACCTGTCCTAAAATCCAATCACTGAGTCCCTTGACAAATTGGTTAACTTGTAATTTATCTTTTAGGAATAGTCCCAAGAGATAACTAAGAGGGGGGGGGGGGGGGGCATGAATCAACTATATCTAAGATTCAATTATTTATCCAATTAAGTTTAGAAGAACATTAAGCACATACAGAATAACACATGAACACAATTTTGGTTACAGGGAAACCCAAATAGGTAAAAACCCCGGTGAGAATTGACACCCACTAAAACTGCACTAGTGTATAATGATCCCTATTAGAAGATTTTAAAACCCTATTAGGAGTTGATCTTTACAATGCAATAAGTATAGTGATCTAGTTAAGGGTTGGACCCTATTATGAGTCTTTTACAATTAACCCTGTTAGGGGTGAGGACGCACTGTCTGAGAGCTCACTGCTTAAAGGGGTGAAGGCTGCAACCTTCTAGATAACAGATACACACTATATCTAAAAATGGTGAACTTTGAGGTAGACCTACTATCTTGATCAGTTCTAATGAATATCACATGCTCTCTATTTTTTCACATAGACCTTCTACTGATGGCACAACACTTTGCACCTTCTGCTATGTTCTTATCTTTCAACTGAATGCCATACTTAGCCATTACAAATGTCTTCCTATAAATATATTTCCTCTAAATGATATAATCAATTCAGCCTATTAGAACCATCTTGAAATCATATTAAATAAATAATACAACTCTCTAATAACATCTTTGTCAGCTCTACTAAGCACACAACACAACTTAATATGAGTGAACGCGTCGCTTCACACTATCAGATCCACCAATTTAACTCATACTTTATCCTCATGCTGAATTACATCATGCGCTCTTAAAAAAAATTTGTACCTCTCCACAAAACTCTAATCCAAGCGCACATACCAAAATGATAGGTGAAACTCCTGTACCGATATAATCTCTATCGGCTCTTCTGGATAAACTCAAGAAACTGTGATTGTTAACTATGAACATCATAACTTAACTTCTACTGCATATCTGACTCTGTGTCCATGAAAATAGCTTCATACATATGTCTACAACATACATATAAATGTGTAAGGCTCCATGATAATTGTACTATGAATCTCATACCGAACTCTATTTGTAACTCTGTAAGGAACACTATTGATACAAGCTGCTACACAATTGTTGTACTCGTAATCAACCTCTATGTCCATGATATAATGTTGATAACATATCCATGCAACATATGCTCAAGGATCACTACTTAAGACTTCCACACATGCTGCTTACCATATGTTGTCATCAATGACAAACATACAGTCAACACTGGCTTGCTGGAAAATGTCCAACAATCTCCACCTTTGGCATTGATGACAACATATGGAATGAAAAACACCACCAATCCAAATGAGAAATTCTTTTATAACATTCTCCATTTCCTCAACAAAACTCCCCCAAGGATGAATCCTCCATCTCTTACTATTTTGTTTCTTCTTTCTAAATACTCACTCCCTCTTTCTACAATTCTTTTATAACATTATCCATTTCCTCAACAAAACTTCTTCAAGGATGAATCCTTCATCTCTTACTATTTTGTTTTTCATGACTATATAATTACTCCCCCTTTGACATCAATGGCAAGGGGTGCCACTCAGTTAAGCACTGGTACTACTCTTGAAGTAGAGTAGTCAACCTTTCATTAGTCACTAAGGACTGATGCACTCCTATAAGCTCTAATCAGATTTAGGGAAGGGAATTACTCCTAGCTTCTCCTTGAGATACTCAAATGTATCCTTAGGTAAAGGCTTTGTGAATATGTCTGCTAGCTGATCTTTTGTACTCACATAATCCAACTTTACTTCTTTCTCTGCAACCTTGTCTCTTAGGAAGTGATACTTTATATCGATGTGTTTTGTCTTTGCATGCATCACAAGGTTCTTTGACATATTGATAGTGCTAGTGTTGTCACAATGAATGAAAATAGGATAATCAATCTGAATACCAAAATATTTTATCATCTACTTAATCCACATAATTTTGGACCAATTTAATGTTGTTGCAACATACTTGGCTTCTACTGTGAACTGAGAAATACAATTTTTCTTTATGCTTGTCCAAGTAACAAGCCTATCTCCAAGAAATACTGCTCCTCCTGAGGTGCTCTTTCTATCATCCATGCAACCTGCCCAATCTACATCTATATACACATGAAGCTCTACATTCTCTGAGTTAGGATACCATAAACCATAGTCTATAGTTCTCTTCAAATATCTGAATATCCTCTTTACTGCCATAAGGTGACTTTGATTAGGTTTTGCTGCAAATCTTCAAACTATACCAACTGCATTGGAAATGTCTGGTCTAGATTGAGTAAGATAGATTAGTTTATCAATCATATAATTATATAAGGTTGTGTCTACTATTACTGAATCATCTTCTTTTGAAAGCTTGCATCCTGTTATCATAGGGGTACTAACTGGCTTGCAATCATCCATCTTGAATTTCTTCAAGATCTCTTTCACATACTTAGACTGATTAATGAATATATTGTTGGAGATTTTCTAGTAGGCCAGTACTGACTGTATGTTTGTAATTGATGACAACATATGGAAAGTAGCATGTGTGGAAGTCTTATGTAGTAAGATTTCAGTTTATGAAGCATGGACATGATATCAGCATGATATCATGGGCACAGAGGTTAACCGTTAGTACAGACAATTATATAGCAGCTTGTGTCAGCAGTATTCCTGATAGAGTAACATGCAATGTTCTATGTATGGTTGTCTGTATAGTTATCATGGAGCCTTGCACACTTGGATACATGTTTAAGACATGTTAGTGATGTTTCAATTATGGGCGCATAGTCTGATATTTAGTAGAAGTGAAGATATGCAGTCGCTATTCACCTGTAGTAGTTTCCCGTGTTTCTTCAGAAGAGTTGACAGAGATTTTATTGGTCCTTGAGTTGTGCCTATCTTTAGGGTATGCACCCTTTGATTTAAGCTTAGAGGAGAGTTATTAATGTTTGGTTAAGAGTGCATGAGTTAATTTAGCTTGAGGAGAAAGATCTAGTTGTTTTGGTAGAGCCGACAGTGTGTAGCATGCATCTATAATTATCTTATTAGACAGGTCCCAGAATGTGTTGTGTGCATAATAGTGCTGATAGAATGATTATCAAAGTTTGTTATGGTTTCTCTAATGTGATTTCAAGGTGGTTCTGATAGGCTGACTTAATTATATCATTTAGAGGAAAGATATTTATAGGTAGTCATTTGTGATTGCTTGAGTGTGGTTCATGGTTGATTAAGAAGAGTAGAGTAGAGTGTGTAAAATTTTGAGCCATCAGAAGAAGGTCTATGTGACCAAGTAAAATATTTGTGTTATACATTGGAACTAATCCAGATAGAAGGTCAAAGCGCAGTTCACCAAGATCCAGATATAGTGTGTATCTATTATTTAGAAGGTTGTAGCCTTTGCCCCTTTGAGTAGTGAGCTCTCAAATAATGTGTCCTCTCCCCTAATAGGGACAATTGTAAAAGACTCCTAATAGGGTCTGACCCTTGACCAGGTCTACTATACTAAACATATTGTAAAGCAACTCCTAAAAGGGTTAAGGATCTTCTAACAAGGATCATTATACACTAGTGCAGAATATTAGTGGGTGTCAATTCCCACCAGGGTTTTGACCTATTTGGGTTTCCCCGTAACCAAAATATTGTGTTGTGTTCAAGTGTTCTTTCATTGTGTTTATGCTTTATGTTTAAGTATACTTAATTGGATAAAGAATTGAAACTTGTAGATAATTGATTCACCCCCCCTCTTAGTTATCTCTTGGGACTATTCCTAACAATTGGTATCAGAGCCAAGTGCCTTGGAGAGAAATTTTAATAGCTTGAGGTTGATCAGATGGCATACTTTAGGAATGAAAGTCCTAAGTTCAATGGAGAGAATTATCTTGATTGGAAGAACAAGATGGTGACCCATTTGCAGTGCATTTCTTTTGAATATTTTGATGTGACTATCAAAGAAGCCAAGATTTCTACCTTAGAAGACCTTGCAAAGAATGATGCTATTGATACACAAAAGGAATTGTTTCATCAAAATGCTATAGCTAAAGAAGCTCTTATTAGCGCCCTATCTGATGGTGAGTTTTCAGAAATAAAAAGGGTAGATACAATCCACAAAATATGGAAGCACCTAGAAGACATATTTGAAGGAGATAAACAAGCAAAGGATGTGCGTAGAAAGACATGGAAGAAAAGATACAATGCATTAGAGATACTACCTAAAGAAAATATCAGAGCTTACAATCAGAGGATTAATGAAGTAGTTGCTGGAATCAGAAACAATGGTGGAGAGATTTTAGAAGAGGACATTATGGACAAGTTAATGACCCCTCTCACTCCAGAATATGAAAGAAAGATCAACATCATTGATGAGACCATGCATCTTACGTCTAATTTCAAAAGAGAGACCTTGATCAGCAAAATATCAGCTTTTGAGATTTCAAGATTGAAGACAGAACCAAAGAGTGAGGCGGCCTTCAAAACAACAATTCATGGTAAGAAATAGGCAAACACTTCTGGTGATTTTGATGATGATGATGAAGAGAAAACATTAAATGATTTCATTGATATGATTTCCAAAAGAGAAAAGAAAGGAAAAGGAAAATATGAAGGTCAATTACCATTTAAGTGCTTTTCATGTAATAAGATTGGTCACTTTGCATCTAAGTGTCCTACTAGAGCTAGAAATTTCAAAAAGGATTACAAGCCTAAGTACTCTAAGGAATGCTACTTTTCTGGAGATGGAGTTTTGGATGATGAATCAGGTGAAGAAGAAATTGGATTCATTTCTATTGTAGACAAAATGAATAATAAGATAGTTCATGAAGATAAGAAAGAGAATCAAGAGCTAGCATTGATTTCACAAGCTGACATAAGGACATACTAGATTATAGATAGTGGTTTTTCACATCACATGATAGGTGATAAAGGTAGGTTTGTTGATCTAGACAAATACAATGGTGGGATGGTTAGATTTGGAGACAACACTCCTAAACCAATAGTTGGTAGAGGAGCCATCACCTTGGATGGAAAGAATAGTACTCATGATGTTCTTTATGTTGATGGTTTGAAACATAACCTTCTTAGTGTTGGACAATTACTTGGAAAAGGTTATCAGATGAGTTTAAAGATGACAAATGCATCATAAGAAACAAGGATGGTGTTATGATTGCATCAGGTTGAAAGACAAGAGGTAATGTTTTTCAACTCAATTCAGAAGCAAGTTGTTTTGTTGCTAAAGTTGATGACAGTTGGTTGTGGCATAAAAGAATATGTCATATCAATTTTGATAACATAGTAAAGACAAGTAATGTAAAGGTAGTAAGAGATCTACCTAGCATAGCAAAACCAATTGATACTATATGTAGGGAATGTGTGATGGGGAAGCATGTGAGAAATTCATTTAGGAGCAAGCAAAATTTAGTAGAGAACAAGTTGGATCTGATTCATATAAACCTATGTGATCCAACTCAAACAAGATCATACTATGGTGAAAGGTATTTCATTTTGTTTGTTGATGATTATACTAGGATGATGTGGGTTTCATTCTTGAAAGATAATTCAGAAGCATTTGAGAAGTTCAAAATATTCAAAGCTAAGGTTGAGAATGAATCTAGACTAAAGATAAAATGTTTGAGATCGGATAGAGGAGGAGAATTCACTTCTGAAATATTTTATGAGTACTGCAAAGAACATGGCATAAAGAGATAGTTGAGTGCACCTAGAACCCCTCAACAAAATGGAATTGTAGAGAGAAGGAATAAGATCATTCTTGATACAACATGCACCATTATGATAGAAGAAAAAGTTGCACACACCTATTGGAGAGATGCGGTCAATATATCAGTCTATACCATCAATAGAATTCAATTGAGGCTAGGCATTGACAAAACACCATATGAGCTATGGTTTGGTAATGTTTCCACAGTACAATACTTCAGAATCTTTGGAAGCAAGTGTTACATCAAGAGGGATGAAGTAGTAGTCAAGTTTGATGCAAGAAGTGATGAAGGTATTTTTCTTGGTTACTCTACTAAAAGTAAAGCTTATAGATGTTTCAATTTAAGATTGAAAAAGATCATAGAAAGTGCTCATGTTAAGATTGATGAAAAGTTTATGGTTCAAGAAAGATATCATGATTACTCACCCATGATTGAAGAAGAACCTAGACCCTCCACCAGTGAGACAATCATTAAGGAAATGTTTGATAGTATTGATGTATTATTCAATGACCTTGAGATAAGTGAAGAAAGTAATCCTAAGGTTGATGAGTCAGAATCACCTAAAGTTCCAAAGTTTACATCTAGAAATCATTCCAAGAAAGACATAATTGGAGATCAGAGCGGCAAATTCTTGACAAGATCACAAGCAAAGAACTTAGCTAGTAGTGGAGCGATATGTTTAATATCTCAGATTCAACCCTTAAGTGTTGAAGATGCTTATAATGATTTAGATTGGCATGATGCTATGCGTTGGGACTCAAAATTGCATGCTCATTTTGAGTCACAAGTTAAGGAAATTGTAAAATTGAAGCCCTTTAAATGCTTTTCATGCATGTGTACCTGAATGTCATTTTGAAGCCTATGAGGTGTTCTAGGTGTTTAACACGCTCCATTTAGTATATGCATGCATTCTATGATGTTATTTTATCATCCTGAATCATTCGATGAAGTCCCATTTTGAGCAAGTTGCAATTGCACAATTCTACCTAAGTGTCAAATAGAGTACAATAGCCCAGTTTTCCTTTGAATATCTTGGGTCTAGAAATGTTTCATGACCGGCCACTTTGACGATGTTTAGTATGCATATCAAAGAACCTATGTTCCAATTTTCAAGTCATTTTGATTTAGTTGGATTTATTAGAATAACTGAGAGGGGGGTGAATCAGTTATCTAGTGTCCCAATTCTAGATGTATAATCCAAAATAATTCTACTGCTTTTGCTACTCAGTAGACATATAATACTTTCACTATCTATTTATTTACCGATTGTCAGTCTAAACTTTATAATAATTACTGATTAAATCTAACATGTAATATGAAAAGTATGATAACAAACAAATATCACAATCAACACATAACACAAGAGATTTAACATGGAAACCCTATGAAGGGAAAAACCACTTGGGATCGGCAACCCAAAATTGTTCACTCTTCTGAAGTGAGGTCAGTGAAGACCCAACCCTATTAAAGGTTACAAACACACTATTAGGTGTGACCTTGTTAGAGGATTTTAGACTAGAAGTTATCGTCCAACCAGCAGTCACTCTGGGGTTGACAGGATAACAATGTTCACTCTATGAATGAAACATCAAAATATTTTCATAGTCCACTCGGTTAAGAGATTTGACTATGTACAATGGTTAAATATGTAACAGTAGATGATCTGCCTAAATACAACTTCAGTTTGCAGTTTACAGATAAATGTTTAGCTCATTCAAATATTTCTGACCAATATAACACTTCAGATTCAATACTATATCAACTTACTATCCATCGGTAATAACTCTTTGTAGCTTAGTAACTATTCTGCAGCTCAGTTCTTATTAACCAGTATGATCAAAATGCATGAAAACTTCTCCATGCGATAATTCTGTAGTATCTTCTTCTTTCGGCATCTTTTTCATAATGAAACCAATGTCTCTTATATAGATGAGTAAATCATTTTCTTTTCCTCCATTAGATTCTGCTGCTTAATCATATTCATAGATTTTTCCACTTTAAGCTCCCTTGGCTGATGTGTCAGTAACACATTTCAATCTACTCCATTAGATCCTTTTTGATTTATGTTAGCTGTAGATCTTCATAACAAACATTATCTGTTACCTTGATTTCATACACTTTACACCTCATCACTTTATCAGCTAAACTGATCATTTAATTCCTTTTTGTTTTGCTTGGTTAACAAAGAAATGCATCAGTGAACACAAGCTCGGTTAATACTGCGCTCAGTATACCCTACACTTTGTCGGTGTATACTGAAATGCTTTATTTACTGACAACACTGCTTTGTGTCTTTCAACTCTATTCTTCATCATAGATGAATGCAACATAATAAAGTCAATTTCATTAAGTCATAGACTCATCAACAAGTTACTCAGTGCATTCCTTAACCTCATTTTTCATATACATCTTCCTCATGTAGATATTTTTGTTCTTCATCTCTTTCACCTTCCTTCAGATGTGTCGGTAGAGTAACTTGCAAGATAAGTATTGTCAAGCTAGTTGACATCAATGACAACATAATACTAATTTAATCATCTTGTATATCTAATCATCAACTCCTCAGTAATCTCAAATTATAGATTCTTCATTCAGGTTCTAAATCAGTTGTAGTTCATCAATCTCTCCCTTTGGCATTGATGGCAACTCAAGTAATATGAAGTTTACCATACACATACCAAACATGTATTCTACAACTTTGTGATCAAATGCTATGTAGTGTAAGCTCTCCCTAGCTTAATATGTTTAATCACTATGTTACTAAAACATCATTATAAAATACAACTTTTTCATTCTGTAGATGTAACCTTTTCAGTTCTCAAGTTCCTTTCAGATTATCTCTCCCTTAGATAGTTCTCATCGGTGTATATCTCCTTTTCTTTTCATATTATTTATCTCTCCCTTTGGCAACAATGCCAAAGAAACAAATAAATAATCAGTTCTGTAGTAGCTAAGTAACTCTCTGTTGTCTATTACATCCTCTGTATCTTAGTATACTGATATCCCAATTTGTTTCAGTTCTTCAAACTTAATCACAACCTTGAACAAAATCCAAAGTGTGAACTATGCTGCATCAACATGAATGATATTCTAATAAGATTAGGCTGATGCAACATCCAGATCACATTAGTGACCAATAGACAGGGGACAGACCCCAAGTCTAGTCCTCAAATATTCAAAAGTGTCCTTCGGTAGAGGCTTTGTAAAAATGTCTGCAAGTTGTTCTTTAGTTGTAACAAATTCTAACTTTACTTGCTTCTCTTGCACTTGTTCTCTTAAGTAGTGATACTTAATTGATATATGATTTGTATTAGAGTGCATCACAAGATTCTTTGAAGTATTAATAGCACTTGTGTTGTCACAGTATATGATCATCGGGTCAGTGATTACCTCATTCATTCCTTCCAACACTTGCTTGATATATGCAATGTTTGAGCAATTAGTAGCAGCAACAACATACTCTGCTTCAGCTGTAGACTGAGAAATACAAGCCTACTTTTTACTTGTCTAGGTTACAAGTATTTTACCAAAGAAAAATGCTGCTTCGGTGGTACTTTTTCTGTCATCCACATTTCCAGCCCAATCGGCATCAGTATAAACTTTCAGCTCAAACTTACCTTCCTTAGGATACCATAATCCATAATCCTCTATCTTTTTTAGATATCTTAAGATTCTTTTAGTAGCAATCATGTGTGATTCTCTAGGATTAGCAGAATATCTAGCAACAATTCCCACAACATGTTCTATATCTAGTCTACTATGAACTACATACATGAGCTTACCAATCATGGATCGGTAAAATGTCTAGTTTACCTCTGTAGTTTCATCTTCTTTTGTCAATTTACTTCCAGTAGCCATCGGTGTTCCCATAGGCTTAGCATCTTCCATGCCAAATGTCTTCAAGACTTCCTTTATGTACTTGAACTGTGTGATGAATATCCCATCACTCTGTTGTATCACTTGTAATCTGAGAAAGAATTTAATCTCTCCGAACATAGACATTTCAAACTCATTCCTCATGTCAACAGAAAAAGATTTACATACATGATCTTGACCTCCAAAAATAATATCATCAACAAAAATTTCAGCAATAATAATAGTGTCATCAGTATCACCTTTCATGTACAAATTATTGTTTTCACTAGTCCTTACAAATCCAATACTTAACAAGTAAGTATGCAGTCTTTCATACCATGCTCTCAGTGCTTGCTTCAAACCATATAAATATTTGTGTAATCTACATACCATGTTTCTATTGTTTGGATCAATGAATCCTTCAGGTTGTTCTATGTAGACCTCTTCTTCAAGTATACCATTCAGAAATGTTGATTTCACATCCATTTGATAAACCTTAAATTTCTTGTGTGCAGCATATGCAAGTAACATTCTAACTCCTTCCAATCTAGCAATAGGTGCAAATGTTTCCCCATAATCAATGCCTTCTTCCTGTGCATATCCCTTGCATACCAATATCACTTTATTTCTTGTCACTTCACCATTTTCATTCATTTTGTTTCTGAATATCCATTTAGTACTGATAACATTCTTATCTTTAGGTTGGGGTACTAAGGACCAAGTTTTATTTTTCTCTATTTGTTATATTTCCTCCTTCATTGCATTAACCTATTCTTCATTTTCTAATGCAACTTTCACATTTTTTGGTTCAAATTCACAAACTAGACATGTACCTTGTCTTGTTTTGCTTCTTGTCTGCATTCCAACTTGTTTGTTTCCAATAATTTGTGTCTCAAGATGATGTCTTCTGACAAAACTAGCCAGTACTCAGTTTCTTCTTTCTTGTTCATCCTTTTCAGGTTCATTTGCTTGCTCGGTAGCACCATCTTGTTCATCGGTTTCCCTTTCCTATTCCTCGGGGTTATATTCCTACTGATTGGTTATCATAGGTTGCGACTTTGGTAGATATTCAGGAAGTTCAATGTAAGTGAATCTACCATAGTCTTTCAGTTCCTTTCTTTCTTCTATGTTTATGTCATCATACTCATCAACACGAACATTAGCACTTTCAATCATCTTATTAATAACCCTATTTAGACATTTGTATGCTTTACTCTTAGTAGAATATCTTGAGAATATTCCTTCATCACCTTTAGAATCAAATTTCCCATTTCTCTCATCTTTTAGAATAAAACATTTGCTTCCAAAAATTCTAAAATAATTTACAGTAGGTTTGTGTCCAAACCATAGCTCATAAGGTGTCTATTTGGTGTCCTTCTTCAGTTGTACTCGGTTAAGCACATATACAGCTGTGCTAACAGCTTCCCTCCAATATGTCTAAGCAACATTCTTTTGTAACATTAGTGTTCTAACACAGTCATTGATTGACCTATTCCTTCTTTCAGCAATCCCATTTTACTGAGGTGTTCTCGGTGCAGAGACTTGTCTCTTAATACCATTCTCATTACAGAAATTAGTAAATTCATCAAAGATAAATTCACCTCCTCTATCAGATCTTAAGCATTTGATTTCTTTTCCAGTCTCTTTTTCTACCTTAGCCTTATACCATTTAAACAACTTAAAAGCTTCAGATTTCTCTTTCAGGAACATAAAAGTCATCAGTCTTGTATAGTCATCAAAAAAAAGAATAAAGTATCTATCACCATAATAGCTCCGAGTTCTCATAGGACCACATAGGTCGGTATGAACCAATTCAAGTATCTTATTTGTTGAGTAGTCTTTGCTTTTAAAATTGGACTTAGTCATCTTACTTTTCTGACATTCATGACACATAGCATGATCCAGTTTTGACAAGTTAGGTAATCCTCTAACTCTTTTCTTCTTACTAATCTTGACCATGTTATCAAAATTCACATGACATAACCTCTTATGCCATAACCATGCATCTTCATCTTTCATTAATAAACAAGAAGACTAATCAATATCAAGATAAAATAGATTACCTCTGGATTGTGTACTGGTTCCAACAAGTCTTCCTCCATCATCATAGATTCTTACCTTTCTGCTCTCAAAATCAAGTCGGTGTCCTAAGTTGTTCAGTTGTGCCACACTTATCAAATTGTAGTTCAGTCCATCTACCCAGTATGCATTCTCACATTTTATTCTATCATTAATTATCAGTGAACCTTTACCTCTCACCATACAAGGTGCATCATTTCCCATTCTAATAGATCCACCATCATATTCATCAATTAGATCAAATTTCTCTATATCACCAGTCATATGATGTGTGCAGCCACTATCTATGATCTACGTATCATTTTTGCTTACTTTAGAGATCAATGCTATCTCTTCATGTTTCTCTTCTTCTTTTGAATCATCCTTCATAGCAATAAATACTACTTCTACATCATCATCAGTGTCAGATTCAGATTCAAATTCTTCGGCTATGTAACATACCTTTTTCCCTTTGTCATAGCTATCTTAGTTATCTCTATTGTTGTGTTGGTAGCCTCTATTAACTCTTCTCCCATAGCTTCCTTCGGATCGGTCTTTGGATCTATCATCATCTTTCTTATTTAGATATTTAGCAGTGATGGGGCCAACTTATTTACAATTAAAACATGCTAGAGGTAACTTGCCTCTATATCTTCCCTTACCTTTGGGCAATCTTCTAGCCATAAGAGCTTTAAGCTCATCAAGTTCATCATCGGTATTGCTGTCACTATCATTATTCTTATCATTCTTGCTACCAGACTAACCAATCTTCAAAGAGGATATGAAAGTGGATTCAACAGAAGGTACAACACTATTGTCAAAGTTATTTAATTCAAAGGTTGTAAGCTTACCAATCAGAGTGTCAAGGGTGAGGTTGGATGTAGCCCTTGTTTTTTGAATTGTAGAGATCCTGATTGCATAAACTGGTAGCAAAGTTCTGAGAATCTTGCTTATCACTGTTTCATCATCAATAACTCTGCCATATGCTCTAATAGCATGTACTACCTCTTTTAGTCTATTTGTATATTGCACAATGTTCTCACCTTCTTTCATCTTCATATCATCAAATTGACCTCTTAGGCTTTCTACTTTGGCTCTCTTGACATTCACATCTCCACTGTATATTAGAGTCATCTTGTCCCACATCTTCTTAGAAGTATCACATTCCTTGATGTCATTAAATTTGGCATCAGTACAAGAAGCAACAAGTTCCATCATAGTAATATTGTGTTCATACCTATCCTTCAGTTGATCAAGAGTCAGGGGACCTGGTGTCGGTTCAATGTAGCCATTCTCCATCAGTTCTAGTACAGAATTCCCAATTCTAGATATGTGCAACTTCATCTAACTTTTCCATACTGTGAAGTTATCTTTGTTTAGCTTTGGCACTTCCCTCTTATACATCTTGAGACCTTTTTGTTGAAGTCCTTAAAACTCTATTCTAAGTAACCACCGCTCTGATACCAATTGTTAGAATAACTGAGAGGGGGGGTGAATCAGTTATCTAGTGTCCCAATTCAAGATGTATAATCCAAAACAATTCTACTGCTTCTGCTACTCGGTAAACATATAATACTTTCACTATTTGTGTATTTACTGATTGTCAGTCTAAACTTTATAATAATTATTGATTAAATCTAACATGTAATATGAAAAGTATGATAACAAACAAATATCACAATCAACACATAACACAAGAGATTTAATGTGGAAACCCTGTGAAGAGAAAAACCACCTGGGACTGGCAAACCAAAATTGTTCACTCTTCTAACGTGAGGTCGGTGAAGACCCAACCCTGTTAAAGGTTAAAAACACACTGTTAGGTGTGACCTTGTTAGAGGATTTTAGACCAGAAGTTATCATCCAACCAACAGTCACTCTGGGGTTGACAGGATAACAATGTTCACTCTATGAATGAAACATCAAAAGACTTTCATAGTCCACTCGGTTAAGAGATTTGACTGTGTACAATGGTTAAATATGTAACAGTAGATGATCTGCCTAAATACAACTTCAGTTTGCAGTTTATAGATCAATGTTCAGCTCATTCAAATATTTCTAACCAATATAACATTTAAGATTCAATACTATATCAACTTACTATCCGTCGATAATAACTCTTTGTAGCTCGGTAACTATTTTGCAGCTCGGTTCTTATTAACCAGTATGATCAGAATGCATGAAAACTTCTCCACATGATAATTTTGCAGTATCTTCTTCTTCCGACATCTTTTACATAATGAAACCAATGTATCTTATATAGACGAGTAAATCATTTTCTTTTCCTCCATTAGATTTTGTTGCTTAATCATATTCATAGATTTTTCTGCTTTAAGCTCCCTCAGTTGATGTGTCAGTAACACATTTCAATCTGCTCCATTAGATCCTTTTTGATTTATGTTAGCCGTCGATCTTCATAACAAACATTATCTGTTACCTCGATTTTATACACTTTACAACTCATCACTTTATCAGCTAAACTGATCATTTAATTCTTTTTTGTTTTTCTTGGTTAACAAAGAAATGCATCGGTGAACACAAGCTCAGTTAATACTGTGCTTGGTATACACTACACTTCATCGGTGTATACTAAAATGCTTTATTTACTGACAACAAAACTTTGTGTCTTTCAGCTCTATTCTTCATCATAGATGAATGCAACATAATAAAGTCAATTTCATCAAGTCATAGACTCATCAAAAAGTTACTCAGTGTATTCCTTAACCTCATCTATCATATACATCTTCCTCATGTAGATATTTCTATTCTTCATCTGTTTCACCTTCCTTCAGATGTGTCAGTATAGTAACTTACAAGATAAGTATTGTCAAGCTAGTTGACATCAATGACAACATAATATTGATTTAATCATCTTGTATATCTAATCATCAACTCCTTAGTAATCTCAAATTAAAGATTCTTCATTCAGGTTCTAAATTAGTTGTAGTTCATCAGGATTAGGTTCCAAACCCCTCAAAGTTGGTAGTTTGTTGTTTTCATACACTTGTGTAATTGTTCAAAATTTAGGAAGGGCCCATGAAAAGTAGCAAAGGGCACTTGCACAACCAAAAGAAGAAGCAAGCCCACACATAGTAGTGGAGAATGCCTTGTGCATTGTGAAAGGAGTCCACGCTATGAAACACCACCTGCTACCTGCTAACATAAGCTCACGCAAATGATGAATTGGAAACTTTTTTTAAGGATTGTCTCACACACTTTAAAGTGGGTTGCTAGCAATAAATGGAGGAGCCTCATGCTATTTGTGTGTCAATGAAACGAAAGCTACCAGCACATGATACCTTACGCATATCAAATGAGGCCAAACACTAATAGTGATTGCTAGCAGAAGACACAGAACAAAGATTTCCATTCGATGGAAAATACCCACGCATTGAGGAGCTAGGATGCCTCACACAATTTTTGAGGAATGCTAGCACACAAAAGGATGCCTAAGCAAAATAGGAAGAGCCAACATATGTAAGGGTGGAGGCCTTGTGTGCTTCTAAAGCCAACATGAAATAGTATGAAGGTAGGCATGAAGGTTCTGTAGATGCACAATACTAATATCCCACATTGGTTGGGTTAAGATTCATTGTTTTGTTTAAATATGTAAACACTTACATGGTATTGTGAATAAGAGAGCAGAGGTTCTTGACGGGCCCTTAGTTGGAAGTATGAAGTGCACAGTGGGCCCCAGTATTTTGAAAGGAAAAGCTGAGAAGGTTTTAAAAACATGAAAACCATTATCCCACATTCATGTTGTAATGGGGATTTGTAGTGTATGTATACAACGCCAAGAACATGTAAGGTAAATAAGGCAGTGGAGGCTCTTCCCGCATGACTACTTGGAGCCGCCTGCCTCTGTTACTATGCCGGCATGCCTAGAAGTTAATTTTGTAGAGTGACGATGATGAGGTGGATGAGATGACACATGGTGACCGGTCATGAGGTTGCTAGAAGAAACCACAAGTTGGAGGAAGTTTCAGTGACTTAGAGATGTGGCTAGTCGCGAGGTCGCTCAATCCCTGGTAGTTAGTCCAAACATTCAGAGAACTGGAGAGTATGTAGTCACTGGTTCTCCCAATCCCTAGCAGTTAGTGAATAACATCTTGAGAATCAGAGAATTACCTAGTCGTGAGATCTCCAAGTCTTGGCAGTTAAGGAAATTGCATTCAGAGAATTAGAGAATGGGCTTAGTCGCCCATTCTCCAAATATTAACCATGGTCAAGACAGGATTCTGAGAATTGGAGAATGGAGTAATCACCAAATCACTGAGCTTAACTATAGTTAAGGATTATGTTTGGAGATCTCGAGATTGCATGCAGTTTCCTGATCTCCAAATGAGGATGGTTAAGCTATGGTTAGTCCGAGCACCCAATCAACATGTGACAAGTGGTGCTTTCTGGTGCCTTCTATGGAAAATACAGAAAATGAGTTTAAAATTGGAGACTTAAAAAGATTTAAAAGATTGATATAGTTGAAACTATGGAAAAATATTCAAAAATTTAAATGGTCAAGCCTACTCACTGAAAAATGTCCTGGGAATTCATTTTTTATTGAAACATATAAGTGTTATATGTTTCCAAAAATGGGAAGAGACAAGGAATCTCATGGTGATGATGATTTTTAGTTTTAGTGAAATGGATGAGAGTAGTTTGGGTTCAAATTCCAAGGACAAGAATCAAAATCAAATCAGTTTGGAAATGATTGCAGAATGTGCTTCAGTTTGGAGAATTAGTTGCAAGTCTTGGTGGAGAGGAATGGTGAAGATATTTTGTGCCAAATGAACAACTATCAGTGGGTTTTGAACTGACTCTCATTTGCTATATCTCAATTTTCTTCTCATTGTAAAAGAGGTTGAAAAATTTATGCTGCTAGGACAGCTTCAGGCTTTTGAGTCTTGTATTTTTGTGTTCATAGTTTTGCAATGTACAGTTTCAGACGAGTTTTAATGAAAACATTGGAATCCCTGTTCAGTTCTTTGTTTGATGTCTTTATATGCATTGTTTAAATTCTTGTATATTGACTTGTAAGGCATGTTAATATACCAGTTATAAGGTATCTGTGGGTTTTAATTTGAGTTTCTTTCAAGGAGAGAGTAAGTCTTGATTTCAAATTCTGAGAATTCTAGGTCTGCATATGAATTTGATGTCCAGGTGTTGAAATGAGAGGAATGGTTTGCAAGGCATTTCATTCGGGTTCTTGAGTTGGAGTTAGGGTTTTTTGGGATTGCATATTTGTTTGACTCTATTGCCTAATAGATAAGGCACTGGTCTTGGCTTGAATAGTAGTTTTCTTCATCAAGCATTAATTGAAATCATTTTACTTTCTTGTTGTTATGAACATTCTTGTTTGATTGTATTCAAGAAGTACAATTCATTTGCTGATTCCTTGAAGAGTGAATCACTAGGTTGCCCCTCCTTAAAAGGGAAGAAGGATGAAGATCCTTATCTCACTGGTTCTTGCTATTCTTGCAACCATGGTTTACTTGGTTAAACTCTATTTTCAGTTGATTTTGGTCATTTGTAGAGTGTTTCATAAGTTGGTTAAGTAAAAGGGTGAATAGCAGAACAATGTCCACTTTTATATACTATGTAATCAGTCATTTGTTTTAGGTACACCCACCTGGGTCTATGGAGCCCAAAGTGTAGAAGGAGTTTCTCCTTGTCAATTAGTCTTTTCTTGCTTGGACTCAGGAGTCTAGGAATGAAAGAATTCTATCTAAAGCACTCAGGGCTGTGTCTTAGGATTCAACAAGAAAAATAACTAATAGATTGGTGACTCTAATGGGGAAAGATAAATGACAGCAAGTTTAAGATGTCCAATTCCTTGCTTTGCTGAATCATCCCAGAGTCTGGTTATGTGATCATAGAGTCAAGTTCTTTTCAAATTTTTTTTATATTTCCTCACTAAATGTGAGTGGTGACTCTGGTTCTCTATCAGATCAGTGCATTGTAATGAAAGTATTGATGTATTTGTGATCCTGACAAATAGTCAGTGTTCTGTTATGGTTGTGTTGTGTTTGCTGGTTTTGAAGATGGTTCAAATCTGAGGAAGGTTCTCGGTTGTTTCAGATTGGTTCTTTGCAAAGAGGTGGTGGCTCTACAAAGATTTGAAAGGTGAAATGAAAAGGCTTCAGATCAGTATTTTACACCAGCATTAGCACTTGAGGTATTCTGATTTTCATGCATTCTCTTATCATGAAAATTAAATGTTGAAAAAGCAATGTCTCCATCAAGTGATTTTCAGCACTAAGAAGGAGAGAGGTTTGAAAGTTGTTCATACACTTCATTGAAATAAGTTTCAGCTTGTTGGTAAAAGTTTTTGAAGTGTGTTTGAAGAAGTTGGTTTGGTAGAAAGTATATAGATCTGATGCAAGTTAAGAAGGAGAATTATTGTTGGTGAATGAGTTCCAAAGTTTCAAAGAATGTCAAATTTCTCTTCATTAAGCAGGCAGTCGGTTAATGAAGTTTATAGATCTATTTCTACCAGGAGATATATGCCATTATGTTTTGATGGTATTCATGGTTTCCCAAATGTCATTCCTAATGATATAAGGAAAAGTTTTCCTAAGTTTAATGCGAACCATCTTATTTCAGCTGGTTATCATGTTCAGTTGTTTTGTGACTTGATGCGTGACTTTGAAATTGCTCATGAGGATGTGCATATGAAATTGTTTGTTCAAACTTTAGAAGGTGATGGTAGAGACTAGTTTTCTTTTCTACCAGCATGTTCTATTTCATCTTGGAGTGAGTTGCATTCAGCCTTCATGGAGCAGTTTGGAGAAAGAGTAAGCATGTCTAATTCTTATAATAAGTTTTTGAAGATTCATATTGAGAGAGATGAACTTGTTCCTCAATTCAATATCAGATTTGCAAAAGTTTTGAATGAGATCCCTAAAAGTTATAGACCCAATGATCAAGTGTGTGTAAGTGTCTACTTTGATGCATTTGATAAGAAAATGAATTACTTATTGAGGGATAAAGAACCTAAATCATTATATCAGGCATTTATAACTACAATGGATATTGATAACAATTTGAAGTATGGATTGACTAGAGGTCATTTTTCCATGAACGTATGTCAGTATAATGAATGTGAAAGAAAAGAAGAATGTAGTGTTGATGTCTCAGTTTCAAATCAGCGTATTAACACTTCTGATGTTGTTTATAATCAAGTTGAAATTTCAAATCAGAATATGTGTATAAATGCAGTTGAGTCTTTTGCTATTGATGAAACATGTGTTCATGATGCTACAACAATAAGATATATTCCAGACTTTGATAGATTTGAGCAATGTGCTGATGTTTTGAATCATGAATTAGCTACAGTAGCAAGTTCTTGTAATGTTGATTATGAGCATGATGTTGTTAATGTTTCTAGACATGAAGTTGTTGCATTTATATCTCAGTCTTATGCAAATGAAGAGGCTGAAAGTTATGTCTCTAATGATGAGTTTGAAGTTGTTGACCTAACATTTCAAGAAGAGTTGGTAACACAAGATGAAGAATGTGATTCATATGCATATCAGTCATAGTTAGAGGAACATAGTGCTGAAAGTGGTAATTCAAATGAGAATGATGAAGGCAGTGATGTTGAGATGTCTTCGTATGAGTTAGATGCAACATGGGAAGAAGAAAGTAGTGATGGAAGTGAACACTCATTTGAAAGTGAAGGTATGAATTCTTTTTCTAAATCTGAAAATAAAAATGCATCTCAGTTTTTGCATTATACAAATCAGTTTGAATACGAAGATTTTCAGAGTGGTTTATCCTCAATGTATGAAGATAAGGAAACAGTGATTCAAAGTGATACTAATGAGGTTGAATATGAAGATTTGAATGAAAGGTTATCTAATAGTTCTACATTGGATAATATAGTTGCAACATATAGAAGAGAGTTTAGGGGTGAATCATGGTCTTGCCGTAATGGTTATCTTAAACAAGATAATGAAGAGGATGTAATTATGGACACTATATGCTTGGTAGGTGATGTTGATAGTGAATCTTCATATAGTTTTGATTTTTCTTCATATGCTGAGAGTCTCCATGAAAATGAAATGGGTAGTGAGTTTAAAGTGTTTACTAATGCTTTATATGATGAGGATTTTGATGATAATCAACCCATTTTTTGTCATAATGTTCAAAGAGGAGTGTTACACGGAGTTATCAATCCGTTGTTTGAAGAATACATGGAGGTTTCATATTTAGTTGAGCTGGATGCAAATGATGACATACTATCATACTATTGTGAGAAATCAAAATATTTTTCTTCCATGTGTGAAAAAGTTTTAAATGATGATGTTGCATTTTGTGAGTTTGATGATGAAGTTCCTGATAGAGTTGTATTTGAAGATCAACCGACACTTTATCGTAAATTTAATAATGATTTAGGTAATGTGAATAGTTGTCAACATTTTGATTATAAAGATGTATTGGAAGGTTTTGGAGTGGTTTCAGAATTTGATGATGATGATATGTGTGAGTATAAATCTGATTATTCATTTGAACTCCAACCAGCTACACTTGAGGATATGCAAAGTCAAGGTATGAATGATGCTTTTTATCAAATAGAGTATAAGACTTTTGTGTTTCCAATTGATAGCATGCATGAATCAATAGATAAAGATCAGTTTTAGTCTGATGGTAGTATTCATGAGCATGCTAAGTCTTGTTTTCATAGTGAGCAGGATGAAGAAAGTGTTTCAAGTTTTTACATGCACTATGAAAATGAAGATAGTTATTTTGTTTTGCCTAATGAGCTGATTGAAAGTATTGATATGCTTGGTGAAACAAATGAGAATAAAATGTCCAGCTTACCTCAAGAAGAAAGAAATGAAAATCAGGTATATGAAAGAGGTAAGAAGTTTTGAAAAATTTTCGGTGACTCGGGGCCATCGTTTGTACATAGTAGTAGTTTTCTTGCTTTCAATAAAGCTGTTCGAGAGAGGTTTTGTGGGGTGGTCTGCTTCTTCCAAAGATCTAAATCCTTGCCATGCCCACAAGGGACATGCATCCACAATCAGAGCTACTGTTGGGACTCAAAATTGCATGCTCATTTTGAGTCACAAGTTAAGGAAATTGTAAAATTGAAGCCCTTTAAATGCTTTTCATGCATGTGTACCCAGCTGTCATTTTGAAGCCTATGAGGTGTTCTAGGTGTTTAACACACTCCATTTAGTATATGTGTGCATTCTGTGATGTTATTTTATCATCCCAAATCATTCAGTGAAGTCCCATTTTGAGCAAGTGTCAATTGCACAATTCTGCCTAAGTGTCAAATAGAGTACAGTAGCCCAGTTTGCCTTTGAATATCTTGCATCCATAAATGATTCATGACCCACCACTTTGAGGATGTTTAGTATGCATATCAAAGAACCTATGTTCCAATTTTCAAGTCATTTCAATTTAGTTGGATTAGGTTCCAAACCCCTCAAAGTTGGTAGTTTGTTGTTGTCATACACTTGTGTAATTGTTTAGAATTCAGGAAGGGCCCATGAAAAGTAGCAAAGGGAACTTGCGCAACCAAAAGAGGAAGAAAGCCCACACATAGTAGTGGAGAATGCCTTGTGCATTGTGAGAGGAGTCCACGCTATGAAATGCCACCTGCTACCTGTTAACATAAGCTCACACAAATGATGAATTGGGGATTTGTTTTTAAGGATTATCTCACACACTTTAAAGTGGGCTGCTAGCGATAAATGGAGGAGCCTCATGCTATTTGTGTGTCAACACAAAGAAAGATGCCAGCACATGATACCTTATGCATATCAAATGAGGGCAAACACTAATAGTGATTGCCAGCGGAAGACACAGAACAGAGATTGCCAGTCCATGGCAAATACCGATGCATTGAGGAGTTGGGATGCCTCACACAATTTTTGAGGAATGCCACCGCACAAAAGGATGCCTAAGAAAAATAGGAAGAGCCAACGTATGTAAGGGTGGAGGCCTTGTGTGCATGAAATAGTATGAAGGTAGGGGTGAAGGTTCTGTAGATGCACAATACTAATATCCCACATTGGTTGGGTTAAGATTTGTTGTTTTGTTTAAATATGTAAACACTTACATGGTATTGTGAATAAGAGAGCAGAGGCTCTTGGCGGGCCCTTAGTTGGAAGTATGAAGTGCACAGTGGGCCCCAGTATTTTGAAAGGAAAAGATGAGAAGGTATTAAAAACATGAAAACTATTATCCCACATTCGTGTTGTAATGGGGATTTGTAGTGTATATATACAATGCCAAGCACATGTAAGGTAAATAAAGTAGTGGAGGTTCTGCCTGCATGATTGCTTGGAGCCACCTACCTCGGTTCCCATGTTGATAGGCCTAGAAGTTAATTTTGTAGAGTGATAGTGATGAGGTGGATGAGGTGACACATGGTGTCCGATCGTGAGGTTGCTAGAAGAAACTGCGAGTTGGAGGAAGTTTCGGCAACTTGGAGATGTGGCTAGTTGCGAGGTCGCTCAATCCCTAGCAGTTAGTCCAAAAACTCATAGAACTGGAGAGTATGTAGTCGTTGGTTCTCCCAATCCCTAGTGGTTAGTGAATAACATCTTGAGAATCAGAGAATTACCTAGTCACGAGATCTCCAAGTCTTGGCAGTTAAGGCTATTACATTTGGAGAATTGGAGAATGGGCTTAGTCACCCATTCTCCAAATATTAACCATGGTCAAGACAGGATTTCAAGAATTGGAGAATAGAGTAATCACCAAATTATCGAGCTTAACTGTAGTTAACGATTATGTTTGGAGATTTAGAGATTGCATGCAGTTGTCTGATCTCCAAATGAGGATGGTTAAGCTATGGTTAGTCCGAGCACCCAATCAACATGTGACAAGTGGCACTTCCTAGTGCCTTATGTGGCAAATACAAAAAATGAGTTTAAAATTGGAGACTTAAAAAGATTTAAAAGATTGATATAGTTGAAACTATGGAAAAATATTCAAAAATTTAAATGGTCAAGCCTGCTCATTGAAAAATGCCCTGGGAATTCATTTTTTATTGAAACATATAAGTGTTACATGTTTCCAGAAATGGGAAGAGACAAGTAATTTCATGGTGATGATGATTTTTAGTTTCAGTGAAATGGATGAGAGAAGTTCGGGTTCAAATTCTGAGGACAAGAATCAGAATTAGATCAGTTTGGAAATGATTGCAGAATGTGCTTCAGTTTGGAGAATCAGTTGGAGGTCTTGGTGGAGAGGAATGGTGAAGATATTTTGTTATAAATGGACAATTATCAATGGGTTTTGAATTGACTCTCATTTGCTATATCTCAATTTTCTTCTCATTGTAAAAGAGGTTGAAAAATTTATGTTGCTAGGACAGCTTCAGGCTTCTGAGTCTTGTATTTTTGTGTTCATAGTTTTGCAATGTACAGTTTTAGATGAGTTTTAATGAAAACAATGGAATCCCTATTTAGTTCTTTGTTTGATGTCTTTATATGCATTGTTTAAATTCTTGTATATTGACTTGTAAGGCATGTTAATATACCAGTTATAAGGTATCTGTGGGTTTGAATTTAAGTTTCTTTCAAGGAAAGAGTAAGTCTTGATTTCAAATTCTGAGAATTCTAGGTCTGCATATGAATTTGATGTCTAGGTGTTGAAATGAGAGGAATGGTTTGCAAGGCATTTCGTTTGGGTTCTTGAGTTGGAGTTAGGGTTTTTTGGGATTGCATATTTTTTTGACTCTATTACCCAATAGATAAGGCACTGGTCTTGGCTTGAATAGCAGTTTTCTTCATCAAGCATTAATTGAAATTATTTTACTTTCCTGTTGTTATGAACATTCTTGTCTGATTGTAGTCAAGAAGTACAATTCATTTGCTGATTCCTTGAAGAGTGAATCACTAGGTTGCCCCTCCTTAAAAGGGAAGAAGGATGAAGATCCTTTTCTCACTGGTTCTTTCTATTCTTGCAATCATGGTTTAATTGGTTAAACTCTATTTTCAGTTGATTTTGGTCATCTGTAGAGTGTTTCATAAGTTGGTTAAGTAAAAGGGTGAATAGCAGAACAATGTCCACTTTTATATACTATGTAATCAGTCATTTGTTTTAGGTACACCCGCTTGGGTTTGTGGAGCCCAAAGTGTAGAAGGAGTTTCTCCTTGTCAATTAGTCTTTTCTTGCTTGGAATTAGGAGTCTGGGAATCAAAGAATTCTATCTAAAGCACTCAGGGTTGTGTCTTAGGATTCAGAAAGAAAAATAACTAACACTATGAAAGAAGAACTTGATCAGATTATTAAGAATGACACTTGGGAACTGGTCCCAAGACCTAGTGATAAGAATGTGATTGGAACAAAGTGGATATTTAGAAACAAGATGTATGAAGATGGTACAGTAATAAGAAATAAAGAAAGATTAGTATGTAAAGGATATGGACAAAGAGAAGGCATTGATTATTCAGACACATTTGCACCTGTGAGTAGATTAGAAGCTATTAAGTTGTTTCTAGCTTATGCTACTGTCAAAAAATTGAAAGTTTATCAGATGGATGTCAAGTCAGCATTCCTAAATGCAGACTTGAAAGAAGAAGTATACATTGAGCAGCCAGAAGGATTCACCTTATCAAATAGACTTGATATGGTATGTAGATTGAAGAAGGCCCTCTATGGACTTAAGCAATCCCCCAGAGCAGGGTATAAGAGACTAGATGGATATCTAACAAAGATTGAATTCAAGAAAGGAGAAGTAGATTGTAATCTATTCATTAGAGAGACATATGAAGGTCTAATACTTGTAGCTATATTTGTTGATGACATTATCTTTGGAGGTAATGACAAACTAAGTGCAGAATTCACCAAAGAAATGCAAAATGAGTTTGAGATGAGTATGATTGGTTCTATCAAATACTTTTTGGGACTAAATGTGCAGCAAACAGAGAAAGGTATTTTCATTAATCAATCCAAGTATGTGAAATAAATATTAAAGAAATTCAAGATGGATGATTGCAAGCTAGTAGGAACCCCTATGATCACTAGATGCAAGCTTACAAAAGAAGATGACTCACCAGTAGTAGATATAACATTGTACAAGTCTATGATTGGTAAACTCATATATCTTACTCAGACTAGACCTAATATTTCCAATGCAGTTGGCATAGTTGCAAGATTTGTAGCAGAACCTAAGCAAAGTCACCTCATGGCATTAAAGAGAATATTTAGATACTTACAGGGCACTATAGATTATGGTCTATGGTATCCTAATTCAGAAAATGTTGAGCTTCATGTGTACACTGATGCAGATTGGGCAGGATGTGTTGATGATAGAAAAAGTACATTAGGTGGAGTAGTGTTTCTTGGTGATAGACTTGTCACTTGGACAAGGAAGAAAAAAAATTGTATTTCTCAGTCAACAATAGAAGTAGAGTATGTTGCATCAGCCTTGAATTTCTCTACAATTGTTTAGATCAAGCAAATGATAAAGGATTTTGGAATTCAGATTGATTATCCTATTGTTATTCACTATGATAACACTAACACTATCAATATGTCAAAGAACCCTATGATGCCTGCAAAGACGAAGCACATTGAGATCAAGTATCACTTCCTAAGAGAGAAAGTGGAACAGAAAGTAGTCAAGTTGGACTATGTGAGTACTAAAGATCAGTTGGCAGATATATTCACAAAGCCCTTGCCTAAGGATACTTTTGAGTATCTCAAGGAGAAGTTGGGAGTAATTCCCTTCCCTGATTTTACTCAGAAGAAAGAAGGAAAGGCATCAATCCTTAGGGATTGATGGAAGGTTGACTACTCTACCTCAAGAGTAGTACTAGTGCTTAAAATGAATGGTGCCCTTTGCCATTGATGTCAAAGGGGGATTAATATACAGAATCATGAAAAATAGAAGCAAAAGGAGGAGTAATATACTAAGGGGGAGTAGTATTCAGTTATGACAACATTTCAGTTGAGGAAATGGAGAATAGTAGAAAATATTGCAGAAGATGGAGGATTCATCTTTGGGGGAGTTTTGATGAGGAAATGGAGAATGTTATAAAAGAAATGTTCATTTCATTTGGTGGTAGTTTTTCATTCCACATGTTGCCATCAATGCCAAAGGGGGAGATTATTGGAGATTTGCCAGTAGGCCAGTGTTGACTATATATTTGTCATTGATGACAACATATGGAAAGTAGCATGTGTGGAAGTCTTATGCAGTAAGATTTTAGTTTATGAAGCATGGAAATGATATCATCATGATATCATGGGCACAGAGGTTAACTGTTAGTATAGACAGTTATATAGCAGCTTGTGTCACCAGTGTTCTTGAGAGAGTAACATGAAGTGTTCTATGTATGGTTGTCTGTATAGTTATCATGGAGCCTTGCGCACTTGGACATATGTTGAAGACATGTTAGTGATGTTTTAGTTATGGGCGCATAGTTTGATATTTAGTAGAAGTGAAGATATGTAGTCGCTATTCACCTATAGTAGTTTCCTATGTTTATTCAGGAGAACCAACAGAGATTTTATCGGTCCTTGAGTTGTGCCTATCTTTAGGGTATGCACCCTTGGATTTAATCTTAGAGGAGAGTTATTGATGTTTAGTTAAGAGTGCATGAGTTAATTCAGCTTGAGGAGAAAGATCCAGTTGTTTTGGTAGAGCTGACAATGTGTAGCTTGCGTCTACAATTATCTTATTAGACAGGTCCCATAATGTGTTGCATGCATAATAGAGCCGACAGAATAATTATTAAAGTTTTTCATGGTTTCTTTAATATGATTTCAAGTTGGTTCTAATAAGATGACTTGATTATATCATTTAGAGGAAAGATATTTATAGGTAGTCATTTGTGATTTCTTGAGTGTGGTTCATGGTTGATTAAGAAGAGCAGAGCAGAGTGTGTGAAGTGTTGAGCCATCAGAAGAAGGTCTATGTGACCAAGTAAAATATTTGTGCTATACATTGGAACTGATCTAGAAAGTAGGTCAAAGTGCAGTTCACCAAGATCCAGATATAGTGTGTATCTATTATTCAGAAGGTTGTAGCCTTCACCCCTTTGAGCAGTGAGCTGTCAAACAATGTGTCCTCTCCCCTAACAGGGACAATTGTAAAAGACTCCTAATAGGGTTTGACCCCTTGACTAGGTCTACTATACTAAACATATTGTAAAAAAACTCCTAACAGGGTTAAGGATCTTCTAACAAGGATCATTATACACTAGTGAAAAATATTAGTGGGTGTCAATTCCCACCGGGATTTTTACCTATTTGGGTTTCCCCATAACCAAAATATTATGTTGTGTTCAAGTGTTCTTTCATTGTGTTTATGCTTTATGTTTAAGTATACTTAATTGGATAAAGAATTGAAACTTGTAGATAATTGATTCACCCCCCCCCCCCCCCACCTCTTAGTTATCTCTTGGGACTATTCCTAACATATACCTTTGTCTATTTGCTGCACATTTAGTCCCAAAAAGTACTTGATAGGTCCAATCATGCTCATCTCAAATTCTCTCTACATTTCTTTAGAAAATTCTGCACTAAGCTTGTTATTACCTCCAAAGATAATGTCATCAACAAAATTTGCAACCAACAACAATCCATCATATGTTTCTCTTATAAATAGATTACAATCTGCTTCTCCTTTCTTGAATCCAATCTTTGTCAAGTATCCATCAAGTCTTTCATACCATGCTCTAGGGGCTTTCTAAAGTCCATAGAGGGCTTTCTTCAATCTGCATACCATATCAGGTCTATCTGATAAGGTAAATCCTTCAAGCTATTCTACGTAGACTTCTTCTTTCAGCTCTGCATTCAGGAATGCTGACTTGACATCCAACTGGTATACCTTAAAGTATTTGAATGTAGCATAGGCTAGAAAGAACTTTATGGCTTCCAGTCTACTCACAGGGGCAAATGTATCTGAATAATCAATTCCTTCTCTTTGTGCATACCCTTAACACACTAGTCTTTCTTTGTTTCTCACTACTATACCATCTTCATTCATCTTGTTTCTAAATATCCATGTAGTTCCAATTACATTCTTATCACTAAGCCTAAGGACCAATTCCTATGTGTCATTCTTAATTATCTAATCTAGCTCTTCTTTCATGGCTTCATGCCAATTTGAATCATTACATGCATCTTCAACACTTAAAGGTTCAATATGTGAAAGTAAACATACCGGTTCAACATTTTTTGAACTCTTTTCTTTTGATCTTGTCATGACTTTGTTGCTCTGATCTCCAATGATGTCTTCCTTTTAATGATATCTATATGTGAATCTAGGAACATTAGGTGTGACTCTCTCATCTGCCTTTTGTGTTTCTTCTTCACTTGTTTCAGGTTCATTGAATAGAACATCAATGCTGTCAAACATTTCTTCAACAACTGCTTCACTACTAGTAGGTCTAGGTTCTTCTTCAATCATAGGTACATAATCATGATAACTTTCTTGAATCATGAACTTCTCATCAATCTTAACATGATTACTTTCAATGATATTCTTTAATCTCAAATTAAAATATCTATAAACTTTTCTTTTGGTAGAGTAACCAAGAAAAATACCTTCATCACTTCTTGCATCAAGCTTTCCTATAGCTTCATCTCTCTTGATGTAGCACTTGCTTCCAAAGATTTTGAAGTATTTGACTATAGGTACATTCCCAAACCATAGCTCATAAGGTGTCTTGTCTGCACCTGGCCTTAATTGAATCTTATTGATTGTATAGACTGCAGTATTGACCGCATCTCTCCAATAGGTGTGTGCTACATTTCCTTCAATCATGATAGTGCACACTATGTCAAGAATGATTCTATTCCTTCTTTTTTCTATTTCATTTTGCTGAGGGGTTCTAGGTGCACTTAACTATCTCTTTATCCCATGTTCTTTGTAGTACTCATAAAATCTATCAGAGATGAATTCTCCTCCTCTATCTGATCTCATACATTTAATCTTCAATCCAGACTCATTTTTAACCTTTCTTTGAATATTTTGAACTTCTCAAAGGCTTCTGATTTGTATTTTAAGAACACAACCAACATCATTCTAGAATAGTCATCAAAAAAAAAAAAAAGTACCTTTCACCATAGTATGATCTTGTTTGAGTTGGTCCACATAAGTCTGTATATATTAGATCCAACTTGTTCTCTGCTGAATTGTTTTTGCTTCTGAATGAATTCCTCACATGCTTTCCCATCATACATTCCCTGCATATTGTATCAACTAATTTTGCAATGCTAGGAAGGTCTCTTACTACCTTTACATTGCTTATCTTTACTATGTTGTCAAAATTGATGTGACATAGTCTCTTGTGCCATAACCAACTATCATCTACTTTAGCAAAAAAACAATTTGCTTCTGGATTAAGCTGAAAAACATTACCTTTAGTTTTTGTACCTGATGCAGTCATTTCTCCTTTTTGTTTATTAATGATGCACTTGTTGTCTTTGAATTCCAACTGATATCCTTTGTCAAGCAACTGTCCAACACTTACTAATTTATACTACAAACCATCAACATAAAGAACATCATCAATGTTTTTCTTTCCATCCAAGGTGATAGCTCCTCTACCTATGATAGGTTTAGGAGTTTTGTCTCCAAATCTAACCATGCTGCCTTTGTTTTTATCCAGTGTACAAATCTATCCTTGTCTCCTTTCATATGATGTGAGCAATCGCTGTCAATGATCGAATCTATCCTAATGTCAGCTTGTGAGATTCGTGCTAACTCTTGTGCTTTCCTTCATCTTCAAGGTCCATTTCATCAAGCATTTTCTCCATGTCTTCAAGAGAAATGAATCCAATTTCATCTTCTGCTAATTCTTCATCTGATACTCCATCACCAACATAGTAACATTCTTTGGTATACTTAGATTTGTAGTTAGTCTTGAACTTCTTGACTCTTGTAGGACACTTAGAAGCAAAGTGACAAATCTTATTACATGAAAATCATTTGAATGGTAACTGACCTTCATATTTTCCTTTTCCTTTTCTTTCCTTCTTAGCAATCACAGAAATGAAATCATCTAGTTCTCTATCATCATCCTCATCATCAAAATTACCAGAAGTGTTCAAATATTTCTTACCATGGACTGAAGCTTTGAATTCTGTTTCACTTTTAGGCTTTGTCTTCAATCTTGATATCTCAAAGGTTAAAAGCTTGCTGATTAAGGTATCTCTTTTAAATTCTTTTTTGGACTGCATAGTTTCATCTAGGATGCATATCTTGTTGTCTTATTCTGGTGTCAAGGTATTCATCAATTTATCCATTATGTCTTCTTCCAAAAATTTTGCACCATTATTTCTGATTCCTGTAACTACTTCATTGATCCTTTCATTATAGGCTCTGACATTTTCATCAGGTAATATTTCTAATGTATTGTATCTTTTCTTCCATGTCTTTCTGCGTGCATTCTTGGCTTGAATATCTCCTTCAAATATGTCTTCTAGATACTTCTGTATCTTATAGTCTTTGTCCATCTTCTTGATCTCTGAAAACTCACTGTTAGATAGGGCACTGATAAGGGATTCTTTGGAAATAGCATTTGAAGTGAACATCTCCTTTTGCTTCAAAGTTGCATCATCTTTTGCAAGATCTGCTAGAGAGGGAATTTGAATTTCTTTAGTAGCCACTTCAAAAATATCAAAGGCAATGCACTGCAAATGTGTCATCATTTTCTTCTTCCAGTCTAGATAGTTCTCTCCATCAAACTTAGGACTTTATTTTCTAAAGAATGCCATTTGATCAACCTCAAGCTGCTAAACATTCTCTGTGAGGCACTTGGATCTAATACCAATTGTTAGGAATAGTCCCAAGAGATAACTAAGAGGAGGGGGGGTGAATTAGTTATCTCCAAGATTCAATTATTTATCCAATCAAGTATAGAAGAACATTAAGCACATACACAATAACACATGGACACAATTTTGGTTATGGGGAAAACCAAATAGGTAAAAAACCTGGTGGGAATTGACACCCACTAAAAATACACTAGTGTATAATGATCCTTGTTAGAAGATCTTAAAACCTTGTTAGGATTTGATCTTTACAATTTAATAAGTACAGTGACCTAGTTAAGGTTCAGACCCTATTAGGAGTCTTTTACAATTAACCCTGTTAGGGGTGAGGACGCACTATCCGAGAGCTCACTACTCAAAGGGGTGAAGGCTGCAACCTTTTGGATAATAGATACACACTATATCTACAAATGGTGAACTCTAAGGTAGACTTTCTATCTTGATCAGTTCCAATGAATAGCACACACTCTCTATTTTTTAACATAGACCTTCTACTGATGGCACAACACTTTACACCTTTTCCTTTGTTCTTATCTTTCAACTGAATGCCATACTTAGCCATCACAAATGACTTCCTATAAATATATTTCCTCTAAATGATATAATCAAGTTGTCTTATTAGAACCATCTTAAAATCATATTAGAGAAACAATACAACCCTCCAATAACATCTATGTCAGCTCTACTAAGGACACAACACAAACTGGGACCTGTCCAACTCAATATGAGTGAACGCATCACTTCACACTGTCGGCTCCACCAATTTAAATCATACTTTCTCCTCATGCTGAGTTATGTCATGTGCTCTTAACCAAACATTCATAACTCTCCAAAAAAACCTAATTCAAGTACGCATACCAAAATGATAGGAAAAACTCCTATACCAATATAATCTTTGTCGGCTCTTCTGGATAAACTTAGGAAATTATGACTATTAACTATGAACATCATAACTTAACTTCTACTACATATATGACTCTACATCCATGAAAATAGCTTCATAAATATGTCTACAACATACATATAAATGTGAACGCTCCATGATAACCGTACTATGAATCTCATACCAAACTCTATCTGTAACTCTTTTAAGAATACTACTGACACAAGTTGCTACACAACTGTTTGTACTAATAATCAACCTCTGTGTCCATGATATAATGTTGATAACATATCCATGCAAAATATGATCAAGGTTCACTACTTAAGACCTCCACACATGCTGCTTACCATATGTTGTCATCAATGACAAACATACAGTCAACACTAGCTTTCTGGCAAATCTCCAATATTATCATCCTTTGTGTAGTCTACATGAAGGGTAACAACTCAAGGAAAAAACTCTCATATTGAAGTACTATGAGTCCCCTTTGATGGAGATCATGGAACTCATCTATACAATGTTTCCTTTAATGCTCTGACACGTACCTATCTTTGAATCTCTCTAGAAAGACCTCCCAAGTGATAGTGTCCACGGTAGTGTTATTCTTATATTCCTCCTCCTTCCACCAGGTAGAAGTGCCTCCTCTTAGTAGGTGAACTAAAAAATGTGCCTTAAGGTTGCTCTCATAATGATGCAACCCAAAAAATCTATCTAAACTCAACAACCAAGCCTCGACCTCTGTGCTATCAGTAGACCCATAATAAAAAGGTGGCTAAAGTCGTAGGAGATCTCTAATCTGATCCCCGACATCACGGGGTGCCCTCTGAACTATTCCATGTGGTGGTTCTGGCATGTGAACCAATTCCACCTCATGGGCTCCCTGTCCCTCCTCACGATCACATAGAGGGCTCCTAATCCTCTCTCTGGGCTCTGATCTGTCTTCCCGATAACTGATGTTCTGACTGAGGAATCACGGGAGGCAACCTATCCTAGATAACTCCAATGAGATTTTGAAGAGCTAACAAAACCTCCTGATTAGGATTTAGTGGTGGTATGGGAGGAGGTTCTGGACCTCCTCCTGGTATTTCTACTCTTTTCTAATCTTGCATGTGAACCAAGGGGGATCGCCTAGGTCCTCTCATCCTTTATTACTTCTATGAGCTTGACGCATAAGGGGAGGCATCCTGCAATTCAATACGGTCAAAGTTTAGATGAGAAATGTAATGGGTTATAGGTACGAGGTTTTTGCTAACTTCGCTCTGATACCAAAATGTCATGCCCATATTTCTACAAGTAAAAACACACTAATCTTTTTAAAATTTAAAATTTTAGTTAATTAAAAGTTAATAGTTTAAAGATTAGGGTTATAATAATTTAATGTAAGAAGTTTAAAAAGGGTTAAAAGCGGTTAGCTTGATAAACTAAAGAGTGGTCAAGCTTACGATCATTTAAGGGGAATCATGGTGAGTGGTTTTCAAAACTCGTCAATGTCCCTGGCATGATAAACCGTCGATCAATCCATAAATAAAATAAACTATCTCGATTAAATAATTAAAAATCTATCACTCACAACAACATTAATATAACTTAATTAATTAAATGTTTTTCCTCCTAAACTCAAGATTTAAACTTGGACAAAATCAAATCAATTAACATATTAAATTAAGCTACTATAGTGAAGGTGATAATTTAAATTATAATTAAAATTTAATTTATAAAATAATTCAATTTATTCTCTATAACATAGTTCCATTAATGAGTATAATAAAATTAATCCCCTAATATTCATCACCCAAAATCTTCACCTTAACCAAAAATCCTTAAATAAAATTACCAACATCACAACCCAAAATAAATAAATAATATATAGCTGTTCAAATAAAATATTAATTTAAATATAGTCATAGGTAAAAAAAATCAACCTGGAAGTTATTAAATAAATATTAAATAATAAAATAAAATAAAAATCCCTTAACTCTAAAATCTTTAAAAAAGAAAATAAAATAAAATGGAAGGGATTCTATTTTCCACCAAATGATTTTTATCTTTTTAAGATAAAAACAAGAAAGTCAAAATTAAACTCTAAAATAAAACAAGAGCTAAAATAAAAGAGGGAAAGAGAAAAGAAGATTTTTAAATGGGGTTGCATTTTCCTCTAACCCTAATTCAAAATTAGGGTTAGGGTGAAAAAGGCACCATCCCAAAAATCTCTCATTTCTTTCTTTTCCCTCTTCTTTCTCTTCCCTTCTTACCCCCAAACCCTAGGTGGGATTTTTCATGTGTTTCTCTCCATTTTTTTGTAGGTTTGAAGAGATTTTGAAAGATTGAAGGCAAGGGTTGTTGGAAATACAAATGGGAAAGTAGTACTAAGAGGGGGGGGTGAATCGGAACTTACTAACTTCTATCTCTTTAAACTGTTAGAACTTTATGCATCATGTAAACAAAACTTGAACAATCTAAGTAATATATCATGTCAAACAACATACATGAAAACACACATAACACAATAGATTTGGTAACCCAGAAACCCTTGAAAGGTAAAACTAGGGTGGGGATGACACCCACAAATCTTCACTACTATAGATAATAAAGTTTGCCTGTTAGGGCTTACAAAATTTGATCATATCATGATCTACCTTGTGAAAGTTCTACTTTGTTAAAAGCTAAGGGACTTATTCAGTCTACCTTGTTAAAGGATTTACAAACTTACAATAAAGTAAGCACTCGGTAAAGAGATTTACAAAAGTCTGCTAAGACTACTCGGTTAAGAGATTTACCCTGATACACTGGTTAAAATGTCTCAGTATATGATCCTTCGATTTGCACCGATATCCTGATAACAGATCTTCTCTTTATTGTATGATTGTGATCTCTTCTATCTGATCTTCCTTGACTCTGTCCTTTCACTGCTTTGCTCGGTCACTGAACTTTGTCTGAATACTTCTCCTGATTATTTCCTCATACTCACAGTCAATGTCTCTAATTTTCTCTCTGATTCACACATCTCTATCCTAGATCTTCCTTTATATAGTAGCAAAAATGTTTTACCGTTACAAGATCTATGGACCAGATATATTCCTATTGCCACCTATACTATACAATTTTATGATTGGCTAAAGGTTATACATAGGGATCAATGATAGCAATATGGATGCGTAACCACCTTCGTGATTACCTCAATAGACAACATACAAAATATAATTATCACCAAAAATGGTTTACCTCGATCATTGTGCCATTCCAGAATTGTATGCCAATTCTCGATAACTTAGCAAAAGTTATCCTTGGCACTCAGCATCAACTATCCTCGGCATCTATTGTACTCAGCATCTATTGTACTTAGCATCATTGATATATGTATCTTGGCAATAACTATACTCAGCATATTAGAAACATATTGTGACCGTGACTTAACTCGGTAGTACTACTGCTTGATAAGTATACAATACAAAACTTGGCCTATAAAGAATGACTCGGTTGTAGTGATGACCGAACATCCTTGCCTAGATATATGACTAAGTCTAAGACACTAATAGTCAACAAAATTATAGAAATCTAAAATCTCCCCCTTTGACATTAGTGGAAAAAACACTTTGTCATGACATTCGTATATACAATTACAAAAATATGTTTGTATAGCCTAAAAAATCCCCCTGAGATATATATACATATTCAAAATTGTGTTACCTATTATGTTACCTGTCCCTGTTCACACTCATGTCATGATAATTCCCCCTTGTTTTTGACATGACTAATTTCCTCATCAGTAGGTAAGTTACAGATTTTCTCCAGAAAAGGTCTGTGAAGCACCATGATCATGTATAATGCATCTGTCCATGTAGTTGAAGTGAGATTTAACACTTTAGTTTTTACTTCTAAATCAGCGGCTAGACTGATGAGACCTTTGGCTGTAGGCAATTGTGAGTCACTCTGGATCAATGTTTTAGCCTTGGCTAATTTTCTCTGTATAGCTTCCAGATGTGGTGTAAGAATAGTTTGAATAGAAAGTAGGTGAGAGAGAATCTTGCCATCATTTTCCATCAGCTCGGCTAACTTACCCTGTGTCTGCATTACCTTAACATAATGTTCAGCACTGGTGCTGGCATCCAAAGTTAGGGACTGACTGGAAACTTTGATCTCTTGCTTGAGAGTTTCAAGCAAGCGTTGGTTCTCATCTGCGAATAGTTGAACATTGCATATCTTGGCCAGTAGAGATTGTCCATCCACAACTAATCTCTTGGTCTCCTTAACCAAAGTTGACAACTCAACTTGTTTGACTACTATCTCGGTAGATATCTTATCTACCATTTTTGTCTCAAATCTGCATTCTGACCATTCAAATAGCTTATCACTTGCACAACTCACGTCATTATTTACTTTCTGAACAATATGTACAAGTTGTTCTAATATAGGAATGGAACTATTTACATCAGATAAGTCATAAACTTCATTAAATATGTCCTTTATTTCATGAAGAACCTATTTTTGCTGATGCTCCCTTTGGAGTTCTGCTTGTCTACTTTTCCTTGTCAGAAAATCTTTCATTATCTATAGCTGCTCGAAAGTAAGGTTATCAGTATCCCATTTAGGACTAAAAATTTCTTCATCAATGGTTACCTCATCTTTGTCCTTTGGTGCTCTTAGTAGGGTGCTTCCAATCGGCAGCTGTACAAGAGCTTTGATGGCCTCTTGTCCCTTCGGCGCTTGTTCTTCAATGAATTTTCCTCTACTATTTCCTTCTTCTTTCTTCTTTGCCTTGGCAAGAGGTCAAACAGCTTGTTCATCTAGCTTCGTTCCATGTCCTTCTGTGCTATGTTCTTCCTTAGGAGGACTCTGAATGTTATCTTCTACTTTAACTTCTTCTTCGGTAGAGTGAGTTAATGGTACCAACTTGATTGATTCCTCGATAAGACTTGTATCAACTAACTCATCAACATTAGCAACTTTAGGTACAATAGGATTTCCATCGGCAGATTGTGTGCTTGAGATGGTGGGATAATCCATGACTTGCAATAGTATAGTGTTACTACCTGGCAGAGATGTTTTAGTTGTTGTTGTGTTCTTTAGATCATCCTCAGTTAGGAATGAGATCTTAATGGGGTTCTCCTTCGGTATATCAACAATATGGACTTCAAAAGTATCCTAAGATTTCATTTCCTTAGGAGTATTAGTCTCCATTTTATTATGTGTTGCTTCAGGTTCTGCGGCCTATGAAGTGCTAGCAACCTGTCCTTCATCTTTATCAACCAATAGTCCAAACACTATTTTCCAAATTTTTAAACTTTCCTGCACAACATCTTCAACCTTGTGTTGAAGAATAAGATAGGCTCTAAGCTTAGGATCAAATTTTCCTCTGTAATCGTTAAGTGTCTTTTTTATATTTGCAAGAGTGAGAGTGGATTCAACTTGTGCTAGTGTACTCTCTCTTATTTCCTTCTCAGTTTGTAGAGCATACTCCCACTTTTGTGTGACTCTGTTGCACAATTCCTTTGGAATCTTGTTTTCAATTTCAATTGGTAGCATCTTGAAAGTGCATAACATTTCAAGAATAGCATCCTCAACTTTCTCTTTATCTCCAATACACAGTGGTCCAAACTTTAATCTCTTCACTTCATCAACTGCAAATGTGCTAGTAATCTTACTACATAATTCATCAACAGTGAGTTGATGTGAACCCTGTTGTGTTGCCTTCTCTTTTATTGCTTCATCACTTTCTGTTGTTTCATCATCTTTTGGTAGAAAAAGTTTCCTTGTCGACTTCTTCATAACCTTGGTTGGCACTATCTTGGATTGAGCAGATTTTCACTTTGCAGATGCAGGAGGCATCTTAGGAGTCTCAATAGTAGTCCTTTTTGGCTGAGGTCTAAGTGATGGTGTCTTAGACACTTTTCATTTCAACACTCTTCTTTTAGGTGGGGACTCGACAATTATTGGTTTCTTCTCTTCTTCTTCTTCTATCTCATTGCCACTTGTTGCACTCTTCTCATCTTCTCCTAACCCTTGGGTTAACTTTAGTGGTGCATCATTTCCAAATTCTTTTACATACTCCTCCAAATTCTTTACTATTTTCTTTCTTCTTCTCTCTGTGGTGGTAGCTAATAATCCCAAAGAGATCTTGGATTTGGCCTCTTCAAATGTACCAAAGCAGGGAGCCTTGTTATCAATTTTCTTAGCTAGGAGGGCTATGATTGCAGTAGTAGCTTCATCAATATTGAGTTCATAGGGTAGTGGCATCAACCATGAAACCCTAGGTAGGACTGCCTGTGCATAGGTAAAGTCTGTGTCTATTAGAAAACATATGTCTTTACTATATTTCTCAATCAGAGACACAGGAACTCTAGTCCTATTCCTCATCTTCTTCTTAAAATCAATGAAATAATTATCCATTATCCCTTCAAAATCATCACCACTCTCATTTATGAAATCATTAATCTGAACAGTAATGGGTTTCTTCTTATCCCATTTCACATCACCATGTGTAGGAAAACACTTTTTAACATAAAAGAATATATAGATCAACAAGGAACTGAACTTACACATAGAGTTCTTCACCGTCCTGATGGAGTTTAAGTTCTCAGCAAGTTGAGTCAGCTGGAGCTCGGCAAGGTCATATGTGTGCCCTTTCTTTATTATCTTCCAAGCTTGGTCCACTGCCATATAGGGGACACTGTCCAACTGACTGGATTGGTAAAACTTATGCAAGATAACTCTAACAGCAAAGTCAATTTCTGGATCAGTGATGGTGGAAATTGTCATTCCACATTTGTTCCAGACTACCTGTGTGTTCGCTTGAATATACTCTTTTCCTGCACATTTCATCATTCTCTTTCCATAAATGGTAGGGTAACCAGTGACATCATGTATCATTTCCTTCGTAATCTTCACCGGTCCATCTTCCAGCCATAATTTCATGTCGTGCACTCGACCTAACATGATCTTTATCCACTCTACCTTGAAATTTTGTGGGAAATTTAGGGCATGTACTAACCCTTGGTCGGCAATGACCTTGTGCTCTGAGTTTAGCACTCCATTGATACATAATTTATCATATGCTTCCCTGATCTCATAATCACTGATTTCTCCAATTTTGCACATATAGCAGGACCTAACATCATTCATCATTAACACATTTTTTGGGGTCATAGATAGGGCTCCGTTCAAATCTCCTTTGATCGCATTTTCAGATATTGCCTTGAGTACCGTCGGTTTGCAGATTTCATTCCTTACAAGTTGTACATTGAAAACTTCCATTCCCTGTTTCCTGACTGGTCTGGATGAAGATGATGCCATTTCAAACTATAATTTTTGAAAAGAAAATGGTTGCTTAGTAAAGTACCTTTTTGTCAATTAACCCTACAGATGAATTTTGTCAACGGCATGCTGAGAAGATTCAGAATCGCTTTGCTTGATCTGGGTTGCACAAATTCTAAATCGCTCTAAAATCTTGAATAGCCTGGTGAAATAAAATTAATGACAACTTTCCACTTTATAGAATCTGAAAAATAGGATTAGGGCCTCATAAATGCTCCATATAGATTTTAGGTGAAATACAGCTGTCTCGGAAAACTTATGTTAAACTTAGTTAAACACAAGCTCGGCATGGCAATAACAGGTGCTCAGCAAACATTGTTAGCTCGGTCATGACACTGATGCTCGACATCAAAATGAAATTTTCTATTTTTTCTCAAATATGTCCTAATGCATCTTAATCTATGCAGATATGGACTTTTTCTCAATTCTATGTTAGGAACTGATGTAAAGTAAGGCTTTGCAAGAATCAGTTCTAGACATACCTTTCATGCTTAGTTGGAAGAAGTGTGATCACCTAATCCATCGGATTGGGTGACCTTAGATGTGCTTGCTTCACTTGTTGTTCCTTCTTATTTCTTCCTCCATGACTTTTCCATCTGGTTCCTCATTTTTTCACAGATGTTCTCATTCTGGTTGTTAACATTGCTTGGCATTGGTGATCTGCAATCTCTCTTTAAATGACCGAACTTATTACATTTATAACAGACCATGCTTCCATTCATCCAGCTTTTAGATTTTCCTCTAAAATGAGTCTTCATGAAATTTGCTCCAATATGTCCATACTTACCACAATAATGGCAATTGTACCAAGTGTTGTAATCCCAATTGTAACTCTTACGCTGTGTGACTGGCTTTGTTTTCTCATTAGTTGACCACCTTGGTCTAGATCGGCATTCATAAGCTTTGTGCCCATACTTCTGACAATTGAAACAACTTCCTTGAAACTTGGGTGAGGTGGATGAAATGTTAGCTTTAGATCTACATTCATGTGCTCGATGTCCATGCTTCTTGCAGTTAAAACAATGTCCATTAAACTTAGGTTTAGAATCAGTCTTACCATGTTTGCTTCTGCATATGTTGGTTGTATGTCCTGGCTTCCCACAGTGATGACATGTGGGTTTTTTGTTCTTTGGTTTAGCAATCTTCTGTTCTCCATCTTTTGATGACTCTCCTTTAGTAGATGATTGATCATTCAGTCCAAGTCCAGATCTATCACCAGATCTCCTAGGTGACCTCAACAGTTCTTCAAAATACTTTGTAGCCTCATTGGGTTTGTTCATCCTTTCATTGATTTATTTCTCTGTTCTCAACTCATGTTTCAGCTGATCATTTTCATGTTTTAGTTGATTGTTCTCCAAGTCTTTCCTACCCAATTCTTGGTTGGCCAACAGTAGTTGATTTACCATTTCTAGTTGATTATTAGTCAACCTTTGTATATCACTTGTTCTTTCATCTAGCCTTATTGCAATTTGTCTTTTGTCTTCTTCAGCCATTGCTTTATCATCTTCAGCTTTCTTTTTTTGCTCCACTACTTCACAGAGTCTGACAGATTGAATTTCCTATTCTCTTTTTAGAGTCCTGATTTCATCATTCAGTATGATATTTTTCTCCAGTAGTTCTTTCATGGCTTTGTCATTTTCTATTGAATTACCAATATCAAATAGTCCAGTGGCGTCTTCTTCCTTGTACAGTGGCTCACTTTGTTGAATAGCAATTTCTCTTCTTTTGCTCAAGGATTTCTTTAGTTCCCCTCTGGCTTCTTCTAGCTGTTGTAATGCTAGTTGAACTTCAATCTTTTGATTCTCTATAACTTTTCCCAGTTTGTAAACTTCCATCTTAAGATCTTTTCCTCAAGTGGTTAGACTTTCCTATGAGAAAACCTTTTGCTCTGATACCAATTGTTGGAAATAAAAATGGGAAAGTAGTACTGAGAGGGGGGGGTGAATCAGAACTTACTAACTTCTATCTCTTTAAATTGTTAGAACTTTATGCATCATGTAAACAAAACTTGAACAATCTAAGTAATATATCATGTCAAACAACATACATGAAAACACACATAACACAATAGATTTGGTAACCCAGAAACCCTTGAAAGGTAAAACTAGGGTGGGGATGACACCCACAAATCTTCACTACTACAAATAATAAAGTTTTCCTATTAGGGCTTACAAAATTTGATCATATCATGATCTACCCTGTGAAAGGTCTGCTTTGTTAAAAGCTAAGAGACTTATTCATTCTACCTTGTTAAAGGATTTACAAACTTACAATAAAGTAAGCACTGGGTAAAGAGAATTATAAAAGTCTACTAAGACTACTCGGTTAAGAGATTTACCCTGATACACTGGTTAAAATGTCTTAGTATATGATCCTTCGATTTGCACTAATATGCTGATAACAGATCTTCTCTTTACTATATGATTGTGATCTCTTCTATTTGATCTTCCTCGACTCTGTCCTTTCATTGCTTTGCTCAGTCACTGAACTTTGTCTGAATACTTCTCCTGATTATTTCCTCATACTCACAGTATTCATTTGATCTCAATGTCTCTAATTTTCTCTCTGATTCACACACATCTCTATCCTAGATCTTCCTTTATATAGTAGCAAAAATGTTTTACCATTACAAGATCTACGAACCAGATATATTCCTATTTCCGCCTATACTATACAATTTTCTGATTGGCTAAAGGTTATACATAGGGATCAATGATAGCAATATGGATGCGTAACCACCTCTGTGATTACCTCAATAGACAACATACAAAATATAATTATCACCAAAAATGGTTTACCTCGATCATTGTGCCATTCCAAACTAGTATGCAAATTCTGGCTAACTCAGCAAAAGTTATCCCTGGCACTCGGCATCAACTTTCCTCGGCATCTATTGTATTCATCATCATTGATATATGTAGCTCAGCAATAACTATACTCGGCATATTAGAAACATATGGTGACCGTGACTTAACTCGGTAGTACTACTGCTCGATAAGTATACAATACAAAACTTGGCCTATACAGAATGACTCGGTCACAGTGATGACCGACCATCCTTGCCTAGATATATGACTAAGTGTAAGACACTAATAGTCAACAAAATTATAGAGATCTATAAGGGTTTGATGAGAAGGCTTTTGGGTATATGCCCACAAGTGCATATGAGCATATACACCCATTTTGGGTGTATATGCATATATACACTTATGTGTATATTCCTTCCTAGAACAACAACCTCCCAATGGAAAATGCTGCCCGGATTTGGTATAACTATCTATCCCTACTATTCATTCCATTTTTTTCTCTTTATTTCAATACCCAATTGGAGTATTTGATCATTCCATTAATCATTTATCTTAGCATGCATTCTGGGTTTTTTTTAATGCAAGTTTAGTTATATATATAACGGAGGGGGGTCTAGGGGAGCCGAGGGCTCAACCCTAGCCCCTGAGATCCTCTACAGCTCTCACGTGGCCGAGCCACGTCTGTGGCTTACCACAGTTGTGACCTAAGCCACGACTTTGGTAAGCCACATTCATGGCTTCAAACCATGGTTGGGCTTAGCCTCAGCCATCCTACCCTTTGGGTAGGGTTTGGCTACTAGCCCTTTTTTAAATTAAAAAATATATATTTTTTCAATATTATTTCTTTTGAAAGAAATTTACTTTCAATAAATTTCTCTTTTAACAGTTTAATAATAGAGACAAAAAAAGATTCATTAATAACAGTAAAAAGAATAATAATACTTCAGTTTAGTTTAAATATATTTCTATACAGATTTTCTTCTTTTTTTATAACAGAATTTATAAATACGAAAATTTGTTTGTATATTAATATAACTATACAAGAAAATAAAATGACTTAATCAGTCATTTATTTTTTCCTTTTATTTTGAAGCCCAGATGGAATCAACTAAACTGGAGGGTTAGCTAATTTGTTTTCAAGTTTATTTTCTAATTAGGATAACAAATTATTCTTTTGTACAAATTAGATACATACTATAAGGAAATACAGTATCATTTGAAACAAATGTAAGTATTTTTTTATACAAAATATTGATCCATTAACATGAGGTTGCAAAAGCATTGTTCTATTTTTAATTTCAAATAATTTGATAAGGATTTTTGATGAAAATTTCCAAACTAAAAATAGAACTATTTATATGTATTTCCTAATATTGCAACAATATTTATAAACTAAACAAAATCTTAAAGTTATGTAAGTATTTTTTTGAAAACATGAAGCTTTCCATTCTAAGTAAAATAGTGAGCTTACTAAAAGATTATTTCTGCACTTAATACCCATTCATTCAAGAAGCAATATCTAACTTTTTTTAAAGGATAACTCATTCCTATAAAATTTTCTTTCACATTGCAAACTTTAAATAAACAACTTTTAAGGTAAGCACACAACAAAATTAAATCTGCTTATTACATTAGAGAGGTATAATAACATAAAACTTACATCTTCAAAATACAAAGTTCCCAAAGCAACTACATCTTTCTATCAATATGTAGAGTACAAGGTAAATCAACTTCTTTACTTTTCTTCTCTTTTACATATACAAATAAAATATTAGGGTCTCTTAATAAATCCCTTATCAAAACAAAATATATCACAACAACATACATATATGTTCACTTTCTTTTATATACATTCAATAGATTTTCTTTCTTTACTTTCTTCAAGAGTAAACTTCAAATCTCCAAGAATCCAAGGGCTTCTAAACCTGCAAGGAAATTATGGATTGGACTATGGAAAGCTCACTTCCCAGCCAAGGTCTCTAAGAGACCACCCCCGAGCTAGGGGAACCAAAGCATAAATGGGTCACACACACAAGCTTAACATCTACACAAGAAAATACCAACAACAAGAAGAAAAAAATCCCCTACCCAAGGATTTCACAAGGGTCAATCAAGACCCATTTTGGGGTGAAGGTGGACCAAATACTCAAATGGGGAGATAGCCAAAACCATAAAATTTAATACAAGCCTTCATAAGGAAAGAAATAGCACATAGTATCTACTTCCATACATAAAATCAACCACATCCCTTATGACCCCCAAGGAATTCTAGCCAAATAAAAATACCCTTATGACCCCCATGGAATTGGCATGAAGGAGCCCATACTCCATGATTTATCCCTCTCCTCTTTGAGGAGAGACTCTACACCCATGAGCTATCCTAAATACCTTCAACTCCAAGGATACTCTTCCCTCCCAAGGGTGAGTGTGGCCTTGAGACTCCCAAATATAAAAAATCTATACAATGAAAAAGATCACAATTATACACTACCACAAAACATGATCTTCACAATATTTAAAAGAGAATAAGATTTACATTGCACAACTACTCAAGATAAAGAACAAACTAACAAAAAACATGAAGATTATTCCAAAACTCTCTCTACACACAACACAAATTTTCTCATGCAACAAGAGCACGATAAACAAGTTGGAGTCACCAACCTAGATCCAAAGAAAATGTCAAGAGTTGATGTGAGGTCCTCCTTATCCAAGATCTCCTCCTTTCAAAGCTTCACCAAAACTAGTCTAGTCTCTAAGTTAGAGAGTGGGTGTTCAAACTCACCAAAATGAAGATTCCCCACCAAAAAGGTATTAGAAATAGGGAATACTGAGAGGTGGGAGGGGGTGGGGGGTGAATCGGTATTCTACAAACTTTTACTTTTGCCCAATTATGAATATAAAAAATTACCTTAACATGTGCATAACATAAGAAGCTAAACAACATGCATAGCAATAAAACTAAAGAACTCATAACACATTATTTGTTCTTGAGGAAACCCTAGCCAAGGGAAAACCCAGTGGGGATGGTACCCACAAAGATCCATCAATCAAAAGTATCTTGTTAAGGATGTTGAACCTGTTAGGAGTCTATTACATGCATATAGTGTATCAGTCCTGATTAAGGGACTATAGGCCTTGTTAGAAGCCTCAACCTTGTTAGGAGTTGGTAGTACAAACTGTGATTACCAGATGAGCCCGCTGCCCAAACAAGTAATGTACAATATACACTAATTACAAAAGAAGGTTAAGGGACATAACCTTATACTTCTTGCATCAATATCTCTTTGCTTCTCTTTCACTATCACTATTACATATGCATCATATCACTTCATCTTTTTCTCTTTTTATCATTATCCTTCTTACAATTTACAATTACATTTATACAAGTTATTAGGATTAATGACTTTCTAGTCAGCTATCATATTACAAATAAATTTATCCAAGGGTTAACATCTAGGATTTCATCCCTTTATATTGTTAAGTCATTATTTTGATAAACAAAATAATCCCTTAACTCTTTATCAATTTTGTCTTCATATTCTGTCATGTCGGCTTGACATTGTCTTTAGTAAAATTGTCATAACTTCTTCGGTACATGTTGTACTAACTTGTGCTCTAAGATGAGTCTTCAATAGTCATCATAGAGTCTATGTTCAAGTGCGCAAGCACTGAACTTACTCCAATGAACATCACAAAAAAAAATTGTCTCCAAGTTCACTGGTAAAAACACTGTCTCATACTTAGACAATTTTGCATTGCGCTCTCTCATACTAGCTCTCTGACCTGTGCGATCTTCATGTAGACCATATGTTTCCATAATGATAACATCTATGTAACCAACTCAGCCAAATTTCCAACAATCTCCCCCTTTGTCATTGGTGGCAACATATGAGAAAATTAGCTAAGTCTACAACTTCAAAATCTCAAAATTGTGGCCATAGTATAAAATATATACTATCCTTATAACTCCAAAAAAAACTTATCTCTAATACAGTACTCCCCCTAATAGTATCAATCCTTATCATTTTCTTATCAATTTTCTGCTATATATCTCTCCCCCTTTGACAATAATGACAAAATAAAGGTAAGGAGGGTTAGAAAACTGTATTCAAAAAGATTATACCTTAATTCAATTTTGCAAAGTCGGTAGGCTTGCAACACAATCTGCAAAATCAATCTTTATACCCTCTAACTCCTTCTCCCATGATTTCTTAATAGAATCTACCACATTGAGTAGTCTGCTCAATCCATAAGATGTTATTTCACATGCTTGGAGGTTCTCAAAGTTAAACTTTTGAAAAGATGTCTTAGCTAAAAGACATTCTTCCAATTACTCTTCAATAATGCTTAACTTCATAGAAGTGTGCTCTCTTAAAAGAGTGAATCTTTTCATTTTCCTATCTTTTTCATCTTGTAAAATTCTGAGTTCACCACATAGCTTACAAATTTTCTTCTCAACATCAAATACCTTCACATTGGGGCTAGAAAGAAAGTTAGTTTCATTATGAATTTCTTCTTCCTTCATCTTCATCTTCTGATCTTCTTCTGCTTTCAAGGTCTCTGATTTTGTACATTGGATGTACAAAGATTTTCCTATTTCCAAATTCTTTCTCATGTCCTTTATACAAATATCAAGATTGTTGATATCATTTCTGATATTCTAGCTGATGTTCAAAAGCATTTTGGCCTCATCGGCTGCTTGAGATTTCACTTTTTCTATATCAGATAAATTTGTGAATTCACTATCAAAAGTGTTCATTACTTTCTTTGCTTTCTCTAGAGGGTCAGGTTCTACAATTTGTGTAGTTACAATGCCTTGTAACTTCTCAGTAAGTTTCTTCAGGCATCCTTCAAGACTTTTTACTTTCTTGTTCTTTCCAATGATCTTGCTCAAGGATCTGATCAATTCCAACTGATCATCATCATCTAATTCATTTTCGAAATGCTCAATCATAGATCTAATCTGATTCTTTTTTCTAGTCTCAGGAGTAAGATTGATATCTTCTTTAGTGGGAATAGGTACTTGTTTTTCTGTCACTGAGGGTTCTACAACTGTTTTCTCTTCTCCTTTGGTAGTCTCCTACTCTTCAAAAGCCGAATTGTCAATAATGTTTTCCAAATTATTGAATACATTATCATCAGTATCCAAGGTGATCTTCATTCCTTCTACATTCATGACTTCATCTTCAATGTTAATGGCTGGTGGAGAGGGAATGTCCTCTTGTTTTTCTTCTTCTGCTACTTGATCTTTGGATTCTGCTGCAACTAATGATTCTCCAAAATTCTCTGACATAACCTTGATTATTTCTTGCTCTATTTCTAAATTAAATTATTCATATCTACCTCCCATAATCTGAATGGTTCTCTTCTTGGTTCTCAAATGGGTGCTTAAAGCTTTCATGATCTGACTAAAATGTGCTTCATCTTTTATTACACAAAGCTTTCTTACAATCTTTTCTCTAATAGCTGTGTCCTCCTCTGATGCTCTCTTCTTCCTTTTCACAAGTTTATTGTATAAATCATTAGGTATCTTACCCTGAATTGTATCAAACTTCTTATCAGACAAAATCATATGCTTTACCACTGCATTTTCTAGATTTAATCTCTCTGCATAATCATAAAGTTCATAATACTTATTCATTCTTGTAAAGTCTCCATCTTGAATGATCTACTCATTAAGCTTCTCAACTTTAGGTTTCCAAGTTTTCTTCTTAATAGAAGTGCCATCATCTTTGATTTCTACAATTTTCCTTGGAACTGGTTGCACTAATGTTTTTTGTCTCTTACCCGGTCCAGTAGCACTCTCTTTTACTCTTTTGCTAGGTGTGGAGGAAGTGGATCTAGTTGATATCTTTGCTTCTTGATCCTTCTCAATTTCTTCCACTTTCACCTTAACTTGTGTTTCTTCTTGCTGTGCTGCAATTGATGATAAAGGTGGAATAGACAAAACTTATTTTTGTCCAATATCTCTAATTGCTGCTGCTGTTTTCCTTGCTACCAAGAATTCATGCTCAATCATCCTTGTATCTTTTAGAATTTTCTTTATAGTACTCTCAACTCTTTTCTTTGACTACTTCTATTTAAGTAAGGTCTTTGCAGAGTTGAAGTTCTCCTCAAAGGTTCCAAACCTGTTATAGTGAGTGTCCAAGTTACACTTAAGTAACCTACTCACATACTCTTCTACCTCTACCTCAGATATCTCATAGCCAAGAGGGTCTATGAACTTTTTTCTAGGTTCTACTGCTTCAATGTAGGTAAAGTCGGTATCAACCATGAAACATATCTCATTTTTATACTTCTCCACAAGAGACTGTGGGATCCTTGATATGCTAGATATTATATCCTGAAATGTCTTGATTACCAATACTATACTCTCATTCACTTTATCAATAACATGCCTTCTCTACACTAGTTTAATCCTTTCCATTGTAGTTTGGCCATCATTCTAGTCATTTCCAATGGTGTAAGGAAATCTTCTCAATAGATGAAAAAACATATAGGTGATTAAGGATGAGAATCTAAATTGTGTATACTTAGTTTTCTTAATCTTTTCCAAATTCTCAAGTAGTTGAATTTTCAAAATCTCACACATATCAACTTGTACTTTGTCAATACACATCAGATAGGCTTCATGTATCATTCCAACTGCCATGTCACCCTCTCTTGAATTTGTGCAAAACTTAGTGGTTAGGATCTTTCTTAAATATCTGACATCATCTTTTTGAATCTTACTAATCACAATTCCTCTACCATTATAGGATGAATTCATGTTGTCAATGAATGTTTTCCTCATGTTCTTCTCATTTAAAGGAATGGCTCTAGTTTTAGATAGTCTAGTGACTTCATGAATCAAATTAGCTGTGATATCTATCACTCTATCTTCTAACTGAAACTTCCCATTATGAATTCTGCTTAAGATTATCTTAGTACATTCTTCATTGTCAAATTCATACTGTAATGCATACATAATGATTTCATTATCTTTCAAATGTTGAAATCCTTCTTTCAATATCATGTCCTGATTGTAGATCTTATGATATTCCTTGGTGAAATCACCATCACTGACAGTCTCTAGGTTGCATCCAAGATAACTTCTAACATTCTCTAGATGTAAAAATCCATCTGGTACGGATGATAAAGCTAACTTAGGATCATCTTCCAAGGGTTCTGGTAGTTCCCTTTTCAACTTAGGTTTATTTTTATCTCTGACATTGTGAATTAAAGAAACATCCATGATTTCTTCTAATTCCTAAACTGAATTAAAGATCTGTCAAGTAAAATACCTCGATTTAATGATTTTAAGGCTTGCGTAGATTCGGCACAAAATTCTTCTCCAAATCCTTGAAAAATTCTTCCAATCACTGCTCTTTGATCTGCTTAACACTTGAATTCACTTTAATGATAAAATAATACCAATCATGTCCTTTTATTAATTCAATCTTACTTAGATTTGACATCGCATTCAATTCTTTCTTCGCTTCTTTCCAAAAAGCTAATTCTACTAACCTGCAAAACTTAAAACTTTTTGCGATCTCACAAAACATAATATTTTTCTTTGCGCTCTTAACCATAGCATTAGAACATCATATACTACCTTACATTAACTGCACAAGACTTAGTTCATCATATATCTACTTCTACACTAATCTAAGTTCTTATTTTACTGCAATTTTCATAAATTAATTACTTTGAGATGGGTCAGGTGAAGATTCATTCTTACCTTTGAATTCTTCACCTTCCTGATTACCTTCAATGTTGAATATGTCTCCTTGATCTGTGCTTTTGATAAACTTCACTTCATCTTAATTACTACAGCATCCTTTCTGACTGTTACTTGCATCTTCATTTCTTCTTGCATGATTTCTAGGATTAGGATGAAAAACTCTATTGTTCATTCTGAAAAACCTTGTTGTATGTCCAATCTTGTTTCATATTTGACAACCAATTCCATTGTTTCCATATCTTGGTCTAGGTTGATTTATTTGTGATCTGCAGTTTCTAGCAATGTGTCCAACCTTCTTGCATCTGAAACATATTACTCCATTTCTTCTATTCATATCTTTAGTAGGTTTCTTATCTACATTGTTAGTATTCCTAAACATTCTACTAGCATCATTATTCTCAATAAATTTAGGTTTCCTACATTCAATAGCTCTATGTCCAAAACCATGGCAATTATAACAATAACCATTAAGAGGTTTGAATTGCTTACCTGTGCAATCTCTCTTCATATGACCAATAATATTACAAGCAAAACATCTACCTTTGAATTCTCTTTGCATACCTTTGGGTGATTCCTCTTGCTTAGGTGATTCTTCTTCTTTAGGTGTATCTTCAGATTTGTTAATCTCATCAGACTTCTTCTCATCTATGCTTTCACATATTTTCAGATCTGGTTTCTTGCTTTCTTCATTTTCTTTAAAAGTGTTGAATCCAAGACCAATCTTATCATAGAATGTTTTTTGATAAGATATTTGTTCATCAATCTTCTCACTAGTTGAATATAGCCTTTCAAGTTGTTTTTTGGATTGAGTCAGTTCACCTTTCACAATTTTATTGTACTTCTCAAGTTCAGCATACTACAAATTGACTTTCTCAAGTTTAGATGTTACTTTACCAAGTTTAGATTTTGGTCCTTCATTTTTAGTCTTTAGACTTTCATTCTCAGATTTCAGATTTTCTTCATTCTTTCCATTTCCATCTTTCAAGCTAAGCTTCAGATTTTCTATCTTCAGTTCATGCTTAAGGATCTCATTTTCTTTTTCTAATTGTCATCACAATCTTCAATAAAAAATTCGGATTCCTTTTCAGATCTTAGATCTTCCAACTTGTTTTTTAGTTTCTCAATGAGGTTCTTTGCATCATGATATTTTATTTTCAAAGTGTCTTTTTCAATAGTAAGCAAGTCAATCTATTCAAGAGCTTCTTCAAGATTCTTCTGTAGTTGATCCATATCCATAGAGATCTTACTCAAGCTGCTAGGCTTTCTTTGAATGATTCTTTTCTGAGTAACTAAGCTCTGATACCAATTGTTAGAAATAGGGAATACTGAGAGGGGGGAGTGAATCAGTATTCTACAAACTTTTACTTTTTCCCAATTATGGATATAATAGATTATCTTAACACATGCATAACATAATAAGCTAAACAACATGCATAGCAATAAAACTAAAGAACTCATAACACATTATTTGTTCTCGAGGAAACCCTAGCCAAGGGAAAACCCTGGTGGGGATGGTACCCACAAAGATCCACTAATCAAAAGTATCATGTTAAGGATGTTGACCCTGTTAGGAGTCTATTACATGCATATAGTGTATCAGTCCTGACTAAGGGACTATAGGCCTTGTTAGAAGCCTCAACCCTATTAGGAGTTGGCAATACAAAATGTGATTACCAGATGAGCCCACTGCCCAAACAAGTAATGTACAATATACACTAATTACAAAAGAAGGTTAAGGTACATAACCTTATACTACGTGCATCAATATCTCTTTGCTTCTCTTTCACTATCGCTATTACATATGCATCATATATCTCGCATCATATCACTTCATCTTTTTCTCTTTTTATCATTATCCTTCTTACAATTTAGAATTACATTTATACAAGTTATTAGGATTAATAAATTTCTAGTAAGCTATCATATTAAAATTAACTTTATCCAAGGGTTAACATCTAGGATGTCATCCCTTTATATTGTTAATTCATTATTTTGATAAACAAAATAATCCCTTAACTCTTTATCAATTCTGTCTTCATATTCTGTCATGTCGGCTTGACACTGTCTTTAGTAAAAATGTCATAACTTATTCCGTACATGTTGTACTAACTTGTTCTCTGAGATGAGTCTTCAATAGTCATCATAGAGTCTACGTTCAATTTCTCAAGTACTGAACTTACTCCAATCAACATCGCAAACAAAAATTGTCTCTAGGTTCACTGGTAAAAACACTGTCTCATACTTAGACAATTTCGCATTGCACTTTGTCATACTAGCTCTCTGACCTGTGTGATCTTCATGTAGATCATATGTTTCCATAATGAAAACATCTATGTAACCAACTCTACCAAATTTCCAACAATCTCCCCCTTTGTCATTGGTGGCAACATAAGAGAAAATTAGCTAAGTCTACAACTTCAAAATCTCAAAATTGTGGCCATAGTATAAAATATATACTATCCTTATAACTCCAAAAAAAACTTATCTCTAATATAGTAATCCCCTAAGAGTATCAATCCTTATCATTTTCTTATCAATTTTCTGCTATATATCTCTCCCCCTTTGACAACAATGACAAAATAAAGGTAAGGAGGGTTACAAAACTGTAGTAAAAAAGATTATACCTTAATTCAATTTTGCAAAGCTGGTAGGTTTGCAACACAATCTGCAAAATTCATCTTTATAGCCTCTAACTCCTTCTCCCATGATTTCCTAATAGAATCTACCACATTGAGTAGTGCACTCAATCCATAAGATGCTATTTCACATGCTTGGAGGTTCTCAAAGTTAAACTTTTGAAAAGATGTCTTAGCTGAAAGACATTCTTCCAATTACTCTTCAATAATGCTTAACTTCATAGAAGTGTGCTCTCTTAAAAGAGTGAATCTTTCCATTTTCCTATCTTTTTCATCTTGCAAAATTCAGATTTCATCATATAGATTACGAATTTTCTTCTCAACGTCAAATACCTTCACATTGGGGCTAGAAAGAAAGTTAGTTTCATTCTGAATTTCTACTTCCTTCATATTCATCTTCTAATCTTCTTCTGTTGTCAAGGTCTCTAATTTTGTACACTAGATGTACAAAGATTTTCCTATTTCCAAATTCTTCCTCAAGTCCTTTATACAAATATCAATATTGTTGATATCATTTTTTATATTCTAGCTGATGTTCAAAAGCATTTTGGCCTCATAGGCTGCTTGAGCTTTCACTTTTGCTATATCAGATAAATTTGTGAATTCACTATCAAAAGTATTCATTACTTTCTTTTCTTTCTCCAGAGGGTTAGCTTCTGAAATTTGTGTAGTTACAATGCCTTGTAACTTCTCATTAAGTTCCTTCAGGCATCCTTCAAGACTTTTTACTTTCTTGTTCTTTCCAATGATCTTGTTCAAGGATGTGATCAATTCCAACTGATCATCATCATCTACTTCCTTTCCCGAATGCTCAATCATAGATCCAATTTGATTCTTCTTTCCAGTCTCAGGAGTAAGACTGATATCTTCTTTAGTGGGAATAGGTACTTTTTTTTCTATCACCGAGGGTTCTACAACTGTGGTTTCTATTTTATCTTCTCCTTTGGTAGTCTCCTGCTCTTCAAAAGATGAATTTTCAACAATGTTTTCTATATTCTTGAATACATTATCATCAATATCCAAGGTGATCTTTGTTCCTTCTACATTCATGACTTCATCTTCAATTTTGATGGCTGGTGGAGAGGGAATGTCCTCTTGTTCTGCTTCTTCTGTTGCTTGATCTTTGGATTCTGCTGCAATTGATGATTCTCCAGTATTCTCTGACATAACCTTGATTATTGATTTCTCTATTTCTAAATTAACTTCTTCATATCTACCTCCCATAATCTGGATGGTTCTCTTCTTGGTTCTCAAATGGGTGCTTAAAGCTTTCATGATCTGACTAAAATGTGCTTCATCTTTTATTACACAAAGCTTTCTTACAAGATTTTCTCTAATAGTTATGTCCTCCTCTGATGCTCTCTTCTTCCTATTCACAACTTTATTGTACAAATCATCAGGTATCTTACCCTGAATTGTAGCAAAGTTCTTATCAGACAAAATCATATGCTTTATCACTGCATTTTCTAGATTTAATCTCTCTGCATAATCATAAAGGCCATAATACTTATTCATTCTTGTAAAGTCTCCATCCTGAATGATCTGTTCATTAAGCTTCTCAACTTTAGGTTTCCAAGTTTTCTTCTTAATAGAAGTGTCATCATCTTTGATTTCTACAATTTTCCTTGGAACTGGTTGCACTAATGTTTTCTATCTCTTACCTGGTCCAGTAGCACTCTCTTTTACTCTTTTGCTAGGTGTGGAGGAAGTGGATCTAGTGGATATCTTTGCTTCTTGATCCTTCTCAATTTCTTCCACTTTCACCTTAACTTGTGTTTCTTCTTGCTGTGCTGCAATTGATGATAAAGGTGGAATAGACAAAACTTATTTTGTCCAATATCTCTAATTGTTGCTTCTATTTGCTTTGCTACCAAGAATTCATGCTCAGTCATCCCTGTATCTTTTAGAATTTTCTTTATAGTGCTCTCAACTCTTTTCTTTGACTGCTTCTCTTCAAGTAAGGTCTTTGTAGAGTTGAAGTTCTCCTCAAAGGTTCCAAACCTGTTACAATGAGTTTCCAACTTACAGTTAAGTAACCTTCTCACATACTCTTCTACCTCTACCTCAGATATCTCATAGCCAAGAGGGTCTATGAACTCTATTCTAGGTTCTACTACTTCAATGTAGGTAAATTCAGTATCAACCATGAAACATATCTCATTTTTATACTTCTCCACAAGAGACTGTGGGATCCTTGATCTGCTAGATATTATATCCTAAAATGTCTTGATTACCAATACTATACTCTCATTCACTTTATCAATAACATGCCTTCTCTACACTAGTTTAATCCTTTCCATTGTAGTTTGGCCATCATTCCAATCATTTCCAATGGTGTAAGGAAATCTTCTCAATAGATGAAAAAACATATAGGTGATTAAGGATGAGAATCTAAATTGTGTATACTTAGTTTTCTTAATCTTTTCCAAATTCTCAAATAGTTGAATTCTTAGAATCTCACAGATATCAACTTGTACTTTGTCAATACACATCAGATAAGCTTCATGTATCATTCCAGCTGTGATGTCATCCTCTCTTGAATTTGTGCAAAACTTAGTGGTTAGGATCTTGCTTAAATATCTGACATCATCTTTTTGAATCTTACTAATCACAATTCCTCTACCATTATAGGATGAATTCATGTTGTCAATGAATTTTTTCCTCATGTTCTTCTCATTTAAAGGAATGGCTCTAGTTTTAGATAGTCTAGTGACTTCATGAATCAAATTAGCTATGATATCTATCACTCTATCTTCTAACTGAACCTTCCCATTATGAATTCTACTTAAGATTATCTTGGTACATTCTTCATTGTCAAATTCATATTGTAATGCATACTTAATGATTTCATTATCTTTCAAATGTTCAAATCCTTCTTTCAATGTCATGTCCTAATTGTAGATCTTCTAATATTGCTTGGTGAAATCACTATCACTGACAGTCTCTAGTTTGCATCCAAGATAACTTCTAACATTCTCTAGATGTAAAACTCCATTTGGTACTGATGATAAAGCTAACCTAGGATCATCTTCCAAGCGTTCTACTAGTTCCCTTTTCAATTTGGGTATATTTTTATCTCTGAAATTGTGAATTAGAGAAACATCCATGATTTCTTCTAATTCCTTCACTGATTTAAAGATATGTTAAGTAAAATACCTTGATTTCATGATTTTAGGGCTTGTTTAGATTCGGCACAAAATTCTTCTCCAAATTCTTGCAAAATGCTTCCAATCACTACTTTTTGATCTCCTTAACACTTGAATTCACTTTGATGATCAAATAATATCGATCATGTCCTTTTATTAATTCAATCTTACTTAGATCTTACATCACATTCAATTCTTTTGCCGCTTCTTTCCAAAAAGCTAATTCTGCTAACCTGCAAAACTTAAAACTTCTTGCGATCTCGGAAAACATAATATTTCTGTTTGCACTCTTAACCATAGCATTAGAACATCATATACTACCTTGCATTAATTGCGCAAGACTCAGTTCATCATATATCTACTTCTACACTAATCTAAGTTCCTATTCTACTGTAATTTTTATAAATTAAGTACTTTGAGATGGGCCAGGTAAAGATTCATTCTTACCTTTTAATGCTTCACCTTCCTGATTACCTTCAATGTTGAATATGTCTCCTTGATTTGTGCTTTTGATAAACTTCACTTCATCTGAATTACTATAGCATCCTTTCTGACTGTTACTTGCATCTTCATTTCTTCTTGCATGATTTCTGGGTTTAGGATGAAAAACTCTATTGTTCATTCTGCAAAACCTTGTTGTATGTCCAATCTTGTTGCATATCTAACAAACAATTCCATTGTTTCCATATCTTGGTCCAGGCTTATTTATTTGTGATCTACAATTTCTAGCAATGTGTCCAACCTTGTTGCATCTATAACATATTACTCCATTTCTTTTGTTCATATCTTCAGTAGTTTTCTTATTTGCATTGTTAGTATTCCTAAACATTCTACTACCATCATTATTCTCAATGAATTTAGGTTTTTTGCATTCAATAGCTCTGTGTCCAAAACCATGACAATTATAACAATAATCGTTAAGAGGTTTGAATTGCTTACTTGTGCAATCTCTCTTCATATGACCAATAGTATTACAAGCAAAACATCTACCTTTGAATTCTCTTTGCATACCTTTGGGTGATTCCTTTTGCTTAGGTTATTCTTCTTCTTTAGGTGTATCTTCAGATTTTTTAATCTCATCAGACTTCTTCTCATCTATGCTTTCACATATTTTCAGATATGGTTCCTTGCTTTCTTCATTTTCTTTAAAAGTGTTGAATCCAAGACCAATCTTATCATAGAATGGTTTTTGATAAGATATTTGTTCATCAATCTTCTCACTAGTTGAATATAGCCTTTCAAGTTGTTGTTTGGATTAAGTCAGTTCACCTTTCACAATATTATTGTACTTCTCAAGTTCAACATACTACAAATTGACTTTCTGAAGTTCAGATGTTACTTTACCAAGTTTAGATTTTAGTTCTTCATTTTTAGTCTTTAGACTTTCATTGTCAGATTTTAGATTTGCTTCATTCTTGCCATTTCCATCTTTCAAGCTAAGCTTCAGATTTTCTATCTTCAATTCATGCTTAAGGATCTCATTTTCTTTTTCTAAATTTTCATCACAATCTTCATTAAAAACTTTGGATTCCTTTTCAGATCTTAGATCTTCCAACTTGTTTTTTTGGTTTCTCAATGAGGTTCTTTGCATCATCATATTTTCTTTTCAAACTATCCTTTTCAATAGTAAGCAAGTCAATCTATTCAAGAGTTTCTTCAAGATTCTTCTGTAGTTTATCCATATCCATAGAGATCTTACTCAAGCTGCTAGGCTTTCCTTGAATGATTCTTTTCTAAGCAACTAAGCTCTGATACCAATTGTTAGAAATAGGGAATACTGAGGGGGGGGGGGGGTGAATCAATATTCTAAAAACTTTTAATTTTGCCCAATTATGAATATAATAGATTATCTTAACACATGCATAATATAAGAAGCTAAAAAACATGCATAGTAATAAAACTAAAGGACTCATAACACATTATTTGTTCTCGAGGAAACCCTAGCCAAGGGAAAACCCCGGTGGGGATGGTACCCACAAAGATCCACTAATCAAAAGTATCATGGTAAGGATGTTGACCCTGTTAGGATTCTATTACATGCATATAGTGTATCAGTCCTAATTAAGGGACTATAGGCCTTGTTAGAAGCCTCAACCTTGTTAGGAGTTGGCAGTACAAAATGTGATTACCAGATGAGCCCACTCCCCAAACAAGTATTGTACAATATACACTGATTACAAAAGAAGGTTAAGGTACATAACCTTATACTGCTTGCATCAATATCTCTTCACTTCTCTTTCACTATCGCTATTACATATGCATCATATATCTTGCATCATATCACTTCATCTTTTTCTCTTTTTATCATTATCCTTCTTACAATTTACAATTACATTTATACAAGTTATTAGGATTAATAACTTTACAGATGGCTATCATATTTCAAATAAATTTATCCAAGGTTTAACATCTAGGATGTCATCCCTTTATATTGTTAAGTCATTATTTTGATAAACAAAATAATCCCTTAACTCTTTATCAATTCTGTCTTCATATTCTTTCATGTCAGCTTGACACTGTCTTTAGTAAAACTGTCATAACTTCTTCCGTACATGTTTTACTAACTTGCACTCTGAGATGAGTCTTCAATAGTCATCATAGAGTCTATGTTCAAGTGCACAAGCACTGAACTTACTCCAATCAACATCGCAAACAAAAATTGTCTCTAGATTCACTGTTAAAAACATTGTCTCATACTTAGACAATTTCGCATTGTACTCTGTCATACTAGCTCTCTGACTTGTGTGATCTTCATGTATATCATATTTTTCCATAATGACAATATCTATGTAACCAAATCAGCCAAATTTCCAACAAAAGGCCTCCACACAACTCCCCACAACCCCCTAGGGATAAGGTCTCCTTCCTCATTGGTTGGTCTTTTCTACGCCCCTTACCAAAATTCTAAAAATGGGCTCTTACAAAGGTTGGCCAAAAATGTGGGCATAGGACTATCATTCTAATGGATGGTGTTCTTATCAAGGTCTTGTTTGTGAATTTTATTTTCGGCCATCTAGGAAATCCAACTTTTAGATGGGTCTTTTGGTCAACTATAAGTTGTCCTATGGTTAAAAATGACCATTATCCATAGGTATACCAAGTGGTATAACTAAAAGTGGCCTAAACACACCCCTAGGCACCTTTTAAACCCCCTAAAAGTTAATGACTAGTTCAAATTCGAAATTCTATGATAAGACACTACCTCAAGCTCCCTAACCTAGGGACATGGGGATCCTAAAGGGGTACTATCCTAGGTTGGTGGACAACCATTCCTAAAGTGGAACATGTCATGGCCACATGTACACATTACAAGTGTCAAGTGACACAACACACAAATCACACATCATAGGCCACATGGCATTTCCACTTGAGCATTCACATACATAATAATGAAATAACAAGTTTACAAAATAAATTGAGACATACAAGCTCAAAAAATTTACAAAATAAAATACAATTACAATGAGGTTTTGTCTCTCATTAGATGCAACCTTGGCTCGAACTAAATTCACATAGGTCTATGCTTTGGTTCCCCGATATAATACCATGGTCTAATTCCTTGCACACTAAGGACCAACATCAGTAGTCCAAGGAATATATAAATCCATAAATCATTTGCAACATCTCATAAACAAATTACAATTCACATAGCATAATAATTCATTTGTGAAAACATATATAGCTCATCATGTACCAAAATAATTTTAACACTTAATAAAGCTCATACCATCACAATTGCATCAATTATTCATTTCCTAATTAATCGCATAATTAATTTCCATCATGACATCCTAATATTCATATAACCATATAAATAAAAAATGTAGAACCATAATGATGTCACAAAAATCATCATAATAAACATATCATAATGTGCATCTAGCCTCTATGATGATAAAATCCATAACATGAAGTGGCTAAAAATGTAATGCATCAAAATATAGTATCGAGTAAGTCTATCTCAAATGCAGAAACTGAAAAGCTATGACGGGCTTGGGGTGAGGCCTCATAGAACTTATTGAGTGGAACCAAAATGAACCCTTGAGCCTAATTTCCTACCCAAATGACTACACCTTAGCATGTTACCTAAATGATGTTGAACCCCTTACCTATTCCATTAGTGCAATGAGAACGAACATGGAGGAGGGGGATATCAAGTTTCTCAGTATTAAAGAGAAGAATAAAAATAAAAATTGGTCTGGCGGTAAAAACTATATTGTGGCAGTGTCAAAACCAAAAATAGTAAAAATAAATGACGTATCCAATGGAAAAAAGCCTCTCAGAGACACCTGAGGATGGGAATATTGATATCCTACTTGACCACTTCCAAGAATGATCTTTAGTGCTCATAGAGCCTACACAACTAGTCAACTTGGAACATCAGAATCACCTTAGCTAATACATCTAGCGCAATCATTGTTTGAAGAATAAAATAAACAATTCACATAGTTTTTCATGAACAAAAAGATAAAAATTTCTTGGTCCTATTTAGATATGTCAAGATTTGATACACATTTAATCATGCATCAGTTATCCATTACTCCAGGGGTAAAACTAGTCAAGCAATAAATCATAAAAATGCATCTGCATGTGGCATTACTAGTTAAGTCTGAATTAGATAAGTTGCTAAAATAAGGTTTCATAATGGCTATTGCTTATCATGAGTGGATTTAAAATATTGTACCTATTTGTAAAGAAGACAAGTCAATTAGGGTATATACATATTTTTGAGATCTAAATAGAGCTTTTCCAAAAGATGACTTCCCTCTTTCTAATATTAACATAATTGTGGATCTCAGAGCTAGGTATGAAATGTATTCCTTAATGGATGGCTTCTCAAGTTACAACCGGATAAAGATAACTCGTGAGGATCAAGAGAAAATAAATTTCAGTTGTTCTTGGGGCACAAAATACTCAAACATAATGTCTTTTAGTCTTAAAAACATAGGTTCAACATACCAAAGAGATGACAACTATATTCCATGACATGATGTACAAAAACATGGAAGATTACATTGATGATACAATGGCTAAATAAAAAAAGAACAATGCACTTGGATGACTTAGAGAAAATATTTTGTAGGATGGAATGGTTCCAATTGAGATTGAACCCAAAGAAATATGCCTTCGGTGTAACATCTGGCAAACTCCTCAAATACATTGTATCGATAAAAGGCATTGAAGTTGATCCATAAAAAGTGAAGGCGATAATGGATATGCAACCACCAAAGAATATTAGTTAGATCATAACATTACAAGGGAAGCTACAATCCATTAGAAGGTTTATCTCACAGTTAGAAGATAAGGCTCAGCCCTTTACAAAAACATTTCATAAAGATGTAAAATTCAAATGGGACGAAGGGTGTGAAAAGAACTTCCAATAGATCAAGGTATACTAGGAAAATCCACCTATTCTAATGGAACCTATACTAGGGAAACCTCTCCTACTATACATATCAACTATAGAAACATCACTCAGAGGTCTTCTTGCACAACATGATGAAACTAGGAAATAAAGAGCGGTCTAATACATAAAAATAATAATGGTTTCCTATGAAATCAATTACAAAACCATTAAGAAATACTTTTTAGCAGTTGTGTTTTCTTGCAAAAAGTTCAAATGTTACATGATGGCACAATCAGTGAAGCTAATTGCAAATATTGATCCATTGAAGTATCTATTAAAAAAAGAAACCTTGTTAGGAAGGCTCGCAAAATAGGTAATGATACTAGGTGAATTCAACATTGAATATGTGGATAAGAAGTCCATCAAGGGTCAAATCATTGTTGATCCACTAGCGGATGCTCCACTTCAAGATACAAAACCACTAACAATCAAGTTTCCAGATGAAGCTATTCTACATTTGACTAAACATCCATGGAAGATGTTCTTTGATGGATCATTCACCCAACAGGGGTATGAGAAAGATATAATTTTTATAACTCCCCAAGGATACAAGATTACTAAAGCTTACAAAATGATTTTTCCTTACACCAGAAATATTGTTGAGCACAAAGCTTTAGTGAATGGATTGAAGCTAGCAATATTCCTTATACAAGAGAATGGTTGATGACCTAAAAAAGTATTTTGTTTTTTTCATCTTCCAATTGATTCCAAGTGAAGAAAATAAGGTAGCTGACTCCATGGCTATGATAGCCTCAATGTTATAGTTGTAAGAACATCAATTCTTCTATGATTTCCTAATGGAAGAACTCCCCTTTCTAGCATATGATTCACTAGACTCCTAAATAGTGTGTTCCATTATGGGCCATGATTCCTCTAGATACAACTAGATATACTCCTACCTATGAGACCAAATAATCCCTAACGACCCATCTAAGAATGAAAAGATAAACCTCATAATAAATGCATTTAATTACTTGATCATTGCTAATAAATTATATAGATGAGGTCTAGACAATACTCTCCTTAGTTTCCTAGAGCATGAAGAGTCTGAAAGTGTGCTAAAAGAAGGTCATGAAGGTATTTGTGGAGCTCATTCGAATGGTCTCTCATTTTCCAAGAAAATCCTTAGGGTCGGATACTACTAGCTTGACATGGAGAAATATGATGTTCAATATGCCAAGTCCTAGAAGAAATGCCAACTACATGGTAACTTCATCCATACTCTTGCTAGAGATTTTTTTCCATTTATCACACATTGGCCATTTCAACAATGGGCCTTTTACCTTGTTGGTCAGAAATATGCTTCATCATAAAATGTGCACAAGTTTATTATTGTTATCATGAAATATTTTACACACTGGGTGGAGGTCATCCCTTTAATCAAGGTGACTGGTAAACTAGTGTTAATGTTTATCCTAAACTACATCATTTGTAGGTATGAGATTCCATCTTCTATTGTAACTAAAAATGGAGGGCAATTCAAAAACAAGGACATCGATGAATTGTACAAGAAGTTTCAGATTGCCCAACATTGCTCCTCCATCTACTACCCATAATAGAATGGACATGTTGAAGCTTTGAACAAAAAAATATTAAAAATATTACATATAATAGTGAATAAATTAGGCAAGGATTAGAACCTCCAGTTAAATCCAACATTGCACATGCTTATAGAAGTAGTATGTGAACACTTATAGGGGCACCACCATTTGTATTTGTATATGGCACATAAGCAGTGTTGCCTATTGAGGTTGAAATACCATCACTGAGAGTTTCTTTACAATGACTCATAACTGATGAGGATTATCGGATTTCTAGAATCCAAAAATTAAAACTTCTTAACAAAATAAGAAAAGAAGCATTTGACCATTTGAGGGTCTACCAAAAGAGGTTGTCCAAAGGATATAACAAGAAAGTGAGACATAGAGAATTTTAATTTGGTGACCTTGTGATTAGAGAAAATTAAAAAAATCAACAAAATCATGAATAAAAGGGAAAATTTGAACCCACTTGGATGGGTCCCTTCATGATTACTACATCATTTAGTTCTAGAGAATATCAATTGTCAACTCCAAAAGGGGAAATACTGCTTGATCTGATCAACAGAATCCGCCTGAAAAATTTCTACAACTAGACATTCTTATAATGAGCAGTTCTTGTACAGAGAAAATATTCTTGAAAAATTCCAAAAAAGAGTAAAAAGAGGAAAAAAATAAAAATTAGTGAAAAAGGCTTTGAAAAAAGTCATTATCCTAGTGAAAACCTAGCAATAGGTACCCTAATAATATAAAAAAAGTGTCGTAGTGAAAACCTGGTAAATAGTGCCTTGGTAGTAAAAATAGTAATAAAGCCAAGTGATGAAAACCTGGTAAACAAGTACTACTTGTAATCAATGCTCCATTTATCAATGCATAACTTGTGTATCCTTCCTGCATCAACTTCAGCTTGCTTACCTACATGTGAATGCATTTATTCTCTTTCATGATTTTGTACATCTCATTTAGTTTGTGCCTTGCAATCATGACTAGGAATTGGTCAATGTCTTAGTCTTAGGTGCTTGCGCCTCCTTGAAGCTAATTTCCTAATTAATTTCACCAGCTGGGTTACAATCTTGTCAAACCAATCATCCAAGCCAATAAAAGTCAATTTCATGATCTTTTGGAACTCCTGAATGATTTTCCGCTGACACAATGTTATTTTTCAACACCCCAACCTTAGCAAACAATGTTTCCTAACACTATGACATCTGAATACAACAATTTTTTTTAACACTCATCATATGGATCTTATCAAAATTGTGTATCTAAATATACAATAGATATGGATGAAAAACAATCTACACACAATGGTTTCCATTAACACTATGCACCTACAAGTACAATGATGTTTCTCAACACCCCCACACAGACAAATATTCAACCACAAAATGAAAAACTTGTTGAAGCTATGTTGATTATAGCTCCCTAGTGACTTGATGATATCTTGAGATTAGATAAACAAGGAAAGACAATTAATTTTACTTGTGTGTTTCCTGTTGTCATTAATTTTTTTATTATTGTGCCGTCCTGGTAACTCAAGGATGTATAACGACTAGAGAAATAAGGACTAGGGACATAATCATTTTCTTTGACTTTTTTTGGGTGTGGTTCCAATGATCTTGAAATGTCAAATAAACTAGGTATCTATGGTAAGAGCCTCCATTTCAAGTGGCATGCTACACATACCTCAAATCTCTTTATTTGAATGCTAAGGTGAGGTGGGAACTATCTCCTTTTTTGTTAATCTATTTGTTTATGCAAAGATATAGTCATGGTCATCTCAGCTCTAAATGCCTCAATGCTTGTGTAACCTTGCAATATTAAATAGAAATAATGCTCAGGTCATCTAGGCCCTAATGTCTCAATGCTTGCATTTATTTTCTACACTTTATCTGATAAAATTCATATTCATATTCTCATGGTTGTAGTGGCACTAGTGAGGGTTATACTGACTATGATGTTCTGAAAGGATCAATGATGATAAAAAAGATAAAATATTAAAGTGACTTGTGTCATATCTTTCATTCATTCTAGGCTTGCATTTACTATGACATGGTAGTATTTCATGAGCTAAGTGATCCAAATCATGGAATTCCAAATCGGGGCTGACATCATTCCTTGCCTCAATGGTCAACTAAAGACATCATCCTCGACTTGATCAAACATCTAAAGATTGATTTGACAATACTACTTGCATGAGAAGTTATTGTAATAATGGATCATATCATATGGATTCATAGGACATACAGTGATAAGATTTCATTTCATTAAATGAGCTCATAACATAAACATCTAGTTAGTAAAGAAGAATGTAATCAACATCAGAGGAAAGTAACATCACCCTCAATAAACAAGAATGTAAGAACATCAATACATCCATTTACATAAATGGTATCATGTTGAAAAGAAAAGTGTGTATGTGGTACCAAACATGGAAAGAAAAATCATCCATGAATGTCAACAAGAAAGGAAAAAAAACATATTGATAAGAATAGTCCACAGAAGATACAAGCATCTATAATGATGAGAAAATTAGTGAGCATCACATGTGAATATAAAGGCATTGAATCAAAATATCTCATATATCATCAAAATGTGTAAAATATCTGAGTATGATGAGATCACAATATCTAAATCATCAATATCAATATCATCGAGAGTAACCAAAAAGGGGTATATCATATATGTTGAATACATCATATGTCTATTAGAATGTATCACAAAAAGGAAAGAGTAGGAGAGAAATCAACATTAGGACTCACTCCATCCCTCAACAAAATCATAGGGGAGGAGGTGGTACTTCAACTTTGGTAAGAGCAAGAGAAGGAATAGCACCCTTAGACTACATAATAAATAGGGTTTAGGAAGGCTTCATGTTCACCATGGACACAACACCAATATATAACACATAACAATAAGAGGCCCTTTGTCCATGATAGGTAGTAGACTATTGTTCTTGATCCCTCTAACTGGTAAGATCAATGATTCTTTGATCACACTTAGCTAACTATGAATAGGCCACTGCGAACTATGTTTGTAGCTTCCTAATATGGCCCCACAGTGTCCTGACAATATCTGGAGTAGGTTACTCTATTGCTATTACCTATATTATTGGTGCCTCTACCACATGAGCCTCATCTCCATAAGCATCCATCGAGCAACCCTATTTGTCTTTGCGTAGTAAGTGGCCTTGATCCATGACTCTTCATTGCACTAGCCAGTATACTTGTTCCTCCTCAACAACACCCTCTACAACACCCATATCAACATCTCCTCCAATATATGCGGAACCAATAGAACCGAATGTTCCTCCCTCACTACACCTCCATTATTTCCCACAGACATGTGTTAATCTCTATTGAGCATTTAAGGTTGTCATTAGTATCCAAGGATAGTAAACAGGTCGGTCGGTTACTTATATTGAGTTGGTCAGTAACCAGAAGTAAGATAGAGCAGTTGGTAAAGCCTTTACACCGAGCATCACATAGTTTACTGAGTGCCAGCGACACCGACACCAACGGACAGTAAACACTGAGCATCATAGTATACACCAAGAAGATTATACAGTGTTTATCGATGATCACAGAAAATGGCATAGTAATCTGAAATGGCACATTCTTCTATGCAAATGGTTACAACAGATCGTAAAATAGTTTACCAAGATCAAGGAGCATTTATTGTAAAAGATACTCATTAAATGTAATGTTTATCTTATTGTAATAGTTGATCTAGGTTATTTTGCACCGTAGATCTTAGGGTTATGATTATTCTTGTAACCTAATTTTTGCTAAGGTGAAAAAAATAGAACACTATATATTTTGTATGTTCACACCATTTTATGAGGTTGGAGAAGAACTAATATATATGAATCACGGAGCACTTGAAGACATTGCCTAACTTCAAGACAATCAGTTTACCGAGTAGAATAGAGTATAGAGGATATCAGATCAAGTAGAATCAAAGAAGGCTACCGAGCATAACAAAGTAGAGAACCATCACAGATAAGGTGATATTTTGATGAGCACATATAGATCTATTTTAGACAATTGAGTTGTCAACTAGTAGATAATTGCCTATTACTTTCTAACAATTGTGATAGAGCTTTGATAAATCTCTTAATAAAGTAGACCTAACAGTCTTATGTAAATCTCTTAACCGAGTACACACTTCATTAGTGTTGTTTAAATCCTATAACTAGGTAGATCTAGCTGATCTAATATGTTACTCCTAACAAGGTAAGATCACCAGAAGTGATCAAAACTTGTAGCCTTAATGGGCAAACCTTTTCTATCTATAGTAGTGAAGAATTTGTAGGTGTCATCCCTACCATAGTTTTTACCTTCTTACAAGGGTTTCTGCATTACCAAAATACTTGTGTTATGTGACTGTAATATTGATTTCACATTATTTACTTTCTCAAGTTAACTAGATGATTGATACATGCAATTATATTCAAGTTATTTTGATCGGTTATCACAGTACACTGTCATAGATCTGAAAGGTTTTAGAAGTAAAATTTTTGAAGGCACTAATTCACCCCTCCCCTCTTAGTACCTATCTCTCCTAATTCCAACAATTGGTATCAGAGCTCAGTTCTCTTGTTGAATAGTCTAACCACTAAAGGGTAAAGATCTAAGTCATGGAGAGATACAAGCTTGACAAGACTATTGAGAATCAGAAGATACAAATACAAATGTTTTGGGGAATAGTATAAACAAGCCAAGGAAGAACTGAAGAAATTATTGGTTGAAAGGAAGAACCTTGCAATTCAGCTAAATGAAATCAGTTATCATGAAGAACCTATTGATGAAATATTTGACCATATTGGATCAAGCTCTAGAAGCATCTCTTACGGATCTGAAAGCATAATCTCTGACTTGTCTAAAAAGAATCAGCATCTATCTGAGCAAGTGAAAGCACTTCAAATCGGTCATGAATCCCAAATGGTAAGAATGGTGGAAATCATGAACAATGCTAGACAAGCTAAACAAGATCAGAATCTGGCTATTGAAGACCAAAGACTGATGACTGAACAACTTCAAGAAAAAGAAAGTGAAATATAGAGACTCACTGATTATCACTTCCAAGTATCAACTTAGATGATGACAGTTAATCAAGATATGAACCGAGTAAATGGAGAATTATCAAGAAGACTTGAAGATGTTGCAATACTCAGAGAAGATAATGAAAAACTGAGAAATGAAATAAAGATACAAAACCAACACAATGAAATGATGAAGATAGCTGAGGACAGTTCTAAAAAGATTGATGATTTCCTGACTAATCAGAGAATATTTGGAAGCAGAGCCGGTATAGGCTACACTGGTGAAGGAGAATCATCACAACAAGCTGAAAAAGTCAACAATAATCAAAGTTAGAAACCTAAAGTGTTGACATGTTATCACTGTGGAAAACCGAGACATACATCTAATATGTGCAAAAGCAAAGCACAAGGTAAACCTCTTGTCATTCCTAAATTCAATGGATATTGTTATTACTGTGGTAAGTTTGGACATCCAGCTTATGAATGTAGAGCTAAGTAGAATGACATTGCTAATAATACTACTGGAGAAAAAATATGATATACTTGTAATAAGCATGGTCACACTGCAAGGCAAAAATGAAACAAGTCTGGACACCTAAAGAGAAACTACAATGAAATCCATATCAACCGAAGAGACAAGGTAACTCATATGTTTGGGATTATAATACATGGACTAATTGTGTTGTATGTGGTCAGTATGGACATATTGTAGCAAACTGTTATAGAAAGAGTCAGATTGGACAATCAAGAAACTGGACAAATGCAGGAATGGCATGTATGCACTGTCACAAGGTCGGTCATGTAAGCAAGAACTGCAGAGACCAAGCACCAGATGAAAACCATATATTTGAGAGTGGATATAACATTGCAAAAATTATGAAGTTAAGGAACACAATGTGGAAGAAGACATCTAATGAGAATGCTGAGTCAAGTAACACTGTCGGTGAAACCTCATCCACTGGATTAGGTAACATCGGTAGCTCTACTTAAGATGACAAAGGTATGTATGGAACTCACACTTTTTAAATGATCACATTTTACATACAGTTCCTTATATATGATGTACAAATACCAAATCTGCATGAATAAAGATGCACTATGGTTTATGTGTTATAAGTTTACAAATGTCACATAGTCGGTAAAAGAAGAAATGAGAGTTGATTACCCATTGGTAATCACTATACAAGGTTAACCGACAACAGTGCAAATTGATAAAAATTCTATGTTAACCAAGAAAAAGAAATTGTAGACATTACCGAGTTGACAGATATTTTGTATCAAAAGTTAGGTCATGCATTTAATGCACTAAAGTTTGAGTGGGAATATCGAAAAGTCTATATATACGCATGAAACAGAGTTCATTGTTACATTGCAATTTTGAAGAAAAGAGATTTTACAAAGAAGAGTTTGAGCTAAAGATTTTTAGAAAAGATTTAAAGCTACTATTGATCAAACCAATGACAATTCTTCGACGATAACGAGTAAGTTCATCTGCCTACCGAACACTAGTTATCTATTGCTTGCCGAAACCCTAAGCAACAATTTATGGCATCAACATCGACTGCAAGCAAATCACAAAACATTGAGGAGGAAGTAGAATTAATTGTTAGGGAAAATTTTTCTAAGGAAAAATTCAAACCACATCCCAAGGTTGCAGCACAAACAGATGATATGGGCACATTTTCAAGTATTCCAGATAGGGTTTTGTTAACAGAAGACATTAGGGCCTATATTCACTGCAAAATCGGTAAAGTATGTGATTTTGAGACTATTGTAGCTTATCAACAATTCTGTGAACTAGATGGAAAGATAAAATTCCAAATACAAGAAGATTGAGGAGTTAGGGTTATTGTGTTTTGCATACTTCCCACAATCTTTCAAAAATGACTGGATAAGAATCACACTAAGCAGATTTCATGATGGAAAATTTTGGTTAGATAAATATGTTGAGGTCACAAAGAAGATTATCAGTAGGGTTACTAGGTACCCTACAACTGACAAAGCCAAAGCCTTTTGAAGTTCATCTCGTCCTGACATTGAAAAGAACATTGGAGCTCAATGGGATGGTAGGGCACTAAAAATTTCAACCATCAAAGACCCAGTAGTAAAATTCATAGGTCATGTCATCGGGTACAAGATATTTCAATCTAGCAGACCAAATAGTGTACCTTGCAGCGCCGTGGACATGGCATATAAAATTGTGAAGAAAGATCACTAGGTAGATCTTGCTGAACTACTACTACACCAACTGTAAGATAATATGAAGACAATAAAAGCAAAGAAGTCCAATACATGTAAGTATAGATCACTGCTTGTCTGTACATTTCTCTATCTACAAAAATATGTACCGAGTATCGGTAAAGTAAACTGGCAATCTGACAAACCGATAACTGCAAAAATTGGTGAAATGATGCAAAGTCTAGGAGATAATCTGAATAAGGAATTCAATGCATATTTTAAAGAATTTTAGGCAAAAATGCAACAAAGGAGAAGAATTCCAAGGGAATTAGTGAGTAAATTTGAAGATGACATATGTTTTGTAGTCAGCACAGACCACTCAATGATAAAGGCAGTAGAACCGAGAACAAAATGGTTAGCACCGATGGGATATGAAATGAACTATGATTTCACTTTGAAATCTATTAATGCATTGCTGGCATTACTGATAGACATCACTGCTAGTAGGTTTTGCATATATGAGGAAGCTAAGTCATGAATCACTACAGACATAGAGATCAGAAAAATGTCTAGAAGGGCGAAGAAAATGAGAAAAGATCTCACAGAAAAATATGGAAATGCACCTGCCTCATCTACAGAGTCACTGATTAAAGAAACAACCGAAGGTCAGTTATAGTTGGCTGACAAGTGCTATGATAGCAAGGAGACCAAGTCAGACAAAGAAAAGGATCACACACCGGTTCCTCCCACCAATGATGAAAAGGAAATGCAGTTACCAGAACCTGAAGGAATGAAGACATGTTCATCAACTGCAACATAACCAATTGAGAAAGAAGAAATAGTAAAAGTAGCAAAAAGAAGAGTAGCTACACCGACACAAAAATATGTTAAGAGAAAGAACAAGAAAGTAGTTGAGACACCAAAGAAAAAGAGGAAATACATAAGAAGTAAAGAAGATATAGAGGAAACTGACACTGAAAATGATCCTAATCAATTCAAGTTAGTTCGTAATAGGGAAAGTACAATAGAAGAAATAATTGAAGACATAATTGAGAATGGAAATCTTACAGATCCAGGCATAGACAAATTTGACAAAATGTCATTTGAGGACAAGACAAAGCTATAACATGCTATCATCTAGATGATGATTAAATTCAAGAGAGTACCAATGGAATTCGCATGTCAATTACCAAAGGAACTTGATGACAAAATAAGTGAGAGATGGGCTATTGCACTAGATACAGAGAAAAGGAAAAGAGAATGATCATTAAGTCATGCAGCCTCACACTTTAGCTATGTTGTTGTAAGTGAATACATGACAAATTATCAGGCTAGATTTCTAGTCAAGAATAGATCTATGCAGATAATGGATGAGAATGTGGGTGATATGGATGTCACATGTGATTCTCTATGGACATCAATTTTGAAAGTAGAAGAGAAAGTTGAATAGGAAGCATTCCTAAAACTATCTAAGAAGAGACACAGTTCAAAAGGTAAAGGTATTTTCATTGATGATAACAAAGGAAAGAAAATAGAGGACACCAGTATATCAGTTACCGAGGTAATTGATATCACCGAACAAAAGGAAGAAATAAGAATTTCATAGGATGCACCAGATCAAGTAAAGATCCACTTGCAGAAGAAAATTGATGATGATGCACTCATTGAGGACATCACTAATGGTGATCCTGATGATGAGGATGACAAAGATGTGACAATTGCACCAAAAAAAGATGAAGCATTAGACACTGATAGTGTGTTCACATCTCTACCGGGTGAACTACCTGTACTTGCAGAGGTAGTTGAAATACTTTCACAAGTACAACCCGATGTCTCTCATCCTAAGCCAAATAAAGATACAACTGAGATACAAGCACCTGAGAAACCTACAGATACAAATGAGCCTAACAAAATAGAGGCACAGTCTATAGAAACAAAGAAACTAGAAGAAACAAAGTTGACCGAGGTGAATCCACCTGACACTACAACCAAGACTCCCACACCATCTACCGAGGAGCAGAAGAAGGAAGATACTATGTCAATTGGGAAAGATACTCTGAAAAGTGGAGAAAAATCTATTGTTATAAGTGAGAAGAAGTCACCTATTGCACAAAAGAAGAAGAAGAAGAAATAAAAAGGGCTGGTCACCATTGATGAAGTCATAATTATACTAGAATGTGACCCGAGAACCCTAAGCCTCGAGGAAGTAAGTAGATATGGGGAATTATGTTCAAGGAAAGTGGCACAAGAAAAGTTAAGGCAAGAACACAAACTTAAAGAAGTGTTAAATGATGTGAGGGATATTCTACAACATATAGTACCAGAGACAAATATTGATGAGAATACTCCCATCCTAGATCAACTTGCTACACTCGCCGACAAAATCAATGCCCCTTATACCAATGCAGAAAAAAGAATAGAAGAATGGGTAGAATCAAAGATTTAGAACAAACTGGCAGAAAGGATAAGCACAGAAGTGGCACTAAACAAGGTAAAATTATCTGAGGTCATTACCGAGGTAAAATCTATCACCCAGATAATCTGTCAATTTCTAATCAAGCTTTGTACTTCAGACACCTTCACTGTAGAAGTCAGTGAAAAGATAAAAGGTTTAAAAGAAGAGATATAGTTGAGTACACAAGTAGCTATAACCGAGCTAGATGCTTTCTTAAAGAATATTCACCAAGTTCAAGAACTCCGGTGGTTGATCATAGCAGATCTAAGAAAACAAGAAGAGAAAATCATTGATCAGGTCACAGAGTTACAAACAGAACTCATTCCTTACCTGAAAATTTTTGAAGCACATATTGTCAAAGCTGAACAACTTGTAGCAACACCAGAGATTTTGGTGTTGGATAATATCTTTGACATGCATGCACAAGTCGGTCTTGAGCATATTGCTCTTACCAACTTGAAAGAGGAATGGGACAACCTCTTGGAGTCTGTAAAGAAAACCCATCCACACATTTTTTATTAGATGTAAGTATACATTATATATATTTTTTATTTGGCATTACTACCAAAAAGGGGGAAAACATGTATATACCAAATAAGTATACTTTGATATGTACATATTACCAGGAGCATGCACTGAGGGGGGGTACTTTGTACTTAGAAATTTTTTTGTTGTGGATATGTATATAGCGGAGACATAAGGATTATATAGAAACATTTTGTCTATATACATTTGAAGTTTTGATACTAATGCCAAAGGGGGAGATTGTTAATCTCTATTAAGCATTTAAGGTTGTCATTAGTATCCAAGGATAGTAAATAGGTCGGTCAGTTACTTATATTGAGTTGGTCAGTAACCAGAAGTAAGATAGAGTAGTTGGTAAAGCCTTTACACTGAGTATCACATCGTTTACCGAGCGCTAGCGACACCGACACCGATGAACAGTAAACACCAAGCATTGTAGTATACACCGAGCAGATTATATAGTGTTTATCGATGATCATAGAAAATGACATAGTAATCTGAAATGGCACATTCTTCTATGCAAATGGTTACAATAGATCATAAAATGGTTTACCAAGATTGAGGAGCATTTATTGTAAAAGATACTCATTAAATGTAATGTTTATCTTATTGTAATAGTTGATCTAGGTTATTTTTCACCGTAGATCTTAGGGTTATGATTATTCTTGTAACCTAATTTTTGCTAAGGTGGCAAAAATAGAACACTATATATTTTGTATGTTCGCACCATTTTATGAGGTTGGAGAACTAATATATATGAATCGCGGAGCACTTGAAGACATTGCCTAACTTCAAGACAATCAGTTTACCGAGCAGAACAGAGTACAGAGGATATCAGATTGAGCAGAATCAGAGAAGGCTACCGAGCAAAATAGAGTAGAGAACCATCACAGATAAGGTGATATTTTGATGAGCACTTATAGATTTGTTTTAGACAATTGAGCTGTCAACTAGCAGATAATTGCCTATTACTTTCTAACAATTGTGATAGAGCTTTGATAAATCTCTTAATAGAGTAGACTTCACAGTCTTATGTAAATCTCTTAACCAAGTACACACTTCATTAGTGTTGTTTAAATCCTATAACTAGGTAGATCTAGCTGATATAATATGTTACTCCTAACAAGGTAAGATCACCAGAAGTGATCAAAACTTGTAGCCTTAACAGGCAAACCTTTTCTATCTGCAGTAGTGAAGAATTTGTGGGTGTCATCCCCACCGCAGTTTTTACCTTCTTACAAGGGTTTTTGCATTACCAAAATACTTGTGTTATGTGATTGTCATATTGATTTCATGTTGTTTACTTTCTCAAGTTAACTAGATGATTGATCTATGTAATTATATTCAAGTTATTTTGATCAGTTATCACAGTACACTGTCATAGATCTGAAAGGTTTTAGAAGTAAAATTTTTGAAGGCACTAATTCACCCCTCCCCTCTCAGTGCCTATCTCTCCTAATTCCAACAACATGTGTCTTGCTGGTGCTAGACCTGCCATGATATCCAACTCTAGGGGTAGTATCTCTCTATCTTGTACCCTATCATCTGGCCAGTCAATCTTCATCATCATTGAGGTAAGGATCTCTCTCAGTTGGGTCTATAAACTTGGGGAAGGGATGCATGACCATATGTTGTCTGTAAGGAGTCACACTAGCATCATTAATATTAGGAAGATACTCCCACCTAATAGGTTGAAGTCCCTATACCTCTTGAATAGCCAAGGTAAATGATAACTGAGGACCCCATCCTCTTCTTTCCTCATCCACATACCTGATATATGTTGTGAACTCAATAAGGACATCCTATTATCATCTAAACTATTACTAGACCCTAGTAATATAAAATCTCTTGACGACATGGTAAGATCTACCAATCAAAGGTCAACTATAGAACATATAACTCTCGGTGAGCATCATGCCACCTCTCTTTACCAACATACGACCTCTAGTATATGATTGTCAGGTCATCTAGCTATCATCTCCAACAATCTATCTTTTCTAGATTGGGTTGATGCACATAACCTGTATATCTATATATGTATGGCTCATAAGAACCATGAGATCCATATGTAATAGGATGAGAAATGGGAAGATTCTCCCATGTACAGATCTGTAAAACTAAGACACCTGCAACCATACTCTAACCCTTTTTGTAAGCTATCTCGTGCAACTCATGATACATATGGGATAATAGGCAGACACCCTAAGAAAAATTCTTGGGGGTAGACAACATTGCTAATAGAATGTGACCCCACCCTCAAAGGAAACCCTACTAGCTCTGATATAGCATCAAATGCATCCAATGAGTCTGAAAATCAAATAGGGAAGTGGGTAATCGACAACATACCAGGTCATGCAATGATCCCATGTTAGATGTCTCTCTCCAATAATGTGATCCCCAGTTAATATCTATTGTAGTGCTACAATGTCCTGTGTGGTCTCCTGATCATAATAAATGAGATTGGTTGTAAAGGGAATCCATAGAATCCTGTAGACATCCTCCAGAGTCATAGTAATCTCACTGGTGGGAAGATAAAACATGTTATGCTCTAAATAAAATCTCTCAACTAATGTAGTGAGCAATTTGTGATTAACACAAATACCTGGTATCTTAGTGAGCTTCCCAAGCTGACATTGATCAAGAATGGATCTCTCTTGGTCTAATAGGTTATAGACGAGCCTCATGGTTTAGGGGTAGGCACATTTAAAATGTAGATCACTCAACTTCACCTGCATCACAAAATAAAACAAAATAGTATTAGTATGTGATCAAATCAAGAAATACAAGCAATAATAAGAAGTGAAGCATTATAGAACATCAAGAATAAGGAAAACAAGTCAACGTACATAAAAAGTATGATACCAAATGAAGATGAAAAAATGAATGAAATCATGCCATTATTTCCCATACGATAATATGAAGTTAACCATATTATCATATGACAATCCTCACATGATAGTATGATAAATGACCATGGTATGATAAATTTCACCTATAAGTATGACTAAATGGTTAAAACAACAATAATTGTACAACACAAGGGCAGATCTAAAATGATAAAACTTGACTAAAATGACAAAGTATCTAAGACATATTATTGTACAAGGATTCCCTATGAATGATATGGTAAATCACATTCATGTATGATAAAATGTGACTATGAGATAAACACATGAAAAATATTCAAAAAAAGGCATGAAAATTTGTAAAACAAGAGCTTGATTAGGTCACTTATTGTTGGTCTATAGTTCCAAGGCTAGTTGCGGTGCCTGATCTCTAGCTTGAATCGGTGTTTTTACACTAGAATCACCATTTTATCCCTTAGAAGGGCTTGAAGGTTTGAAAAGAGAATGTAAAAATGAAATGAAAGTGACCCCTCAAGGCCCTTTTATACCCAATTTGCCTTAATTTTCAAAATCCTCAAATTGACTTGAAATCAACAACATTACCTAATTTGAGCATCATGTATCCATTTTTGGGATCGAAATAAAAATCCAACCTCAAATTTCTAGTCAAATGCTTCAGTTAAAATTTTGGTCAAACATAGTTGACTGCTAGTGCAATCAATCTTCTCAACACATAATTAAAGGTGAATCTATTCAACTTAATTCAAATCCAATCTCACATGATCTAACAACCATGGTCAAAATGAGTCAACTTTAGTCAAATATTGGTCAAAATAGATCAAACTTGGTTAAACAAAGTGAAATTGGGGCACAAATTGGGTGTACAACTGATAGAATCAAATGAGAATCAAGTAAAATCAAGTAAACATCAAGTAAAAGTTGGTCAAATCTGCTAAGATCAAGTCAAAAGATGGGTCAAAGTTAGCCAAATCATGTGAAAATAACACAAAATAAGTTCAAATCACTTCCTAAACAATTCAAATCAGTTGGAAATCAATTAGAATCAATTTTTCATCATTACAAGTAGTCAACATTGGGATATTCTTTAGGTTTTCATTTTGATTTCACTTCCGAAGGGGCATAATCACATCAAATTTACCAAAATTCATTGAATGTAACCTAATCAAACATAATCAAATCAAGGATTTCTTTTTCAATACTCTTCATCAATCAATTGAATTAGGATGTTAAATCAAATTTTTAAATCAAACAAGATCGTATCACTAGGGGCATCTCAGCTTCATGAAAACCCATATCAAGTTGAGGTTCCTCGATCTTTCTACATGAGTGATTTCATCACTTCACATCAAATTACTCAGACATGTATCCAACCTATTTCAAGTACTCAGATGAATCTATAGGAGTATATAAGTCTCATCGAATCACATCAATCTGGTAGTGTCTTCCTAATAAGGTGATTTGCTTTATCAAGACCCATATCAAGTTAATTACCCCAATTAGTCTCTTAAAAATAACCAATTTCATCACACATCATCAAGATGGTTATTCATTCAAACTAGCCTTATGGTTTAAGAATCTTTCGAACATTGATCAATTTCATCACTTCACATCAAATTAGTTATATTTGTCATGATCATCAAACAAGTGTTCAATTTCATCGCTTGACATTAAGATGAGCATTTTGGTTCTTATTTATCAGTCTTCATTCAATCAAGTTCAGAACTGATAGCTTCAAATTTTTAATCAATCTTCATGCAATCAAGTTCAGAATTAGCTTCTAATCACTAATAGTTTCATCACTTCATATCAAACTATTCATAGCTTCAATATGAGATATTCTTTGAATCAACATGCTTCTTGCACATCAATTCAAAGAGGGGAAAATGTAATCACCTAAAATTGGTCTAGTAAACTAAGAGCCCCTAATTATGATTAATTAAACCAAATATTATACTAGACTTGATTATGTGAGTAATTTGACCAAAATGACTTGCATAATTAAATCAATCACCAACCAATCATCAATTAAATCATAAATCAAAGCATAAAGGCTATCAAATTGATTAATCAAGGTCATTTAATTAAAGTTCCTACACTTTCAATTAAATGAACCCATTCAACACACATGTGTGCCCCAATTTCTAATTAAAAAAAGATTAAAAGGGGAAAATTGATATTTTATCTATCCACCCCCAAATAAACAAAAAATGGACCAATTAGAGGATGAGCACACAAATTGTCTCACATGGATTGAGGGAGAAAGAATCCCAACCTCTCACCAAGATCAAATCCAAACCATTCATTCCCTTGGAATTCCTATAAAACCAAGATCTCCTAAGCTCATTGGACATCCACAATTGCACAATCATGTTATAATGTTGAAATTCATCTAGGTTATTATGCATTCTTATCTTAATTGCAATCTTAGTTTGTTTTTATAGCTCATCTAATCTTAGTCAATCATGGTTATTAACTCTTAGTTGCATCTCTAGCTTAGATTTCTCATTTTATAGCTTGGTTGCATTGTTTTATCAAGATTTTAGAGTAGAGAATGAAACCATTTCATCATAGTCACAATGAATCTTCTATTTTGAAATATTCTATTCACTGATCTACATGTTGAATTTGAGAGAAAGATAAAATAGACCATACTTGCTTCATTTAGGAAGCAATAAAATAGTTTCTAATGGGTTTTTCTTTGTTACTTTAGTTGATTATTATGCTATTAACCCATGGATGTAAGGATTTATTGAAGTGTTTTTGATATAGGCTCTAACTACTTTTCACACACACAAAAGTGTGTGCAATGGAGAACATCAAAATGAACATACTATATTTATGTTTATTGCTAACTATAAAGATGTTAAATCAAAATATCTTTTCATTTGAATTATGAGAAATTATTGTTATGCATATGAAAAGAAGTGCAATTTATTTGAATTTTAGTTGTACCAAAATGGAAATATTATTTTTATATAGATGCTAGTATATGAACTGTGTGGTTTATTACTAATTCTTACCATATTAAAGTGAGATTGGTAGTTGCATGATCTTATTTGATAGTTAAGAAATGAATGATTGGTATTTTGTGACCTCATTATGGGCATTAATTAGAATCATTGTGTAAATGCTATTATTGATAAATATCAAGGCATATCTTTTTTGTTAATGATTGAGATTGAATACTTTGATTGGGTTTTGTATGAGGTGTGATTGAATTATTGTGTTGTGCTTATAGTGATTTTGGGTTGTTCTTTTTTCTTTTAATATTTAGATCTTGAGTGTTCCTCTTTCTTGGAATGGTTTATCTTGATGGTTGGGTGTAACTTAGTCCACTTGTGACATTTAAACCTTGTTGTGGGTCTTGATACCATATTTTTTCTTTGTTCTTTCTTCTCTAGGAGTGATTGTGGAGGTGTTTTATTCACCACTGGTTGGGTTACTTGATTTTATGGAAAGTGTTCTTTGGGCCACTTCAATTGTGGGTTCCCTATCTTCTCTTGTAGCTAGGATAGTGTGGAGATTGAGAGTCTCTTTTTAATTTCTTTGAAACTCCCTTAGACATATATTTTTTGATCACATATATATGTTATTATATCATTTATGTTGTCCTTCTTTGAGAGAATCCATGTTTGAGATCAGATTTTGTTGGTTGTATTCTTGGTAGTTATGTTTTTTTAGTTTCAAGATGGAAGAGGACACGATCTTTGAAGACATAGATTTTTATCTTGAGCTTGGGTATTGATATGAGTGTAGGGAGATGACCCTCATATTAACTCATTATCACCCTTTTGAATGTGATACCATGATCTAGTTGGGGTTAGGTAACCCTTATTTTGGCTATAGTCAAGCTCATAACATTACAAAAGTTCTATTTCTCCTATGTTTGATGTTTATTTGATATTTGTTTAGACCTTGTGGGAGGAGAGTATTATTGAGCCTCTTTAGTTTTATTTCTATTCAATGTGTTATCTAACATCATATAGTCATACCCCTTGGTACCCCTGAGATAGATTGAGTATCTCATAGAGAAGTGAATTTTGGTAGAATATCCTCACCCTTGTCAAATTTAGGATTGAATTTGTGAGACTTTGTTGGTATAAATTATGCTCTAGATGAGCAAGGTAGTACTTTTTATTCTTTAGGGATTATCTTTCCCTTGTTATAGACTTTTTGACTTGAGATCTTATGGTTCCTTAGACAAGTTTCTAATTTTATTGTTCCTAGTTGTGAGAATCATTATGTTGAGGCCAGTTACATACCTAATTTGGGATGCTAGAACTTTTGATGCTATTAATTGAGAATTTGTGAACTTACTATGTCCTTGGTTATTTGGATTTGAGCTAGATTCTAGTATGTAATTTTATGGCTATTTATTTATTAGGATCTTGTATTGGAATTTTGAGATGCACCTGGTTATAATACATTCTATTGTTCTTACTAATAGCACTATTGGTGAAGATGATAGATTATAATTATGCTTTTAAAGATGGTCATACTTGCATGATGATATATAAGTTATTTTATATCTAAGGATACTTTGATTATGTTTATCTTGATGTGATTTCACGCGTTTAATTAATGATTGTTCCAATGGCTATTGAGATGTTTGATTGATTCATTGAAATATGTGTCAATGGTCATCTGAATTTTTTTCCTTACCATGTTTGGTTATTATTTGGTTTGGATATTTAATTGATATATGCCATAAATGTCACAAAAATGTTATTTAATGCTTTAATTTAAATGAAATAATGTTATTGAGGATTAACTATGAAAGGAAGTATTTTATGAAATTTAAATACATACAAATGATTACACTGCTAAAAAACAATTTCATTAGTTTCATTTTTGTATTATGATATACGTGCTTTAATTATTTATATGTGACAAACTATACTTGATGTTTTTTTGTTTTTAATGAACACGCACCAAACATCACACCATCTGGTTGTTAAACAAGTTGACTAACTGAGTGAGGGGGGTGAATCAATTATAATAAAATAATTTCCTTGACCTCAATTAATCTAGTGAATAATTAAAGCAATCTAAAACTTAAAAGAGATATGAACATGAAAGTACAAAATACTAAACACTATGAACACTAGAATTTATGTTGAAAGTCAAGATGGGAAAAATAAAAGTGATACTAATTCTAATGAATAGAACATTGGTTAAGGTTATTTTCACAAAGGCTCACTACCAATTTTCTCATTGTAGGTAAGGCTAACTATTTTTTGGGATAACTTCCCAGAAGTAATAACGCTCAATGCCAATACAAAAAGGATTAGTTCTAGAATATAAGAAATGAATAGGAATCCACCACTGAAGTTATTATCACCAACAATCAGTAACACAAGAAATATATAATAGTATTATACTAGTTGCACAAACTTGTATACACATCAATACACAAATCTTTCCTTGTCAGATTCACATTCACTTTGCATATTACTTGTACACAAGAACACCTCATCAAATAGAATCATCACTCTCTTATATTATGCCATGCAAATAACTAGGTCAACGTAATACAATTTGAAATAGGTCACATCAAAGCATTCTTATGGTGGTAAGGAATGAAACATTGACCAAACTAATCTTCCTTTCTCAATTCAACTCACCTCGCACACAATAACCTGCTACACATTCACAATGATCTTTATAACCAAGAAATATGATATTTAAGTTACAATGTAAATACTTTAATTAAAGAACAAAAACCACTTTCCATATGAGACCATACCCAAATAAATGAACCACATTATGTTGCAAGATGAATGAGACTAGAACACAAATACAGATAAAGATAGATCTTCACAGTACATCATCTAAAGTACACTATACTAGATAAAGCATGACATCCATATATAAGAATAGGATATGTTGAAATCTATGACAACCATTAATAAAAAACCAACTGATATCATCATTATCTCGAAAGGGCTTGGGTTTGCAAAAAATTCCTAAGGCATTTTGAGGAAATCGTCGAGATGGGGGGCATCAGGGTTTTGTGCCCTGAATCCCCTTTTGGGATTTTGTGGTTCTAAAACTTTGAGGGCTTGAAGGGAAAAGGGTTGTTAAAAAGGGCTAAAGAAAAGTGAATAATCAGGGCTTTGGGGTCCAAAGCCCAAAAACTTGAAAAGAAAAGGTTCCTCCAAGTTTGGATTTTAGAAACCTCTAACAAATAAATACAAAATAAACTAATATTAACTTGGAAAAACCTAAAAACTAAATCTAAACTAAGAAAACTAGCTAATCTAACTACAAAGCCATAAAAAGAAACAAAAAACCTAAGAAGAACTAGGGTACAAAAAAACCTACCTGAGATAGTGAGAAATATTGCTAAAACCACACATAAAATCTACTAATGAAGCCTCAAATAAACTAAAATAGTGATGAAATGAGTGTATAAAGTCACCAAAAGCTCAACGATAAAAATACTCAAAGTAAGCTTGAAATTTTGTAGTCATGTGGTACAAGAAATGAACAGGGACGCACCCTTATATAGGCCAATGGTGAAATTGGGGTGACATCACCCTAATCCTCAACTGGGGGTCAAGGATTGGGGTTTGGGGGTACGAGGGTCACAAGACCTCCGCTTACCCCGGACACCCTTCTTGTCTGAAATTGTACTTAGCATAATATGCAAGGATTGGAGTATCAACATTTTGGGGCTTCGGGGGCCTGGGGGTGTTTGTACACCCCCAATTCCCAAAAGCCCAAAATTATTTCTTGACTCTTCTAAGGGGGATTTCCCTAAAAGCCAAAGGAAAAAAAGCTAAAAAAGAGATACAAAAATTAAACCTAATTTCAAGTTTGGACAAGCACCTTACTATCGAGAGTTTGGAACTCACAATTTGACTCACCAGGAACATGACCAACCTAAACTTAGAGACGCTAAACAAAAAAAAAGAATCAAAAGGGTGGTACCTATTAGGATAAGTGGCCACCAAAAAATGGATTGTGATTTTTGGAAGCACAAAAGAAAGCTTGATCTTTGAGCCTTTTATGACCTTGTGTTTATTGTTTTGTATTTTACATTTAAGTATTGGCCTTCCTCATGCTTGAGTTGATCTTTAATTTGGTATTCAAATGAATTGTGTTGGGACTGCATCCTTATAATAATATAGTTATGATTATTGACAAGATGTTTGAGAGACTCGTGCTCTTAGTGTGAGACCAATCAAGCTTATCGTGCTTCATTTTAGTTTGTGGCTTTAAGAGTATTTTCTTGAATTGTTCTTTCATTGAATTTTTTACATAGTGTCGCGTTATTATAATGGGATGATCTTATTTGGTGTTTGGATATTGGAGTAGAGTGGCTCTCCATAGTGGGCTAGGACATAGAGGGGTCTCTAGGATAACCCATGGAAATTTCTTAATAAAGTGATAGCTAAATAAATAAATGGGTTAAAACACATTAACAAGAATTAATATGACTATCTGGCCATTTGAGGATGTTGATCAAAGGTATGTCAATGTCTGGTCATTTGAGGATGTTGATCAAAGACATCATTTCTAGCCATTTGCATGCATTGGTCAATGATATTATATCTATCTATTTACATATGTTGATCAAAGATACATACTGAGTTTGGCCATCTGTAGACTGTGTGTGTGAAAATTGTACCTAGATGTGGACACAACACTTCAGTAAAACATTAGAGGTTAGCAAATCAAGAAATCTGCAAATAAGAACAATCTAGCTAACCAGGCGATTTACTACCTTCTAGTAGGTATGAGTATGGTATTCTCAGATTAAGACCGAGATCAATGAAAATGCAACACCTAAATGAAGGATTTAAAATGATGAAAGCAATGAGATATGAATGCAAATTAATCTATTTTTTTGGATTTTTTATGCAATTATGATGAAAATTGATATGAAACTAGTCTAAGATGGATGAAATTGAATGAAATTTGATCTATATACTATGATATGAATGCTATGATCAAAACAATAAAAATAATCTCACAATCACCTGTTTGAAAAAAGCTTGATTCTCCAGATGCAAATTCATGGGGGGGGGGGGTTGATGGACTGAGCCTCAATTTTATAGATATCCAGGGTTTGAGGATGCATAAGAAAAACCATAAATCACTCTTGATAAACTCAGGTTGATTTTTTAGTTAACAAGAAATTAAGAATAAATAAACTCATAAAATCATGCAATAGTTCTCTTTTTCAACTCATCATCAGATGTTGAGTTTAGAAAGTTAACAAATTGAAATTGAAATTTGATTTAAAGTTAAATGCTTTTCTGATTGTGCATGATTTAATATGAGTTAATTTAAAAATAAAGTGATTTATTCTCAACTTAACTGATTTTGAATTAAAACAATTGATTTATGGGTTAATAAATTATTAAATCAAACTTTATTCCAATTAAATCATTAAATTTGACAACTTTGATTTTAAATCAATTAAATAAATATTCAATTGATTGTTTGTAGGAATTTTGATTTATTGTCAAAATTAAATAATATTAATTAGGAATAAATAGAATTAAATCTAATTAAATAATTAAGTGGCAGAATTAAATCTAATTAATTAAATATTCATCATATTCAATTAACCAAATTTAGGATAAATATAATTTATCGCCAAATAATATTTAATCAAAGATAATTAGATAAATTAGGAATATTCAAGGAATATTCCTCGATGCAGAATTAAGATAATCAATTAGGTTTTTGATAAACTAATGTGCAGATGTGCCTTAGGTTAGGACTTTGATGTTGATTTTGATCGAATTGTTGATGTAAGAGGTTAATGAACCTATAGCCCATTTTTGGGGTATTACATTTTGCCCCTCTTTGAATTACTGTGCGAAGCGCAGTGGTTCAAAGATTAATCTATTTTTTATGTTGAAAACTAATTTGAGAGATAAACTAATTCCAAGACAAATATCGAATGAAAGATTGGAAAAAGCTGATTCAGGTCTTGGTTGACCAAGAATTGTGATGATGTCAACTATAGCAACGATGAACCGGTGATTACGAAAAAGTATCAAAACGCCTGATTCTGAACCTTATGATTACGAAGAAGTGAGTGACCTGATTCCAAACCTGATTTTCTAAAGGAATCAAAATGGTATCACATCTGAACCCTTCAATTACGAAGAAATAAGGAAATAACACTAATGAACCATGGTTATGAAGAGTTGATACATTTTACAAGATTAAGAGAATACCAGATTGATATGGATCTTGATGAATCTGATATGCCCCAAGTGATATGCCCCTAGCGACGAGGTCTTTTGATGAATCGACAACTAGACGTGGTTGTTGTCTTGATTACTGAGGAAAGATTTGATTTACAAACTTGATTGATATGAAATACCATGCCCCCTTCAGGATGAAAATAGAAATATGGCAAGAAAAGCCAGCATTGAATAGTTTAGAAGCATGTTAATTGATTTGAGAATTGGTTATACACGTTTGGAAACACATTTTGCATCATTTGGAGGTCCTAGAGACCAAGTTTGACTAGGTTTGACCATGAGTTGACTAGGGTTGACCAAGTTGAAATTTTGATAGTTTGATGTAAGATAATCAATTAAGTTGAATTTTGGATTCATTTGATGTTTGAAAGGTTGATTATGCAAGCAATCGGTCGTCGTAGGTCAGAAAATTTTAAATCACTATTTTGATAATGTAAATGATCTCAGATTTCAATTTTGATCCTGAAAATGGGTTGAGAACGTCAAAATTAGCCAGGAGTGCTTGCTTGGTGATTTGTTAAGTAGACCTTCATGTGATACTCAATCCTTATGATATGTTTAGCATAGTTTTGGAGAATCACTAAGCATCAAGCTGATTTGGGCAATCGTGAGATAAATGCAATCATGCAAAGTGCAAAAATGAAATGCAAACCTAAGACCTAGGACCTAGTCACTGATCATGTGTCGGTCATTTTCATCATTGAATTTTTATTAGGTAACTGGATAAATCAATACAACATCCACTAGTTAGGAAACTATGAATATATGAATATTGATTTTTGCGCCAAAGTCAATACAATGCCCACTGGCTAGACAACCATGGACATATGAATATTGATTTTTTTTTTAGAATGTCGGATTAGATATAAGTACCAAGGCACAAATGCCAAGATGACCTGAATATCATGTCCATTTTGATAGTGCAATTTGTATAAGCATCAAAACATAAATGTCGTGATGACCTGAATACACCTTGCAAAAAACACACACCAAAAAAATCAAGAGATCATTCTAAATCCAATGTGAATTACTTGTAGTGACCCTTTATCATTCACATCCTTAGGTAAGATTGTGTTTCACAGTAGGAGGAAGAACTCACTCAAAAAGGCAATAGTTAGATCAAACTTCCTTGAATTTTCTAGGTATCAATGTTCGAGGTACTCATGGCCATCCAACATGAAATGGAGGCTCTTACAGATGGACACCATTTCAATCTAGAATTTCCAAAGTTATTAGATTTTCACTCAAAGTAGAAAAGAAAGAAAAGATTATGCCCCCATTCATCACTCTCTAAATCCTATAAAGGACATCACCGAAGAGCTCGAGGGGACACAATATGCAAAAATCTCAATGTGAATCAGTAAGCATACAAGGAGATAAAATAAAGTGAAGAATAGATGGTTTTCATTTTTTTTTTTATGTTCGTTTGTGTTTGATTGCATTGTTGTAGATGCAAAATCCTTTCTGGAGAGGAGAAAGACAAACTGACTCAGATGTAGCTTCAAAGGACCCTAACTGGATATGACACGTCTGAGATATTGAGGACTGTAGGATATGACTTTGATTGCCCCCAAGTTTGATCATTGATAGGAGACAGATGATTTTGCTAATTGGTGTACAGACCGACTTAATTGAAACAAGGATATATACAGACTAAAGTAAACTAAAAGTTGGGAAAGACCAAGATTGCGCTGATAGATGGAGCGTTTTGAACAAGTGGCACCTGTTTGCTAGGTTTTCACTATCTTGGCAGAGATTCTATTTTTGCTACCAAGGTGCCCGTTTCCAAGTTTTCACCAAGGCACTTTTTCTTTTTCTCATTTTTTTGTATTTTTCATTTTTTCAATTTTTTTGTATTTTTACTCTTTTGATTTTTTTGTTTTTTTGAATCTTTTATTTTTTTTGTATTTTTCAAAATTTTCAATTTTTTTGGTATTTTTGAATCTTTTAATTATTTTTTTGTGAATCATCAAAGCGCCTATTGCTAGGTTTTCACCAAGATGTTCTTTTTTTTAAGGAATTTTTCTAATTTTTATGATTTTTTCAGGACAATTTACCATAGACTGAATGCCTTAAGCATAGAATTTCTTCAGATGGAGAATGTTGATTGGTTCTTGGAGTTGTTCTCCTTCAATCATTGAGAGTTGATAGGCTCTAGAGCCAAAAGTAGCAGTGATAACAAAGGGACCTAGCCAGTTGGGTTCAAACTTCCCCTTGCGTTCTCGATGTGATTGATTTTTAGGATTTTCTCTCAAGACTAGATCGCCAACCTAAAATTCTTTGTGTCTAACTTTTTTGTTGTATCCTCTAGACATTCTCTTCTGATATACTCTGAGATGATCATACGCTGCTTGTCTCTGCTCATCTAGTAGTTCAAGTTCTTACAACCTAGACACTTTGTAGTCATCATCAGTCACTAGACCATGCATTCTGATTCTTAGTGATGGGATTTCAACCTCAATAGGTAGTACCGCTTCATACCCATAAACTAAAGAAAATTGTGTAGCACCAGTAGGTGTTCTGATACTTGTTCTATAAGCCCAAAGACCTGGATTTATCATGAGATGCAAGTCTCTTCCTGTCTTGTTAACTGTCAGATGCAAGATTTTCAATAGATTATTGTTTGAAGCTTCTGCTTGTCCATTCCCTTGAGGATAGTAAATGGACGACCAATGTTGTGTAATCTTGAATTTTGAGCATAAGGAATCTAGGTCCTTGTTCTTGAATTGGCCACCATTATCTGTGACTATTGAATGTGGAATTCCATACCGACATATGAAGTCGTTCAAGATGAACATGGAAATTTTCTTGCCCGTTTGCTTGAGTCAAAGGGACTGCTTCTACCCATTTTGTGAAATAGTCTATAGTTGTGATGATATGGGTATATCCATTAGAAGAATGTGGATATATAGCACCGATGAGATCAAATGCCCATTGTTGATAAGGCCATTGTGTAGTAAAGGGAATCAGATCTCTCACTGGTGCATGAATTAAGTTACCATGTACTTGGCACTTTTGACAATTCTTAGCATACTTGATTACATCTTTTTCCATTTCAGGCCAATAGTACCCATCCCTAATAAGTTTTTGAGCTAGTGTTAAACCATTGGAATGTGATCCACATATACTGTCATGGACTTCCTCTAATGCACATTGAGACTCTTTGCATTCTAAATACCTAAGAAGCGTACCATCTAGACCTCATTTGTATAGATCATTACCAATGATGACATAATGTGATGTGTTTCAGATAAGGTATCATTTCTCATGGTAGTTGAAGGTATCAGGGATGATTTGATCATTAAGGTAGGAGTATATGTTTTTGTATTTGGAAGAATCATGACCAACAATGGTGTAGATCATGCGGGTTTTAGGGGAATCATATGCAGGGAATGACAATGCTTCCACCAGGAACTCATAACGTAGCTCATGTTTGGGCTACTGTAGTAGAGATGATAGTGTTTCCATAGCATCAACAACCTTATTCTCTGTTCTAGGGATTTTCTCAAATGTGATAGGTATGAAATATTTCTTTAGATCATCTACCATGCATTTGTATGGAACTAACTTTTCATCCTTCATTTGGTATACATCATTGACTTGATGGATAACTAGCTGTGAGTCCCCATGAACATGTAACTCTTTCACTCACCACTCAATTTCTATCTTCATACCATTAAGAAGGGCTTTGTATTCAACAATATTGTTCATACAAAGAAACTTGATTCAGAATGCTTTAGGTATTGAGTAGCCTTGTGGTGTTATGAACAATATGCCTGTTTTAGATCCATTTTGTGTGTAAGAGCCATCAAAGAATAACTGCCATGTTCTAGAAGAGAGATTCATGATAGAGGAATCTGGAAATTCCATTTGCATTGGTGTATCATCAAACATAGGTGCATCAACCAGCTGATCAGCAATGACTTGGCCCTTGATAGCTTTTCTTTCAACATATTCTATGTCAAATTCACTCAATAGCATCACCCATTTAGCTAATCTACCTATGAGGGAAGCTTTGCTTAGTAGGAACTTTGGTGGATCAATCTTAGCTATCAATTATGTTGTATGAGCTAACATGTAGTGTCTCAATTTATGTGATGCAAAGATCATAGCTAGACAAGCCTTTTCAATCATTGAATAGTTCTTCTCATATGCTACCAATGTTCTACTGATGTAGTATATAGCTCTCTCTTTCATGTTGTCATTATGTTGTGCTAGAAATGCCCCCAGTGATGTATTTGTAGTAGAGACATATAGAATCAACAACTTCCCTTGAATAGGAGGCATCAAGATAGGAGGGTTTGATAGATATTGCTTCAGGGTGTGTGTATGCTATACACCTTCATGAAATTAGGACTATTAACTAACAATTTAAAGAAAATACAATACAAATTTAAACTAGGAAATGCATTTAATATCCATAACATCTCATGGTTCTCTAATTAGATGTGGTAATTAGAGCTCTCAGCTTAATCTCCACTAGTGACACTTCTAAAATGAGAAAATATGATGCTACAATACTTAATCTAGCTCACAATGATCCATTATGCAAATGATAAATTGAAATGCTAATGCTAAATGCTCTCAATTGCTATCAAATGCTCATAAAATGCCTATAATAAAAATGCTTTGCTCTCTAATTCTCTTCTATATTATTTCTCTCAAAATGACTCTTATTTATAGTAAATTCCCAAGGGTAGGGGGTAGAGTGAAGTAATCATGATTTACCTTTGGTTGAGTCAAAAACTTTGTAATGTTTTTAAATGGGGGGACAATTTAAATGTTTGTCTCAAAGCTTTGGACAAAAGGACAAAATTGAGTGGATGAGATTCAAAGTTGAATTTGTGTTATTGAGATTCATTTATTTGAGTGATCCATGTTCTTTGTGTTCTCAATTCTCATTGGTTGCTCAATTTTTGTTGAAAGATATTAAGATTTATTAAATTCCATCAATTAATTAAATTAGCCATGTAGGGAATAGGTTCATTTTGATTTTTGATTTAAACAACTATACAATTAATTGATTAAAATCAATTATATAGTGTTTTTCATCCCTTTAAGCTTGTATTTAATTATTTAATGTCATTATTTAATTTTTTCTTTGATTTGATTAATTTTGTCCAACTTTGATTTAATAAATGTCCATTTAATGTGATTTGATCCTTTTTTGATGAGAATTTGTGCATTTTGATTATTTTGAGCCATTTTAATGATTTTAAAGCACTTCTCCATTTTTTAGTGTCTACAAATGCCCCTCTTTGAATTGATGTGCGAAGAACATTGATTCAAAAAAAATTTAAGTCTTGATCACTTTTAGGTCCTAATTAACCGATACATTGATATGCCATTGATATGATTGCTAGGTCCTGATATAAAATTGATTGATGTTTGATATGATATGCCTCTGATCTGATTTGATAGATGATATGTGCCCCACTGATAATAGTTCAAAAATTTTGATGCCCCAGATTCACTGATATTTGATGCCAATTTGATACTCTTATGATGCCCCCTCATAAATGAAAACATATTGATCGCTTGATTTGAAAAATTTGATGATGAAATTGATTGATTTATATTGATCCAATATGTTTTCATTTCTAAAAAACATTGATGATACTCTTGGTTCAACAAATGCCCCAATTTGATCGATATGCTGATATAGAAAAACCATGATTAATAAAATGTTGTTGATGTCTGTGGATGGATGATTGAACATCCAAGATAGCTAGGTCTGTTGTAGTTAAGCAAACAAGTGATTAGGATATCAGGATAATAGTACCAATGAATGTGATTTGTCAATATGATAGGATAGTAAAACTGATATGGGATAACTGATAGGTAGGTCACTGATTGGATTGATACTGATCATATTGGTCCCGTCTCACAATCAAGAGTTGGGAAACAATAAGTTGGTACTGATTGGTTTGATTGATTGACGTAAAATGATTCACTGATATAGAATACTAATATGATTCCCTTGATTTAAAAAATAGGCACATTTCTGTAAGATTTACATACAGTCCCTAGCTTCTTGGATATTAGATTTATGGATCTTCCTTGTTGTTGATTTTGTATCATGTTGATGTTTTATTGATCAGGACTTAGATGTATCATTTTGTTGATGACATTGTATCTTGATATATAGATTGTTGGATCTTTGATGTTATGAACATTGATATGATGATATGGACTTTCCTTAATTCCCCCTTTTTGATTGATCAAGATAATTAACTGAAACCCCTTTTCCCTTGGAAAAATAACTACAAACATGCACTTAATCTAACATGAAAATGCAATGCAATGCAACTAATTGTCACTAGCTTTTAGCAAATAAATGTCTTAGAGAAATATTTTCATCATTGAGCATTGTAGGAGTGAAAAGCAAGTACAACCATCACTGACCACATCATGATGATATGAATACCACTTTTAATCACTTTTTGGTAACCCCCTTTAGAAAACTAGTACAACCCTCACTAGTTGAATGACCAACTATGGGAGTATGAATACCGGTTTCAATGGATTCGATGTTGCAAACAAAGGTCAACCCTCCCCCCTATATGAAAGTCCTCGATGATTCTTAGATGACCATGTCAATAGATGAATTCACATAAGTTGTTGGATCTCCCTCAAGACAGTCACTCAAAGGCAAGAAAAATATCATGACTCCATCATCACCAATCTAGTCGAAACATCATCAATTAGCTAAAAAGATGTGATAAAAGTTAATTCAATAAAGATCATCAAAAGCTTCAAGTTTTTTGCAATGTATCAAGATTTTCAAAAATAATTTCCAAACATTCTGATCTTTTAAGTGTTGTCAATTTTTTTAATCCCAAATAATAAATTCAATGAAGGCTCAAGGATTAAGTTGGAGGATCCAAATACTCAGTTGTGAACAATGATATCTATCAAAGGTTCAACAAAAATCTCTTTCTTCTGAAGCTCTAATAAGTCCTTCCCTGATGTGATCAAATGTAGCACTATTGAATCCACTTGAGTTTAATGCATTGTGTCATGTGAATTGATGTTTGTTTGTTCAAATCTACTGATTAAGATCAAATGCCCCTAGTTGGATAGGAAAAATGTTGGACTTGGGCAAACTTCCAAAATATTACAAAAGCTCGGTTTATGCAAGATGCGGCTCAAAGCACTTTATGCTTTCCTTTTTACCAGCTCTCAAACAAGATCACACTGGTTTTCCCCCAATTCTAGAAATATATAGGACATGAATGATGGATTTGCAAGCTGATGGATTAGAGATGGAAAGGCCATGATGAATGAAGCATGTGAATGTGGCCCGTAGGACCATCTCCTCAAGAGTACCCAAGCTAAGGAAAAATGATATAGCAATGTGAAGCATGTTTTTGGATAAGCCATGGAAGTCAATGATGCAATGCTAGATAGCCTATAGGATAACGATCTTCTGTCATGAAAATGAGGGATCCAAAAGAAGTGGACATGTCAAGAAGTTCTTAATAACAATTTTTGTACTTTAAGTTCTTCATTTTGATCAAGACCAAGGGGTCAATTTGGGTAAGATGTGGATAAGATAAAATAATCAGGATAAAGTGGTGATGGAGTCTATGAAGGAATTTTTTGGGATTATGGAGAGACTGTCAAGGAATAATGAAGGTGAATTTGGTATAAGCAAGATCATGATAGGGTAACATGGATGCAACAAGTAAATAAGCTGATGGAAAGGATAACAGATGTCAAGATACTTAATGTTCATGGATGTGTTCAACCTTGCCAAGATTAAAGGTGAGAGAGGAAATATGGATGAAACTTGCCCCCAAGTGTGGAGTGTAAGAAGGAGGAATTATGCATGACACCTGTTTACCAGGTTTTCATCATGGTATTTTTTTCTCTTTACTTTTTCTACCCAGGTGCCTATTGCTAGGTTTTCACCAAGGCACTTTTTTTTTCTCTTTTTTTTTTTGTATTTTTCAATATTTTCCCAACATCGGGGTCTTTGGACAATACTCTTCTGAAAGGTATGCTATAATAAACCATGGGTATGGCTAGAATGCTCAAAGATATTGATAAGAGGGATGGAAGTATGGAAAGTAAGTATTGGAAAATGAATATGAGGATAAGAAGAAGGTATGTTGTAGATGAAAATGTTGGCAAGATCAACTTTGATACACACTTTGAAGAGTGGTGGAATGGTGGAGGAACAATAGGTGAAGGAGGTAAGGATCTTTTTGGGGTAGTGAATTTTGGGATATAGGAACCCAAATTAGACTTGGAAAGTGGAAGATGTTTGGAAGGAGATGGAATGGAAGCCTTTGGAAGATTGAATGTCAATTTTGATTTTTCTTTTGTGTGCAAGTCTTTCAACAGTGACTTGGGAATCCACATAGTCTTTGATTTTCCTTTCTTTTGTGATGCTTTTGAATGCATTTCTTCAACGAGGGATTTAGGAACCCACATTTTATTTGATTTTTCATTTTTCTTGATGGACATTTGTGACCTTTTGGATATTTCATTTTTATTTTCATTCACATGTCGATTTGATGGGACATTGTGATTTTTATACACATATGGATTCTTGGATTTATGATTTTTATGTTGCACATCAAAATTGCTTCCAAAAGACTTAGGAATTGTGGATGAATAGGAATAATATGGAGGGTTCATATGGATTGGTGTTTGGTTATTCTTCAAGTATGTGTGCCTTCGTTGATCTTGATACATGGTAGGGTAAGTGAATGGAGAACTAGGGATGATAGGAATGGAGGATGGAGGAATATATGGACCTAATAGGGATGGAAGGGATGGAAACTTTTATTTTGGGACGTAGGAACTCAAGATGGATTTGGAGGATAGTGAAGGCATATGATTGCATTTGAATGGAGGGATATAAGGTGTGAAAGGGATATCAACATCTTTGAAAGGAGCTGCATTGCCAAGGTTATCATCTTTAAGATTTATCTTTATGCCAATAGGCTCATGAATAGCTTTGATAGGAACACATTTGATATGATCAATTGAATCTTGAAGGGATTTATTATCATGCAAGGAATTTGGAAGAATGATGGTTTCTTGAGGTGACCCTGGAGGATTATGACAAGGAAATGATAGGATACTTTGATCTTGACAAGGATCTTTGAATGGTGTAGATAGGGTATTTTTCTCTTGATTTTCAATATGCTCATTGGAAATTATGGAAGGGATATATTGATCTTTCTTGGTAAGTGGAGAAAATATGGAACTTGGAAGGATATTTGGTTCTTGGAATGGAAGGATATCATCTTGGAAGACATGAAAGGATGCAAGGGGATCATCACAGGGTTCTATGGATATGGGACCTTCATCAAATATGGGAGGGGATTGTATATAATCTTGATCTTGATCTTTATCAACATTTGTTTCTTTTCTCTTTGGATTATCCTCTTGACATGGAGCCACTTCTAAGGACAAGGTAGATGTTTGGATATGTGTGGGGGATGTTTGGAGGAATGATATAGGATCCTTTTGAATGGGTATAATAGGCATTGAATCACATGAATCTTTGAGGTCCAAGATCTTTGAAGCATGGAAATGATCTGCAGCAAGATGTAAGTTAGCTTGGGTTTCTTTTAGAGGTATCCCTTGAGGGTAGACATAGTCAACGTGAAAAGTGTCACCATTAGGATCACTCTTTGATGGAGGAATTTTGGATAGTTGTGAAGCTTTGTGAGATGAATGAAAGATGAATAGAGTACAAGCTATGGGAGAAACCTTGCTAGATAGAGGTTTATGCATTAGATCTTGCTTGAGAGTGGTACTTTTCTCTTCATACTCTTTATTATCTTGATCAAAAATAGGATGATCATGAAATTTCCCTTGATCCAAGATAGGTTTGTTGCTCTTAAATGTTTCTTTTTGTGAGGAAGATGAAGATATAGATGGACCATCATCATAAAGAAAAGGACACATTGATTTTAATGATGGCTTTTTAGATGATGTATCTTTTTGTTTTTCCTCATTCTCCTTCAAGGTTGATGTGTCAAAATCATGAGGAAGCTTAGCTCCTGATTGAGCTAACTTTATGAAATATGCTTCTTTATCCCTATTCATAATTAATCCCATTATTTCCATAAACATGGGATCTTGGATTGCTTCTAAAACTTCTTCTTTAGACACCTCATCATTTTGATTCCAATGGTGATTTTGATCTTGATTTCAATAATTATGCTCCATAATAGGATTGATTCATTTCTCAAATAGTTCCATCATTATAAATATTTTTTAGGAATATGATCTATTTGTTGCACTGATAAGGAATATCTCCGAAAAGGGTATCCGAAAATGATTTCAAAATCTTTCCAAACCTTCAGGAGATGTTCACTATTTGCCCTTCTTTGTTTCTGGGCATCACTTGCCAGTGTGTAGGTGTGACTTAACAATTAGTACGCGGTTACTAGAATATTCTCAGGTGTCACTCTATAGTTGAGCAGGCGGCTTTTGCCTATTGGTAGGCGTGATTCAAATTTTTCCAGGCATTACTTAAACTATTACAGGCGTGACTTTATTGTTTCTAGGCATCTTTTTACAAATCACAGGGGTAATTTCTCTGTGCACAGGCAATTTTTCTCTTTGTGTAGGTGGCACTTTATAGACCAGGTTGTAAATTTCAAATTTTAAAAATTGTAAGATCAGGTTTATAGAATTTTCTTGCTTGAAAATGAAGTACAAATGCAACACACACATCAAATTTGCACCATGTCCCTAAAACCACACTAAAAGTGTATTTTCTCAATCATTTTTCACAAGTATTGAACAAGAAAGTCTTCCAAGCAATCTACCTATAGTCAAATTTGGCTTTTTTTAAACACGTTTGGCTCTACAAGGCATCTTACTACTTATCATGATTTAATGAATATTTCCATTCTAAATCATGTCAAGCTCTTTTTCCCACTTGCAGGCTTCCCACACGCATTAAAGCATGATTTGGTGCAATCCAAAAGGACTACTAGAGGAAGTGAAGAAACTTGCACATAACCTAGTCACTCTCCTATTAAGGAAGAGTGTATTTTTTTATAGTGGGTTGGATAGTACCACGGCTAAAGTGATTGTCTCCCACTTGGGTCATTCCCTCTCACCATCCTCATAAGTAAAATTTTGGGAGGCAGGCCCTCTATTGCTCTATTTTAACTAGCATGTATAGAAAAGAAAGAAATTGAACTTAGTCCAACAAGTTTGGGAATTTGATTCACTTAAAAAGTGAAGAGCATATCCATGTTGTTGTTCTTTATTCCAAACACTTTAAACAACAATTGTTCTTTTTCAATCTCTTGGTAAAGAGATTCTTATAATTGAAGTGTTTGGTTAATTCCTTATTTCTATTAAGCTAGATCTAATGAAAGCCACAATTTAAGAAAATGCAAGCTTGATTTGATGAATACCTCTCTTTTGTAGCTAGCAAAGGCTAGGCGCTTTTATGAGATTTTTGGCTTTTTAATTTTCTCACTCACCTAGTGGCGATCGTTCCCACTCCCTCCTCCAACAGGTTAGTCCAACAAAGCCATACAAAATGAGGGAAACAAAAAGGAACAAAGTGCAATTGCCATTAAGTGTTTTTGACAAGATTTTTCAAAGAAATTTCAACAACTTAATGCAAGCAATTTTAATCCAAAGTAGGGAATTTATTCTTATAAGCATACAAAACTTTAATGTAATGAGCATACAATTTTTCTTCTAATCCCAAACTTTCAAGAATTAAAGCACTATGAATTTCCTTTTGAAGTTTTATTTGGGTTCTTACCTCTTTGCTTCCTTGTGTGAATCTGCTCTCTGGTTTTCAAACTTTCCTGTGTTTGCTCATCTGCGGGAAAAACATAGACAGAGAGTTAGAAAACTGAATTTAATAATCTGACAGAAAATTTAAGCAAAAAAAATTAGGCATCATTAGTCAGCTAATACGCGTGATTTAAGGATTAGCAGGTGTAACTTTAAAAATAGTAGGCGTCACTTTCCAGTGACACAGGCAACATTTAAAGTTTGTTAGGCATAACACTTTAATTATTAGGTGTGAAAAGTAATGTAAATTATGTCAGATAAGCTATTTAAAGTAGCAATTAACAAATACTAGATGTTGGTAAAGAGATACTAGGTGTGACAATTTTTCATAAATTACGTCATAAAGCTTGTCACAGGCAATAAAAGACAGTGAATAAGTGGTACTTCTCAAGTCTCAGGGATCACTTTACTATCTCAGGTGCATCAATTTATCTCACAGGCATCACACTTTATCTATCAAGCATCAGTTAATTGCTGGTAAGTGTCAGAATAGTGATCACATGCGTCATTTAATCCTTCATACGCATCATTTCCCCTATTTCCTGCAAAAATTCACGGAAAAGTGATAACAAAAACACACAAAAACCTGATGAAAATGTTAGAAATGAGGCTTAGAGCCCCACGTTGGGCACCATTTGTGTGTGTATGCTATACACCTTCATGAAATTAGGACTATTAACTAACAATTTAAAGAAAATACAATACAAATTTAAACTAAGAAATGCATTTAATATCCATAACATCTCATGGTTCTCTAATTAAATATTGTAAGTAGAGCTCTCAACTTAATCTCCACTAGTGACACTTCTAAAATGAGAAAATATGATGCTACAATGATTAATCTAGCTCACAATGATCCATTATGCAAATGATAAATTGAAATGCTAATGCTAAATCCTCTCAATTGCTATCAAATGCTCATAAAATGCCTATAATAACAGTGCTTTTCTCTCTAATTCTCTTCTATATTATTGCTCTCAAAATGACTCTTATTTATAGTAAATTCCCAAGGGTAGGGGGTAGAGTGAAGTAATCATGATTTACCTTTGGTTGAGTCAAAAACTTTGCAATATTTTTAAATGGGGGGGACAATTTAAATGTTTGTCTCAAAGCTTTGGACAAAAGGACAAAATTGAGTGGATCAGATTCAAAATTGAATTTGTGTGATTGAGATTCATTTATTTTGAGTGATCCATGTGCTTTGTGTTCTCAAATCTCATTGGTTGCTCAATTTTTGTTGAAAGATATTAAGATTTATTAAATTCCATCAATTAATTAAATTAGCCATGTAGGGAATAGGTTCATTTTGATTTTTGATTTAAACAACTATACAATTAATTGATTAAAATCAATTATATAGTATTTTTTGTCCCTTTAAGCTTGTATTTAATTATTTAATGTCATTATTTAATTTTTTCTTTGATTTGATTGATTTTGTCCAACTTTGATTTAATAAATGTCCATTTAATGTGATTTGATCCTTTTTTGATGAGAATTTGTGCATTTTGATTATTTTGAGCCATTTTAATGATTTTAAAGCACTTGTCCATTCTTGAGTGTCTACAAGAATTAGTGGCTTCCCTTGAATAGGAGGCATCAAGATAGGAGGGTTTGATAGATATTGCTTGATGTGGTTGAAATTCTTCTCACATTCTTTATTCCATGCAAAAGTCACACCTTTATGTAATTTTTTTGTAAAAGGCTGTGATAAGTTTGCCAACTGAGATATGAAATGCCTGATAGATTGCACTCTCCCTTATAGAGTTCTCATTTGACTGATATTTTTGGGAGGTTGCATCTCCATTATAGCTTTAACTTTAGCAAGATCTACTTCAATGCCCTTCTTTGAAACAATGTAGCCTAGGAGCTTTCCAGAAGTGACACCAAAAGCACACTTTTTAGGATTCAGTCCAAGACTAAACTTCTCCATTCTATCTAGTATTTTTCTCATGTCATTCAGATGTTCAGATCTTATCATTTATTTAGCCAAGGTGTCATCAACATAATCCTCCATATTTTGATGTATCATGTCATGGAAAATAGATGTCATGGCTCGTTGATAAGTAGCACCTGCATTTTTGAGACCAAATGGTATGACATTCCAACAGAAAGTACCCCATGCACATGTGAAAGCAGTTTTCTCTTGATCCTCTAGAGAAATTTTGATTTGGTTATATCCAGAGAGACCATCTATTAAGGAATACATCTCAAAACCCGCAGTCATGTCCACTATCATGTCAATGTTAGGTAGCGGAAAATCATCCTTAGGACATTCTTTGTTCACATCTCTGAAATCTATGCACACTCTAATAGATTTATTTGGTTTGGAAACTAGAAAAATGTTTGATATCCATTCAGCATAGTCGATAACTTGGATGAATCTAGCTTTTAGTAATTTTTCAAGTTCAGCTTTGACAAGAAGTGCTACATGTGGATGCATCTTGCGCGATTTCTGTTTGACAAGTTTCACTCCTAGAGCTATAGAGATGTGGTGCATTATAAGATCAGGATCCAATCCTGGCATATCTGAATACTTCCATTCGAAGTTGATTTTCTTTTATGTTAGGAAGGTGGTGAATTCTTGTTTCTCTTCCTCTGATAGAGATTGTGCTACATGAATCAGTTGTGGTTCCTCTATTGTACCCAAGTTTATAGATTGAGTGGGCTCAATCAACACTGGAGATCTGTCATGTAAAAGACTTAGAAGGACATCAAATATCTCATCCTTAGGCACCTTAGAGAGGCTTTCACCTTCAAATACATCTTTTATATTTACTATTTTAGGTTCTCAGACTGCCACAAAGTGGTTTTCACCCTCAGAACTCTTTTTCTTTTTACTCTTAGTCTTTTGACTAAGATATTTGATATCTGACTCCGTCATGATAATGCTCAGTTCACTAATGGAAGTCATCATAGGTTCAATGACATTGAGATAGCATGCAAGGGCATAGTCTGATTTGAAGGTATAGATGTCTTGGTTTGGATTTTTGAACATTTGGTTGATTAGCTCTAGATGTTGGATAGTAAGCTCTGGAAGGGATTGGCTAATCATATTAACGCATATAGTATTGGCAACATTGGCAATGATCTAACTCATGAAATCAAAGGTGATACTACTACTTGAGATGGTCAGTTCATTAAGAGTTTCAACGTCATTATTGGATTTCTCTTTAGGAGTAGGTGGATCAGACTCCTTAAGTTCTCTACTTTTCTCTAGACTTACATTGGGTGTAGGTGTTAGGAATAGTCCCAAGAGATAACTAAGAGGGGGGGCGAATCAGTTATCTACAAATTTCAATTCTTTATCCAATTAAGTATACTTAAACATAAGCATAAACACAATGAAAGAATACTTGAACACAACACCAATATTTTGGTTACGGGGAAACCCAAATAGGTAAAAACCACGGTGGGACTTGATACCAACTAATATTCTGTACTAGTGTATAATGATCCTTGTTAGAAGATCCTTTACCTTGTTAGGAGTAGCTTTACAATATATTAAGTACAATAGACCTGATCAAGGGTCATACCCTGTTAGGAGTCTTTTACAATTGTCCCTGTTAGGGGAGAGGACACACTATTCGAGAGCTCACTGCTCAAATGGGCGAAGGCTACAACCTTCTAAATAATAGATACACACTATATCTAGATCTTGGTGAATTGCACTTTGACCTACTATCTGGATCAGTTCCAATGAATAGCATAAGTACTTTACTTGGTCACATAGACCTTCTTCTGATGGCTCAACACTTCGCACACTCTTCTCTGCTCTGCTTAATCAACCATGAACCATACTCAAGCCATAAAAAATGACTGCCTATAAATATCTTTCCTCCAAATGATATAATCAAGTCGGCCTATTAGAACCACCTTGAAATCATATTAGAAAAACTATAACAAACTCAAATAAACATTTTGTCGGCTCTACTATGCACGCAACTCATTCTGGGACCTGTCTAATAAAATAATTGTAGACACACGCAACACATTGTTAGCTCTACCAAAACAACTGGAACTTTCAATGTAGGCTGAATTAACTTATGTGCTCTTAATCAAACATCAATAATACTTCTCCAAGCTTAACTCCAAGGGTACATACCCTCAAGAGAGGCACAACTCAAGAACCAATAAAATCTCTGTCAGCTCTTCTGAACAAACACAGGAAACTGCTACTGGCAATTAGTGACTACATAACTTTACTTTCATTCATCATCAAACTATGCGTCCATAACTAAAATATCAATAACATGTCTTCAACATATATCCAAGCACACAAGGCTCCATGATAACTATACGGACAACCATATATAGAATATTGTCTGTTACTCTATCAGGAACACTGCTGACACTAGTTGCTATATAACTGTCTGTACTAATAGTTAACCTCTGTGCCCATGATATCATGTTGATGTCATGTCCATGCTACATATACTAAAATCTTACTGCATAAGACTTCCATGCATGTTACTTTTCATATGTTGTCATCAATGACAAACATACAGTCAGTACTAGCCTACTGGCAAATCTCCAATGATCTCCCCCTTTGGCATTAACGGCAACATGTGAAATGAAAAACCACCACCAACCCAAATGAACATTTCTTTAATAACATTCTCCATTTCCTCTTCAAAACTCCCCCAAAGATGAATCCTCCATCTGCTGCAATATTTTCTAACATTCTCCATTTCCTCAATTGTACTCCTATCATAACTGAATGCTACTCCCCCTTAATCTATTACTCCTCTTTTTACTTCTATTTTTCATGACTCTATATATACTCCCCCTTTGACATCAATGGAAAAGGGTGCCATTCATCGTAAGCACTGGTACTACTCCTGAGGTAGAGTAGTCAACCTTCCACTAGTCCTGGAGGACTAATGTCTTTCCTTCTTTCTTCTAAGTAGAATCAGGGAAGGGAATTACTCCCAACTTATCCCTGAGATACTCAAAAGTATCCTTAGGCAAGGGCTTTGTGAATATATCTGCCAACTGATCTTTAGTACTCACATAGTCTAACTTGACTTCTTTCTCTACCACTTTCTCTCTTAGGAAGTGATACTTGATCTCAATGTGCTTTTTCTATGCATGCATCATAGGGTTCTTTGACATATTGATAGTGCTAGTGTTATCATAGTGAATAACAATAGGATAATCAATCTGAATTCAAAAATCCTTTATCATCTACTTGATCCAAACAATTGTAGAACAATTCAACACTGCTACAACATACTCTACTTCTGCTATTGAATGAGAAATAAAATTTTGTTTCTTGCTTGTCCAAGTGACAAGTCTATCACCAAGAAACACTACTCCACCTAAAGTACTCTTTCTGTCATCAACACATCCTACCCAATCTGCATCAGTGTACACATGAAGCTCAACATTTTCTGAATTAGGATACCATAGACCATAATCTGTAGTGCCCTACAAGTATCTAAATAGTCTCTTTACTACCATGAGGTGACTTTGTTTAGGTTCTGCTGCAAATCTTCCAACTATGCCAACCGGATTGGAGATATCAGGTCTAGTCTGAGTAAGATATATGAGTTTACCAATCATAGACTTATACAATGTTATATCTACTGCTGGTGAGTCATCTTCTTTTTTAAGCTTGCATCCAGTGATCATAGGGGTTCCTACTAGCTTGCAATCATCCATCTTGAATTTCTTTAGTATCTCTTTCACATACTTTGACTGATTAAAAAAAATTCCTTTTTCTGTCTGTTGCACATTTAGTCCCAAAAGTATTTGATAGGACCAATCATACTCATCTCAAATTCATTTTGCATCTCCTTAGCAATTCCAGCACTAAGTTTATCATTACCTCCAAAGATAATGTCATCAACAAATATAGCTACAAGTAACAGACCTTCAGATGTATCTCTAATGAATAGATTACAATCTGCTGCTCCTTTCTTGAATCCAATCTTGGTTAAGTATCCATCTAGTCTCTCATACCATACTCTAGGGGCTTGCTTAAGTCCATAGAGGGCCTTCTTCAATCTGCATACCATATCAGGTCTATCTGATAAGCTGAATCCTTTCAGTTGCTCAATGTATACTTCTTATTTCAAATCTCCATTCAGGAATGCTGACTTGACATCCATCTGATAGACTTTGAAGTTTTTGACTGTAGCATAGGCTAAAAACAAATTAATGGATTCTAATATGCTCACAGGTGAAAATGTGTCTAAATAATCAATGCCTTCTCTTTGCACATATCCCTTACATACTAATATTTCTTTGTTTCTTACTACTGTACCATCTTCATTCATCTTATTTCTGAATATCCACTTTGTTCCTATCACATTCTTATTACTAGCTCTTGGGACCAGTTCCCAAGTATCATTTTTAATAATCTGATCAAGTTATTCTTTCATAGCACCATGCCAATCTGAATCATTACAAGCATCTTCAACACTTAAAGTTTCAATCTAAGATAGTTAACATACCGCTTCATTGCTAGCTATGTTCTTTTCTTGTGACCTTGTTAAGACTTTGCCACTCTGATCTCCAATGATGTTTTCCTTGGAATGATTTCTTGAAGTAAACTTTGGAACTTTAGGTGATGCTGACTCATCAGCCTTAGAAGCATTTTCTTCACTTGTCATAGGGTCATTGAATAACACATCAATACTGTCAAACATTTCCTCAATAACTGTCTCACTAGTGGAGGGTCTAGGTTCTTCTTCAATCATGGCTGAGTAATCATGATATCTTTCTTGAATCATAAACTTTTCATGAATCTTTACATGAGCACTTTCAATGATCTTTTTCAATCTTAAATTGAAACATCTATAAGCTTTACTTTTAGTAGAGTAACCAAGAAACATGCCTTCATCACTTCTTGCATCAAACTTTCCTACTACTTCATCCCTCTTGATGTAGCACTTGCTTCCAAAGATTCTGAAGTATTTTACTATGGGAACATTACCAAACCATAGCTCATATGGTGTTTTGTCAACACTTGGCCTCAATTGAATTCTATTGATGGTATAGACTATTGTATTGACCACATCTCTCCAATAGGTGTGTGAAACTTTTCCTTCTATCATAATGGTGCACGTTGTATCAAGAATGATTCTATTCCTTCTCTCTGCAATTCCATTCTGTTGAGGGGTTCTAGGTGCACTTAACTATTGTACACACAAAATAGTGCACTTCTATGAATCATTACATTCAAGAACACTCAAGAATGAGGTCTCAAAAATCAATCCATAGCTCCCTAAGCATGGAGTCACAAGGATAGTTTGAATATTGCTCTCACCTAGAGCTATTAGGCCTATAACCTTGCTAGTAAACCACACTATGAGAGATTCAAATGAAGACAAGGGAAAGAATGCCAATATCCCCAAGAATCAAATGAAATGCAATGCAAGTAAGTTAAGAATGGGGATGAAAATATGCAAGCTATGCTATGAAAATGAAAGTATAATCTAAACTATGAAATGGAAATAGCAAGTGTTACAATCCTTCCTATTAAACTAGATGAGTTATTCTAAAGCATGAAAGGAAATCTAAACTATGAAAGCATGAAATATGAAGCTAGTATGCAAGAATGAAAACTAAACTATGAAGCAATGAAGAAAGCCAAGATGTGATGCAACAATGATTTCCAAAAAGCTTCAAAGTCTTCAAGAATTCCTGCAGTGTAAAGTTAGCATAAAAGTGAATGACATAGAATGAGGAAGAGAGCTCTTCTTTTATAGGAAATGAGGAGAAATGGACCATGGAGATTAAGAGGCAAAAGTCTTAATCAAGGGTGGAGCTTGAAAGAGGAGAAATCCATGTGCACAAATATCCTCCAATGAGAAAATAAGAGTTGACTTTTGTGTCCATATGAGACAAAAAGTGCTTTTTCCCCTTTTATAAAATAGGAATAATGCTTTATTTGTGCAACTTAGGATAAGAGGAAAAGTGGGGGCTTTTTATTTATTAAAAGAGGAGGAAATATTCCTTTTAATCAAATAAAGAATTAGGATAAAATGGTTAGCCCAAGGAATAATCGAATATGATGAAATATGACTTGATCAAGGAAATTGATATATTTGGAAAATGCTGATTTTTGAAAATATTGATTCAGGGATTTGATAAATTGCTAAATGGGGGCCCAAAGTCTAGGTGACCATTTTAGGGTGCATACATTTGCCCCTCTTTGACTAATGTGTGATCATTCTGGGAACACATGTGGTCAAAGAAGAATTGAAATGTGAGATCAATTTGGGATCACAAAACAATCCAGACGTGTGATCATTCTGGGAACATGCCAGGAAAAAAATAAACCGGCTGAAAGACAAGACCAACACCATTGCTATTAAGTGATAGTCAAGTCTGAAATCAAAAGACAAGATTAACACTATTTCTGTTAAGTGATAATCAAGTCTGAAAATAAGAGATAAGAATCAAAAGACAAGATCAACACCGTTGCTTTTAAGTGATAATCAAGTCTCAAAATAAGAATCTCAAGCTGAGTTGAATGATAAAGCTGAATCAAAGATTAAAGCTAATAGGTATTGCCCCCTCAGAATTGAAATTGAAATCAGGTAGAGGAGAAATAGTAAACTGATAAACTTGATCAAACTGATAAACTTGATCAAGTCACTAGAAATCATGATCAAAGATGAAAAGATGATAGGATAACCATCAAGCAGTGAAGACATGCCCCAGTTTGACTGAAAAAGATATAGGATAAAGATAAAGAAAACCTCAGAGAGATGAAGTGAATGAAGGTGAATGATAGACTAGGAGTTTGAAAGAGATGGGGGTGAAGAAATGAAGATGCCCTAGTGAAGATCGAAGGATCAGGCCTCAAACGGTCAGCCAACTGTGCAAAAGAGGGAGAAAATTTTGAAATGCAATTTTGATTATCAAGATTAACTCGGATTTCAGTTTCGATCCCAAAATGAAGAGAAAATGATGTGATATGAAAGACAAGAAGTGAAAGATATGACTAGGAAGAAGCAAAAGGTGAGCGTAGTTGATCGACAGGTCCATGAAAGATGAAAGGAGAGCTCTCTCCATATGCAAGATGCAAAACTAACTAACATGAACCTAAAAATTCAAGTTATTATGAAAAGTGGTTTACTTGCAAGGTCACAAAGCTAATAGACATCTAATAATCATCATCGAGCATTATTGGTAGCATCACAAGATCATACAATGCACACTAGTATAACTATGTGAATCTGAATATGATCTATATCAAATGGGTATGTGGAAATCTCACCTAGGCACCAAAGACATATAGGTCAAGATGACTAGTGCAGTGAGGTTCCCTAAGTTTAGTATAGCAAGATTATACTCGCATCGAGACACAAGGAAAGTCAAGATGGCTAGAAGTATGCACTCACAAAAATAGTCAAGGATAATACCTTGTAGGTCCTAAGTATCAAGTGAATCAAGCATAAATGATAATGATAGTTAGGACCAACAAAATATACCCACAAGAAAATAAAGAAATAAAACATGTTCTCATTCCCTCAGTCTTCTAGCTATGCATCATCGAAGACTATCATAGGGAGATAACACTCATCAAAGAAATCATCATAGATAGCACACAAAGAAAACAAAGTCAATCAAGTTTCAGTGAGTTGAGTGTTTAAGTGTGTGTGTGTGTAGGTCATATAGTCAAACTTTGAGTATCACATCTGCTTAGTGAGAAATGTCACATCATACTAGACTATGGGTAGGATATCTGATAAGTGTTAAGAAACAACTGACGCAAGGGTAGTGTTGAAAAACACCATTTTTGAAATGTCCTGAAGACCAATGCATCCGAAAGGACCAAAGCTAATACAGTTATGCCCCCTAGACAAAGACAAAGACCAATTCCAAACCAAGGCAACAAGGTCAAGTCATGATGGAGAATGGCTAAGTGTCGAGGACGCATGCTAAAAGACAGGGGTGCAAAGGCCTCAAGTAGCGCCTGTTTCCAGGTTTTCACCAATTGGAGATTTTTTGATTTTTTAATTTTTTTGTATTTTTTCTACCAAGGCGCCTGTTTCTAGGTTTTCACCAAGGCACTTTTTCTATTTTTTTGAATTTTTTGAATTTTTTGAATTTTTTTATTTTTTTGTATTTTTTCAGGACTTTATATGCTTTTTAGGATTTTTTCAGCATCATATGTGAATTTATTTTTTTGGAATTTTTTTAGGATCAATAAATATGTACAAAGGATGCCCCCAGACAGAATAGGCATCATGGATAGAACTTCTTGAGGTGCAAAACATTGATAGGGTCAGGGAGCTATTCCCCCTGTTCATTAGATAGCAAGTAAGCACCTGTCCCAAAAGTAGTAGTAATGACATATGGCCCAAGCCAATTAGGTTCAAACTTACCCTTTTGCTCTCTATTTTTTTGGTTCTTAGGATTCTCTCACAAAACAAGATCACCTACTTGAAACTCTCTAGGGCGAACCTTCTTATTGAATGTTTTGGACATACACTTTTGGTAAACTCTCATGTGATCAAAAGATGCTTTGTGTTTTTCATCAAGAAGTTCCAACTCTTGTAACCTCATGGCATGGTAATCCTCATTTGTAATCAAACCTTTGAGAGAGACTCTAAGTGAAGGAATCTCAACTTCTAAAGGTAATGTTGCTTCAGCACCATAAGTGAGGGCAAAAGGAGTAGCCCTTGTGGGAGTACGTATACTCGTTCTATAAGCCCATAAGGCTATATTGATCTGTAGGTGCTAGTCTCTACCATTCTTGTGAATTGTTCTATGGAGAATCTTAAGAATGGTTTTATTTGAAGCTTCTGCTTGTCCATTTCCTTGCGAGAAGTAAATGGAGGACCAATGTTGTTTTATCTTGAATTTCTTGCAGAGGTGTGTAAGGTCCTTATTTTTGAACTGACCTCCATTGTCAATGATTATCTCAGAAGGTATCCCAAATTTACAAATGATGTGATTCAATATGAACAAAGAGATTGTCTTTCTTGAAGCAACAGATAGTGGAATGGCTTCTACCCATTTGGTAAAGTAGTCAGTAGCACCAATAATGAATTTATGTCCACCTGATGAGTTGGGATGAATCTACCCAATAAGGTCAAAGGCCTAGCACTGAAATGACCAATGAGAAATAGAAGGAATAAGCTCCCTACCTAGAGCATGAATCAGGTTCCCATGTTTTTGACACTTTTCACAAGATTTGGCAAAAGCTATAGCATCCATCTGCATTGTGGGCCAATAGTACCCCGCCCTAAGAAACCTTCAGGCCATGGCAAGACCATTGGAATGTCCTCCACAAATGCCCTCGTGAATGTCAACTAACACTCGGCCAGACTCATCCTTTTCCAAGCACCTAAGAAGTGTCCCATCTAAACCCCTCCTATACAAATCACCAGAGATAAGGGTATGGTGAGAGGCGTTACGGACAAGGTTTCTTCTTTCAGAGTGATTAAATGTTTTGGGGATGATGCCATCATGGAGATATGAGTAAATGGCACCATAGCAGGATGACTCATGACTAACCAAGGTACAGATGACATGGCTTTCTGAGGAGTCAAAAATGGGGTGACGTAGCTCTTCCACCAGGAATTCATATCTAGATTCATGTTTCTCTAGCTGAAGAATGGAAGCCAATGTAGCCATAGCATCGGCTGCTTTGTTCTCTGCTCTAGGGATTTTTTGAAATGTAACAAAAGTGAAGTATCAGCATAATGAATCAACCATCTTCTTATAGGGTATTAGTTTTTCATCCTTTGTTTGATATTCTTTGTTAACTTGGTTGATTATCAATTGTGAATCCCCATAGATATGCAGCTCTGTAATTCCCCATTCCATGGCCATTTTCAATCCATTGGTTAAGGTCTCATATTCAGCAATGTTGTTTGTGCATGGGAACAATAATTTATAGGATTTGGGAATAGTACACCCATGAGGGGAGATAAACAACACTCCAGCTCCTGAACCATTGTGCATGAAAGAGCCATCAAAGAACATCTTCCATGTTCTTGTAGTCATGTACATGATGTACTCATCTAAAAATTCAACGTGAATGGGCATACTATCTTGAATGGGAAAATCAGCCAATTGATCAGCGATAGCTTGTCCTTTTATATCTTTACGCTCGACATACTCAATGTCAAATTTAGAAAGAATCAGCATCCATTTAGCAAGTCTACCCATGAGAGAAACCTTGCCGAGAAAATACTTAAGAGGATCAATTTTGGCTATCAAGTGTATTGTATGTGCAAGCATGTAATGTCACAACTTTTGGGAAGCAAACACCACAGCAAGACAAGACTTTTCAATACTAGTATAATTGACCTCATAGGAAACAAGTATGCGGCTGATGTAATAGATAGCTCTTTCTTTTCTTGTATCATCAAGTTGAGCCAATAATGCCCCCAGGGAAGATTCTATTGTGGAAACATACAAGATGAGTGGTTTCCCTAGAATAGGAGGCATTAAGATGGGAGGATTAGCCAAGTACTGTTTGATATGATCCATGCTCTTCTGGCAATCCTCATTCCAGACACATTTAACCCCTTTGTGTAATGTCTTGTTAAAGGGTTGAGCTCTATCTGCTAATTGTGAAATAAACCTCCTGATAGACTGAAGGCGTCCCTAAAGACTCCTCATTTGACTGATGTTTTTGGGAGGTGGCATATCCAATATTGCTTGAACATTTTTGGGATCCACCTCTATTCCTTTAGCTGAAATAATGAATCCTAGAAGTTTACCAGAGGTGACTCCAAATGTGCACTTTTTGGGATTCAATCTCAATTGAAACTATTCCATATGATTTAAAATGACTTCTAGATCTTTGAGGTGTGTATTCCTTTTTTTGGATTTTGGTAGGGTGTCATCCACATAGTCTTCCATGTTCTTATACATCATGTAATGGAATATAGTGGTCATAGCTCTTTGATAAGTAGCTCCTGCATTCTTTAATCCAAATGGCATGACATTCCAACAATAGGTTCCCCACGCACAAGTGAATGCTGTCTTTTCCTGATCTTTAGGAGCTATCTTAATTTGATTGTAACCAGAAAATCCATCCATCAAAGAGTAGATCTCATATCCCACTATCATGTCCACTATCATATCTATGTTTGGGAGTGGAAAATCATCCTTTGGGAAAGCTTTCTTAAGATCTCTAAAATCTATGCAGACATGAATAGACCCGTCATGTTTTGAAACTGGGACAATATTGGAAATCCATTCAACATAATCAATGGCTCTGATAAATCCTGCACTTAAGAGTTTCTCTAGTTCAGCTTTGATGAGTAGAGCTATATGAGGATGCATTTTCCTCAACTTCTATTTTATTGGTTTAATGCCTGGAGCTATGGACAAATGATGCATAATAAGACTAGTGTCCAACCCTGGCATGTCTAAGTATGTCCAAGCAAAATTGATCTTCTTTTTTTGTAGGAACTTAGCATATGCCTCTTTTTCTTGTGGTGATAGAGATTGAGCTAAATGTACAATTTGTGAAGCCTCCTTTGTATTCAGATTGATTGATTGTTTAGGCTCAATAAGAACTGATGACTTGTCTTGAAAATAGCTGGGAAGATTATCAAGTATCCCATCCTTAGGTGCCTTGCAGAGGTTTTCACCTTCGGATACATCCTTTATTTTTACTTTTTTGGGTTCTAACACCGCCACATAGTGGTTTTCACCATCAGAACCATTATTCTTTTTTTCTTTTCTTTTTATTTTGTGAATGAGGTACTTGATATCTGGTTCAATCATACTTGTAGTTGGTTCACTGGTGGAAGAGACTACAGGCTCAAGGGCATTCAAGAAGCATGCTATCTCGTAGTCATTCTGGAAGGTTGGGAGCTGAGGCTCTTGATAGTGTTGAGGCCAGTTAATGAGGTCATAGTGAACAAGGGGTAGATTAATGGTAGGTTCAATGTTATTGGTATGAAAGGTGTCATCTCTAGTGACTGCAAAGTTAGGATCTATCAAGTATCCCTCTAAGGTACCCAAATCAAGATTTACCTTACCGAATGAAGCATTGTCCACTAAGGTGACTCACAGACTCCAATCCTCTAACCCTACACTAGACTCATCAGCTACTGCAGGTTGAGTACTATAGGCATGAACAACATCAATATTCATCTCAACAGTAGAAGAGTCTGAGAGAGAATCCCATTCATACTCATGAGAGTCCATTTCTAAATCCAAATTAGGGTGTTTACACCAAGCATGCTTACGGTGTGTAGATGTGGAAGCTTCAATGTCACCAAGGGTAACACCTTCTCTCATGTCATTTGTGTATTGGTTTTCTTGAGTAGGATCCTCAACATGATCTTCAATAATAGACTCTTCTTGTTTAATGTTGGAATTGGTAGGGTTGGCAACTGGAGTATCAGAATCTCCCCAAAGGAGATTGGTGGAAGGAACCCAATCTTCACACCTATCTTGCTGATTTTGTAAATTAGGAACATAACTGGATTCATCATCACTATCCATCACAGCTAGGATAGGAACAACTTTCTTGGTTTGACCTTCAAAACCTAGGCCAACGGTTGTCTTATTTCTACACCCAAAAAGAGCATGGTCCAGTGGTTCCTCTTTTGCATCCAATCTATGTCTAAGAGGACCATGACTTGGGTAACCCATATTTGTAACCAACGTGTATCCTCTCCCATAAGCCTTAGGAGATGGGGAGAAATTTTCATTATGTTGGTATTTTTCCTCTTTGTATATCCACTCTCTAACAGCTACCTCCTCTTTCTCATCCTGGATGGGCACTGAAGACTCTACAAATGTATCAAACAAAGTCATGGCTGAAGATGAGGGATGCATCTCTTGTGATGGTTTACCATAGGACCTAGGTGAAATTGGTAACTTTATGAAGGAGTCAATTTGATAATCTCCCATGCCAAGGTCAATGGACTTAAACTTACTCTTGCACTGCTCAAGAGTTGCATCAAGATTTTTTGCTGCTCTATTTAAGGGAACATGGATCCCTGCTAAAATCATATTTACAGACAATGTGCTATCACCTGGTATGCAAAATTCTAAACCATTGTATGGGAACTTAACACATTAGTGATAGGTAGATGGTACTACTTGCATGTTGTGAATCCATCGTCTACCCAATAAGATGGTGTATGCTAGAGGACCGACATTAATGATTTGAAACAAAATGTCTTTTTCGACAGGACCAATTCTGACTAGAAGAATAGCTAACCCTTTAGAACTTCTTTGAGCCTCATCATAGGCTTTGATAGTAATTTTCTTCTTGATATCAATGACATTCTCTGAGTATCCTAGGTTTTTCAAAAGACTTAAAGAATAAATATTGAGCCCAGCACCCCCATCTATCAACACATGCCTAACACGGGTTTTATTGATCATGACCTCAATGTGAAGGGAAAGATTGTGTGGATGGCTCAAGGATTTATCATCTTCTTCAAAAAATGTAAGGTAATGTGGGCTAGCAAGGTGGTTGACCATGTTCTAGAATTGATCAACATCTATATTATTAGGGACATTTGTTGCACGCAAAGCATCTTCAAGAATATGCTTGTGCCTTGGAGACAATTCCAAGAGTTCAAAAATAGAGATCTGAGCGGGTGTTCATTGTAACTGATCAACAAGGTTATAGCTCATCTCTGGAGTGACTGTAGGTTTGGTGACATTCTTGGATGTCACTTGTTTTGGTTTGGAATTAGGCCCTCTAATGACCACAGGACCCTAATTATGACTCCTAGTAATAGCATTGAGAGGTTGGGATGACCTTCGAGATTAAGGACCTCTAAGCACAACAATGGGTCCTTCATCAAATATGGGAGGTGAGTTCACATCATAACCATAGGGATCTTTTCCCATCATCATGTTAACATCATTGTCCACAACTTCAAGCATATTGATGAAATTATCTGCAGACGAGTGTGTATAATTGATTGCGGCCTTGCCATTCTTGTTTTTAGAAGTCTCCCCCTTCTCATACTTAGGCAAGGGCTCCTTAAAGTCCTTGTGGTCTGCATTTGTGGTTAACCCATCAACCTGTAATTTCCCAGTCTCAATAAGGTCTTGAACAAGATGTTTAAGTTTAAAACAATTTTCAATGTCATGTCCAATCCCATTATGGTATACGCAGTAAGCTTTCTCATTCCACCAATAAGGTTTAGGATTCGGTATGTGAAACTTTGTAGGATCCAGAGGTTGTCCCAAATTATGAGCAATCAAGGTCTTAAAAATATCTTCATAAGAGTCTCCAAGCTTAGTGAATTGTCTCTTTTCCTTTTTGGACTTGTCTTGATATCGTTGCTTAGGCTCTTGTTGGTTAGAGGATGTTTGAAGTTTCATAGCTTGAACTACACTAGATAAATTAAGGACACCTTGATCCTTTGGTTGAGAAGAGTCAACAACTCCATCATTGACTACCTGTTTATTTTTGTTCCAATGTGAGTTCTTTCTTTTATCCTTTTGAGGGTTGTTATTTTGACTATTGTTGTTGTTGTTTTGTTTAGTCAAAATTCCTTGTTCTTTTAAGACATCCTCAATTCTACATGCAGTTTTGACGATAGTGTCAAAAGAATCAAAGACCATCTTCCTAACCTCATACCATAGTTCAGGCACTAGATTACTGACAATAATGTCAATCCTTTCATCTTCAGGAATAAACCTAGAATATCGGGAGCATAATCATCTCCACCTTTGCAAAAATGTAACAAAGGGTTCCCCTTGATTCTGTTTTAATTTACACAAATCAAGCATGGTGACTGACCTGGATAAATTATATGCAAAATGTTGCACAAATCTTTGGACAAGTTCTTTAAAAGTTTTGACGGGAGGGGTAATGTTGGTAAACCACTCCATTGCTTGACCTTTTAGACTCCTTGGAAATAACCTCATGAGATAGGAATCTTCATAGTGGAATTCAAAACTCATAATATAGAACTGACGCACATGGTCATGTGGGTTACCATTACCGTCATATTTGTCGTATAGGGGAATTTCAACTTTTCTAGGAAAATTGACCATACTCACACTTTTATCAAAAGGGTTAGGGCATATGGAATCCAAGTTGAAGGAACTCTTAGGAGCCATCATTTTCTCCATCATCTTCTTCATTTGTTTTATCTCCTCTTCTTGTGAAGGGTTTTGCTTCTTAATTTTTCTGCCCACATCAAAGTTGTATGGGACCCTTGCACCCTTGTTGATCAAGCTTTCCAAGAATTGATCCTTATTTTGCTCAACATATTTTTCCACATATTGTTGAAATAGTGGTTCTTGTTGCATTCTCATAAAATCATGAGTATCAAAGTTGGCACTACTTCCTCCATGTGGAGAGCCGTGATGAGCTCATTGGGAGGGTTGTCTTGAAAGTCTAGGAGGTGTATGTCTCCTATAATGTTCATGTCGAGAAGTCCTTCTTCCTCTAGGACTAGGTGATCTTGAAGGGGTTCTTGACCACCTTCTACTTCTTGGAGTTGCTGAGGGGGTAGATGGTGGAGAGTTGGTTCCACTTTTGGGACCCCCATTATTAAATTGATTATTGAGTTGTTGGGCTAATATCCTATCATGTTCCTCTTGGAATGCTTTTCTCTCCATATCCAACAAGGCTCGTTGTTCCTCTTCTAGAAGCCTAAGTTTTTCTTCTTTTGCAGCTTGTTCATTTTTTGCAGCCTATTTTTCCCGCTCAATTCTTTTTAGCCTCTCACTTGTATATCTTGAAGTTGTTTTTAGTGGGGAACTTGGTCTTGAATGGTTGAACAAGTTAGCTGCATTCACATGAGCATCATAAGATTGGTTGTTTTGGTCCTCATGTTGTGACCATGCATCTTGATGAGTTTGTGCATAATGTCTTTCAGCTCGTTGATGAGCATCTAGATATCTTGAATTAATAGGAGGCGAGTCAGGTTGATTGCCATCTTCGAATGACATGTTTCTCCTATGTCTCTGAAAAATTTCATCAAGTGATTGATCTATTATTTCTCTTTGTTGTTTGGTCAAGGTATAACTCATATCCATATTCAATGAAAAAGGTGCTAAAGAAGTACTCAATTCACTAGGATTACTCTTTGGATCAAAACAAACCTTAGACTCACTCTTAGGAGATTGATCAAAAATGGGTTCCTTTCCCTTTCGCTGTTGACGAGTCTTGACCAAGGGAAACTGATTGAAGATGACTAGAGATTGTTTCCCTTGACTAACTTGGTATCTTGTTGTAACTGACATGAAAGAAAAAGACTCGTGGTGATAAGATGATCTCACAAAATGTTAATACCAAACTAGGATAATAAAAGTGCTCAATTGTCCAAAAAGAGATGGTGAGATAGAAAATTGCAAAAGGTGTAAACCAACACTGTCAAAGAGGTGCTTAAATCAAAGGATTCTAGTATCCTTGCACATATGAACCAAGAGGATGGATTTACCCAAATTATATAATTGAAACTGATTTTTGATGGAAGTGAATTTGGACAAAAGAGGACTGAAATTCTCCAAGAATGTTACCAATGAATCTAGAGATATACTTTTTCAACAAGGATGATTTTTTAACTTGGCAATTTCACACAAGATGACTTTGTAAAATCAAAGGAGACTAATCCAAGAGGCCTAAAAATAGGAACTCAAGATACAGATAGGTTTCCAACAGCATATTAAATCACCCACTTAAAAATCTAGTCGACTAAAAGAGACTAAAAATGGTTGAAACTAGATGGACTGCAAAAAAGTTTTGGGCGACACTTTCCAGGCAAACAGTGCACCACTTTAAGACCAAGTGCCACTTCATGCTACACCAGGTGACACTTTCCAGGCTAGTAGTGCACCACTTTTCAAGTAAGCGGGGTGATAGTCATGCAGGGATGAACTGTCGTGCGACAGTTCTCAGAATAGGGTGTGACAACTTTTCAGTGTTGCATGACTCTTTGACCAGTGAGGTGCAAAATCTCAATTTTTGGGACCGTTTGCTCAAAATTTTCAGTTTGAGGGTTGATTTTTTTTATTTCAATCTCAATGACAATGGTAAATTGACAGGTTTGCAAATAGTATGAGATCAAACATGTCATAAAACACTTGAAACAAGGGCAAAAGCAACCTTGCTAAGACAAACAATTGTGATATCAAAACTGAAAATCTATGAGCATTACCGAGATGTTTGAGTATGCAAGAACATTTACAAAGGTATAGCACAACGAGAACACTTCAAGAACTTTCTATCCTAAAAAGACAAGGCTCAATACTTAGCAATGTGGCCCACAACTTGATGCTCCATTGCCTCACACAAAGTGGTTACCCACAATAGATATTGGCTTTGTCATGGAAGTACCAAAGACACAACCAAAGGAACACATATGGTGAGTAGTCTTGGGGTGATCTAGGTTGTTCCACTTGGATCAATCCTTGCACCAAGAAGCTAAGTAACAAAATAGGGTGGCTTCTAACTATGGTTCTTAATAAGGGCTTCCGTTCGTAGTACCCCTCTTGCTCCCCAAAGGGACTCCTTACCTTACGGCAAGTAATGGACCTCGCAGCCTCAAGAGTACCTTAAGCATTCTTGCTCAATATTTTCCTCATGGTCACAATCCCACAAGTACTCACATCAAGCGAAGACAAGCACTACATCTACCAAGGTTTTTTGTCCTTGATAGCCTTGAGTTTATAGTGGGTCGGAATAGCCGGCAATAAGCTTGTCCCCACTTGGGTCATTCCTCTTGATTGCTCAATAGTAGGCTTGCTAAAAGATTCTAAAGATCTAAACAAAAAGTGGATCAACTTATAAGGTTCAAGGATTTTGTTTCACCACAAGGGTGAAGAACATACTCCTTTATCTCAAAGCTTTCTCCCAAACACACCAAGCAAAGTTCAATTACCCTCTTGCTTCCAAAATCCTAAGATGGGTCAAGATTTTTTGGTTCACCACAAGGGTGAAGAGCATACTTCTCCTACCACCTCAAAATTTCTTCCACAACATATTATGTTCCTATGAAATGAAACAACTAGTAATTGCCACACTTGAAAATGAAATAAACAAGAAGCACTTTTTTTTTGTATTTCTATGCTTTTTGGGCAGCCCTACAAAAACCATTAGTAGCCCTTTAGCATGCAATTTTGGAAAATTTCTCAAGCAAATGTACCTACAACCACAACTTGTTAGGTGCACAAGCTTAGAAAAGTCCCAAAATCCAAATGAATTATGCAAGATTCTAAGTGAAATATGCAAGTTAATTCTATCTAATTGCAGTAAATAAAACTAGCAAACTAATTTAAATCTAAACTCGGCCAAAAAGGTCTAAAAATAGCTCACTATCAGTACAGGTGACATTGTAATCAGCAAGATTTTCGCGTGACACTTCTCTGCATAATGGTGCGACAGTGTGCCTTATCTGCAGGCGACAGGATACAGGACATAGTGCGACACTTTCTGCCAAACAATGTGACACTTTTAACTGGTAAAGTGTCACCCTGCTATACAAGAAACTGTCACATGACACTGGTGAAAGATGTCGTACGACACTCTAAGATAGAAAACTAGAGACTGAAAATAAAGCTGAAAATTGATAAAAAATTTAACAAAAATGCAGAAGATAAAGGACAAAATGCTAATGTTCTGCCCCACGGTGGGCGCCAAAAATGTACACACAAAATAGTGCACCTCTATGAATCATTACATTCAAGAACACTCAAGAATGAGATCTTAGAAATTGATCCATAGTTCCCTAAGCATGGAGTCACAAGGATAGTTTGAATATTTCTCTCAGCTAGAGCTATTAGGCCTATAACCTTGCTAGTAAACCACACTATGAGAGATTCAAATGAAGACAAGGGCAAGAATGCCAATATCCCCAAGAATCAAATGAAATGAAATGCAAGTAAGCTAAGAATGGGGATGAAAATATGCAAGCTATGCTATGAAAATGAAAGTACAATCTAAACTATGAAATGGAAATAGCAAGTGTTACAATCCTTCCTATTAAACTAGATGAGTTATTCTAAAGAATGAAAGGAAATCTAAACTATGAAAGCATGAAATATGAAGCTAGTATGCAAGAATGAAAACTAAACTATGAATCAATGAAGAAAGCCAAGATGTGATGCAAAAATGATCTCCAAAAAGCTTCAAAGTCTTCAAGAATTCCTGCAGCATAAAGTTAGCATAAAAGTGAATGACCTAGAATGAGGAAGAGAGCTCTTCTTTTATAGGAAATGAGGAGAAATGGACCATGGAGATTAAGAGGCAAAAGTCTTAATCAAGGGTGGAGCTTGAAAGAGGAGAAATCCATGTGCACAAATATCCTCCAATGAGAAAATAAGAGTTGACTTTTGTGTCCATATGAGACAAAAAGTGTTTTTTCCCCTTTTATAAAATAGGAATAATGCTTTATTTGTGCAACTTAGGATAAGAGGAAAAGTGGGGGCTTTTTATTTATTAAAAGGGGAGGAAATATTCCTTTTAATCAAATAAAGACTTAGGATAAAATGGTTAGCCCAAGGAATAATCGAATATGATGAAATATGACTTGATCAAGGAAATTGATATATTTGGAAAATGCTGATTTTTGAAAATATTGATTCAGGGATTTGATAAATTGCTAAATGGGGGCCCAAAGTCTAGGGGACCATTTTAGGGTGCATACAACTGTCTCTTTATGCCATTTTCTTCATAGTACTCATAAAATCTATTAGACGTGAATTCTGCTCCTCTATCTGATCTCAAACATTTTATCTTTAGTCCAGATTCATTCTCAACCTTGGCTTTGAATATTTTGAATTTCTCAAATGCTTCTGACTTATCTTTTAAGAACACAACCCACATCATCCTAGTATAATCATCAACAAAAAAAATTAAATACCTTTCACCATAGTATGATCTTGTTTGAGTTGGACCACATAGGTCTGTATGAATTAGATCCAACTTGTTCTCTGCTGAATTATGCTTGCTCCTGAATGAATTTCTCACATGATTTCCCATCACACATTCCTTGCATATAGTATCAACTGGCTTTTCTATGCTAGGTAGATCTCTTACTTCCTTAACATTTCTTATCTTTACTATGTTATCAAAATTGATATGACAGTCTTTTATGCCATAACCAACTGTCATCAACTTTAGCAACAAAATAACTTGCTTCTGAATTGACTTGAAAAACATTACCTCTTGTCTTTGTGCCTGATGCAATCATAACACCATATTTTTTGTTAATGATGTATTTGTCATCTTTTAACTCCAACTGATAGCCTTTTCCAAGTAGCTATCCAACACTAAGAAGGTTATGTTTCAAACCATCAACATAAAGAACATCATCACTACTGTTCTTTCCATCCAAAGTGATGGCTCCCCTACGAACTATAGGTTTAGGAGTGTTGTCTCCAAATCTAACCATACCACCATTGTATTTGTCCAGATGAACAAACCTATCTTTATCACCTATCATGTGATGTGAGAAACCACTATCTATAATCCATTCTGTCCTTATGTCAGCTTGTGAAATCAATGCTAGCTCTTGATTCTCTTTCTTGTCTACATGAATTGTCTTGTTATTCATTTTTTCTACAATAGAAATGAATCCAATTTCTTCTTCTCCAGATTCTTCATCTGAAACTCCATCTCCAACATAGTAGCATTCCTTAGAATACTTAGGCTTGTAATCCTTTTTGTATTTTCTAGCTCTAGTGGGACACTTAGATGCAAAGTGACCGATCTTATTACATGAAAAGCACTTAAATGGTAATTGACCTTCATATTTTCCTTTACCTTTCTTTTATCTTTTGGCAATCATATCAATAAAATCATCTAATGTTTTCTCTTCATCATCATTATCAAAATTATCAGAAGTGTTTGTAGATTTCTTACCATGAACTATTGCTTTGAAAGTTGTCTCACTCTTTGGTTCTGTCTTCAGTCTTGAAATCTGAAAAGATGAGATTTTGCTGATCAAGGTCTCTCTCTTGAAATTTGATGTAAGCTGCATGGTCTCATCAAGGATGTTGATCTTTCTTTCATATTCAGGAGTAAGAGTAGTCATTAACTTGTCCATAATGTCCTCTTTTGAAATATCTCCACCATTGTTCCTGATTCCAGCAACTACTTCATTAATCCTCTGATTGTAGGCTCTGATGTTTTCCTCAGGTAGCATCTCTAATGCATTTTACCTTTTCTTCCATGTCTTTCTATGTGCATCCTATGATTGTTTGTCTCCTTCAAATATGTCTTCTAGGTGCTTCCATATTTTGTGGGCTGTATCTATCTTTTTTACTTCTAAAAAATCACCATCAGATCGGGCGTTGATAAGGGCTTCTTTAGCAATAGCATTCTGATGAAACAATTCCTTTTGTGCATCAGTAGCATCATCTTTTGCAAGTTCTTCTAAGGTAGGAATCTTGGCTTCTTTGATGGTTACATTAAAAACTTCAAAAGCAATGCACTGCAAATGAGTCACCATCTTATTCTTCCAATCAAGATAATTCTCTCCATCGAACTTAGGACTTTCTTTCCTAAAGTATGCCATCTGATCAACCTCAAGCTATTAAAATTTCTCTTCAAGGCACTTGGCTCTGATACCAATTGTTAGGAATAGTCCCAAGAGATAACTGGGAAGGGGGGGGTTGAATCAATTATCTACAAGTTTCAATTCTTTAGCCAATTAAGTATACTTAAACATAAGCATAAACACAATGAAAGAACACTTGAACACAACACCAATATTTTGGTTATGGGGAAAACCAAATAGGTAAAAACCCTGGTGGGACTTGATACCCACTAATATTTTGTACTAGTGTATAATGATCCTTGTTAGAAGATCCTTTACCCTATTAGGAGTAGCTTTATAATATATTAAGTACAGTAGACCTAGTCAAGGGTTAGACCCTATTAGGAGTCTTTTACAATTGTCCCTATTAGGGGAGAGGACACACTATCTGAGAGCTCACTGCTCAAATGGGTGAAGGCTACAACCTTCTGAATAAGAGATACACACTATATCTGGATCTTGGTGAATTGCACTTTGAACTACTGTCTAGATCAGTTCCAATGAATAGCATAAGTACTTTACTTGGTCACATAGACCTTCATCTAATGGCTCAACACTTCTCACACTCTGCTCTACTTTTCTTAATCAACCATGAACCACACTCAAGCAATCACAAATGACTACCTATAAATATCTTTCCTCCAAATGATATAATCAAGTTGGCCTGTTAGAACCACCTTGAAATCATATTAGAGAAACTATAACAAACTCAAATAAACATTCTTTTGGCTCTACTATGCACGCAACTCATTCTAGGACATGTCTAATAAAATAATTGTAGACGCACGCAACACACTATCGGCTCTACCAAAACAACTGGAGCTTTCTTTGTAGGCTGAATTAACTTATGTACTCTTAACTAAACATCAATAATATGTCTCCAAGCTTAACTCCAAGGGTGTATACCCTCAAGATAGGTGCAACTCAAGAACCAATAAAATCTCTATCGGCTCTTCTGAACAGACACAAGAAACTACTACTAGCAAATAGCGACTACATAAATTTACTTGCATTCATCATCAGACTATGCATCCATAACTAAAACATCAATAACATGTCTTCAACATATATCCAAGCGTACAAGGCTCCATGATAACTGTATGAACAACCATACACAAAATATTGTTTGTTACTCTGTCAGGAACACTACTGACACCAGATGCTATATAACTATCTGTACTAACAGTTAACCTATGCGCCCATGATATCATGTTGATATCATGTCCACGCTACATATACTAAAATTTTACTACATAAGACTTCCATGGATGCTACTTTCCATATGTTGTCATCAATGACAAACATACAGTCAGTACTGGCTTGCTAGAAAATCTCCAATAGTAGGTACATATTGGTGAATGACATCTACATGTTTTTCTATGATGAGTTCATCTTCTTCTGGAATGACTCCCCATTCATAATCATTAGATTCATCTTCTAATTCTGGACCTCTAGGAAATCTAAGAACATGTGTGAAATCTGGACGGATTCCCCAAGCTGGGTTTCCTTAAAATTTTGATTTGAATTCATACTCATAAGATTCTATCTTAGAATCACTGGTGTGTTCCTCTTGGTTAGATTCAAGATCAACCGGTTCTTGTGTGGTGACTATTATTTGTGTAGTAGTAGGTTCTTGTGTTTCTACTACAATGATCCTTTTTATTGGCTCATCTTCATCTTTGAGCATGTCTAGGATGTCTTTAGAAATGCGTTCATAGGGAAAAACATCTGTAGTATCAGAATCATCACTATCACCCTATTTGTTTTCCTCTACTTCATTATTGTGCTCTTCTGACTCTATCTATTCTATTACATGAGAAGAGTTACCCTTGAGATAGAAGGGTTTCTTTCTATAGCCTAGGCCTATGGTATCTTTGTTAGGTCAACCTACATGTCCAATGGGTGTCGTGAGACCTTTTCCTCTCACTCCTAGGGGTCCTTTGCTAGGATATCCCATTTTAGCTATTAGTTTATCCCCTGGCCCATATGACTTTGAAGGAACCTTTGGTGTTTTAGAGTCACATGCTTGAACAGTTTGGGATTGAGACTCATATTTGTATAGCCATGTGAGTATAGCTTCATCCTCTTCAAATTCTTGTTTGGACACTTGTCCTGCAACAAAATTCCCTTTATAGGTAGTAAGAGGTTCCTTAGATTCTTATTTTGGCTATTTTAAAGACTATCCATAAGATTTAGGTGAGATGGGGAGAGATGTCAGAGATAGGACTGGTTCCATAGTATATTCTCCCATGCCTTTGTCTTTGATTTTGACTTCCTTTGCAATTTCTTCCATCTTGGATGTAGATGCCATGTCAACACTCTCTTTCAAGGCATTGCAAGATGTAGATATGTCAGTTGGAATCATCACTTCTACTCCATCATAAGGAAACTTCACACATTGATGGTACATGGATGGAATAGCTTGCATTTCATGTATCCATGGCCTTCCTAGAAGAATTTTGTAAGCCAAAGGTAGATCTAGAACTTGACACCTGATGTCTCTGATAACTGGACCAGTTCTGATAGGTGGGACAATAGTTCCCTTGGAAGATCTTTCTTGTTCATCATATGCCTTGATAGTTATCTTCTTTTTAGGATCAATGGAAGCTTTTGATAATCCCAGTTGTGTGATCAATTTTTTAGAATAGATATTTAGACTAGTGCCTCCATCTATCAACACATGTTTGACGCAATGGTTTTGGATCAAGACTTTGATGTGTAAAGGCTGGTTATGCGGATGACTCAACGAATTATCATCTTCCTCTGAAAAGGAGATATACTGGGGAGATGTCAAATGACCAACCATAGTCTGGAATCTGTCTAGATCAAGATTTTTAGGAACATTGGAACCGAGCAGAGCTTTATCCAGAATAGCTCAATGAGCGGGAGATATCTGAAGCAACTCAAACATTGATATTTTTACATTGGTATGTTGGATTTGTTGGACAATATTGTATGATGTTGGTCTCATGTCTTTAGAATTTGATGATTTAGAGGCAGCCCTATATTTAGAAGTAGATGAAAGATTGAAAGGCATGTTAGGGACATTTGATGAATCTGAGATTTGTCCTTGTAGATGTGCCTAAGCTTGTGATCGAGTAATCACATTTTCTAATTGATTATCTCTATCTTTTCTTACAATGGTGATGACATTGCAATGTTCAAATAAGCAAGGTTCAACCATGTTTATGACAACATTGTTTCCAAAGTAGGCGTAATTGACTTTAGCACCCATATTAGGTTGAGAAGTTGAAACTCCTTGATTATGCTTAAAAAATGGTTCTGTGAATGTTGTATGATCATTGTTTGTTTTATGATTATCAATTACAATTTCTCCATTATCAATTTTGTCTTGGATGAGATGCTTCAAGCATATGCAGTTATTGGTTTTATGACCCTTGTTGTGATGGAAGTCACAGAAATTGGTCTCTTGCCACCATTTTGGTTTAGGTTCAAGATCAAATACTTTTATCTCAGGCAATGAGATGATTTTGTTTGCTAATAAAGTCTTCATGGAAGATTCTAAGGACTCACCCAAAGGAGTGAACTCATGTTTTGGTGTTGTAACCCATGGTTTATAGTCCTTTAACTTTTGAGAGGGTTCAGATGCCTTTTGTTCAGAAGCTTTGATGGCTTGAGTACCCATGATAAGATTGAAGGTATGTGCTTTTGATGGAGCACTAATGTGATCTACAACACCATCTATCACAACATTCTTGTTCTTGTTCCAGTATTTGTCTTTGTCTTTGTTGTTGGAACTAGAACCAGATTCATACTTTCTATCTTTATTAATTGATATGTCTCCCTTACGAGAAAGCACATTTTCATTCTTTATAGAATTTTCCACCATTTTCGCAAAAGAAGTATGATTTTGCATTTGCATATGGTAGTTGAGTTTTGGAATCAGATTTGTAGACATCCAAAACTGGGCAAGTGTCTTAGAATCATTCAAATTTACAAAATCTTAGCCAAATGCTCTAATTTTCATCAAAATGGATCAAATCAATTTTAAATGGACATTTATTAATCAGAATTGGACAAAATCATTTAAATCAAAGGAAAAATCAAATAATGACATCAAATAATTAAATACAAGCTTAAAGGGATCAAATCAAACTGTATAATTGATTTTAATCAATTAATTATATAGTTTTAAATCAAAAATTAAATTGAACCTATTCCCTTACATGGCTAATTTAATTAATTGATGGAATTTAATTAATCCTAATATATTTCATCATAATTTGAGCAACCAATAAGAATAGAGAACACAATGCACATGGATCACTCCAAATTGTTAAATCTCAATCACTCATTTTCAACTTTGAATCTCAATCACTCAAATTTGTCTACTTGTCCAAAAATTTGAGACAATCATTTAAATTGTCCCCCCATTTAAAAACATTTTAAATTTTTGGACTCAACCAAGGCTAAATCATGATCAAATAACTCTACCCCCTACCCTTGGTATTTTACTATAAATAGAAGTCATTTTGAGAGCATAAGGATCATAAATTTTTTTGAATGCATAGCATCATCACTATAGGCAATTTAAGAGCAATTGAGCAATATCTTGAGCAATTTGAGAGTAAATAGTGAGATTTGAGAGCATTATCATGAGCATTTGAGTTAATCTTTGTATCAATTGAGAATTGAGAGCTAAATTTAGGCATTTTATCATTTTCTCATTCTAGGATTGTCACTAGTAGAGAATAAGGTTGAGAGATCTACTTACCAAGCTTAGATAAAGAGCCATGAGATGTTATGGATGTTAAATGCAATTCTTTAGATTAAATTTCCATTGTATTTTCATTGAATTATTGCTAATTGTCCTAATTTCATGAAGGTGTAAACACTCACACACAAGATTGTTGATGAAGATTTTGAGTTTTTTAGTTTCTGGAATGGATCTAGCATAGAGGGAAAATTTCTTTCACCATCACTTGAGGAAAGTCCGGAATGGTTCTTCTGTCTTTTGTTTCAGATTGTAGATATTGATCATGGTGACTAGATGTTGAATATTGTAGGAGTAGTGTTGATAGAATAGTTTGATTAACTCCTCAAAATTTTTGATTGTGGGAGGCATTTTTTAGAACCAATGAATGGCTGACCCTCCCAGAGATCGAGAGAAAATACGCATTAAGTAGGTTGGTTCATGCATGAACTCCATGGATTGAGTACATAATTCTCTGACATGATCTTGGGGATTAGAGTTTCCATCGTATTTGTCATATTTGGGCATTTCCACTCTTTTCAGAATGGTGGTATGAACAAGTCTTTATCAAATGAAAAAGGGCATAGGGCCTCCATGGAGAAATCCTTAGGTTCCTTCTCTTTTTCTAGCTTATTGAGCTTGACTTTCATGGCATGCATCTGTTTCATCATGGTTGTGATAGGAGTTTCTTCCTCATGTGTGATGATATCTTCAACATTAAAGTTCGGAGGAATTTTAGCCCCTTGTTGAGCTAACTCTAGGAAGTATGCCTCTCTTTCTTCCCTCAAGAAGTGTTTCATCATTCTCTTGAAGTTATCATCATTTTGATATTGGGTAATTTTAGAGGGTGTTGGTTTGGCATCTCCATCATGATTGGAGTGATTGTCTCAGGAGTTTTGATTTGCTCTGCCTTGAGATATAGTGCTATTGTGAGGACTATTGGGGATTGATTGATGTGGGGTTGATTGATTACCTATGTGAGTTGATGTAGGAGGAGTGACGTAACCACCTTTTAAGAATAGATTTCCAAGAGCATCTTCTCCAAATTTAGTAGTGTCGTAGGGTTGATGAAAGGTTTTGGTGATCACAAAAGAGGCTGCTGAAGAGAATTTGGGTCGTTCTCCTTGTTTTCTCTATGATGAAGCTCTAGTTTCCACCATTAACCTTGGGTGAAGAAAAAGAGCAAGATTAAGACAACTAAAGAATGACTTGATTCAAGAAGATTGAATGACACAACCTTGTCAAGATTGGATTGATTGAAGACTAGTTTGGACGTAAATGAAGGATACTATGCCCTAGTAGTATGGGTAGACACCCAAAAGATGGCAGACATGAGCTCGCAACACTTAGCCATTTTGTTGAAGACTGAATTGAAGATGATTTTGACAAGGTTTTGACACTAGATGAACATGATTCAAATCAAAAGATTAGAAGATTGGATCAAACTCAAGAGACCACTTTTAGGCAAATAGATTGGATTTCTTTGATTGTTTTTCTCTATTCCTGACACAGTGAATATTTTGACAGAATCTGGAAGTTGGCTGTAAAAACTAGATTTCTGACAAATTTTGGAGTTTTCTAACAACTTTTGAAAATTTTTATACGAGTTTCTCCAGGCTCGTACAAGTCTGGGTTGGCTCTGGCATGATATTTGACAAGACTCATATGATACCAGGGTTTGTTTTGCTTGAATTTTGAGACAAAACTCATATGACAATATACTACTTCTTGTACGACAATCTAGGGGTTATGGTACAACTTTTGGGAAAACTTGTATGACTTTCTGAGACTACAAGATGACTTTTGATTCCAGAAAGGATTTTTGCTTCAGATTTGCTATTTTTCATTTTTTTAGTTTTAGATTGTTTGCAAAATTTTCTGTCCAGGTTTGAATATCTATGTAATAGTTCATCTCGGGTTCGTTCATTTCCAGTAACTAAGTAGATAACAAGCACACAGAATAACAAGCAAGGGAATTCAAGCACATTTGAAAACAATGAGCAAGGGTCAAAGAAACCTTGCACATGAACAATCAAGTGACTTATTGTTCTAATCCCTAGGAATGCTATTTGTGTATGTTCTCAAAAAAAGTTTTTCAATAACGCACATAGTCCTAGAAAATGAAAAATTTGGCCTCGCTAGGGTTTTTAGCAATGGTCTAACTCTGCAACTTTTGTGATCTCAAGAGGGAAAAATCTAATCCAGGTGCATCAGGTTTTTGACACAGTCTAAGAATTTAATCAATCAGGAGATGCTAGAGAGATCTGACAGCCCAACAAGAGACCACACTCGTGGAGATTTCTTCCACAAAGACATTTATATAGTGGTTGTTGCTACCATGATGAAAATGGCTATTACCACTTGATGTTCCATCCACATGGTTGACCCAATAAAGGGAATGTCCACTACAGTTAAATCTCTCTAAAGGTGACTCACAAAATATAACACATGGGGACTTGGTCCAGATTCAAGGATCTAAGTTTCTGATACTACCCAAAAAGGGAGTAGAGCATAATCCTCTAGCCTTTTCACTTTTACCCAAACATAACAGATAGATTCTTTGACACGCTAAGACTAAAATCACCTCACCAAGATTTGTGATGTCAACAATGATGTCTACTAAGCTCTCTAAGTGGGACCAAGAGAGAACGTACCGATCAAAGTTGAGGACCAAACCAAGTAGAACGTGAGATAATAACAATATCCTTCCCTACCTACAAGGGGATCTATCATCAAGAAGGACTTCACATGCAAAGCTAGTGAATGAAGTCCAATCTCTCAAGAACTCTACAAATAGTGTTCATAGGGCCTATTTACTATATGTAACAGATATGCAAAAAGAAAATCTATGTTCATTTTATAGCCTAAAATAGAAGTGTGATTTATAAAAGATGGAAAGGCACTCAAGCTAGACACGTGAGATGTTCATTTTATGTCCAAATTAAAAAAAATTAGACGTAGCAGAATACCTAAATTCCCTTGCAACACACTTAGTAGATTTTACCTGATTTTTAGCTTTGTTGAGCAATCCCACGCAAGCAAGCCACAAACTCTCCAACAAGAAAACAAGCAAACAAGATATGCAACATATATTCAACTTATGCAAACCCTAGGGTTAGATCTGAAAACCAATTTTTAGGAGCAATAATAACCAGAAAATAATCCAAATGACAATTCATATCATGCATTGAATCATATGAAAAATAAGTGCATACCCATCACAAATTATTATTTTTTACATTTGACCTAGTCAACAAGATCTAATTATTTTGATATGATTTTGGGCACAAAAATAGAAATGCAAAATAGAGACCCCTGCTAAAAAATAGAGAGCTTTCCAAAAATGTAATTTTTTTATAAAAATCTCTTCATTTGTGCCCTAGAGACCCATTTTACCAAAATAGACCATTTTTGTAAATCAACTATTTGAGCTATGATATTGCATCCAAATTTAAAACATAAAGAATGGACCCCCCCTGTATAATTTAAAGAGCTTTCTGAAAATGTAAAAATTTCCAAAAAATATGCTAATTTGCGCTGAAAATTATTTTTTTATGAAAAATAAAGAAAAATTATTAAAAATTCAAAACATTTCAGAAAATTTTGATTTTTTATCAAAGCTTCCTTGATATATCTCCAATCTACAAAAAAAAATTCAGACCAAAACTTTGAGCCGTTTGGGAGATATAATTAAATCTTTGAAAATTTAGGGTTTTAGTCTCCAAGCAAATCTGCACAAGGGGGTTAGCTCCAAAAAATAACCAAAACCAGCATGTCAAGGTGGGTTGCCCCATGGTGGGTGCCATAAATGTGTGTGTGAAAATTGTACCTAGTTGTGGACACAATAGTTTAGTAAAATATTAGAGGTTAGCAAATCAAGAAATCTGCAAATAAGAACAATCTAGCTAACCAGGTGATTTATTGGCTTCTAGTAGGTATGAGTATGGTATTCTCAAATTAAGACCGAGATCAGTGACAATGCAACACCTAAATGAAGGATTTAAAATGATGAAAGCAATGAGATATGAATGCAAATTAATTTATTTTTTTGGATTTTTTATGCAATTGTGATGAAAACTGATATGAAACTAGTCTAAGATGGATGAAATTGAATGAAAATTGATCTAACAATGCTATACTATGATATGAATGCTATGATCAAAACAATAAAAATAATCTCACAATCGCTTGTTTGAAAAAAGCTTGATTCTCCAAATGAAAATTCGCCAGAGCTCAAGTATGCAAATTTGTTGAAGGGGGGGGGGGGGGTTTATGAAGGACTGAGCCTCAATTTTATAGAAATCCAGGGTTTGAGGATGCATAAGAAAAACCATAAATCACTCTTGATAAACTCAGGTTAATTTTTGAGTTAACAAGAAATTAAGAATAAATAAACTCATAAATCATGCAAAAGCAGTTTTTATCTCAAAATAGAGTTTAGTTCTCTTTTTCAACTCATCATCAGATGTTGAGTTTAGAAAGTTAACAAATTGAAATTGAAAATTGATTTAAAGTTAAATGCTTTTCTGATTGTGCATGATTTAATATGAATTAATTTAAAAATGAAGTGATTTATTCTCAACTTAATTGATTTTGAATTAAAACAATTGATTTATGGGTTAATCAATTATTAAATCAAACTTTATTCCAATTAAATCATTAAATTTGACAACTTTGATTTTAAATCAAAATATTCAATTGATTGTTTGTAGGAATTTTGATTTATTGTCAAAATTAAATAATATTAATTAGAAATAAATAGAATTAAATCTAATTAAATAATTAAGTGGCATAATTAAATATAATTAATTAAATATTCATCATATTCAATTAATCAAATTTAGGATAAATATACTTTATCGCCAAATAATATTTAATCAAAGATAATTAGATAAATTAGGAATATTCAAGGAATATTCCCCGATGCAGAATTAAGATAATCAATTAGGTTTTTGATAAACTGATGTGCAGATGTACCTTAGGTTAGAAATTTTATGTCAATTTCGATTGAATTGTTGATGTAAGAGGTTAATGAACCTATAGTTCATTTTTGCGGTATTACACAGACATTTATCAAAGGCTCAATGCCACATAGGCCACTAGGTACCATGTGATGACACTCCATTCTTGATTAATCCATTATTTAGATCTTAGTAGTGACCCTGTGTACAGGTGACATATTGTACTTAATTCTAAGTTATTGCATTATATTATGTCATGCCTTCCTAATTTTATGCACTTATATGGTGTGACTGTTAGCCTAGTTTTCATTGTGTGCATTATATTTTCTTGGGTCATCTCACTATCTCCACAAGCATAGACGGGTGGGATCAAAGGTTACACATGGTTGAGTGGCATGATACATTATTGTTAGGGATTTTTGTATAGGTTGTGTACTAGATATAGTACCTATAATATTGAGAATGATGTGCTCTTATCTATCCTTTACTTTCTTTTAGTATTTAAGCTAGTCAGTTACTATGTACTAGTTTTTTATTCTTTCATGCTTATATTATTTATATCAAGTGATTGTAGCCTTGATCTTGTGTATCTGGAAATCCTTAATGCAGAGATAGATATATTTTAGTCATACATTTGAGGTTTCATAGGATTTTTTTTGAGTTTTCTATGTCGAGGAGTCTAGCAGATTGATCTTTGTACCTGCACTCAAGAATTTGTTCTAATCAGTGTCTCATTCCTACAAAGTGGCATCTATGGCTCTCTAGTCTAAGAAATTTTTATCTCAAAAAATATACCAACTTTGGTTTGGCATATAAATTCAATGAACCAACATCTTCAAACTTTGGCATTTACAACCTATAGATTGGTGTCTCCACCTCTCTAGACCAAGACATTGTAGTTAGAGGGTACTTTCTATGGATCTATGTACACATTTACCAATTAAAATCTACGTCGTTCAATGTATCTACCTGTACCAATGTCTACACTATTTGTGTTATCAATTTTTTTTAGGACCAAGTTCTTATGATTTTTCATGATAATTCTTATATATTTTTATAACTATGTTAATGAACATTGTATGCTTAATCATCTTAGGAACACTTCTCTTTTGGTGTTTAAAATGAATCTCTAATTAGATAGATTGAGAGGATTGATTTAGTCTCCTTTATGGGTAGCCATGAGTTATTGTCACCTTAGCCTCTTGTGACTCATTGGACATTGTCTGAGATCCTGTTAGATGATCTCAAGAATGCGTGTATTCCATTTTGAGTGTGTATTTTGGTTTTCATAAAATCCTTGGAAGTGTTTGAAGACTTTTTATTGTGCTTGATCATGAAAAAATTATTAGTATGTTGTCATTAATTATGAAATTGTATGATGATATACACTTGTGATTGTAATTATTTTTAAAAATTTATTTACTACATGTTGTATGCAAATTAGTTGGATACTATTCTGAATGATGAATTAACTAATAAAAGGTTAATAAATCTATCTAATAAGCAAACTACAATGAAGAATGCAATAACAAATGAAACCAAATTAACAATTTACCTTCACCTACAAATATAGCTTGTCTCCATTGTCCTCCTAGCCTTGATTTCTTGAAGATGTTGAGCTCTCAGATTTCCAAATGAAGCTCTTTCCCAAGATGATTCCACAGTGTGGAGATTGAATGAAATAAGTGCACAACTAAAACTTGATTATGCAAATATGGTAGATGAAATGCAAATGATGGAATGATAATATGGATGCTTGGTTGCTTGATTGCTTGAATGCTTGGATGCTTGAATGCTTGTTCTCAAAAATACCTATTAGCTTTCAAATGGAAAATGAGGCTCCTTTTATAGAGTTTTGGAGGATCTAGGCCTAGGTGGTAGAATCCTACGGTTGAGAATGAAAGGTGGAAGATCCTAGGACTAGAATTGATTTGGTTGAAGGAGTTGAGAGAAAGTGGGATGTAGTTGGAATGTGAGAGGAAGAATAGGGATGATGTTCCTCTTATATTGACATGGAGGAGAAGAAGGTGGAAGGGAAAGACACATGTCAAGTGTCTCACAAAGACCAAAGAGAGAAAGAGGGAAAGACCTTTTCCTCATGAGGACTCTTTGCACAAGTGTCCTATGACTCACTCTTGACCCTTAGAGGTGGCTTGAGAAGCCCCTTAGGAATAGGGAATGTCTCTTGACTTGGTTGTTGAGAGGACATGTGGTCATGAGACCAAGTCCTATGAGGCCACATAGCCCTTAAGAATAGGACATGTGTGGGTGAGGATAAATATGAATAAATAATTAATAATAATTATTTATCTTAGGCAAGGTGATGTGTCAGGTGACTAGGTGGATGAAGTGGACTAGGAGACTTAGTCATATTTAGGTGATTGTGTATTTAATTAAATCACTTTAATAGACTATTTAGAAGACTTAGGATATAGAATTAGACTATAGTGAATTTATTAAATAAATTGAATAATTTACTTAATAAATAGAAGAAATAAATATTAATTAAATAATAAATATTTAATTAATTAATGAAGCCATTTTTAAGTGTATACATTTTGCCCCTCTTTGAAATAATGTGTTGGTCACATTGTTTCAAAGAAAAATCAAGCATTTTTGCCCCTGCCCCAGACAATGTCTCAGATGACCTATGCATGCCCCCTTGAGAGATTGATTGACAAAAAAGATTATTTGAATTTTTATTAGATTTTTTTTTTTTTTTGTACAATCTATTTCATGAAAGAACGGTAGAAAATATGGAGGAAAATGGGGTGGAATGGAAGAAAAATGGGAGATAGGGTCCACACACCAAGCACATCAGGTCCACAGGCTATAAATAGGGCTAAGGGGTCCACAATAGGCTCATTGTGCACAGTTGTCACTTGGAGATCAGAGCGCAAGAGAGAGAAGAGCAGAGCCGCCAGGATGTCGTTCCCCTTGTCAAATCACCACTTTGAGAGAGTCAGACGCTTTCAGCGACCACTCGATTCAGGTGAACTGGTAGGTGACTCGATCCTTCTTTGTAATTCCATGATTTGATGCATATTAGATTAGATTTGAAGCATGTTTAGGGTAGATGAAATGATAGATTAGATTAGAAAATTTTAAGTTTTCTATGCGGAGGATGAATGCATAGTTTCGGCGCATCAATGCACAGCAACTTGTGACATTTGTGCAGAAATTCAAATTTTCTGCGCATTTGTTAAAGATAAGTGTGCATTCATACTAGGAGAATGGCAGTGTTGCACAAGCATGAAATAAAAGTGTGCATAGGTACTTGCTATGCATTTGTTATGAAAAGCTACGCAAATGGTCAATAAAATAGCACATACGTTTAAAGCTGTGCAAATGTCGGTAAATGTTGTGCAAATGTGGAAGAAGACTGCGCATCGATAAAAACTTATGCAAATGTGAAAGAAAGTTGCGCATGCATGTTTCAATGCTGCGCATATGTTTTAGGTGGTAGAAGTTGGTCAAAATAGATAGTCAATTAGGTCAAACTTGATGTCAATAAGCCGATTTGATTTGTCGATGGTTGATTGTGATCGATTTGATCAAGATTGGCAACATTGTAGCATGGTCGCTAGTTAGCCAGTCTGAAAGAGATAATTGATAGAATCATTTGTTGAAACATGTGATAAACATGTTTGAAATTGATATGATAGGATAGATAGATTGATAGATCAGTTTATCAAAATCTGATAGGTTGATTATTGTTGACTTGAATAGGAGGATATCACAGATGTTCTAATGTCACGGCAGAGATATCCCGTCACACAGAACCTGAGACCAGCATTATCGGAGACAAAGAGACTGGTGATAGGAGCGTCGGGACTTTATTATGTGATTTACATGCCTGAGATTCGGGTGAATCTAAGCATGATGACTGCATTAGCTGAGAGATGGCACTCAGAGATGAGTACTTTCCATCTTCCAATAGGGGAGATGATAGTGACACTAGAGGATGTATATTAGATCCTCCGGCTTCCCATCACTGGAGAGTTAGTGTAGTACGATAGACACAGTGGAGTCACAGAGTGCAAAGCCATCTTTGGAAATGATGACATAGAGGATGGGGAGATTAGCTGGGAGGATATGGTCGACTTGTATGACCCTCTTCCAGTGGTTCTAGCAGGTGCGATTGGGGGATTCATATGCCCTGATCGGAGGTCACACGGATTTGCAGTTGGGTGGGGTCATACATTACAGCGGGTGATGGAGGGGACCCAATTTTCTTGGGGGGTGTGTTTATTAGCACACCTATACCATGATTTACATCAGGTGGTGTACCATGGGAGTGCATCTCTATCAGCAGGGGTGACACTGCTCCATGTTTGGGCATGGGAGCATATTGCAGTGACTAGGCCATTGGTGATTCGATTTCGAGGTGTAGGGCAGCCCTATATTCATTTATACTCCTCAGTTTTATCTCAGGAAAAACTAGGCCATTTAGAGTTTTGGTGCTATACTTTTGTTACACTGGACACAGTGACATGGAGACCCTACCTAGGGTGTGAGCCATGGGATGATGAGCGGTAGCTAAGATTTTGTTTTGAGGCATGATGGCTGATAGGGTGGATGCCCTTTATTATTGAGGGATAGCTGGTTAGCCAGGTTCTACGACAGTTTGGAAGGATACAGGTATGCCCCAAGGAGTGACCAAGTTTGCATGGACACATCAGGAGAGACAGGATTGGGGGCCCATGGCATCATTTGATGTTGTGTGGTAGGAGTTTTTGGATGCACCATTCTAGGCATGGTCCATGAGACTGATAGTGGTTGACCTTGGGATGACTACTGATTTAGAGCAATTTTTGAGAGATCATCTGGTGCCATGGATTACAGATCCAGCAACGAGACCTCCAGAGAGAGATCCAGTAGACAGACGTCTGGGGAGGCGGTGAGGTCAAGATAGGAGGGGATGAGGGAGAGAAGGAGATGGAGGAGGAGATGGAGGTGGTGGAGATGGTGGCAGAGATGGAGGTGGGGGAGATGGCCCACAGATGAGGGGAGGTGGAGTGAGGTAGAGGGGACAGGGATGGAGATAGCCTCTAGTACAGCCAGCACAGCTAGCTACAGGAGCACCATTACAGGTACCAGTCACTTAGGTACAGATACCAGTTGCTATAGTATAGATACCAGTTGCGATAGTACAGGCACAGGCATAGGTACCATAAGTACAGGCACAGGGGTGAGCATAGGATGAGGTAGACATTCTATTGGCCTAGGTGGGTGTGGTACAAGGTGGCATACAGGATGAGCCAGATGTGGAGATGCCAGATGTACATGCACAGGATGAGCAGGTGAACATAGACATCGGGGGATAGGATCCCTATTTACATAGAGATGCTACTGAGGAGGAGCCTGATATTGATGCACTACTAGTCTGACTAGAAGCTATCCAGGTAGAGGTAGATCGGGTTCTAGGTTTGGAGAGATAGATTGAGAGGATGGGCAGATAGATGGATGTGCTGTGAGCAAAGAGAGATTCAGTTGCTGAGAGACTCGGGGAGTCAGAGATACTATTAGATGATTTATAGAGGACAGAGGACCTAGGTCCCCATGGGGATATCATGAGAGCCATGATACATGCCAGGAAGGAGATATCCTACTGGTGAGAGGCATACAGATAGGCAATCCTAAGGGATCAGTGGATCGGGAGCTATAGAGAGAGAGCTCAGTTGGCATCAGATCAGCAGCATATGAGTGACAGGCACCGGCTGGTAGTGGAGGGGTATCATCATGTCCTCCCAGAGCACCAATAGGTTCAGGAGGTCAGGGTGGATCCTCAGCATCAAGGAGTGTAGCAGCACAAGGCCACATTGCATCCCGTAGACAGTGACATACAGAGTTTGGAGGCAATGGTTCATAGATGGTGAGAGAGCATTGTATACACTATTGTACCATTATGATTCATTGTATCATTATATTTTGACTTGACGAACACTGACTATGGACACATTGTTATTGATTTATATCATTGGACATTCAGATATTTTTATTGTTTTATGGATTGTATGTGATGCAATTCTATCATGATTTGCTTTGATGATTTATATACATGTGCATACTGACATATGCAGGATGTGATGATTTACTTTCATATGCATAAAATGTATTTCTTAGAATGCAAAATGATTTATACCTTGATTTGATATTTTTGATGCTTAATGGTTAATAATCATATGATGGTGACATAAATGCACGTCTTAAATGACTTTACTAATGCTATGTGATTATCAATGCAATATTGTGATGAACAATGTGGATAATCAATAATAAATGAATGATATAATGCAAATGATATCTAATGTAATAAATGATAATGTACCTAAGATGATTAAATGTAATAACAGATAACATGATAAAAGAAAATGAGATGAAACGATAGCTATAATAAATGACCAAATTATATATAAATGAACACCCCTACTGAAGATAACATATCTCTCTAAATGATTAAGTGCAAAATGTGAAATGCAAAAAGTCGTAATATGTTTGGTTGTCCAAATGTCCTCAACTTAAACAACAATGTATCTAACACAAGAAGAATAGACTAAGAGAACAGATAACCTAATAAGAAAGGTAACCTACAAATCCCTATAAAAGGAGCACTGATATGTAAGTCATGAACTATTTAAATGAAATGCAATATGAAATGAATGTATCTCCACAACTTTAGGTAACATCTTAGAACTTCATAATAACTGGAACTTGAGTTTCATCATTGAGCTCGTTATGTTGCAAGAAAATGCAAGCATCATGGTATAATTAAACCAGGATGACCTGAGCACTTTTTACATGGAGTTTAATATTGCAAACTTGACAAGCATCTAGGTATAATTGAACCAAGATGACCTGAGTTTCATTTGCATAATAGATAAGGAATATTCCCTCCCTCCATCGGGGAACAAATATTTGGAGTCGAGGTATGCGATGGCGTATCACCATAAATAGCATTTGTTAGAACAACATGATTTGTATGTTGTCCATACTACGAAATGGATGAAGGTACTTATACATAGACACCCCAATTACTTGTTCCTTTGATTTCATCGGAAAATACCCCACAAAAAAAAATCAAAGAAAATATCATGCCCCATCCCGGCTATTCTAATCAATGACATATGAGAGTTTCAAACTCATGTCAAAGATATCCTGGAATAGCAAAGGAAGCATGATAACAATGAAATCTAGATATGAATGCATAAGTTATAACAAATCATTCTAACATGCCTGCCATGAATATACATTTCTTTTGCCAAAAGGATTGATTTAGGATATGTTAATCAATTCAAGCGATGATGTATAGTCAAGATGTATAGATAAGCAGTAACAATTCGAAAGATAGATCATAGATTCTGATTCAGCATGAAGATACCATTGTGAAAGAACATTTGATTGCATTTTGCCTTGCCTGGTGAAAATAACTCCATTATGTCCTCTAAGAGTCACAACTATCATAGATCCACTTCCCAAACTAGGTCAAGGACATGCCCCCAGCTAGGTGATGGACTGACTTATTATGTATGAAGAAAGACACAACAAGACTAGGATGAAGACCATGACAAAAGATCAAGCTATGATGGGATTTTATGATGGTTAAATACAAGGAATGGTGCATGAACTGGCCATTTTATTATGATATATACATGGTGGGGATGAGGACTGACTAACCATTTTATTGTGGATATATACAATGAACAGACACACTAGAAGAATCCTAATAGATAGAGGAGCTAACTTGTCACATATAGTGCCTGTTTCCAGGTTTTCACCACATGCTTTTATTGCAGTTTTTCTTTTGATTTTGTGATTTTATTTTTATTTTTTAATGACTATATGTTATTTACAAAATATATATATACATCCTATATAAATGCCCCTTGCATTTGGATTTTAGAGATAAAACTTCTTGAGATGGATATTGTTAAGAGGCTCATCCAAGGGATCCCCTTCAGATGTAGATAACTGATAAGCTCTAGAACCATAGATTGCTATAATCACAAAAGGTCCTAACCAATTAGGTTCGAACTTACCCTTCTTTTCACGGTGCTATTGATTCTTTGGATTTTCTCGAAGGACTAAGTCACCCAACTGAAAGTCTCTGATCTTTACCTTGATGTTGTACTGACGGGACAGACGCTACTGATAAACTTTCAAATGATCATAGGCACGCTGACAAAATTCATCTAGGAGGTCCAATTCAGTCAAGCGTGAAACTCTATACTCTTCATCAGGAATTAAATCTTTAAGAGTAACACGAAGTGAAGGCAACTCAACCTCGAGGGGCAGGACTGCTTTAGATCCATAGACAAGGGAGTATGGAGTGGCTCCAGTAGGAGTATGGATGGAGGTGTGGTAAGCCCATAAGGTAGGATTAAGTTGGAGATGCCAGTCATGGCCAGCATCATTGATAGTCTTTTGTAGGATTTTAACAATTGTTTTGTTTGACGCCTCAGCTTGGCCATTTCCTTGAGGATAGTAGATGGTGGAATAGTTGTGGGTGATGTGGAATTTGGTGCACAGTTCATCCATGTCCTGATTTTGGAACTATTTCCCATGATCAGTAATGAGATACATAGGTATACCATATCTACAGATGATATAGTTTAAGATAAACATGGATATTTGTTTCCCTGTAGCAGTAATTAATGGAATGGCCTCAATCCATTTAGTGAAGTATTTTGTGGCAGTGAGGATCCATTTGTGGCCGTTGGAAGATGGAGGATTGATAGCGCCCATGAGGTCAAGTCCCCACTGACTGAATGGCAAAGTAGTTGTAAAAGGATGTAACTCTTGTGCTGGAGCATGGATAAGGTTTCCATGTATCTGACATTTCTTGCATGCCCTAGCAAAATGAAAGCAGTCTGCTTCCATGGTAGGCCAATAATAACCCATACGCATGAGTTTCTTAGCCAAAGAGGGACCACTCGAATGTGTCCCACAAATACCTTCATGTACATCACATAAGGAAAGTTGGGCTTCATCATGTTTGAGACATCATAGGAGAGTACCATCAAAACCTCACCAATAAAGGGTGTCAGATATTAAGATATAGCGGGAGGTTTGGTGGAGAAAAGTTCATTTTTTATTTCGGGATAGGTCAGGAGGTAAAGTGTTATCTTTAAGGTAAGAATAGATCTTTCCATATGTTGGGGAGTCATGTCCAATCAGATGACATATAATACTTGTATCAGGGTCATCATATGAAGGACAAGTCAAGGATTCCACCAAGAACTCAAAATGGGCCTTGGTATCTTCTATATCAAATAAAGAAGCAATCGTTGCCATGGCATCAGTAGCATTGTTTTCATGCCGAGGAATTTGCTCAAAAGTGATGAAAGAGAAATACTTTTTAAAGTCATCCACCATACATTTATATGGCAATAACTTATCATCTTTGGTCTGGTAATCATCATTAACCTGGTTAACAATCAGCTGAGAATCTCCGTAGACATTTATTTCAGATACATTCCATTGTAAAGCCATTTTTAACCCAATTAGCAAAGCCTCATATTCTGCTACATTATTAGTGCAAGGAAATAACAACTTGAAAGATTTCAGAATAGTGTATCCTTGTGGTGTGATAAAAAGTATACCAGCTCCTGAACCCTGTTGAGTGTATGATCCATCAAAGTATAATTTCCATGTTTGTGTAGACAAAGCTAAGATATGAGCATTAGGAAACTCTGTGTGTATAGGGTGGTCATCTGTTAATGGAGCATCAGCTAGTTGATATGTGATCACTTGACCTTTGATAGCCTTCCTATCTACATATTCAATACCAAACTCACTAAGTAGCATGACCCACTTAGCCAACTTGCCTGTCAATGCAGTCTTGCTTAACAAATACTTTAAAGGGTCAATCTTTGCAATAAGCTAAGTAGAATGTGACAACATGTAATGTCACCACTTCTGTGAAGCAAAGACAATAGCCAGACATGCTCTTTCAATAGGGGAATAGTTTAACTCATATCCCACTAGAGTGTGACTGATGTAGTAGATGGCTTTTTCTTTTCCTTCATGATCTTGCTGAGCGAGAAGAGCACCTAGTGAGGTTGTCATGGCTGAAATGTAGAGCAAGAGTGGCTTGCCGAGAATTGGTGACATCAGAGTTGGAGGATTCGCTAGATATTGCTTGATTTTGTTGAAAGCGTCCTCACACTTATCATCCCATTGGAATAAGATATTTTTATGCAGCAAATGTTGAAAGGGATGACTGCGATTTGCTAGTTGAGAAACAAATCTTCAGATGGATTGTAGACGCCCCTGTAAAGATCTTAGCTGACTGATGTTAGTGGGGGAATCCATCTCCAATATTGCTTTAACCTTTTCTGGATCTACTTCGATTCCTTTAGCTGAGATAATGTACCCTAACAGTTTGCCAGATGTGACCCCAAATGCACATTTCTTTGGATTGAGTGAAATCTGATATTTTGCCATCCGGGTGAATATTTTATCTAACACTCTCAAATGACCAGCTCTGTCTTTGGATTTTGCTAAAATGTCGTCAACATAATCTTCCATGATGGTATGCATCATGTCATGGAAGATCATGGTCATGGCTCTTTGGTAAGTTGCTCCAGCATTTTTGAGGCCAAATGGCATTACATTCCAGCAGTATGTACCCCATGGACAAGTAAAAGCAGTTTTTTCCTGGTCTTCTGGTGCAATCTTGATTTGGTTATAGCCAGAAAATCCATCCATTAATGATAACATCTCATGCCCAGCTGTTAAGTCAACAATCATATCAATATTTGGCAAAGGGAAGTCATCTTTCAGACAAGCTTTATTAAGATCTCGAAAATCAATACAAATCTTGATAGACTTGTCTGGTTTTGAAATCGGAACAATATTTAAAATCCACTCAGCATAGTCAATAGCTCGAATGAATCCAACATCTAGGAGCTCCTTCAATTCTGCTTTCACCATGAGAGCAATGTGAGGATGCATTTTGCGGAGCTTCTGCTTAACTGGTTTTACACTTGGTTTGATAGATAAATGATGCATAATGAGATTGGGGTCCAAACCAAGCATATCAGCATAGGACTAAGCAAAGTTGATTTGTCGTTCTCTGAAGAATTTTGCAAAAGCTTCTTTCTCTGATTCTGTCAAGGATGCTGCTACCTTGAGGATGCGTGGAGACTCCTCTGTTCCAATGTTAAGTGGTACTATTGGTTCTTTAAGAATGGCAGATTGCTCTCGATTTAGATAGTTGGGAAGAGTGTCAATCCTTCCATCGTCAGGCACCTCAGAGAGGTTTTCACCATCAGATGCGTCTTTTCTTTTTACTATTTTTGGATCTAATACTGCCACTAAGTGGTTTTCACCATTAGATTTGCTGATTATTTTTATATTTTTATGACTGAAAGGATTGGCACTCTCTCCAAAATAGGCCATGTCATTGAGTTCTATCAGAAATCCTAACTTGTGATCCCTTGGTGGAAAATGATCCCTGATACCAAGATAGTCAATGATTGCATCATCATTATGGAAGACATCAAGTTCAGGGTGATCGGGAGAATCCCAATCAATAAGGTTAGGACGGACATGGGGCATTGGATCATTTGGGTTGGTTTCAAAAGCAGAGATGATATTGATGGAAAAGTTGTCAAGGTTTATGATAGTATCATCGAGGTCTATTTCCATACTCTCATCTGAATCATCTATCACAAGATAATGCTCACTTCGCTCATGATCAACACGAGTATTATTACGTGGGACCAATCCTAGTGAGTCACTCATTGAACTCTCACCCTCATGGTAATTGTTAGTATATTGATGGACAACATCGACTCCTATTTCTTCAGTACCATCATATAAGGAATCCCATTCATAATCATTAGAATCAGAATCATCATTATCTTCAAGTCTATCAATGATTCTTTGAGCTATCCTTTGTTTCTCTGGATCTACATACATACCATGCTTTCTGAATTGTAAGGTAGGAGCTTTAGATGTCTCATGAAAAGGTGGTATTTTTTCTTTTCCTTTTGTTTCTTGTGGTCCTTCTCCTTTATATCCTAATCCTGTAGTGTCTCTTTGATAATTGGGATTTTGCAAAATTGGTTTTATAACACCTTCTCTTTGTAACCCTAGAGGTCCAGCACCTTGATATCCCATCTTTTGTAGCAAAGTATACCCTTTTCCATATACATCAGGTGATATATAATCATGTTTAATATCCTCTTCAATCTTCTGTGTCTTAAGCCAATAATTTGCATTACGCTCAGCTGCCTCTTTGGATATTGTGCCCCCACTCATAAATGTGTTATAAACAAGTGTGGAAGGGGGTTTTGATTGTTGTTTAGTGATCAAAGACCTACCATATGATTTAGGAGATAAAGGTAACTCAATGATACAAAGAGCTTGACCTAAAGTATATTCTCCCATACTTCTTTCTTTGATATCTATCTTGATCCCATCTGATTTAGAAGTTGATGCTATATTACTAGGGTCACCAGGTGTAGTTGCAGAAGATCCAGTACGATTATTGGGAACCAAAGAATCAAAAATCTTCACATTGCTACAATATTGAAAAGGATTGGAATCTCCTTTGATAGTGATCTCCTGACCATTGTGAGGGAATTGTATACATTGATGATAAGTTGATGGCATAGCTTGCATGGAATGAATCCATGGTCTTCCCAAAATAATATTATAAGCAAGATCCATGTCCAGAACTTGACAAGATACATCTTTGACAATAGGACCAATACTAATTGGAAGAACAACAGACCCCTTGGATGATCGCTCTTCCTCATCATAGGCTTTTATTGTGATTTTCTTTTTTGGATCAATGGCATTCTCAAAAAATCCCAATGCAAGGACTAGCTTTAACGTGCAGATATTCAAACCAGCTCCCCCATCTATTAATACTCTTTTAATCTTGTGATTCTGGACAAGGACTTTGATATGTAAAGGAGCATTATGAGGTTGGGTAATGGATAAATCATCATTTTTAGTAAAGGACAAATAGTGTGGGGTTTTTAAATGGCCCACCATAGCTTGAAATTGATCAAGATCTAGAGTTGTTGGAACCTGGGTCTCTAAGAGAGCTTTTTCAAGGATATCTTTGTGAGATGGAGAAAGATGCAAAAGCTCTAAGATGGATATCTAGGCCGGTGTCTTTTTGAGCTATTCCAAAAGATTGTACTGGTTGGAAGTATTGGGTATGGACTTTGGAACATAAATAGACTTGTTGTGAGTAGTGCTTGGTTTAGACTGGACTCCTTGGAGAGTAACCTTGGCTTGAGCATGAGTAGTAGCATGGATTGGTTGACTCTCTGATTTTCCCTTTATGGTAATGACATTGGCATAATATGTAGAAGGATGATGGTTAGAAATGTTACCAACATATCTATAGGGTGTGTTATTATAATTGGCTTGGTTGTCACCCTTATTGTTGGAAGAACCTCCCTTTTCATGCTCAGGAAGTGGATCTTTGAAGGCCGTATGTGATTCATTCAAGACATGTCCATCAACACTAATTTCACCACTTTCGATTAAGTCTTGGATCACATTTTTAAGCCTTTGGCATTCATTAGTTATATGTCCTTTTCCTCTATGGAATTCACAATAATCATTTCCATTCCACCAAGAAGGCTTCACTCTAGGTTCATAATCTTTCGGTTCAACAAGCGTGATGAGTTTCTTGGTGATTAACTTCCGTAATGCTGATTCGAGAGATTCCCCTAAAGGAGTAAAGTTTCTTCGAGGTGAGATAAAAGGAAATCTTGGTTTAGGTAAATCCTTGGTGGTATTTTGATTTTCCGACTAATTGTTGTATGTAGCTTGAGTAGCGTTGGTCGTACTTGTGAGATTTAGAAGAGGTTTTGTCGGTTGGACATTTTGATTATCAACAATTCCGTCATTGACAATGTTTTTGTTTTTATTCCAATATTTCAATTTTTCATTGATGGAATTGGAATTATAAGTGTTGGAATTCAAATTTGAGGATCCAGCATTGTCTTTGGAATAAAGTTTTATCTCACCTTTTCGGACCATGGCTTCCTCAATCTTGATACCATTTTCTATGAGCTTATTGAAATTTGGTGGACATTGCAATTGTAACCTATAACTCATTTCTGGTGTAAGGTTATGCACAAAAATATCCATATTTTCTTGTTTAGGAATCGTTCATGGATATTTAGAAAACAATTGACACCATCTCTGCAAAAAAGTAAGGAAAGGCTCTCCATTCTTTTGATGTGCATTGCAAAGATCAAGCATAGTGACCTCATGTTTGATGTTATATGAATAATGAGTCACAAATTTGTCAAGAAGCTCATTGAAAGATTTGATGCTGGGGGGAAGTTTGGAGAACCATTCCATGGCTTGTCCTCCTGAACTTTGTGGAAATAGTCGCATAAGATAAGTGTCATTGTGAGCGACTTCAATACAAGTAGCACAAAACTCACAAATATGGTTTTGTGGATCTGAATTCCCTTTGTATTTGTCAAATTTTGGTACCTCAAAATGAGGAGGGAATGGAATCATTGCTAAATTCTTATCAAAAGGATAAGGACATATATCATCCAAGGAATACTTCTTTGTTGATGATCCATCTTGGATGTCACGGATTTGTTGTTGAAGCATTTGGATTTGTTGTAGGATGGGATCCAAAGATAATGTGCTTCCTTGCGGGTTTTGGGAAACATTATGCTGTTGAGTATATTGAGGAGCATTGGATTGCTGATTATTTTGAAAAACATTTTGTTGTTGATCACTATGGGATGCATTGGATTGTTGATTGATCTGAGAGGCATTGGATTGTTGATTGATTTCCTTTGCTCCATGAGGATCTTGAGAACCTTTAAGGATATATTGATTTTTTGTAGGAGTTGGTTCTCTAAGATTGGTAGCATCAAAATCACTTGGTAACTTAGCTCCTTGTTGAGCAAGCATGAGGAAATACATCTCTTTATCCAAGCCTATGAATCGTTCCATGACTTGTAAAAATTTAGGATCTTGTGCAGCATCCCTAATTTTCTCATCAGTAGGTTCGTCATCAAATGTGAGAGGATGAGTTTTCTTAGGAGGCTCTTTGGGCCAAGGATTCTTTTCATTGTTGTTATTTCCTTCCATTTTGTCTAGGGATTCTAGATTAATAGGTTGTTTGAGTTTCTGAGATCGATTTTGGACCATAAAATGGATGAAATTGATTGTGGGATGAAAGATTTTTGATAAAAAGATATGGAGAATGATTGGTAGAGAAGATATGATAAGCACTAAAAATTGGTGTCAAGAAACAAGAATCTAAGTAAGCTTGATGGTTAAGGATGATATATCCTGATATGATAAGCTCACCAAGATCAAAGTCTGATAGATAAGGTACATTTTCAACACCACACTGAGAATCTTTAAGATTGGAAGAAAGTGATTTGTTGACTCTTGAGAAAGGAATGATGATGAAAAGTTATGAAAGTGGTCAAATTAGAAATCAGAGGTCTATGTAACTTGACTATTTTTCCAGAATCTTACGAAGGACGAAAATGGGTATCTGAAAAAGTGATTTTGAAATTCCAAAAGCCTGTGGGAATGCTCTTTGTTGTAAATGCACAGCAACAAATGCGCAGGATAGTGTGATATATGCGTGATAAAATGAAACAAATGCGCAGCAAATTTTGATAGATGCAATCTGATAAATGTAAATGTGCAGTAACAGAGATCGTATGCACAACAAGATTTGATGTATGTGCAGGTTATCAAATTTTTGATGATTTTGCTAGTTTGATGATTGAGAAATTTTAATTTTTTTATTTATTTTTATGTTTTCTAATTTTTTGGCAAAGTAAAAATGCATAAACACACACACGCAAGACAAAGATGATTTTAATCTAATTTAATCTAGTATGAATGCACAAACATGCTTACAATCCTAAGGTTGGCAAGGATGATATCTGTTGAATCCCCACTAGGATAATAAAATCCAGCCATGCAAATCCACAGCAGACAGCCTAGGAACTTGGAGGCATGGGCTCCTCCTTATAGTGCACTCACTTCTCAAGCACACCAAGTTCTGAATTCAATGGGTCATTACTTCCCAAAGAACTGCTATCTCTACTATGAACCGTGAGTAATGTGGGGTGTCTTCACGAGCTTGGGTGACTCCTTGAGCCAGCAGATAGAAGGTTTTTGGCCACTAAACAAAAGTTTGTAGTAAGGATATCCGTTCAAGTGGTTGTGATCAAGTCATTTTCCCAATTAAGGGGGCTCTCCCAATCCTTTCAAAGCAAGGCTTTCACCTCTACTAAGTAGGACTTTAACGCACCACTGGGGTACTGGAGGAGATTTTGGTTGCCACAATGAATTCACACCTGTCTAATGTGAGACTAATCACACTAACATTTTTTATATACCGGTTTGGAAGGGCTTGGCTTTAGCCTGTTACCGATTGGGTCATTCCTTGGGGTGAGTACCTCTTTTCCCACCAAAGACTGTCCTCTAAAAATTATAACAATTTCTCTTACACCCAAGGTCCACGAATGGCGAGGGGAGAGGATACGTTGTTATAATTTTGGGATTACAAATATGCTATTAAGCAAAACACAACAGACACTTGAATCTAGGCTAAGGAAAACACACAAAGCAAAAACATGTCGGATTTTAAGCCCAAACGAGATTATAGTCTATTTTGCAAACCCCTTGGCAATCTGCAAATCAAATTGTTAGAAAAATGTTTTTAGCAATGGGGTCTTCAAAAATTACGTCCTGCAAAAGAGCCTAAAAATACTACCAGAATGAACAGACACTCGTCAAAATGTTAGCTAAAAACAAATCTAACAGAAAATTGAATTTTTCTACAGAAATTGATAAATGCGCAGAACAGTGTGATATATGCGTAGTAAGTATGGATGTATGCGCAGGATGGATGTATGCATGAAATAGTTTAATGAATGTGCAGCTTGGTGATATGTATGCACAGTTACTATGTATGCACCGTGAAAATGGATATATGCGTAGGAATCATGGACAAATGCGTAGCAAATATGACAGAGAGGAAAATATAGAAAATGGATGCACAGCAGAAATGAATAGATGCGCAGGAATCATGGACAAATGCGCAAAAATAACCTGTAGAAAAACCTGCACATGGAAAACTAAAAACTAAAAGTGAAAAGCCCAATTAGGCCCTCCTTCGAGCACCAAAAATGTATGCAAATTAGTTGGATACTATTCTGAATGATGAATTAACTAATAAAAGGTTAATAAATCTATCTAATAAGCAAACTACAATGAAGAATGCAATAACAAATGAAACCAAATTAACAATTTACCTTCACCTACAAATGTAGCTTGTCTCCATTGTCCTCCTAGCCTTGATTTCTTGAAGATGTTGAGCTCTCAGATTTCCAAATGAAGCTCTTTCCCAAGATGATTCTAAAGTGTGGAGATTGAATGAAATGAGTGCACAACTAAAACTTGATTATGCAAATATGGTAGATGAAATGCAAATGATGGAATGATAATATGGATGCTTGGTTGCTTGATTGCTTGAATGCTTGGATGCTTAAATGCTTGTTCTCAAAAATACCTATTATCTTTCAAATGGAAAATGAGGCTCCTTTTATAGAGTTTTGGAGGATCTAGGCCTAGGTGGCAGAATCCTACGGTTGAGAATGAAAGGTGGAAGATCCTAGGGCTAGAATTGATTTGGTTGAAGGAGTTGAGAGAAAGGGGGATGTAGTTGGAATGTGAGAGGAAGAATAGGGATGATGTTCCTCTCATATTGACATGGAGGAGAAGAAGGTGGAAGGGAAGGACACATGTCAAGTGTCTCACAAAGACCAAAGAGAGAAAGAGGGAAAGACCTTTTCCTCATGAGGACTCTTTGCACAAGTGTCCTATGACTCACTCTTGACCCTTAGAGGTGGCTTGAGAAGCCCCTTAGGAATAGGGAATGTCTCTTGACTTGGTTGTTGAGAGGACATGTGGTCATGAGACCAAGTCCTATGAGGCCACATAGCCCTTAAGAATAGGACATGTGTGGGTGAGGATAAATATGAATAAATAATTAATAATATTTATTTATCTTAGGCAAGGTGATGTGTCAGGTGACTAGGTGGATGAAGTGGACTAGGAGACTTAGTCATATTTAGGTGATTGTGTATTTAATTAAATCACTTTAATAGACTATTTAGAAGACTTAAGATATAGAATTAGACTATAGTGAATTTATTAAATAAATTGAATAATTTACTTAATAAATAGAAGAAATAAATATTAATTAAATAATAAATATTTAATTAATGTATCAAGTCAATAGTAATTAAATAATAAATATTTAATTAATTAATGAAGCCATTTTTAAGTGTATACACATGTTTACCCTATGTTTGGAGGGTTCCTTGGTAGGTCATTACATTCTTTTTGGTGTTGTTTTCCTAGGTGTTTTTAGAGGCAATTTATTTTTTATCTAGGATGTTTATGGTTGTGTCATAATTTATGTGAGATTATTTCTTTCAATTTTTGGTTTGGTTTTGGCATGGAGCGTGGTGCTTCTTCATGTTTGGGGAACTTTGGGGGCTATGGAGGTCTCAAATCCTTTACCACCATTGCATACATATGAAACTAAGAATACAAATAAATCTTGAATTGGTAGAGGTTTTTGAACCTTAAAGGGTTTTCCAAAAATAAGGAACGTGAATGGTTTTTTGGAGAGGAACCAAGATCGTATAGTTTTGGTGATCTAAACTAAGACAACATTAAATGATATTTTTTATTGGAGAAATCATGCCCTCATTTGCAAATTTATGGGTCTCCAAATTTTCCTTCCAATCTTGGAATTTTGGGCACATTAGGTTTGGAACCCTAAAGGGGACATGGAGAAAATATTGGCAACTAATAAAAAATTTTGGTTGTTTTTTCATGCAAAATAGATATAAATAAGACTTTTGAAGGGGGCCATATTTCTTTAATAGGGTAGGTCTCTTTATCAAACCTTGATGTGTGGGCTTCAATTATATGAAGGAGCTTCCCCCAAGAGTGCTTATATGGGTTCATCTTCTAAGGCTTTCACTTGAGTTTTGGAGGGATGACATTGTTCACTCAATTTATCTATTGCTTATAAAACTTATTGGTTCATCTACATAAATTGAGATGGAAAGGTAATATCTTATGGTAAAATTTATGTTGAAGTTGATTTAAATAACCCATTACTAGATTTTCTAGAAATCTATTTCAAATCCTCTTCTTGGATTCAATAGCTAAATTAGGAGACTTTTCCATTTAGGTGTTGAATCTATCATGAATATGGGAATTTACAAAGGATATTCCCTAGAAATGAGTCATCATCTTTAGTGATTAATGGTCTCTCTAATTCTATCCCTAGTTGGGATAAAGGAAAGACTCCTCTATTTGAAGGGTCTGTTGATAAGGAGGGTTTCAATTCCGTATCTCACAAATAAGGGAAGAGGTCAGAAGAGAACTTGGATGGACAAATAGAATAATGGGATTTTTAATTAATTTGATGTTTATGATGACTTGGTCCAAAAGGAGGTAAATATAGTTGAATTATCATCTATTTCTAAGTCAATGGGAGTGGCATTAGAAGAGGAAAAAGTGAATGGTGATGAAAATTTATCTATCATGGATCAACAAGCTGGGTATTGTTGGAAATATAGATGCAGTAACTGAGAGGGGGGGTGAATCAGTTAACCACAAAATATTACCACTGATCTCTTAAATATCTTAACAAATTATTTACTGTGCCACTTGGTAAATATACAGAGAAATGCTGAAAACTTGATTCTTGAAATGTGTAATAATTAAATTGTTCTTAAGCATTCATCACTGATTAACTTACATGAATAAAGAAAATAACATGAACACAAGAGACACTAGATTTACCATGGAAACCCAATATGGGAAAAACCACCAATGTAACTAGTTACTATTTTTCACTCTTCTGAAGTGATGCCCGGTTAGAAGCCAACCCGGTAAAAGGTTACAAAACACACTATTAGGTGTGACCTTGTTAGAGGATTTAATCACCCTGCTAGGAGTGGCCTTGTAAGAGGTCTTGAAACAATTCAATAGAACTATTACCTTGTTAGAGGATTTACAAAATGGTTGTTAAACCAACTCGGTTAAGAGATTTTGATATCAGTGCTACAATTGCTAGAAAGTAACAATGAAATGACCTGCAACTGAATTGCTGAATATAGATCTCTATTTTGTTTCACTAGATCCTTACTGATCAATTAAATCTTTACTACTCCTCAAGGATATCTAACCATCCTTCAAAATTCACACACACCTTTCTTCAAAATGATTTCTGCATGCTGTATATCTTTTTTATTCACCATTTGACCTTCTATATATATATGCCATTTCATAATCATTTAGATTGTCAAGTCGGCACTAATAATTATTATAACAGTCGGCTGGGATAAACAAACTATAATAAAAAAATTCTTTGAAAGGGCCGACCTTGCTTGGTAAACATTAATCCTGAAAAGATTTCCTTCGGTGACCGAGAGAACTCGGTAACCACAGTGAATTCTGCAACATCCTTTGGAGACCGAGAGAGCTCGGTAAACACTAATTTTCCTTTGATAACTGAGGAGGCTCAGTTAACATTGTTATCTTGCCATGTTTCCTTTAGACACTCAAGAGAACTCGGTAGACACTAAAAACTACCTAGTTGATTGACTGAGCTCGGTAGATACTGAGAACCGCTTAGCTGACCGACTGAACTCGGTAGATACTGAGAATCGCTTAGCTAACTGACTGAACTCGGTAGATACTAGGAGTGATAATTGATATGACATTTGTGTGACATCAAAGACAACACATAGCTAATCCAACAATGTGCTCTAGACAATTGTATCCAACAAGTATATGGTTACAAGTTATCCTCCATAGGTTCTAGATGTGATAGATCTTAGTGGGTCTCAAGTATTAACAAATGGTGCAGATTTGGTAGACTTGACATCTCTCTAACCAAAATGGATTTGGATCCTAAGAATGGTAGTAGAGATTCTCCTACTTTAGTCATGTAGTATAAAACCCTTAAAAGGGGGCCTCTATAGAAACCTTCAAGGGTTAGACAAAAGATAGATTATGAGAAGGTAAAGATCTTTGCCCAGATATATTGGTTGAGTCTGGGCCTATGAAACACATTGATTCTCATTTCTCCCAAACTCATATTATTTTCTTATCATGGAATTTGAGGGGTTTGAAAAACATACTAGACAAAAGGTTGTTCATGATTTGATTAATTCTAATTTTCCTAATATTTTCTTTATTCAAGAAACTATATTATCAGTTGATGGTATGATGAGTATGTTGGAGATTTTCCAGCAAGCTTGATTGTTGACTGTATGTTTGTCATTGATGAAAACATATGGTAAGCAACATGTGTAGAAGCCTGATGGAGAGAGATTTGAGCATATGTTGCATGGTTATGTTATCAACATGATATCATAGACACAGAGGTTGATTCTAAGTAAAGACAGTAGTATAGTTGTGTATATCAGTGAGTCTTTTTGACAGGTCCCAGGAAAATTTTTGTTTATGATTTGCAGTATGGTTGTAGTAGAGCCTTGTGAATTTATATATATGTTGTAGACATATTTATGATATTATGTTCATGGACGCAGAGTCAGATAGGCAGTACAGGTTGAGTTATGAAGTCTCTAGTTGACAGTCACAGTTTCCTGAGTCTACTTGGAAGAGCCGATAGTGTTTATATGATTGTGGTAGTTTCACCTATCATCTTGGTATCCGTGCTTGGATGTATGTTAAGAAGATAATTAAGGATGTTTAGTTAAGAGTGCATAACATAATTTAGCATGAGAAGAAAGTTGGAGTTAATTTAGTAGAGTCTACTATGTGTAGCATTGTGTCTACTTACATAGAATTGTGTAGTCCTAATTTATGTTGTGTGCTCAGTAGAGTTGACTGAGATGTTATTGGAGAGTTTTATTGTTTCTCTAATATGATTTCAAGATGGTTCTAATGGGTTGACTTGATAATATCATTTAGAGAAAGATATTTATAGGCAGTCTTTTTTTATTGCTAAGTATGGCTAATAGTTGAAAGAGAAGAGGAGAGAAGAAAGTGCGAAGTGTTGTGCCATCAGCAAAAGGTCTATGTCACATAGTAGAGAGTATATGCTATTCATTGGAATTGATCAAGATAATAGGTCTGCGCCCAGTTTACCAAGATCTAGATATAGTGTGTATTTGTTAAACTGAAGGTTGCAGCCTTCACCCCTTTGAGCAGTGTGCTCTCAAATAGTCCGTCCTCACCCCTAATAGGGTTAATTGTAAAAGAATTCTAACAGTGTCTGACCCTTGACCAGGTCACTGTACTCATTGCATTGTAAAGATCAACTCCTAATAGGGTTGTAAGATCTTCTAACAAGGATCATAATACAATAGTGCAATTCTTAGTGGGTGTCAATTCCCACTGAGGTTTTTACCTATTTGGGTTTCCCCATAACCAAAATTTTGATGTTGTGTTAAGTTTTCTTTCATTGTGTTTATGGTTAATGTTCTTATATACCTAATTGGACAAATAATTGAATCTTGTAGATAACTGATTCACCCCCCCCCCCCCCCCCCTCTCAGTTATCTCTTGGGACTATTCATAACAATTGGCATCAGAGCCAAGTGCCTTGGAGAGAACATTTAATAGCTTGAGGTTGATCAGATGGAATTCTTTAGAAAAGAAAGTCCTAAGTTTAATGGAGAGAACTATCTAGACTGGAAGAACAAAATGATGACACATTTGTAGTGCATTGCCTTTGATATTTTTGAAGTAGCTACCAAAGAAGTTGAGATTCCTTCACTAGAAGATCTTGCAAAAGAAGATGCAACCTTGAAGAAAAAGGATATGTTCACTTCAAATGCTATTACCAAAGAATCCCTTATCAGTGCCCTATCTGACAGTGAGTTTTCAGAAATCAAGAAAATGGACAAAGCCTGTAAGATATGGAAGTACTTAGAAGACATGTTTGAAGGAGACACTCAAGCCAAGAATGCATGCAGAAAGACATGGAAGAAAAGATACAATACATTAGAGATGCTACCTGATGATAATGTCAAAGCTTACAATCAAAGGATTAATGAAGCAGTTGTAGGAATCAGAAACAATGGTGGAGAAATCTCAGAAGAAGACATAATGGATAAATTGATGACCACCTTGACACTAGATTATGACAACAAGATATACATCCTAGATGAAACTATGTAGTCCACAAAATACTTTAAAAGAGACACTTTAATCAGCAAGCTTTCACCCTTTGAGATATCAAGATTGAAGATGGAGCCTAAAAGTGAAACAACATTCAAAGCTTCAGTACATGGTAAGAAATCCTTGAACACCTCTGGTAATTTTGATGATGATGATGAAGAGAAAACACTAGATGATTTCATTGCTATGATTTCTAAAAGAGAAAAGAAAGGAAAAGGAAAATATGAAGGTCAATTTCCATTCAAATTCTTTTCATGTAATAAGATTGGTCACTTTGCATCTAAGTGTCCTACAAGAGTTAAGAAGTTCAAAAATAACTACAAGCCTAAGTATACAAATGAATTTTACTATGCTGGAGATGGAGTATTAGATGAAGAATTAGTAGAGGATGAAATTGGATTCATTTCTCTTGAAGATGAAAATAATGCACAAGAATTAGCACTAATTTCACAAGTTGACATCAGGACAGATTGGATCATTGACAGTGGTTGCTCACACCACATGACAGGAGACAAAGATAGCTTTGTACATCTAGATAGATACAAAGGAGGCATGGTTATATTTGGAGACAACACTGCTAAACCTATTATTGGTGGAGGATCCATCACCTTGGATGGAAAGAATAGCACTAATGATGTTCTATATGTTGATGGTTTGTAGCATAACCTACTAAGTCTTGGACAATTGCTTGACAAAGGTTACCGGTTGGAGTTCAAAGATAAAAAATGCATCATTAATAACAAAGAAGGAGAAATGATTGCATTAGGTTCAAAGACTAATGGTAATGTTTTTCAACTTAATCATATCAATTTTGATAACATAGTAAAGATAAGTAATGTAAAGGTAGTAAGAGATATTCCTAGCATTGCAAAACCAGTTGATGCAATATGTAGGGAATGTGTGATGGGAAAGAATGTAAGGAATTTTGCTAGCTTGTGGTGACTGATCAGGAAAGTACTATCTAGGAAAGTACTGTACACTTTTAAGTCTAGATTGCCTCCAAATTTATACCACAAACCATATTCTTCAGTTCCTCTTAAGTACCTTAGGATTCTTTTGATTGCCATCATATGATTTTCCTTAGGTTTTGCTGAGAATCTTGCTACTATACCAACTGCTAAGGCAATATCAAGTCTTGTATGTACTACATACTGCAATTTTCCAATCATAGATCAGTATAAGGTCTGATCTACTTCTTTTAAATCATCATTTTTGGTAAGTTTTAGTCCAGTACACATGGGTGTACCAACTGGTTTTGAATCTTCCATACCAAACTTCTTAAGTATTTCCTTAATGTATTTAGATTGAGTAATGTATATACCATTCTTGCTTTGCTGAATTTGAAGACCAACAAAGAATTTTATTAAACCAAACATAGACATTTCAAATTCTTTGTTCATTTGCTCTAAAAATTCTTTGCACTAATCATCATTCCCTGTAAATATAGTATCATCTACAAATATTTCTACCAATACAATTTTGTCATCCGGTCCTTCTTTAATATACAGATTGTTGTTATCATTGGCTCTTTTGAAATTAATCTGAATCAGATAGTTATGGAGTCTTTCATACCATGCTCTAGGAGCTTGTTTCAAACCATACAATGCTTTGTGTAACTTGCAGACCATGTCCTTTTTATCTGGATCAACAAAACCTTCAGGTTGCTCAATGTAGACTTCTTCATCAAGAATTCCATTGAGAAATGCAAATTTTATATCCATCTGATATACCTTAAATCCTTTATGTGCTGCATAAGCAAGTAGAGTTCTTACACCTTCTAATCTTGCAATAGGAGAAAAAGTTTCACCATAATCTATACCTTCTTCTTGAGAATAACCTTTACATACCAATCTAGCTTTGTTTCTAGATACTTGACCATCTTCATTCAGCTTATTCCTAAATACCCATTTTGTTCCAATTACATTCTTATCTTTAGGTCTAGGTACAAGAGTCCATGTTTTGTTCTTTTTTATTTGTTCTAATTCTTCATTCATTGCTTCAATCCAACTTTCATTTTTCAATGCATCTTTGATATTTCTAGGTTCAAAATCAGTAAGCAGACATGTACCTTTTAGCTTACTTCTTGTCATAGTACCATCTGATTTGTTTCTAATAATTTGATCTGGTGTATGATGCCTTCTGACATATTTGGCTAGTATAGGTTCCTTGCTTTTTGAATGAGTCATGTTGTTGTCTTCTAGGATCTCTTCTTCAGGTTGCTCTGGCTCAGTAGATATTTGCTCGGTAACTTTAGGCTGAGACTCAGTTTGAATTTCTTCCTATGACTCGGTTTGAACTTCTTCTTGTGACTTGGTTACTGTGCTAGGCTCGGTAGATATAGTTTCCTTATTGATAGTTGTGTCTAGCAATGTTTCAAGTTCAATGTAAATGAATCTCCTGTAGTTTTCTGGTTCCCTTTTGCTTTCTTCTTCAGTCTTTTCTGCAAACTCATCAAATTTTACATGTATACTTTCTATGACTTTGTGATTAGACAAGTTCAGACATTTGTATGCCTTACTTTTGCTAGAATATCCTAGGAATATTCCTTCATCACTTTTCACATCAAATTTATTTCTTCTGGATTCTTTTAAGATATAACACTTGCTACCAAATACTTTCATGTAACTTACATTGGGTTTATAGCCATACCATAACTCATAAGGAGTTTTGAATGTGTCTTTCTTCAATTGTACTCGGTTCAAGGTATGAACTGCAGTGCTGATAGCTTCCTTCCAGTACTTTATGGTGATGTTCTTTTCTATCATTAGAGTCCTTGCACAATCCATAATAGATCTATTTCTTCTTTCAGCTATTCCATTCTGCTCAGGAGTTCTAGGAGCTGATACCTATCTTTTGATTCCTCTTTCAATGAAAAAGTTGTTAAATTCATGGGAGATGAATTCACCACCTCTGTCTGATCTTAAGCATTTCAATCTTTTCCCTATTTCCTTTTCCACTCTTGCCAAGTACCATTTGAACTTTTCAAATGCTTCTGACTTTTCTCTTAAATACATAACAGTCATCATTCTAGAATAATCATCAATGAAAAGAATAAAGAATTTATCTCCAGTATAGCTTTCTATTCCAATAGGTCCACATAAATCAGTATGCACAATTTCCAAAATCTCTTTAGACTGATAGTTCTTACTCTTAAAACTAGTCTTACTCATTTTACCAATCTGACAATTCTTACATAGACCAGTATCAGGTTTCTTCAAAGTAGGAATTCCTCTTACCTTCTTGAATTTGCTTATTTTCATCATGTTATCAAAATTCACATGACATAACCTTTTGTGCCATAGCCAACTTTCTTCAATTTGAGCAATAAAACATGAATATTCACTGAGATCAAGATAAAATAAGTTACCTTTTGTTTGTTTGCCTGATCCAATGAGTTTTCCTTTTCCATCCAGCAGTCTTGCTTGACTATTCATGAATTCAACCTTGAAACCAGTGTTGATTAGCTGTGCTACACTTAGAAGATTATGTTTTAGTCCTTCAACCCAATAAGCATTATCACGTATGAGTTCTTTGGTTAATGAGATTCTTCCTTTTCCTTTTATACAACAAGGTTCATTGTTTCCAAATCTTACATTGCCACTATCATAGTCTTCTAGGTATTCAAATTTTGTCTTATCACCAGTCATGTGATGTGAACATCCACTGTCTATTATCCATATATCATCTTTTCTTATATGAGAAATAAGTGCCATCTTATCTTCATCATCATCAGATTCATCTTTTATAGCAATAAAGACAATTTCTTCTTCACTATCATCAGAATCTTTAGCCATAAAACATGTTTTCTTACCTTTATCCTTGAATGATTTGAAATTCTTTTTTCCATAGTACTTGTGACCTCTCTTCTCTTCCTTGGCCTACTTGTTTGGGCACCTAGCTGCAATATGTCCAATTTCTTCATGTGAAAAATAGATTAAAGGAGTTTTACCTTTATATTTACCTTTCCCTTTAGAGTACTTCTTTGCAAGTAGTGCTTCTACAATTTCAAGATCACTATCAGAACTTTCTTCTGATACTTCTTCACTTTCTGACTGAACTTCTTTTATTTTCTTGTTCTTCCTTAGTGAAACCTTGGCCTCAAATGCTGACTCAATATTTTTGAAAATTGGAACATAGTTGTCATAGTTGTCTAATTCAAAGGCTGTCAATCTTCCAACTAAAGCATCCAAAGTTATATTGTGGTTTGTTTCACATCTTCTTTCTTGAATAGTTGATACTCTTATTGCATAGAGGGAGTAATGTTCTGAGTACCTTGCTTATAATAGTTTCATTAGTGATTGTTCCTCCAGAAGCTCTAATTGCACTAACACTTGCTTTGATCCTTTCAACATATTTTGCAATGTTTTCATCTTCTTTCATATTCATCTTGTCAAACTGTCCTCTTAGGCTTTCTGCTTTGGCTCTTTTCACATTTGCATCACCACCATATATTTTCTTCAGTTTGATCCACATTTCATATGTAGTAGTGCATTCTTTAATTTCATCAAATTCTTCATAGCTGAGAGCTGATGCAATGTCTATCATCATGGTGTTATGACTCTTTTTCTCTGCAATGTCTTCAACAGTTAATGCGCCAGTAGGAACTGTGCATTCTTCATCAATGTATTTGCATCCTGAATCACCAATGGAAGCTAGATGAAGTCTCATGAGGCCTTGCCATGCTGAAAAGTTATCTCTATTGAGCTTTGGAATTTCTCTCTTGTAAGACATCCTGATCTTTAGCTTAGGTCCTTGAAACCCTTCCTGCAAGCACCAAAAGCTCTGATACCAATTGATGGAATATGGATGAAGTGACTGAGAGGGGTGGGGGGGTGAATCAGTCAACCATAAAACACTTCACTATTATTTCTTTCCAAATCCCTTAGGATATCTTAATGAATATTATCTGTTTAACACTCGGTAAATAGATTGCAGTAACTTGGTAGATGCAGAGAGTATTAGTAAAATTATCTTTTAGATATTCATCACCACTTGTATATGATTAAGATAACTATTAAGAACACAAGAGACATAGGATTTAACGTGGAAACCCAATATGGGAAAAACCACCAATGTATCTAGATACTGATTTTCACTTTTTTGAAGTGATGCCCGGTTAGAAGCCAACCCGGTAAAAGGTTACAAAACACACTGTTAGGTGTGACCTTGTTAGAGGATTTAATCACCTTGCTAGGAGTGGCCTGGTAAGAGGTCTTGAGAACAATTCAATGGAATTGTCACCTTGTTAGAGGATTTACAATATGGTTGTTAAACCAACTCGGTTAAGAGATTTAGAATTCATTGTTACAATGATAACAAGGTAACAATGAAAATGACCTGTATAATAATGCAACTGCCTTGCTGATTACAGATCTCTGTTCTGTATAAGTGAGATCCTTTCTGATCGAATATATCTCTGCTACTCCTCAAGGATATCTGATCATCCTTCACAATTTCACACACACCTTTTCTGTCTTTCTTCTATATATCTTCTTCTATATCTCTCCTTTATTTTTCACATTTGACCTTTTATTTATATGATTTTAGATTTGTCAAATCAGCATTACTTAGTATAACAGTCGGCTGAATTAAGTAAACTTTATTTGCAAAGATCCTTCAAGGGCCGACAGCGTTCGGTTACCATAATGAAATTTTCTACAATCTTTTGGAGACCGAGAGAACTCGGTAAACACTGATAATCCTTTTTCTTTGATAACCGAGTGAACTCGGTAAATGCTAACTTTTCTTTGACAACCGAGTGAACTCGGTAAATGCTGATTTTTCTTTGATAACCGAGTGGACTCGGTAGATGCTGATTTTTCTTTGATAACTGAGTGAACTCGATAAACACTAATTTTAATGCCAGGTAGACTGACTGAGCTCGGTAGGTACTGATTGTTGTGGACTATGACATTATGTGACATCAAAGACAATACATAATTTGAGTAGCAATTTTCTTCAGACAATTGTTTCCAATAGACATCATTGGAGATCAGAGCAGCAAAGTCATGACAAGATCAAAAGAAAAGAGTTCCACAGCAAATGAAGAGGTATGTTTACTATCATAGATTGAAACCTTAAGTGTTGAAGATGCATGTAATGATTCAGATTGGCATGAAGAAATGAAAGAAAAGATAGATTAGATAATTAAGAATGACACATGGGAATTTGTCCCTAGACCTACTGATAAGAATGTAATAGGAATAAAATGGATATTTAGAAATAAGATGAATGAATATGGAATAGTAGTAAGAAACAAAGCAAGACTAGTATGTAAAGGATATGTGCAAAGAAAAGGAATTGATTATTCAGATACATTTTCCCCTATAAGCAGATTGGAAGCCATAAAGTTATTTCTAGCCTATGCTACCTTCAAAGATTTTAAGGTATACCAGATGGATGTTAAGTCAGCATTCCTAAATGGAGACTTGAAGGAAGACGTATACATAGAGCAGTCTGAAGGATTCACCCTATCAGATAGACCTGATATGGTATGCAAATTGAAGAAAGCCCTCCATAGACTTAAGTAAGCCCCTAGAGCATGGTATGAAAGACTTGATGGATATTTGACAAAAATTGGATTCAAGAAAGGAGCAACAGATTGTAATTTATTCATAAGAGAAACATCTAATGGATTATTGTTAGTTGCCATATTTGTTGATGACTTTATCTTTGGTGGTAATGACAAGCTCAATGTTGAATTTGCTAAGGAGATGTAGAGATAATTTGGGATGAGCATGATTGGGCCTATCAAGTACTTCTTGGGATTGAATGTGCAGCAAACAGACAAATGTATATTAATAAATCAGACCAAGTATGTGAAAGAGATCTTGAAGAAATTCAAGATGGATGATTTCAAGCCAGTAAGTACTCCTATGATAACTGGATGTAAGATTTCAAAAGAAGATTATTCACCAGTAGTAGACATAACCTTGTATAAGTCTATGATTGGTAAACTTATATATCTTACTCAAACTAGACCAGACATTTCCAATGCAGTTGGTATTGTTGGAAGATTTGCAGCAGTAAAAAGAATATTCAGATATTTGAATGGAACCTTAGACTATGGTTTATGGTATCCTAATTTTGAGAATGTAAAGCTTCATGTATATACAGATGCAGATTGGGTAGGATGCGTGGATGATAGAAAGAGTACCTCTGGAGGAGTTGTATTTCTTGGAGATAGACTTGTTACTTGGACAAGTAAAAAGCATAATTGTATCTCTCAGTCAACAGTAGAAGTAGAATATGTAGCAGGAACATTGAATTCTTCCACAATTATGTGGATCAAGCAGATGATAAATGATTTTGGTATTCATATTGATTATCCTATTGTTATTCATTATGACAACACTAGCACTATCAACATGTTAAAGAACCCTGTGAAGCATGCAAAAACAAAACATATTGAGATAAAATATCACTTTCTAAGATAGAAAGTAGCAGAGAAAGAAGTAAAGGTGGACTATGTGAGCACAAAAGATCATCTAGCAGACATATTCACAAAGCCTTTACCTAAGGATACTTTTTTGTATCTTAGGGAGAAGCTGGGAGTAATTCTCTTCCCTAAATCTGATTAGAGATATTAGGAGTGCATCAATCCTCATTGACTGATGAAAGGTTGAGTACTCTACCTCAGGAGTAGTACCAGTGCTTAATTCTTTTGGTGCCCTTTTCCATTGATTTCAAAGGGGGGGTATTATATAGTCATGAAAAACATAAAAAGAAGGAATATATAGTAATAAAAAACAAGTATAAAGGGGGAGTAAAAATACAATCATGGGAAGCAATATAGTTGAGAAAATGGAGAATATTGAAGAATATTGCAACAGGTGGAGGATACTTCCTTGGGGGATTTTTTGTTAAGGAAATGGAGAATGTTATAAAAGAATTGGATGTTTGGATTGGTGGTGTTTTTCATTCCATATGTTGTCATCAATTCCAAAGGGGGAGATTGTTGGAGATTTGCTAGCAAGCCAGATTGTTGACTGTATGTTTGTCATTGATGACAACATATGGTAAGCAACATGTGTGGAAGCATGATGGAGAGAGGTTTGAGCATATGTTGCATGGCTATGTTATCAACATGATATCATAGACGTAGAGGTTGATTCTGAGTAAAGATAGTAGTACAATTGTGTATATCAGTGAGTATTTTTGACAGGTCCCAGGAACAGTTCTGTATATGATTTGAAGTATGGTTGTAGTAGAGCCTTGCGTATTTATATATATGTTGTATACATATTTATGATGTTATGTTGATGGACATAGAGTTAGATATGTAGTACAAGTTGAGTTATGAAGTCTCTAGTTGACAATCACAGTTTCCCGAGTCTACCTGGAAGAGTCGACAGTGTTTATATGATTGCGGTAGTTGCACCTATCATCCTAGTATGCACAATTGGATGTATGTTAAGAAGAGAATTAAGGATGTTTGGTTAAGATTGCATGATGTAATTCAACATGAGAAGAAAGTTGGAGTTAATTTTGTAGATCTCACATAGAATTGTGTAGTCCTAATTTATGTTGTGTGCTTAGTAGAGCCGATTGAGATGTTATTGGAGAGTTGTATTGTTTCTCTAATATAATTTAAAGATGGTTCTAATAGGCTGACTTGATTATATCATTTAGAGAAATATATTTATAGGTAGTCATTTGTGATTGCTAAGCATGGCTATAGTTGAAAGAGAAGAGGAGAGCAGAAAGTGCGAAGTGTTGTGTCATCAGCAGAAGGTCTATGTGACATAGTAGAGAGTATATGCTATTCATTGGAACTAATCAAGACATCAGGTCTGCATGCAATTCACCAAGATTTAGATATAGTGTGTATCTATTAAACCGAAGGTTGTAGCCTTCACCCCTTTGAGTAGTGTGCTCTCGGACAGTGCATCCTCACCCCTAACAAGGTTAATTATAAAATAATCCTAATAGGGTCTGACCCTTGACCAAGTCACTATACTCATTGCATTGTAAAGATCAACTCCTAATAGGGTTGTAAGATCTTCTAACAAGGATCATAATACACTAGTGCAGTTCTTAGTGGGTGTCAATTCCCACTAGGGTTTTTACCTATTTGGGTTTCCCCGTAACCAAAATTGTGTTGTTGTGTTAAGTGTTCTTTCATTGTGTTTATGGTTAATGTTCTTATATACTTAATTAGACAAAGAATTGAATCTTTTAGATAACTGATTCACACCCCCCCCCCCCTCTCAGTTATCTCTTGGGACTATTCCTAACAGAGTAGATCTCCTAGAATCTATTCTTGAGGTGCTTGGTAGTGTATTGGATCCCATGGTAGTTTAGATGGAATGGATATCTTTTGATATCCTTTTAAGGTTGTCCCTCAGTGGTGGATTTCAAGTCACTCTTCTATCTATATGGTTTCTACTAGTTTGGATTCAAGTAAAACTTGTATTTTTACTAATGTTTATGCTCCTACTGATATGTTGGGAAAATCACAACTCTAGGTTCATATTAAATTTTTCTTCTCTTTGGTGCTCTTTCTTTCTTGGGTTATGGTTGGATACTTCAATGCAATTTGTAACTTGGAGGAAAAAAGAGAGGGCATGACTAGATTAGATCCTTTTGCCACCCTCCTAAATGATAATATATATTTCTTGAATGTTATTGATATGAAGTTGAATAATAATATACTTAATTAGAATAATATCAGAAGTGGAGTGGATATGATTTAAAATATACTTGATAGAATTCTTGTCTCTTTATTTTGGTTAGTTGATAGATGCAATAAAATCTTATAGATCTTAGATTGTAGGGGTTCTGATCACTAGACAATCAAAATATTAATAGATTCTTTGAGAACTTTAAAGATTCCTTTTAAATTCTAACTTATGTGGTTGCAAGATCTTTCTCTCTAGGATTTAGTGAATGATCAATGGTGTGAATGGAAGCCTTATTAGGTAGGGCTTGTTAGGATTAAGTAATATTGATAGGGGGGTGAATTAGTATTACAACACTTTAAATTAAACCTCAACCAATTGAAAATAAACCATATCAATGCTGAAATGAAAAGAACATAAACACATAACACATAACTCATAACACCACTATTTTTTTTCAAGGAAATCCTGGCCAATGGAAAACCTCAATGGGGATGGTAGCCACAACTATGCACTAAAGTATTGAATCCCTATTAGGAGATCTAGCCCTGTTAGGAGCTGAGTATTACATAGTACATTTCCTTGTTAGAGGAATGCAAAACCCTGTTAGGGGTATACAAAAACTTGTTAAAGGTGTGATGAGCTTACAACTCTTACAATCAAATTCTGTCACAAAATTATTCTTCAAGTAGTGAATAATACAAGCATCTTCTATGCTTTGATAGTTCTAGTTATAGCTCTATCAATCTCAGATCTCGCATCTTCTATCTTCCTTTGTCAATATCCCAAATTCTGATTCATCACATATCCATTCTTTTTCACACTTATCACTTCCATAAAACACTCTATACATATATCAGTTCTGCCATCCAGTTGGCTTCACAAATATAATACAAAACATAATAATTACTTATGAAAATGATAAACATAGAGTTGGTGATCTTATATTACCAAAGTGTCGGCAATATACAACTTTCATCTGACTTAGCACATTACCATTCAATCTAATCTTCCCTTAATCATCACGATTGTTCACATACCATGTTTCATTGTTTCTTTGTCTTCACATACCTTCATATCACTATATCTTCCTGATATAAACACCAAAACATGTGCGACCTTAACTGAAGGTCATACATATCCCAAAATGTCTTCCTTTAACTTCACAATCCATAATACATCACATATCATCTTTGCTGACCAAAATTGTACTACAAAATACTGTTATTCTAATTTTGTACTTAGTCATTTTCATGATTGTGTCTTTAATACCAATACTCACTTCATGCAATCACTCCAGCATAAGTGTTTCCATAAATGAAAACCCTTAAGTGATCCCTAGTGCTTCCAAAACAGCACTTGCCAACATGTCTATGTATACTTTTTTCAAATGTTTGTAATATGTGAAGTATAAGCTTAAGAGATGGAATAAGAAATGTTTTGGAAACCTTCACTTCAACAAACTGGAAATGCAAGATTGGTTTGATTCTACCACGCACTTGATTTGAGATTAAGGTTTGTATCTTTACTTGATTGGGGAGGAGTCTATGACAATTAAGTAATTGGAGGAAGTTGAACTTTTTTGAAGAGATCTTATGGAAGCATATATCCAAAATTGATTAGCTATGGTAAAGACATAAGAATACTATATTATTTCACAATTTTATTAGGTTTTGAATGAATATAAATCTCATTACCTCTTTTGTGTCTTTAGAAGTTTCTCAAATTTCTACAATGGATGAAATCTCTTAGAAATCTTTTCAGTACTTCTCTACCCTATTTATGGAAGATTCTCATTCTATTAGGGAAGATGAGTCTTCTATTTTAGATTGCATTCCCTCTCTAGTTTATAATTAAATGAATGTAGTGTAAGAAGTGGAATATGTTGTGTTTCACATGAAGAAAGGTTAATCCTCAGGCTCTGATTGCTTCCTAGTTGATTTTTTTAGGAATTCTTGGAAATTATTAAGCTAGACCATTTAGAGGTTTTTTGGGAGCCATATAGAAATAAGTATATATTAAGAGTTGTATGAATGCTACTTTTATAACTCTTATTCCTAAAAAATAAAATCTAAATAAACTATATTAGTTTAGTCTCATTGATCTATGTAATGTAGTTTATAATATTATCACTAAATTGGTTGTTGAAAGACTCAAGGTGTACCTCAAAGCTTTGATTTATAATGAGAAAGATGGATTTTTTGCTAGTAGATAGATTCTAGATGGAATAGTGATTTCTGTAGATGTCATTCACTCTATGGTGACTTCTAAAGAAAACATAATGTTCATCAAATTGGACATGGAAAAATATTATGAAAGAGTTAAGTGAGCCTTTTACAAAAAGCTCTTTTGGCTATTAGATTTAGTGGTGAATAGGTTAATTAGGTCATGAGTTGTGTCTCTTCCACATCCTTTTTAGTTCTCACTTATGGGGAACATTTAATGTTTTTTAATGCTTCTAGAGCCCTTTGGTAAGGGGATCCTCTTTCTCCTTATTTGTTCATCATTATGGTTGAGGGGCTTGGTAGATTTATCAAATCTCAGGTTATGCAAGGCATGATTCAGGGAAGGAGTTGGTCCAATATTTTAAATCTTTATTCTCAATTTGGTTTTTTGATGATACTGCTCTGATGGATAGGGCCAAAAATAATGAATTTATTAATTATGGAACCTTGGATACATATTTGGCTATATTGAAGCAAAAAATTTGAGGTTGAGTTTTCTATTTTTTCTTTAATACTCCTCAGGTCATTCAGAATGGGATTACCCAAATTATCAAATCTTAAATTAGATCTATTCCTTTGGTTTTTATTGGGATTCTCCTTGGTATGGGATCTTAGCATAGAGATTTTTGATAGGAGATTATAGATAATTTTCACAAGAGATTTAGTCACTAGAAATGTAGATGGTTTTCATGTTCTAGAAGGTTGAAAATTTTGAAGTTAGTGGTGCAAGATATTCCTATTTATAAGTGTTTTGTGGAGGTTCCCCCCTCTAGCTTTGTGAAAGAGTTTTAGGCTCTCTCCTAAATTTATTTGGTCAAGTCATTTTCTATCTTCAAAATGGAGCTTAGCTAGATTGGACTTATTATGTAGGCCCAAACAAGAAGGTGGTCAAGTTTGATTGGAAAATTTTTAGTTTCCAAGTTATATTAGAGTTAGTGTACTTATCAAGATTAGGATTGGACTAAAATCCTTACTCATAAGTACCTCAAGGGTGTTAAAAATATGGATTTACCTTAGTGGAGTCTAGTGGGGAAGGGTTCCATGATTTAGGATACTATTAAAAGAGGAGAAAAAATTATCAAGGGGGGTCTTTTTTGGATCTGTAAGAGGGGATATGATTCTCTTTTCTAGCATGATTCTTGAGATTGACATCCCATGATTATTTCTCAATTTCCTCATCTTTAACTCCTTTGAAATATTTTTTGTTGAGGTTGGTTGGAATAGGGTGGTAGATTTTAAGACCACCAAGCACATGATACATTTGGAGGTAACTTGATGGAAAGAATCTCATGAATGGCCTATTGGGGGTACTAAAGAAAATCATCAGGAACTAGTAGAGATTTACCTAGTAGACTTTGTAGTTCCCTGAAGAGTAGGGATGTTTTGGCCTGAGGTCTAGATTTGAAGGGTAAATTTTTTTCCCTCTAGCTACCTAGCTTTGGATAGTAAGTTGTATGGCTAGGGAGGTGTACCTTGGTAGAAGAAAGCTTGGAATAATTTCTCTTGGCCTAAGTGAAATTTTTTTATTTGGATAGGTTCCCAAATTAAGTACCTTACTTGGGATAATTTGAGGAAGAGGGTCTTTTAATGCTTGTCAATCTATGTCCTTTGCAAAAGTAGTGAATAATGTTACTTGTCATCTGTTATTCCATTTTCCTTACTCAAGGGCTGTTTGGAACATGTATTGGGGTGCGTAGAATCATGCATGTGTTCATGACACCCCTTTAGTTGATTTTGGGGAAAGTTTGGGACACCCTCTAGCTAAGATTACTTTTCTTCAAATTTCTTGGGTTCTTGGCCTGACTTTTATCATCTAGAATTTATGGTTGGAAAGGAATCATATAATATTTCAAGGTTTAGAAATGCGGATATTTCTCATCTGGAGAAAGATTCTTAGTAGGAACTAGAAAACTATTTTAGCAAAATGTAACATGACTATACTTATGGATTCTATTGATTTGGTTGTGGTAAAGAATCTGAATCTAGTTGGCAATGGGGTGGGATCCTCTTCCAAAAGGAGATTGAGGTAGACTAAATAGAAAATTCATAAAGAGGGGAGGTGGCTTCCTCCTCTTGAGAGATTTTTGAAAGTTAACACTGATGGATTTTCTAGGTGAAATATTAGCCAGGTGGGAACTAGTGGCATTGGTAGGGACAATGATGGTAGTACTGTGTTTTTTTTTCTCTTCTTATAAAGGAAAAAACAATTAGATGGAGGCCCTTGATATTTTTAATGTTATCAAGAGAGGATTATCTCTTAATTGGAGGAGGATTATTTGTAAGTGTAATTTACAAATTATGGTTGATTTGTTGAACGATCGTTACTTGGATAGAATTTGATAGAAGTTATCCTTGGTGGCTAAGAAGATCTCGAATCTATGTTGCACCTTAGAATATATTTCTTTCTATCATATTTTTGGGGAGTGGAACAATGTGGAAAATTGTCTAGCTAAGTGGACTTCTGAAAACTTAGAGAGATGAGATGTTGATGACTAGGGGCTTTACCTTTGGATTATTCAAAGATTTTGCTAAAGCTAATTATGGAAGATATAAATTTATGATTTCTTATATCAGAGTTTTTTCCCCTTGTGAACTCTCTTTGTTTACCTCTTTTGAGGGTTATGGTGGACTTGGAGCCTTTCATTTTTTATTGTCTAATCTTGCTTGAATTAATTTTTGCCCACTTATTCCCAAAAAATTATCTAATTTATACCTTATTTCCTTTATTAATTAAATAAATATATTTAAATATTTAATTAATTTATTATAATATAAATTCTTAGGCATGTGACAAATGTCACTCATCTCTTAATTCACTTTTATATTCATTTTTCCTAATATTTCTAGCTTTATTGAATTCAAATATGTGTTACCAAAAGTCAACATCTCTACTTAACTTTCACCTACTACTCAATCTTATCCCTTCATTTCAAATCAAGTCCTTGATCTTATTCTTTCTCACCTACCCTCTTAGCTTAGCAATTTCATCTTTTAACCTTTTAATTTCAACTTTTGATTTTTACGAGGCTTCTACAAAAAAAAAAATTCATACAAAAACAATGGTTGAGCTTTTTAGAGTTTACAATAGATTCAAAATTTAGCATACATATCTAGCTTACAATTATCTATTTTTTACCCTTTTCCTATATTAATTAAAATATATATCTTTATTTAATTCATTTATTTTTTGTCTCCTATAATTAAATAAATATTTATTATTTATTTGATTATCTAATTTCTACCTCCTTTCCTCTATTAATTAAATGAATATTTTTAATTAATTAATTTATTTATTATAATATAAATTCATAGGTATACAACAAATGTCGCTCATCTGGTTAACAAAGGTGAATTCAGGGGTCTGAAACCTTCCTCAAAGGACTTGATGTGCTTGCGTCAACAGTTTGTGGATGATTCCATAATAATGGGTGAAGCCTCTATAAAAAAATGGCAAAACCATTAAAAAAGCCCTTGACAACTATGCTGGTGCTACGGGTCAGAGTATTAACTGGAATAAGAGTTTTATTTTTTTCATCAATGTGCCTAAAAAAAGACAAGAGAGGCTAAAAAGAATTCTTGGTTGTGAGGTGGAGTGTCTCCCAGGGTCCTATCTTGGCTTACCTCTGTGCCTCAATCCTCTGGATTCTTTTTGGCGGGATATGATTGACAAATTTCACAAAAGTCTTGTTGGTTGGAAGGGTGCTCTTCTTAGCTAGGCTAGAAAGATTGTTGTCCTCAAAGCTATCATTCAAAGTATTCCTCTCTATGCTTTGAGCCTTTTAAAAATACCTAAGAAGTTTTCTGAAAGTATAGAGAAAATCCAAAAGAACTTCCTATGGTCCGGAGTTGAAAAAAAGAAGAGGATGGCTCTTATTGCGTGGGAGAAGGTTTGTAAACCAACTAGGAAAGGGGGTCTTGGTCTCTGCACTATAAGAAGTATAAATGAGTATCTCATGGCTAAACTCCTTTGGAGAATGTTCAAGAACTCAGGAGAATGGAGCACCTTATGGCACAATAAATATAATAGGGACAGCTCTGACTTCATGAATTTCTTAAACTCTGAATCATCCCAAGGAGGTTCATGTATTTGGGGCAATGCGCTTAGAAGGAAGGAAATGATAAAGAAGGGGGTGAAATGGAAGGTTCGTAATGGTAAGAAAAATCTTTTTTGGGATGACATATGGCTGCTTGATAAACCCGTAAAGGAGGTTCCTACCTAGAATGAAATGTATATCCTTTGTAAACAGATCTTGGGCACTCAAGTGGAGAACTACTAGGGGGAGGGTAAATGGACTAATTTGTCTAGGTTTGATCCTTCCCTCAGGGGCTTGAATAACCTTCTAAATGTTGTTGTTCTTATTGATGATGAGGATACTATTGTTTGGAGATATAGTACTAATGGCTTGTTTTCGGTTTCATCCATATACATACAGAACTTTGAAGATAGTCCTGAACCTTGTTGGGCCAAAGCCTGGTTCAAGGGATTAACTCCTAAAATTAATGTTTTTTTTTGGATCTTATTGTAGGATAAAGTTCTTACAATTGACAATCTCAGGAAAAGAGGCCTTGTTTTAACTAATAGATGTTGTCTCTACAAAAAAGATGAGGAGAATATCAACCATATGATAATTCATTGTCCTTTTACTAGTCAAATATGGGAAAAATTCTTTGATCTGATGAATATGGAGTGGGTGTTTCCTCATAGCATTCAGGAGTTGTTTTTGTGTTGGAAACCACCGACTAACAACAGGTTTTTAACCTCCTTTTGGATTTTCTTCCTACCCTTTTTGTGCTGGGGGGTTTGGAAAGAAAGGAATGAAAGAATTTTCAAGGATAAGGAGTCCAATTGGGATAGTATTTTTCACAAGATTAAGAGTGCCCTAGTGGAAAACTTGGGGTTCATTAAGAACTATCAAGACCCAAAGAATGAGTGGGAGGACAAAGTTTATAAGAAGTGGAAGCTTGAAGGAAGGAAGGTTCTAAACATCCAAAGAAATCTACGGGAAGAGGCTAGGTGGGATTGTCCTCCTAATGGATGGGTCAAAATCAACTTTGATGGTTCCTCGAAAGGCAACCCCAGAATTGCTGGCTGTGGAATGGTTATCAGAGATGAGTTCGGGAATTGCAAAGGGGCTATGGAAATTCCTATAGGCTTCAACACTAATCAGGTGGCAAAAGCTAATGCTTCTCTCTATGGGTTGTTACTAGCCAAAAAGAAGAACTATACTAAAATATGGATTGAAGGGGATTCCCTAAGTATTGTAAATTGTTTGAAGAATTCCATGACCCCTTCATGGACCATAGACAATGTTATAAGAAAAGCTAAAAACATTATTGAGACCTTTGAAAAATGCATGGTAACCCACGTTTTCAGGGAGGCAAATTTGGTGGCTAACTGGGCTACGAACGTGGCTTGTAAAAGCCAGGTGGAAATTGAATGGAGTGATGGTTCATTGTGATGGATCATCATTAATTAACAAGGAGAGGATGAGGAGTAAGCAACATGTTTTGAATGAAGAAATCATTAATGAGTATTGAGTGCAACAATCTGTAAGACCATCATGAAGGACAATGGCCTGATTTTGAGATAATTATTGGGGTCCTTTGGCATGATTTGTGGGTTGTGCATAACATTAATAGTGTTTATTATAGCTTGAAGGCTAAGTTGTAGAGAGTGGGGATTCATCTGGACAAGAAATTTCTTCTTTCTTACATATCCATGGGAGGCAGGAAAAGGAGATGCGAGCCGGCGGACTGTAGTGACTGGAAATAGAACAAGGAAATTTAGAAAATTGTCAAAGAAGGGGGGCTGGCAAATTTTTTGGAGAGATTGCATGGAGGGAAAGTCATGATGATGAGAAATTTCATCAAAACATGGAATAAGGGGAGTGTTTTGGTTGGCACGCAAAGTATGGAGGTGACTGAGGAAGTGATAGCTGAAGCGACGGGCTTGCTGACTGAGGGCATCAACTTCTACAAGGACAAGAAGATTTCAGACAAAGCGTTGGAGGCTTTTGCACCCACGAAGCAAGAGAGAAACCATATGGTTAAGGTGGAAAATTCATACTTTAACACTAAGTTCATTTCCAGGCCCTGGCGCCTTGTCTTATTTGTTATTATAGGCTACATTACCCTAGATGGTTAGTATACTAAAATCTACAACCACCATCTTACTCTTCTGAACCACTTTAGGCACGGGGTTAAGATTAATTTCCCTTTTTACTTGTTGAGTTCTCTGAATGCGTCCCTCCTCCATTGGCAAAGGGATCTGGAGGGTGATCATGCTTTCCATGAAGGGCTTATGGTCCTCATATTTGAGGTGTTGAAATTGAAGAAGGTGGAAAGAACTCGGCTTAACAGGAAAGCGCTGGAGGATTATGACACTGATGGGAAAGAGTTTGAGGAGCCTTTTATGGAGGATACAAAAGATGAAGAGGAGGATTCTGAGGATTACCAGGAGGTCAACCCTAAGGAAAATAAAAAGAAAAGGAAGATGGAGGATTCTACTACAGACATGGAAGTTGAGGAAGATGAGAGCAAGGAGGTGAGTTCCAAGAAGCAGGGGAAAAAGAGATTGGAACCTTTAGGCAATTGTACCAAAACAAAAACTAGGAAGAAGAAGGTTATGAAAAGGGTTTTCATATCCTCTGATGAGGGTTCTTCTTCCCAGGGAAAGAGTGATCAGGAAAATCATGTGGATAACAACCCTGTTGTGGAGGAGAGTGGGGGTACCGGTAAAGATGTTTGGCTTGAGGAAAAACTCCTACAAGAGGTTGCATAGGAGGTGACTAATATAGAGAAAGATGGGTATGAGAAGGACAAGGCCAACTTGGAGAAGGAGAAGGTGGAGAATCCTAAGGAGAACATGGAGGAAGAGAACAGGGGTCCTAAGATTAATGAGGGGAGGAACAAGGATTTTGAGAATTTGGGGTGCTTGGCCTTCTTATCTACCCTTAGCATAATATAAAATGATATCACTATGATGAAGACCAACATCCACTAGCTACAAAAAGAGATGGGGGTTCTTAAAAGGATGAACCTGGGGGAGAAGACCATGGGCCAGACAATTGATGAGCTCACTGACATTGTCGCTAGAGCTAAGAATGTTGCTTCCTTCAATGACAGACTCGCTACCCTGGAAGAGAATATTCAAAGCAGTAATGTTATAACCAGGAAAGTTGAAACTATGGAAAAGAGAATTGACAAGCTGGAGAAGACTGTGGGGAATATTGCAGAACATATTTTTGTTGTCCTTAAGGCTTCAAATGAGCACGTGAAGATCTTGGTTGAAAAGTTTGATAATGGGAAAGGGAACCAAGAGATCATAGAGACTAAAGATGATTAGGGGCCCAACAGGCGTACGAGATCCAGGTTCAAGAAGATGGAGGATGACAACAAGAATGACATGGAAGATTTGAAGTTGTTTGCTGCAAATATGTAGATTCTTGCTGATCAGGCTACAAAACTGATGAAATGTGTTTAGACAGCATCTTGTTGTCTTGCTTTCCTTTTTGTTGTCCTTTGTCTTTTGGCTGTTCTTTATGTTTAAGGACTCGATTGTGTTGTTTTTTTTGGTGCTGTTGCACTTGCCCTCTTGGAGCTTAAATGTTTTATCTTTTATCCTTATGTAAAAGGTTCTGGGTCCTTTCAAAACCTATTTTTACGTAATCAAAACAAATGTCACTCATCTCCTAATTCACTTTTTCATTATCTTTTACCAACATGTCTAGCTTCAGTGAATTCAAAAATGTGTTACCAAAAGTCAACTTCTCTACCCACCTCTCACCTACCACTCAATCTTTATGAGGCTTCTATAAAAGAGAATATTTCATAGGAAAATAATGGTTGAACTATTTAAGATTTATAATAAATTTGAAATCCAACATACATATCTAGTTTACAATTATCTAATTTCTACCTTTTTCATTTATTAATTAAATAAATACCTTTATTTAATTCATTGATTTTTTACCTTTTATAATTATATAAATATTTATTATATATTTAGTTATTTAATTTCTACCTTCTTTTCTCTATTAATTAAAATACATATCTTTATTTATTTAATTTATTATAATATAAATTTGTAGGCATGTGACAAATGTCACTTGTCTATTAATTCACTTTTACCCCAACATGTCTAACTTCGTTGAATTCAAAGATGTGTTACAAAAAGTTAAAATCTTTGCCTAACTCTCACCTACCACTCAATCTTATCCCTCCATTTCAAATCAATCTCTTAATCTTATTCATTCTCACCTACTCTCTTATCTTAATAATTTTATCTTACCTTCTAATTCCAACCATTAATTTTTAGAAGGTTTCTATAAAGATAATCTTTCATAGGAGAATAATGATTGGGCTATTTAGGGTTTACAATAGATTTAAAATTCAACATACATATTGAGTTTATAATTATCTAATTTCTACCTTCTTTCCTCTATTAATTAAATGAATACCACTATTTAATTCATTGATTTTTCTCTCTTATAATTAAATAAATATTTATTATGTATTTAATTAGTTGATTTCTACCTTTTTTCTTTATTATTTAAATGAAAACCTTATTTATTTAATTAATTCATTATAATATAAATTCATAGGCATGTGACGAATATCACTTGTCCCTTAAGTCACTTTTACATTTTTTTTTCCAACATGTCTATCTTCATTGAATTTAAAGATGTGTTACCAAAAGTCAACATTTGTACCTAACTCTCAACTACCACTTATCCCTCCATTTCAAATCCACCTATTCTCATTCATTCTCATCTTCTATCTTATCTGTACTGTTGTATTGTTTTTTTGCTACAAATTTTTTTGAAACTGTTGTAACTATTGTAACGTTTATGTAATCATTGTGGCTACTTAGTCAATTGCTCTTATTTCAACTATTGTCATCTTATCTTTTGAGGATGCTCAGTAATTTATAATTTTATTTAAAGCTTTATCCAATAAAAATAAATTCATATTTTAACTTTTAAATTTCAACCCTTTTCTTTTAGGAGGCTTCTATAAAAGATATTTTTACATAGAAGAATGTCGGTTTGGCTATTTAGGGTTTACAATAGATTCAAATTAACATACATATTTAGTTTACAATTACCTAATTTATACCTCGTTTGATTTAATAATTAAATGAATAAATTTATTTAATTCATTAATTTTCTTTCTCATATAACTAAATAAATATTTATTATTTATTTGATTATCTAAATTCTACCTATTTTCTTCTATTAATTAATTAAATACCTTGACCTATTTAATTGATTCATTATAATATAAATTGGTAGCCATATAAAAATGTCACTCATCTTTTAATTTACTTTTACATTCTTTTTTTCCAACATACCAAAAGTCAACATCTCTACCTAACTCTCACCTACTAATCAATCTCATCCCTCTATTTCAAATCAACATCTTAATATCATCCATTCTCACCTATCCTCTTATCTTAACAATTTTATCTTTTAAAATTTTAATTCCAACCCTTGATTTTTGGGAGGCTTCTATAGAATAATGGTTGAACTATTTAAGGTTTACAATAAATTCAAAATTAAGTATACATATGTAGTTTAGAACTATCTAATTTCTACCCACATTCTTCTCTTAATTAAACAAATAGCTTTATTTAATTCAATAATTTTTTATCTTTTGTAATTAATTAATTATTTTATAATTTATTTAAGTATCTAATTTCTACCTCCTCTCTCTATTAATTAAATAAATATCTTTTATTATTTAATTAATTTATTACAATATAAATTAGTAGGTATTTGACAAATGTCACTTGTCTCTTAATTCACTTTTACATTATATTTTTCCAACATGTCTAGCTTCATTGAATTCAAATGGGTTACCAAAAGTCAACATCTCTACCTAAGTCTCACTTATCACTCAATCTTATCTCTCCATTTCAAATCAACCTATTTATCTTATTCATTCTCACCTACTATCTTATCTTAACTATTTCATCTTCTAACATTTTCAGTTCAACCCTTGACTTTTAAGAAGCTTTTATAAAAGAGAATTTTTCATAGGAGAATAATGATTGAGATATTTAGGGTTTAAAATAGATTCAAAAATAGCGTACAAATCTAGTTTACATTTATTTAATTTCTACCTTTCTTCTATTAATTAAATAAACACCTTTATTTAATGCATTAATTTTATCTCCTATAATTAAATAAATATTTATTATTATTTTATTATCCAATTTCTACCTTATTTTCTTTATTAATTAAATGAGTATCTTTATTTGTTTAATTAGTCTACTATGATTTAAATTCATAAGCATGTGACAAATGTCACTCATTTCTTAATTCTCTTTTACATTCTCTTTTCCCAACATGTCTAGTTTCATTAAATTCAAAGATGTGTTACTACAAGTCAATATTTCTATTTAAATCTCACCTACCACTCAATATTATTTCTCTATTTCAAATTAATCATCTTAAAAATTTTATCTTTTAACTTTTTAATTCCAACCCTGGATATATATATATATATATATATATATATATATATATATATATGTATGTATGTATGTATGTATGTATGTATGTATGTATGTATGTATGTATGTATGTACATACATATGTACATGTATATGTATATATATACATATACATACATATGTGTATGTGTATGTGTATGTGTATGTGTATGTATGTATGTATGTATGTATGTATGTATATATATATCACAAAGGTCACTCGTCTCTTAATTTAATTTTACATTTTCTTTTCTCAACATCTCTACCTATCTCTCACCTACCACTCAATCTTTTTCCAAAATTTTAAATAAATCTATTAATTTTAATCATTCTTACTCATTCTCTTAGCAATTTCATTGATTCCAACCCTTAACTTTTAGGAGGCTTCTATAAAAGATATTTTTTATAGGATAACAATGGTTGGAATATTTAAGGTTTACAATAGATTCAAAATTTAGAATACATATCTAGTTTACAATTATCTATTTTCTACCTCATTTCCTCTATCTTTTTAAAAAATAAGTTCATAGTAAACTTTTCAATGTTACTGATGATGCTAACATGACACACCCTTTGGGTCCACATGAAACACTTTTGACTTGGAGCTATGAACCATTGAGACCACAAGTCAGGGACCTCATCCCCATATAATAAAGTAGAGGCCCAAAATCATAAGTACATTAGACTAGCATAGGCACAAGCTTGCAATCACAATGGCCCAGTGAACAAAAACACCACTCAACCAACACACTAAGTAATGAACTTCACCTTCTTTCCTCTATTAATTAAATGAATACATTTACTTAATTCATTAATTTTTCTCTCTTAATAAAAATTTTATTTGATTGTCTAATTGTTACGTCCTTTCCTCTATTAATCAAATGAATACCTTTGTTTTTTTAACTAATTTATTATAATATAAATTTATAGACATTTGACAAATGTCACTCATTTCTTAATTCACTTTTACATTATCTTTTTCCAACATGTCTGGCTTCATTGAATTCAAAAATATATTTTCAAAAGTCAACATCTCTACCTAACTCTTACCTACCACTCAATCTTATGCCTCCATTTCAAATCAACCACTTAATCTATTTTTTTATTTTTATTGGTATACAAAAATATTTTAAGCTGACAAACATTATCAAACCTACAAGCTCAACTGCCCTAAGTAGGCACAAGGTCTATGAGCACAATGGCCTAGAGGGGTTTGAACTTTGGAGGAAACCTCACCAACGAAGTGTTTGAACCACTACTTTGAATCGATCACCCCAATTCAACCTCTTAATATTATTAATTTTTCCCTACCCTCTTATCTTAACAATTTTATCTTTTAACCTTTTAATTGCATCCCTTGATTTTCAGGAGGCTTCTATAAAATATAATCTTTCATAGGAGAAGAATGGTTGGACTATTTAGTGTTTACAATAGATTCAAAACTTTGCATACATATCTGGTTTTGATAATAAATAATTAAATTTTATTAATTATATAATATAAATTAATTAATATTAAATTATTAATTTAAAAATAAATTAATAATTATAATTTTAGAATAAGTAAAAAACTAAAACTTTTTTTTTTCTTTTTTTACATGCAAATAATTTTGTAAGTTTTGGCTATGAAGGTAGCCACCCAAGATTTAGAGGCCTAATAAAAAGCACAATAACAAAAGAGAAATAATATGACAAGAATAAATTATATTCCTATAAATAATATAATACAATAAATTAATTGTATTGACTCAACTAAAATCAACTTGAATTAATTGGAATGAATATTACATATGAGACCCTTTTGTTATGTAGAAAAAGTGAGTACAAATAAGTGAATGAGACAATGAAAAGCATTGTTGTCTCATTACATGATAACCAAGAAACAACTTATCACCCATCTAAGGTTGAATCACATGTCCACCAGAGGTGGATCATCCTTCAATGTGTGATAAAGTATATGCAACATGTGCAACAAAGGTGGAGAGTGATAAAGTGATAAGTGCACTAAAGGTGGAGTTAACACATAAAGTGGAATGTGATAACATGATAACACCACCTAAAGTGGAAATTATATTTAAAGCTCATATGTAATTCTTTAAGTAAGCTTAATTAAATTTTGATTAGGGCCTATGAGTGAATTAATAAAGTTAAAATACCTTAATTACAACAAAACCCCCCTTAAGTGCAACTTGGGAAGAATTTACAAAAGCTAACAATGCAATATGGGTCCTACCTAGTAGGCCATGTTAGGTACCCATGTACAAATGCAATGCAATCTATCACAAATGAAGAAAGGGATAAAACCATGTGAGATAAAACTCCCCTCCAAAAGAGAGATGAAAATATACAATGCTCTTAAGGAGAAGAAAAATAGCTCATATAAGGAAAAATGTCCCCCCATAAGAGAGAGGAGGAAATGCCATGAAGCTACTCTCAATGTCAAATAAACTACAAATATGGTCCAAGATGACAACCAATAATTTTTTGTAGGAAAAAAAAAAAGCCAATTTTGTACCAAGAATGTTAAAAGTATGACAAAACTAGGTACCAATGTCGATGAAGAAATAATGATAAATCACCCACTACAATATAATAGAGATCAATCATACAGACACCTACTTGAACATCAATTGGATACTTGCCAATGGAAAATTGGTATATTCTAAGTCTCGACTAGAGCCATGGACCAAGTCTCAAAAGATAATTCTAATCTACTAAGTACAAAAGGATTACATCAAATATGTCATCAATGACAAAGAACAAAGAAGGATGAGACTTTATATTAGTGTGTGTATATCATAGCTCATGAAAGATAATACAACATAAATCCAACGATGTGAATCTAAAAACATGAAGATGATGATACCACCAAGGACACCCTGGAAAAATTATTGATGTCATTCTCCAATTGGAATGATGCAAGGAAAAAGAGAACAAAAACCCCACCTTACTATTGGTTAGAGGACTACTTCATTATAGGTATAATAGGTATTTCCAATTTTTCCTATTTATTTGAATAATTTTATTTTTAAAAACATAAAAAATAAAAATAAAAATTTAAAAATATTTTATTACTAATAAAATTCATTAAATAATAAAGAAAATTTTATTTTATTTACTTTTTCTTTTTCTTTCTTGGACTTTCATTCTATTGATTACAATTTCCATAATCAAACTATAAGAGACTTAGATTACTATTACAAAAGACCAAACTAAGGTTTGTGCATTAAAATTGAAACTAAGCCAAATTCTAAAAGTATAATTTCTCATCACAATCACTATAAATAGATAGAAGCACTATAAAACATAGAAAAAATTATGCATTTTCAAAAAAAATTACACCTCAAAAAGAGTTTGTATGAGCCTAAATGAGGCCTTAGAAGTTGCAAAAGTAAGATTATGCAATTTTCTAATAAAATTAGGCATATCAATCAAAAACTGCATGCACTAATGTATAGAGTATGAAATTCTACCCCAAATAAATAAAAAATTGCTTGAAAAAATGAGTCTGGATGAATGAGATATTTTTATTTGAAAATAACATGTGTAATTATTACATCTAAATCGTCATTGTACCTTCAAACTTCAAATGGGTGTAGATTTGGCCTCTGCTGTCCAATTTGGATGAAACATAAGTTGTTCTTGGGGATTTTAGACTTTCCAAATGTGATGCAAACTTCTAATTTGCACCAACAAGATCCAATTTTTTCCTGCAATAGAAATCCACAAAGAAGACCCCCAAAATCCAAAAAAAAAAACATGCTCTCGAATCTCTCCAATAGAAAACTAATGGAACTCTATGGGCTCTGATACCATGTAATTATAGGATATGAATGTAGCCACCCAAGCTCTATAGGCCTAATGGAAAGCACAATAATAAGAGAGAAATAATATGATAAATATAAATTATATTCCTATAAATAATGAAATACAATGAATCAACTAGATCGACTCAATTATAATAAGATTGAATTGATTGGAATGAATATTATATAGGAGACCCTTTAGTTATATAGCCAAGGTAAGTACAAAGAAGTGAATGAGACAATGACAAGTATTGTTGTCTCGTTACATGATAACCAATAAATAACTTAAATATGGGAAATAGTTGACCCTTAGTTGTATTTTGTTTGTTGTCTCTTGGTTATTTAAAACTTGTTAAATTGGTTGTCTACAGGAGAGGGAGTTGACAGGGAGGGGAAGAGGCACAATTTTTCCAGCCTTCACTGTAGCCCACCATTTTGTAATTGCTAAAGGGGGTTGGATTCATTTAGGCAAGGTTTTGAAACCCTACAAAATGAGGACATTTGTTGAGTGGTTTTCTAATCTTGAAGATTTTTTTACAATGTTTAGATTGAGGGCAAAGGCAGGAGATATGGCTCATTAGTTTCATTTTCTAGAAGATATCATAAGGAATGAATTTTCTCTCTAAGAACAGGAGGTAAGAAAGGATAAGTGGTTGGTCTATAAAAATACCCTTGATTTTGTCAACCATTTTGATAGTAGATATAACCCTTTAGGGGATATTAAACCTTTTGGTGAGAAAATAAATTAATTAATGAAACTCTTTGAGGAGATCATGGGTGTCCTAAATGAGAAGAAGGCCAAAGTAATTCAGGAAAATCTTGATCGGGAAAATCTTGTGATGAAGAGAATTGTGCTTGTTCCCACAATTACCCCAGGAACATATATGTTACAAAAAATGGCAAGATATAGTGTGATGAAGCCCAAACATGATACAGATGATAAGGGTAAAAGGATCAATGAGAGACCATCACCACCTCATATGCATATACCTACACCATACAAGAGGCCTCCATTTGATGAATCTCCAGTTGGATCTTTAGCAAAGAGGAAAAGGGTGGAAGAAGTTATTGAACCAACTGAGGAAATGTACTCACCTTCCTAATTCCCACTACATTTTGTAAATGAGCAGGAAGCAGTAGAATAATTAGTACAGCTTGGTAGTGCTGGAGGTATTGTTTTGATAGAATCAGAGTTACAAGAAGGGATGCCAGAGGAGCCAGTTGCCCCTTCCATGGACATCACAATTGATTAATTCAAAGGAAATGAGATTGACCCTATCATCAAGGAGTCTTGTGACAAATTTTTATCTAATGACAATTTTGTTAAATCTAGGACTTTTGTTTAGTTTGCTTGGAGAATGAGCATCTCCAATTTTGAAAGCAGATGTGAAAAGAGACATGTAGAGAAGCCTAATAGAGAGTAATATGTCATCAAAGAGTAGATAAAGAAAGAAATGTTTGAATAATTCAGCAGAATCACCCCTAAGGAGGGGAGGAAGATGATAATAACTATAGGGGTTTTAATTTTACTAGAATGGGACATTGATGATGCAGTGGTTTTTGATGTTGTCGGGAAAAATATTGAACCTGCATACAATACAAAAGAGGAGGCAAAAAAATCATCACAAGGAGATGTTTTTAGTGATGACCATGCTGCTCTTGTAATGTGATCATTATAAAAATAGGATAAGACCAAAAGGGGTGAGGGATCTAACATGGCTTTAATAGGTGGATTAGTGGTTAGAAGGGTAAGTGAGACTTCAGTGGTGGAGGCAATTGATATAATTATTTAGGAAGAAAATTTTTCCAGGCCACAACACTAAAAGATTAATAGATTATGGAGGAGCTTGTGCTCAAATGTGAAAATCCTACGAAAGCTTATGATGATCAAAAGAAAAGAAATAGTGAATTGATGTGAAGACTTGGCAAGATTGAAAGTAAATCAGCTTTGCATATGGAAACAGGTGAGTCTTCTACAAGATTAATTACATCATCCCCTACACCACCACCTAGTTCAAGCCCTATTATTGATTTTTCCCCATCTCCTATGGCTCCTGAAGCTCAATTTGGTGAAGAATTTCAAAATGAGAAGGCTAGACTTAAGGCCTTAAAAGTAGATATTATAGAAAGATATGAAGAAAAGATCTATGGTACAATTTTATATCTATTTAATTATGGTAATATAAGAGATCTTTATTATTGGGTTTTAGAGTTATTAGATATTTTAATTTCTTTTAGAGAGGAAAAGGGTAATTTGGAGCAGATCTTGAATAAATGGATTGGTCAGGAAAACAAGATGGAAATAATATATTCAATGGCCAAGGAACAAATAGGGACATATATATGTCATGCCCATAATTTTACACTAAAAAACACACCAACTTTTTTTTAAAAAGGGTTTATAAGTTTTAATTTTAACAGTTTTCTAATGTTTGTACAGTTAAACCTGAGAGGTTGTTGATCAACTTGATTGTTGCAAAACAAAAGTTTGTGAAAGAGATTGAAAGAACGGATCATATTTACATTCATTCTAAGGTGGTGATTACTAGGTTTTCTCTGGATGTGCTTCCCATCATTTATGAGGGTTAACACCTCTAAAACAATTTCTTTACCAATGATGGTGGCATAGGTTGCTTAGTTGAACTAGTCTTACCAAAGGATTAAATCTAGAAAGCGGAGTTGTAACCAAAATTAACCTAACAATTAAGTTCATTTCATGATAGTAACCAACTTATAAATGTAGTTATACTAATATCGATTACTTGAGCCTAATGCCAACATTATACTACATTGAGTCATAAAAATTCATTTACTAGAGCATAGTAATTATATTGAAGGAGATTTTAATTAGCTATATATTAGCTAAACAAATTGTCAACAAATTAGTATAATACTTTTGATTTAAATTATATATCAACTACTATCAATAAGAAAATTAAACCACTAAATACCCTACCCATTCTAAATTAATTAGCAAACAATTATTAATTAATTAATATATATTAATTATTAATGAATTCTTAATAGACAATTAATAAATATACTAATTAATAACAAGTTTATTAATCAACAAATATAATCATCGACAACTAATTATAATTATTAATAAATAAAATTATTAAAAAAATATTAATAAAAGAAATTATTAAGAAATAAAAATTTTATAAATAAAAAATATTAATAAATATAAATTATTAATTAATTAAACTATTATTAAATAAAATTAATAATAATTTGAAAAAAACAAAATTAAAATAAAATAAATGGCAAAGTTTTCTTTGCTTTTTAAAGTCCCTAAGGGACTATGCCCGCGGGGCCCGCACTGACTGCACAGTACTCGCGTGCAGGGTGATCGTCCTACCTTAGCAGGGTGGTACCCTGCGCAAGGCAGGGCCCATCCTGCTTTGGCAGGTGGGTACCTACCTTGGTAGGCCCGCGGTCTCATCCGCATGGGAGGAGGGGTGTGGGGCCCACGACCCCCCAATATCATTTAAATTTAAATTAAATTTATAATTGAACAGACTTATTATCACAATGGAAGTCTATTAGAATTTTCCATTATTAGGGAATCTATGCAAAGAGAGTCAAGATCTCTCCTTTTTGAATATTCTAATAAAAATTTTGATTTATTCCCTTGTATTCTAAAAGATTTAAAAGTTCTTAAATCCCGTGAGGAGTGGATGGAATATTTGGATGTCGCCCTTACTTTAAAAATTAATACTATTATAAATAATAATGACAATTATTTGTTTGGAAGGGTTGTTGAAGAAATCGTAACTGCAAGGCTATATTTTAATTCTTTTGGAGAAAGGATCAAACAATTGAAGTCCAAATGGAAACACTTGATTGAAAGAGAACAAAAAATTTTGCACTTTAAGTGGCCTAATGATATTGTGTCCAATGAGTGGTCATCAAGGTTCATCCAAGAGTGACAAGTGTCCAGATGGCACCAATTCTTGAAGATAAAGTTCCTTTTTCACTGGCTTCTTTATTTTTTGTTGGAGTTAAAGTTTTGATGATGACATATTTGTCATATTGTAACAAACATTGTTGTATCATATTATAATGTGACATGTATTAACTTCCCAGTTCTAAAGCTTGTTGCAATCTTGATTCTATAAAGGGATTTCCACGACTAGGAAGAAGGGTCCAAAATTATTTTGGTAATAGCACATTTGTGTCCTAGACAGTTGGTCTAGATGATGTACAATTGTATAATGTTTCATGTTTGTATTTGAGATTAAGCTTTAATCAAGAAAGCTGATAGTTCTTGCCTTGAGTTATTTTATCAAATTTATTGCAGAAAACACAGTGAATGTATTTTTCTCAAGGAGATTAATACAAAAGCATCTCAAGGATATTTGTATCTAAAATCTTGTCTCCTCTTATTATGTTTTTGTTGATTTTATGAATATTTGAGCAAGTCTTAAATTTCATTTGCAACTCTTTTAAGTTGAATATCTTCTCATTATCGCTATTGGTTCAAGGAAATGAGTAAATGCTTCTATGATTTGATAAGATCACCAAAATATAATAAAGGATATTATAAGCATGAGGTTTTATGATTAACAATTGATACATTTATTTATAAAGTGAATAAATAGGTCATGATTTTCATTTTGGTTCTGTGACTCTATGATAATAATAATGGATAAGGCATTAATCAGTTTCTAAGCAGTCAAGCAAATGTTTTATGTTGTTCATCAATGAAAATAAACATCAAAATTCAGCTCAATTGTTACTTAGAATAAAAAAGGTTTTAAGGATGGCCTTATCTTAATATAATGTGATCTAATAGATGAATTGTTGGCTACTTTCAAATCTATTTAGTATCATTTAGTAAAAGAATTTGTAGTGACCAGATCTTCTTAAAGGGATTATAAATGAGGAATCATGAAGAAAATTATCAAATCCCAGGTGTACCCACCTTGGATTTGTAGAGCCAGAAGTGTAGAAGGAATTGTTGCCTTATTAGTTGGCCCAAGGTGAAGTAAAATATGCTAAATATGGAAAGTAGATGACCCCTAAGTATATATTTTTTGTTGTCTCTTGGTTATTTAAAACTTTTTTAATTAGAAGCCAACAAAATGGTGACTCTACTAGGGACTGTACTGTGGGAATGTCCATAGGTTTTGCAATACATGTCAGATTTTTTGTTGGGTTCATCAAAAAGTGTTATCATGGGTCATCTTATTCATATGTGTTTCTATTTATTTGGAACTCCATGTTTTTCTTGTATTTTTTTGAACTTTATTTAGAATCTCAAGGTTTTTCTATTGAGAGTTCCCATTTCCCATATAATGTGGGTGGTGACTCAAAGGGTTAGAACTAGTGTGTATTAACAAATTATAACATGGATAAAAAACATGAGGGTTTTAATTAGGAAACACCCATAAATAAATTTAGAGGAGTTACCATAGTCAGGGAAGAAGAAATGGCTAAGGAAGGGTGGTGAATCTACAAGTGCACCTATGAGGGAACATAATAGTGAAGGAGAAACAGTATTACACACATCTGCTAATGAAAATGAATCTTCATACAAAAGTTCTAAATCTGGCAATGGTCTTTCTGGAGATAATTTCTATGATACCCCAGAGGTATTATATCAAGATAAGGTTATACCTCTTGTAGAACAAGATACAAAGGTGAGGAATAGAAGCCACATATCAGGTGCACATCAAGATGAAATTATCTCAAATATGCAACCTATGGAACCAAGACATTGTTAGGAATAGTCCCAAGAGATAACTGAGAGGGGGGGTGAATCAGTTATCTACAAGATTCAATTATTTATCCAATTAAGTACAGAAGAACATTAAGCACATACACAATAAGATAAGACTTAACACAACACCACAATTTTGGTTACGAGGAAACCTAAATAGGTAAAAACCCCAATGGGAATTAGCACCCACTATAACACTAGTACATTTGACCTAGTTTTTCTACCAAAATTTTCAACCATGAAATAAAAAGGTTTTGATTGGTTGGATTATAGAAGGAAAAGTCTCAATTTTTTTTAAGTTATGCCCGTGTTAGTCAAAATTTTGACCAATACTGTGTACGTCAAAATTTCTACGAACGCGGGCATAACTTAAAAAAAAGGTTTCATTTCTCATTCATTATTACCATGGTGAATTGTTTCAAGGGAATTGTAGTGCATGAAATGCGAATTCGAAGATCTCTGAGACTCTTTTTTACAAATCTGATCTCATTTCTAGGTATATATACATCATGATTTTCCCTAGGCTCTATTCTTTTGAAGAACACAAGAAAATATATCACATTTTTATGTCTTTTACCTATTTTTTTCATGGCTCGATGAGGGTTCCATTATATAATGTTATGGTCAAGGGTTTCTCTACAATATTTGCACATTTCTCAACTTGAAGGCTTTCTACATTCTCTATTTTGTATTATTCTTCTTTAGGGTTTTGTATTATGCTAGTTTGTTGACATATTTAAATAGTATAAACAACCTGATTGAGCATTGAAAATAAGGAGAAGCCATGAATGCTCTTTGATATTTCCACTCCTCCATGTTACAATGATGTTTATTTTTTTTCTTCTAGATCTATGGGTGGAAAAGGGGGATCAATCAAACAATATATTGTTGGGTGAAACTTACAAGGAAAGGAAGAAAATCAAGATGGAACATACACTACCCTCAGCTACATGGATAGGTGTTTTCAGAGGCATCGTGGTAGACAAGAGGATTGGGAATGTAGTATTTCACCACTGTAGAGTCATTGGTGAGAAGAGGCATCACCCAAGGGAATATCAAATAAGATGAAGCTTCTTTCAAATGAGTGGAGATAAATAGCAATTAGAGGTCATAATAGTGACATACACATACATCAATATATCAAGATTCACCTACAACAACGTGTATAGGAGCCACCAATGGTACATCATAGCCGAGATCTATACACAGTGGCTTAGGTGTGTCATCAACTAGAATGGACATACATACTGATCAAATATCTAGTGGTGACATAAACCAGCGATTGCATAGGAGATTGTGGTACATGTAGGAGAGGTATCATGCATATCAAAGTTGCAAGAATCAAGCCATATCTCCAACTTTATTATCAATAAGGAGACTAAGCTTAGAAGATAAGTCTAGATCAATTTTGTACAATGTCAACCTGGAATAAACAATACACATAACAAGATAATCAATTAAATAGTTATGGTATGTGATGACAACTAAAAGTAAAAGGAATGATATAGTGATCTCAGTAAAAATCCATGATGACAATCCAATTACTATCAATCATTAGATTAAAGGTCAACAATAAGGTAGTGTGTGATTATTATAAGAGAGGATGTGCCTCTTAAAGAGTTGCAACCACTTGATGGGATAGGAGGCTGAAGTGGCAGAATCTAGGGAAGTTAGATAACAGATATATGAAGATACACTAAGTTTAAGAGAACAGATATAGGATAAATTGTATGATATATTATTTCTCTCATCTAGATTGAGCCTTTTTAGATCAATAGCGAATAGGAATTGTTACTCAGAATTAGAAAATAAAATGTAGAGACCATATCAAAGATGAGGCTTGAAGTCCCAAGCAGAAAATAATAGTGTAAACACTTTATAATTAAATACCCACTAAGGTCCTTAGAAGAGCTACAACAATAGTGTAAAGGACACATGAATAATAAAATTATAATCAGGATAAATGTTGCATAAATACAATGACAGTCACCTGAAACAATGATCAGACTTTTGTTTGGCTAAGAATCAGAATAATAACAAGCTTATCATTTCAATACAAGGGAAGTTATAGTTTGGGTACCAATAGTGATACTGATTATACATATTCATATCAGCGTTAAAGTTATATGTAACTATCTCTAACATATTAGACCCTTAAATCTATAAGCCCCATCTATAACAAAGCTGGGTGAAACTTACGCTAGGATGAACAGACTCAAAAATGTATAACCAGGAGAAAACATATAGATTTACATCAAGAATACTGCATAAGCAAGAAGAGTAGATTTCAATGGTTGGCTGTTTGAAATTGTAACTTTAATGTACTCCCATGACAATAACTCTCTCTTCATGACAATACCTTGTGACTCTTCTCTGAGGATGGTCTTTAGATGATGTTTTAGTTCCTACACCACTGCTTTGATGTTGATAGTCATTGTGTTTCTTTATATTAGAGATTACTTATTGTGATCATGTGTGCTTTTTTTCATGTATTCATGATGAAAATATAAACCTTGTTAACTTTCAAAACATGAAAACATCAAACCTATTCTTTGAGGGCTCAATGTCAAAGATGCCTTTTATGTTGTGTTTAATGACAATGCTTGTCATTTATTGTTTTAGTTTGCCTTATTTTGAAACATTGCATTTTTTTACTTCATGATATTGTAAAATACTATTTTGATCACTGCAACTATGTATTGAAGCACCTTGCTATCCTATACTTTGGAATGGTTTAATACATTGATGACTATTTGGAAAGTATTTGGTGGCACTAAAATACAAATCATTTGTGTCACTGTCTCTTTTCTCTATGATTGATTATAAATATCATGGTGTTTTATGGAACTTTCATTAATTGTATCATGGTTGTGCTCTACTATTGTACTTAACCTTTAACATATCTCCAATGATTACAATGACTTGCACATGCTTGTACCTTGTGGTTGTTCCATCTTCTTATTGTGATTGGTGTCAATTTAAAGCATGATATGTCAATGTCTTCTTATTGTATTTATTCTATTAGGACTTCAAACTAAGTGACATTTCCTTTTCACATGAGCATATAATTCAAAATTGCCTCTATAGAAGAAATTGTTCATTAATAGTAGATAGAAGTATAAACAATAAGGCCCCAATATATGTACATCATCAAAGAGCTTCATATTCTTTGTATGGATGCGAAGCACTTACAACCTACCTACTTCATCATCCAAAACCCCAATATCAATCTCCCTATTGAACCTTCCAAACCTTCTGAGTGTTGGATCAATACTATTTGGTCAGTTAGTTTCTCCCATAACAATAACATTTCTCAAATTTTTGAAAACTTCACGAGCTATCCAACAGTAACCGCACATCTCCTTGGGATGTCAAATCTTCACCATACATGAAACAAACATAGCTAGGTGGTCATGTTAGGAGTTGGTTGAAGCTAGCCGGCTCCCAAATTGCAACGTGAAGAATGAAAAAGGGTGGCATGAGCCTCCTTTGTTGAAAATGCGGCCTTGGTCAAAATGTGACCTCCACAATGAAACACAATCCCTTAAAAACAAACTACTACTATTCTTTAATAGTTTGCAACCTTCAAATAACACAGTCTACCATTAAAGGAGATAATTCAGCCTCCTTATGATGCTCGATTAATGAAGAATTTCAAAATTCCAGCCTTGATAATTTGCAGCTTGATGTAATTGCTTCAACTTCACATTCTTGATTTACTTCATCATCAAGAATAATATCCATAGATTTAGTACTCTAGTGAGGAGATTTGTGTAGCTCCCAAAATACTTATCCTTTTGAATATTTTTTGGTCTAGTGAGCATGATTTGTGTGTATTTGTAAATCTTGTATAATCTTATAATATTTTTTTAAAAAAATTATATACAAGATACTAGTAATGTTTGTATGTTTACATTTTTTATATTTATAGCCTGTGAAGAAAGTCCACACCTGGCAATATGAACCCAAAACAAAATAATGAAACAATTGCTAGATTGTGGTCTCAGTTCCAAAGAAAAGACGTTGATAAATGCAATTGTCCTTGCAAAAAGTGTAAGGGCTTAAAGAATTGAAGAATTCTAATCACAATAGCCCAGAGTCATTGTAGGCAACATGGTCACATTGAAGGGGAGAACAATTTTCATCGATTGGTGAATGTGGATTTCGAATTGGAGGAAAATGGAGGTGTGAATTTCCAAGCCGATGATAATGCTCCCATGGAAGAAGATGATCCTATGGTAGAGAAAATAATTGAAGATGATGGTATTGACGTAGGTGATAATGTGCTAGAGGACATGATTGAAGAAGATGGTATTGTCATAGTTGATCAAGATGATCATGATGATGGTACTAGCACATCTAATAATGATGATGAAGATGGTCTTGATATAGCTATACTTGAGAAGGCATACGAGCCCCTATACCATGGCTCCCAAAAAACACTTCTCTTCACTATAGTGTTGTTGGTGAACTTGAAGATTATGAATGGTTTATCCAATGTAGCAATGTCACGTATGCTAAGGTATGTCTTTTTTGTCATCTTCAATGTTAGCATACCATTATGATTCATTATATTAATAATTCATATTTTTTGTTGTAGGTTGATAGGTGAGTTTTTTTTACCACCATCAAATATTATGCCTCGTTCATACTCAGAATTATCTACCATTATGAATCAAATTGGAATGAAGTATCAGACAATACATGCATGTCCCAATGATCACATTCTATATCATAAACAACATGAATTTGCAATAGAATACCCTGATTGTCATGTTAGTAGATATCAGTCAGATCAAATAATAAAAAAGGTACCTCACAAGGTTCTTTGGTACATTGCCATTATTCCATGTCTTCAAGGATTATTCAGGTGCACTAGCTTGACACAATTTATGGATTACCATGCACACAATAGAAGTCAAGATGACATTATGCAAATGCCTGCGGATGGTTCTACATTTAAAGACATAGAAACAACATGGCCACACTTTAAAGAAGAACCTCGTAATCTCAAGCTTTCATTGGCAGTGAACGGTATCAATCCATTTGGAGATATGAGATATGTTTACTCAGTGTGGCCTATTTTTGTTATTAACAATAACATTCCTCCTTGGATGTCCATAAAGAGGGAGCACATAATGTTGTTAATGATTGTACCAGGTATTTTTTCATTTAATAATTATGTAAATTAACTTATAAACACTGCATCAAGATGGTCATAATAATTATGTAATGTTTTTGTTCATTCAACTAGGTAAGTACCAAGTTAAAGATATGAACGTGTATATTGAGCCCCTTATTGACGAGTTGTTGAAGTTATGGAATGGGGTCACTATGTATGACATCTCTAGACCAATAGGAAAAAAACAATTTCAAATTCATGCAATGCTTGTATGGACAATACATGATGCCCCTGGGCTAACTCATTTTTGCGGTATTTTATATATTCATGTTAAGGTCACGTATTTTTGGTATGTTATAATTCTTACACATTATTGTTGTATGTTTAAGTTGCGCATGATAATTGTACATGATCCAATTGAACGGTATCTTTTAGGTCTTCAGACAAAGGGTAAATTTTCATGTCCAGTTTGTGGTCCGAAGATGAAATCTCATCATTCAAGAAGTTTAGGAAAGCAGGTTTTCGATGATTTTAGGCAATTTCTCCACAATAATCGTAAGTATCGAATTATCAAAAAACAACTTTTTAATGGGAAAGAAGAGACAATATCGAGGCCATGAAGAATGACACCTCATCTATGGAAGTTGGAATACAATAGACTAAATCACCAAGGTAATGTCATTCCATCTGATGATTTTTGTTTGAAATTTATATTTTGATATTGTCTTTTATTTACTAATGATGTTATTGATGCTCGTGAAGTTCGTCAAGGCATCAATGACCAAATTCCTAGAGGAATAAAAAGTTATCCTAGTCAATTTAGTAGGTTTTCATACTACAAGGATCTCCCAATCATGCATTTGTTTGATTCTATGCATATTGGAAAGAATGTAACAGAGACACTATGGAAAATATTGGATGGAAGGCGTGACAAAGAAAAATTTGCCAAAATTTGTAATGACATTCATGAATCCAATCATGCCCTAAAAAATTTCATTGAATCAAATGGAAATGGAGACCGCATAAATACGAGTGCCCTTCCTTGGTTATTAACTGAGCAGTAAAGTGATGCATTAAAAGAAGTCATAAAAAAAACAAAATTTCCAACAGGATTTGCTACAAATATAAGCAGTCTTGTATCAAAGAAAGGTGATTTTGGGCCAAGGTTGAAAACACATGATTGGCATACCTTCATCAAGGTAAGTCATGTTCTCTATTTACAATATATTTGTAAAATTGCATGTACTTTTTATTGTATTATTTTACAATATATTGAAAAGATCATTTTTTAATCATTGTAGTACGTCCTACCTCTATCCCTCCCACACCAGTTTGACAATAGTGTTAAACAAGTTATATATGATCTTGGAGAATACATGAGGTTAGAAGTGTTATTTCTTAGACTTGTACAGATATTATATTTATGACTTGCTTTACTTTTTATGTAATTTATTGTATATTTTTTTCTAAAATATTATTTATATGTTCTTGCGAGTTGAATCTCTTTTAGGTGGTTATCATCTAAAGAAATTGATAAAAAAAAATATAAAATATTGGAAGAGAAAAATTCCCCAGCTTATGTGTGAAATGCAAAAGTGTCTACCTCCAAATTTTTTTAATTCTCAACAACACTACCTCATACATCAAGTTGAGGAGATTGAATTGTGTGGACCTGTACAAACTAGGTCAATGTGGATGGTTGAGAGGCACTTGAAATTTATGAAGGGCTTGGTTTGACAAAGAGAATGTCCTAAGGGTTCTATGGTGGAGGCATATATGGTATGCCAGACCATGGTGTACATTAGTGAATATCTTCCCAAGTTTGTAGAAAATATCCATGTTGATCGCATTTGGGATCCCAAATCTATTAACAAATTCGAAGAGGAGTACTTGATGGGGAAAGATAGATTGAGGCAAGTGAGAGGTAATTATACAATGTTATTGTAGTTTATTAATTCTTATAGATCTTCAATATAATTTGTTTCTAAGCAATCTATTTGTTTTCTTTGCAGTTGGTCATGAGTGGGATGCACTACATTTGTATATTACAAACAATCTTGATTGGATGACGGTATGGATTCAACAATCTCAAGAAAATGGTCACTCATTAACATGGGATGGTGTTGCATCATTGGTTAAAGAAGCTCATAATAATGGAGATCCCAATTTTATGCCAATGGTACTTGATCTAGCATATGGTTTAAGAGGTAGAAAGGTATGTATAATTTTGCTAACCATGACCCATAAGTTTAATATCAACTCATGGATCGATGCAAATAATCTTGACATGTTTGAATAATTGCATAACAAACACCACAAAGCTATGTAATAGCATGGCCATAAATTTTGCATAAAAAAGTTAGACGACACGAAGAAAACTTGTAATTCTGGGATAAGTGCAGTCTTCAAGGTCACTAATATTTCATCTAGAAATGACATACATCCTCAACAATATAAAAATTGATACTATGGCATTTTGGATGATTTACTTGAGTGCGACTTTAATTCATTCAAATTAGTTCTATTTTTTGTCAAATGGCACAGGCTACGGCTGAATCAAAATGATCCTGATAGGACTGTTATTGAACATGATAGTATATTTAAAATGATTAATACAAGGTCATTTAAGCCAATTGGAGATGATCCCTATGTTCTTCCAAGCCAATGTGAGCCAGTGTTTTACTTTGTCATTCCACATAAACTAGGTTGGTCATTTGTTGTTAGACATGATCCAAGAGGAAGGCTGATAAAGTATAATGTGATGGAAGAAGAAGATACTGAAGAATCAAAAGATGAAGTAAATGATGATCACGGATGACTGTTACACAATGAAGAAGAAGAAGAAGAAGAAGAAAATGATGATGATTCTGGTGATGCTGACGACAATGGTGATGATGGTGACAATCATGGTCATGGTGATGAAGATGGTGTTGATCAAGGCAATGATGGTCATGATGATGATGGTCATGATGATGATAGTCATGATAATGATAGTCATGATGATGGTGATGATGATGGTGATGATGATGATGATGATGATGATGATAGTCATGATAATGACATGGATGAGGAGGATGATCAATAACATGATCAATGAAATGTATGTCAAGGTATGATCAATGTCACGTATAAGGTATTGATTTATTCATAGAAATTTAAATTAAGTTATTATGTGTTGAACTCTATAGTCATGGAGTATATTTTGCATCATGTAAATTTTGTCTTCTACATAATTCATAGCTTACATATCATGTAATTTTTGGCTAACTTAAGATAAATGATTTACATATGCAAGAAATTTAACACCTTTTACATGGATTGATAGGTATAATTTATTATTTGGTTTCCTTCTCTTTAGTCAGAAAAATATATAGATCCTACTATGTCTCTCATTTGATGGATTACAAGTATCACCAAATAGGTATTTGTCTAATTTGTCTTCCTCAAGTGAGGAAAATGCGGGAATAGAAGACAAAAGTGAGACATCTAGTAGGTCTAAAATAGGGAGATCAACTAGAGGTCAATAGATTAGAAGAAAATTTGATAAATGAATGCAATTTTTCCTTACTGAGGGGGAGTCATGTTCTTATGATAATGAGACCAAAGGTGATAGGAAGGTTCCCTTAAGGTACACACATCTTCAGAAAGAATGGGTACCCAAGGAACTACCTCCAGTTAACACTGATTTTTTTGTTAACGAAAGGATATATCGCATAGCTCCATCTTCATTACATGGTTTGGGCTTATTTTCCATGGATGGCATAAAGGTTAGTTATAATCAAATTGTTGAGTTGATGGAGTATGTAGGACCTTATTACAATTACAATAATTGGATGTGGATTGTGCAATATAAAAAAAGTATGTGTTAGTATGTATTGTCAGCAAATTATATACAATGCAAAGTAAATCATCAAACTAAAAGGCTCGCTATGTATATTGATGGAAGGCCAAAAGAAACAGGGAATATTGTAGGTTTTATAAATATTTTTCAACTTGTGTCAACTAATAAGTGCTCGAATTATATATTCGAGGCACGCGAGGGAAATCGTGTATTTGTATGTGCGATAAAATCAATAAGTGCAGGGGAAGATCTTCTGATAGATTACAATTTGAATCTTGTAGATACAAAAAAATTCCCTATCATAGGACTCGTAAGTATAACATTTAAACCAATTGCCTCCAATTAATATTGACTCCAATGTACAATCTACTATTTTATTAATATTTTTTTTTTTAAAGTTTATTACTTTCATTTCACTTCTGATTGCTAAGAATTACTAATCTTTGTCAGAGGGTGACATGGATCCACCTCAAGATACAGGCGGTCGGGATGTTCCTCATAGTAAAACTGCTTCATCAAAGGTAAACCTTAATTAGTATAATTCTATAAATTATATAGAAATAAATGTCATATTATTATGTTCTTTTCTTTATGGATTTGGAGTTATTTTGATAGAATTTTACTAATATTGATGTCACAAGTTGATACTTATTGATAGGGAAAAGCAAAATGGCAGCAGATCAGTTGCAATTTGAAGTTGAGGTGGCATTTATAGATGACATCAGCTCTAACCATGTATTCATGGCTACTCAAATAAAAACTAAATATAGTAAAGAAATTCTTAACCTTGTAATAGAACCAAAAAAAACTGAGAAGGCAGAGGAACTCAAAGAAGAATTGATATGTAGATTCAGTTGTATTAATGTAAGTAGTAATTAATCTTAAGCAATAATTAAAGTTCAATAGATGTTTATATTTTATACTATCTTATGGATCATGATCTAAAATATGATGTGTTCTTCTTACAAGATTTTTTGACACCTGTGAATCATGGTCAATATGGTGAGGGTTGTAGCATCGCACAGCCTTCATGTAAATAATCCTTAAATGTTTAACCATTCATTTAACCTTTGTATGCATTATTGACTCAACTTATGTTTGGGATGCTTCTAGTACCTCATTTTATCTTTATCCATTGCAAATGTATTTGCTAACAATGTATTCTTCAGCTCATGATGAAGTGCAGACACCTCCTTCGATTAACATTCCACTATCAATGGCTACATTTTTCGCAACAAGGTGCTTGTAGACATCTTCCTCTGTACTAGCTACAACTAGTAAAACCTTATTTTTCTATATTATGTTATGTGCTAATCATGCATTGATTATTTTTCTTGTGTGAATTTTATACATTGTATGGACCTATTTTGTGCACTAATACATACACCTACACCTAGTACAAGAATAGATCAGACCAGTACTAGTGAAGATCAACCATTTCTTAGATCATCTCATGTTACTAGTACTGGTTTATTTACGGGGACATTGTTGTTGAACAAGAACAATATGTTTCCGTTAAAAGTACCAAAGATTCCAAGTGCTTTAAAATTGTTATTATTTATAGTGTAATTGTAGTTTACTTATACATAACTTGTTTTGGACTGATAATCCCATGATATTTTTGTAGGAAGTGATGTTTTTATGATCATATTTTTGAAATGACATTGAAGCTATTTGGGCCCACCATACGTAAAAGGTACGTAGCTTCATAATATTGGTACAATTTTTTTCTTATCTTCCATTTATTGTACTATATTAAAGTTATGATATCTAACAATTTTGTTTTTCAAAAAAGGTGGAATGAAGAGGATGCTGACTTAAAAAATCAGCTCATTAAATCTTTAGAGGACCTCTTTGGAAATAAAATTTTTGACAGTGTCATGATTCTTAAAAAAGCATCCAAACATATAAAGACTATGAGGGACCAATATAGAAGGGCTCTAAAGGATAACCCAAAGTACAAGCGTCCTATGATTCCACCAATAGAGTGGAATGAAATAATGGAAGATGCAAAAGAGAAAAGGCTAAAGGGTAGTGGAATTCAACTAGAAGACAGCAAAAGAAGGTATGTCATGATAGTATTAAGTAGAATGTAATCATGCACTAATTAGTGATCTTTGTAAATATATAATCTAACATGTTTCAAACTTTTCATAGACTGTAAGACACATCAAAAGCCACACAATCAAGATTAAAAAAGGTTGTCCAACACAAACTTGGCTTTGGTGGCTATATGAAACTTCACTCTCGACTTGTAAGTAGCAACATTCAAATTTCATATCAAATTTTTATATATAAGGTTGCAACAATTTTGTTTAATCAAATCATACATGTAAAACTGACGATACTAAACAAAAAATATAGGGCATGGAATTCAATGCAGAGCCCACAGATGAAGACAAAAGAATAGCCTTGAAGGAAGGCTATAAAGTCATGGTTGTATGCCTACACCAAGAATCTGAAAGCCATAACGAAGAATTTTCTGCACCAAATGAGACACGGGTAAATTGGTCAAATGAAAAGTAAATCAAATTGAATAGTTAATTTCCAACATAAATTAACTATTTCATGATAAAAATGCACATGACATTTCACTATAGCCTTCAAATCCTATCACAGAACCTGGGTGTGATGAAGGCCATGATGTGCATCATAGTGGTGGACATATTAATTTGCTATTGGAAATAAATTATGTAATTATTAATATAATTTAACATCTTTAATTGCAATTGGTTGTGTAACCTTTTTTTAATATTTTAGAGCATGTTGAGCATGTTGAGGTGGTGAAAGATCAAAATTTTATTGTACATGATGATGTGGCATTCTCAGGTAAAGAAAAATGCATGTTAAGTTCTACTGGTTAATGAAATACATGTAACAGTAAAAATAAGTATGTGAATTAACCCATTTACTTGTTATTGTAGCAGACCCCCCTTTAGTGTAGGAGCCTCGTGCTCCTCGAGACATGAGGAAGCATCATAATTTGAGATCACAACCACAAGAGGAGGAATATAATATTGATGCTCCTCTCAGCCTTTACCTAATTAAGAAATCTAAGAAAACCCCAAAAAAGAAATGATTTCTTAAAAATGCTCTTTGATAAAACTTGTTTGATTAACTTTGTTGGAAAATGAAAGAACGTTGTTTTAAGTAATTATCTATGAATGTTGTGTATTAATATTGAATTATATGTCATGTTAATGAATATTATTATGTGTTAATGAATTCTTGATTAGTGTTGTGTATTAATGAATATTATATCATATTAATGAATGTTTAGTGATTATATTGATTGAATGTTATCATTCATAAATGGATGAATGAAGTGTGTAATTAGATGTTAATGGGGAATTTAGATTGATGTTAGGGGGAGGGGGGGTGAGGCCAGATGAGCTTCCACCTTCATGTGGTTGGCCTTGTTAAGTAGAGAATATTAAAGTATTCTCAAAACCAACTGAAGCTCAAACTAACATACCTTCATTATTTAATCAATTTCATTCATTCTATCTCTTTTCTCATAAGTGCATTTTGAATGTGTCATTGTCAGGCAACTATCAAATTAAAAACTAAAAGGGCCAATAATCAACTTCTCATTGTCATTGTCTGGCATGATTCGGCTTTATTTTGTGTAAGTATTCTTGTATTGAATGCAACAACCTCTCTTGGCCTAATGTGGATTATTTCATTGGTTTGTGTTTTTGAGTAGGTGAAGTGTTAAATCAGTTCCTATCTTCTATTCTTAATTCGTTCAAACTGCAGGAGGGCCTGACAGATATACTCAACATAGAATTGACTGCTAGTCTGGGCAATTGAACACACTGAGTCTTTGGCTTGAGAGAAAGAGTTGGGTAATGTTTTTTCTAGAGACCTTTGTAATTTTCCTCAGTGGCCTCTTTTTTTTTAATAGGTTATTTTTATATACATGTAGTGTCCATGTTTTTTTTAATACAGATCTTTTTGTGTATATGCTAGTGCTATGGAACCTAAATAAACAATTATAAATGTAATAGATAATGTCTTTAATGAAGGAATTGATGTACCACATGTAAGCCAAAATCCATGCTTAATGCCATTTTGTGCAGTTCTTGAGTGTTTGACTCAGGTTATAATGCAAAAAAATTGATGCATATAAAGTGTCTTTACTAAAATTTTAATCTAGTGCAATGAATTTTGTTTCATTGTTAATAGACTATATATTTAGTCATGAAATTTCAGATATGTGATTGTTTGTTGTTCTTATTTTTATAAAAATGAGTTTGTTTATTAGCATATCAAATTTTCTATTTTGGTTGGAATTTTTTGTTTTAAGCTCCTAATGTTTATGACAATTCACTTTGGTCTAAAAACTAACAACTTTCTCATGAGAAATACCAAAATGAAACACATTGATTGTCTGTCCACTCCACATGCCCACTTGTTGTCCTCTAAAAAACTAGCTTAGATTAGCCATATGTTTCCTCACCTGTTTGAGGTAAGCTAAACTTGGTTCAATTCTCTTAACAATGCTACATATCCATCCAAGTGTAGCAACCATCAAAGATTTGCAATGGTAAAGAGAATCCCCATATTTTATCAGCCTAACATAGTCTTTGGCCACTTTGGCAATGAGATTGCAAGCAATATTGATCTGGCCAAGGGCCAACTTGTAGTGATCTTTATCATATAAAACATTTAGCAAATCTCCATAAAATGGATGCACACCATACCTATCAGTTGAACTAGACTTTCTTTATTGTAGAATTGATTTAGTATAGAATATTTTCCAGTAGGATTTTTTTAAAAAAAGAAAGGTTTTCGTAGCATTATCTATCACTTGAGAAAAAGTTTCCATAGCTCAATTTCCTTGCCACAAAGTTAATATTTCTCTAAAGACTTAAAAGTTAGTAATTCCACAGCTAAAGGGATAATAAACTGAATAAAGTTTCAAACATATGAATAGATAAAGCTCATACAAGCAAAAGCTAGAGCCAAATTGAATAGCATTGGTTATTTGTCAGTAGAAGGTCCCTGCAAGAACATACACATTTGTCACTTCATTAAGATGACAATTGTGTACTAAGTTTCCTAACTGTATAAGTCATCGTCATCTTTATTATCTATTGTACATATACATCTGAAGCACTAGTAGGTATATCTGGAAATCAAAATTCAGAACCAAAGCCTCGAGATTGTTGTAGTGTTTGTGCAAAGGCTTCATACTTCTGAATATCAACACCATAGACACTTCTTCAGGCATATGTCATTGACTCCTCAAAATGAGCAGCCTTTATTTCAGCTACCTCATCACTATCATCCTTATCCATTTCCTCGGGGTTCTCACTTCTTTTTCTTTTATGTTCAATATCCTGTAAAAGTGCAGAGGAAAGAGAACATGACAAATTGAAATAATAAGATACAATTTGAGTAAAATTGAATCAAAAAATGTAAAATTCTAACACACCAATTCAAAAAAAACTATTAAGAAATTCATAACCAAATCTAGTTTACAAAAGCTGCCACAATTGAAACTCACCTTCTCAATATTTTCTCTAATAGCATACTTGCAAGCCCACTGACAAATCTATGTAATATCGGCTCCACTGAATCCTTGGGTATAACAGGCCAGTGCCATTAGGTCCACATCCTTTGAGATGAGTGATTTTCTCAAGTAAGAACTGAAAATTTGATAACATGAGGACTCATCAAGTAAGGGAATATAAATCAATTGGTCAAGTCGGCCAGGCCTTAGCAATGAAGGAACGATGATATTGTTAGGAATGGGAACACTGAGAGGGGGGTTGAATCAGTGTTCACTGTATATAATTATTTTTCTTTAATCTTTAAACTGAACTTAAATGCTTAAGTACTGAAATGAACATCCACATAAACATGAAACATGAAATCAACACGACACCAATATGGTTACGGGGAAACCCAAATAGCTAAAAACCTTGATGGGAATTAACACCCACTAATATTTTGTATTGGTGTCCTCTTGCAAAGATCTAATACATCTTATAGTGTCTTTCCACACTTCTAATCTACTTCTCACAACTCTGTATCAACATCCATATCGATTACAATGGGTGCATCTCATATTTATATGCGCATACAAAATAAACAACTAGGTCGGCCCTTAAACCTATTACATACAATGCTTCCAATTGAATTGGATCAAGCGTGTTTAAAAACAAACATATATACATGTTGAAAACCTAATTACAATGGGTACATAGCCTTTACATAATTAGAGTGTAACCGCAACTCAAAATGATAACAGTCGACTGCTTACTATGTTTTTCACTGGCACACACTGGTTGTGCAACTTCAACTGCTTGTATCTTCCTCATACTTGCATATATGATTATGCACTCATAGACTAAGCATGAATATAGTCTAACCAACTTAACTTCTAGGGTGCATATGAAAACTTGATCATACACATGTGCGTTGATGCTCTAAGTCTCTGGTACTCTGTATACTATCTAGTCTTCAACACTTAGCTGATTTCTGATCTTCTTATCAAGTGTGATGACTCCAAACTACTATATGACTTTTTTGCCACAATAAAAACACTATATTAATTCATATACATCAGTATAGTCAACTTTCCCATAATCTCCCCCTTTGTCATTGATGGCAACAAAGGAATATGGCCATGTTACTAACTATCCCTTAATACAAAAAACTTTTTGTCTTCTATACATACACTTATATCTCCCTATACATACTATGATCTATATTCTATACAAAAATCCCCCTTTGGCATTAGTGACAAAGGTGTTTCAAAAACTATATCTACACATACTCACTAAGGGAAAACATCTGGATATGCTATCTTTAGGTTTTGGAGCTCCTTCTTCCAAAATGTTATCAAAGAGTTTACTATCTAGAGATGGGTGCATAGTGCATACTGTATCTTCTCCATCTTCTCCAAGTCAGTACTAGGACCATGGTCATATGTTACCATTATGGCATCTATGTCCTTGATGTTCTGATTTAGTATATCTAGTGAGGGTGCAAGAGCATTCCTGAGCTATGTTTTCCTTGCCCTAATCTTTGGCATTTCTTTTTCTACCTTCTCAATCTTATCTATTTTCCCTTGGTATACATTATTACACATGTTTACATCTGTCGATGTGTCTTTCACTGAACTCTTGACTTGCTCAATCATAGCTTATGCCTCTTTTATTTTCTTAAAATGGGCATTAGTAAGCTTATCATGATCCATGCATTATGCAATGACTTTTCTTCCTTGATCTACAAACTCTTTTAAGGATGCTTGACCAATCTTGAGTGAGCTTAGGTCAAGTGCAAATTTTCTCATTAATTCACTCAACCTCTTCTTTAGGTACTTTTCTTCTGCAACTAGGGATGCAGATTCTTCAAGGCTTGAGAAATTACTTTTGAAATGTGAGATGATTGTACTCACATCATCAACAGAGTGTATCTTTGACAATTTCTTGTCCTCTAGAAAAAAATTGTTTAGAATGTTTACTAATTCTACAAAGAGGGCATTCCTCATTAATTGTTTTTCTTTGGCCTTTTCCATGGCTACAATGCTGAATTTCATCATATCTTCTTCTCCCCAAGAGTCCAAACTAGTTGTATTAGGTGTCAAACTTGACAACAATGAAGAGGGTGATGGATTGATGGGAGTGCTATCCATTATTTCTTGCTTAACTCTTACTTCATTTTCTTTCTTTTTTGTTTCTTTTTCTATCTTTTCACCATCTTTTTTTGTGATGTCCTCAATAAAAATTTCTTGTGGATTTGGAGAATTGCTACCACAAAGAATTTCAGCTTCTTGGGTGTTGACAAAGGCTTCCTCAAACTTGTCCAGATCCTTATCTATGGCCGCCATGGCTATCTCCATATTATCAATGATAATTGTGTTGTCTTTTTGTGACTCTATAGTGGACACAGACTTATCTACCTCTGATTGAGCTTCCACTATAGGCATTGAATCCTGAGGACTTGTTACTGATGCATTAGTGGGTTCTACCACTTTGACTTCCTTTTTGGGTACTTGTGTTGTGGGTGCAGTAGCTGGATACATGTGTCTATCCATGAACACTTTCTTGAATGCCTTCTCTATTTCCTTAGCAACAAGATCATAGTTCTTGTCCATAATATGCAAATTCCTTGACTTAGTTCTAAGATGAGGCTTCACTAAGTCTAACAACAAAAACTTCTCCTCTAGAGAACACATAGGAAGGGTATCATCTAGAATCTTTTCCCTTATCTGTAGATCTTCTTCTATAGCTTGTCTCTTTTGGAATTCAAGAATGTTCCATATAGTGTCAGGTATCATAGTTTTAAGTTCCAAGACTATTCTCTTGAACTTCAGCATGTGTTTGACTATCATTCCATGTATCTTTGATTTTTCAATCATATTGTATTTGTTATATAACTTTCCTACTTGATCAATTCTTCCCTCATCAATTATTCTTGCACTTAGCACACTGAGACTAGGTTTGAAACTTACTTCAAGAGGTGCTTGAGTGTTACTTCTATTCCTAGTTACCCTTGAGGATGGATGACTAGTGCCAACCTCTTTCTTCCTCTTTGGAATTGTCTTATACTTAGGAGGAAAAGTAAGGTCAATAGAATCCTTGGGTGCAGAAGGAGTAACATCATTTTTACCCTTATGAACATCAACTTTCTCAATTTTTATCTTCTTCTTCTTGGGATCCTCAGATTCAGTCTTTTCTATTGTTGCGCTCTCTAATTCCAAAGCAATCTTTTGTTCTTTCTCTTTTTCAAGATCTTCTTGAGACACTCCATGTATTCTCAAGATCTCTGAGGTGACTTTAGCAACCTTTCTTTTTATTGTGACGTTGTTAAGTTTAGCATCTACTTCTCTAGTTTTCTCCTCATATGTTCCCCACCTAGGTTCATTAGGGTCTTTTGGGGCCAATAGAAATACTTGCGCATATGCTTCTAGAAATTTTTCATCTACCTCATATCCAATTGGATGAATCCACTTAGTTCTTGGCTCAATAGCTTCCATAAAAGTTATGTATGTTTCTACCGTAAAACAAATACTATCTTTGTATTTCTCAACAATGTTTTTTGGAATTTTGTACCTCATTTTCATCTTGGCCCTGAAGGTCTTCAACTCAAATGTTATGTAATCTCTCAATGTACTCTCAGTGGATGCCTTGTAAGATATATATGGCATGGTTTAAATAGATTTGTCCAAATATGAATCTGATACATTCCCAACTATATGAAGGTACATGTAGATGATAAAAGACCCAAACCTGAATATCTTAGTCTTATCATGCTCGATTTCCTTTATATTATCAATCAACTGTGTGTGCAAGATCTCACATAGATTGAACTCTCCATCTTCCTTCACAAGTCTAATAGCTACTAGAATTGTGCCTGCAGACACACTATTCACCCTACTGGTGTGATGAAACCTATATCCAAGTATCATGGACATTAGTTTGATGTCAACTTGCTCAATAGGCTCAATTTTCATCTCATGCCTATCACTCCTCGACATACATGTTTTCTCAAAAAAAAATTCTGACATCCTTGCCCACAGGAAGGATGGCGCCAGTCTTAGATAGGCTTGTCATCTCATATATTAGGTCACTAGTGATTCTTACTAGCACATCACCTATCCAAAATAGGTCATCATGAATTCTGCTCAGAAGTATTTTAATCCATTCTGTCTCATAGAACTCATATGTCGTAGCATACTTCACTATAGGGTGATCATTCCACTTTGCATATTCATCCAAGAAGGTTTTGTCTAGTTTTAGCATGGTTTCCATGTGCACCATTAATCTATCCAATCCTACTACTTCCTTCATACATTAAATGTATGCCCTAATGTCTTCGACATGCATAATTCCCATAAGGGTGTGGGAGAATGCTCCCTCTAAATCATCTAGGGTAGATTTAAATGGATGCTTCTTAAACACATATTTTTCATTTCTACAACATCAAATACTATGGGAGTGGCCATCACTTACTAGTTTTATTTCTTTCCAAATGTTCTCTAAGATAATCTGAAGACTTCTGAATTGGCACGATGAAATAGGGTTTATGCAACTGATCAAATGTACTGCTAATCCTGATAGATCAATCTACAAGTCTTCACAATAACTTCTAAAGTTCTTTATGCTCTCCAATCACTCTGAATTTGAATGTAATGAGTAATCAAAAATCTTTTTGTGTACTTAAAGTGAAAATTTTGCCATTAATGATTGTCCTCTAAACTAGGTTGTCACTTAAAAATTTCCAACTTTTGTTTTGTGAACAATCAGTATGTGCGCTCTTGCAAGAAGGTTCCTTTATCCTCCAAAAGCTTAAGTTCAAAGGTGCATACTTAGAGAGTGAGTATACTAGCCACATAGGGGTCTAGAGCTAAATTAGCTCCCCCTATGACCCTGAGGGCCATTCATCCAAATGTAGAGGGTGCATCCACTATGGATGCATCCAATACATACTCATCAACTTTTTCCTTCTTTCCTTCTGACCAAATAAATCTTGCATCATCTGAGGCTTGTAAAAAATTAACTTCTCCTTTAGGATCCAATACTGGCTCTTTGGTCTTTTTAGGGCTTTCCTAACCTTGCATCCTTGATCTACAGAACTTTGAGATGTGTCCAGCCTTGTTACAAGAGTGACAAATGACTGGAGGCCTTATATTCCTCGACGCATTGACATGAGTCACCATTTTACATTGTCTAGCTGAGTGACCATTATAGTTACATATTTGACATGTAACATTCTAAGAACTTCTTATATTTGTCTGATTCTGATTTCTTTGATCATGTTGAATCCTATTCTTTTTACTAGTCTTGCAATTCATAGCTTTATGACCAAATTTATTGCATGAATAACAGTAACCATTAAAAGGTCTTACCTCTGTATAGTTCCTCGCTATGTGTCCATTCTTATTACATGCAAAACAAGTGTGATCTACCTACTTGCGCTCATTCTTAGGTGGTTCACTATTATCTTTGGTTTGATCTTTAGTCTTCTTAGTATCATTAGAGTCTTTTTGTGTATCCTTTCTTGCTCCCATGTTGTCAATCTGATTTTGTGCTTCATTCTATCCAATGCAACTAGTATCTCCTTTAGCTCTCCTTGCATACAACTGAGATTCTATCAAATCAAAACTGGTGTTCAATTTGTCAATATGGTTCTTTGCTTCTTTTAATTTTGATTCCAAGCTCTCTTTGGTGTTTCTTAGCTCCAAGATTTCCATGTTTGCTAGCCTTAATTCTTCATTGAGTTGAAGGTTCTCTTTGACCTGTTCATTATAAACTTCTTGATTGTTAATCAGTTTGTCATCAAATTCTTCAAGTTATTCTTTTAAGGATGCATTTTCTTCATTCAACATTTTGACCATCATCCCCAAATCATTGGTGGAACATTCTTTCAAATTCGTTCTAAGCTTTTTGATAACTAATTGAGCATCACTAACTTTTTCTTTTAGTTCTTCAATTTCTCTTTCAGATTTGTCCAGGTCTTCAAGAGCGGATTCAAGATTTATTTTCAAATGTTTCATTTTTGCTTTTTCCATGATCTCCTCAGGTGGTTAAACTTCTTTTCTGAGGACCAGAGCTCTGATACCAATTGTTAGGAATGGGAAAACTGAGAGGGGGGGTGAATCATTGTTCACTATATATTATCTTTTTGCTTTAATCTTTAAACTAAATTTAAATGCTTAAGTATTGAAATGAACATCCACATAAACATGAAACATGAAATCAACACATGACACCAATATGGTTACGAGGAAACCCAAATAGGTAAAAACATCGATGGGAATTGACACCCACTAATATTTTGTACCGGTGTTTTGTGATCCTTGTTAGAAGATCCTTAACCCTGTTAGGAGTTGCTTTACAATGTATTAAGTACAGTAGACCTTGTCAAGGGTTGAACCCTGTTAGGATTATTTTACAATAGTCCCTATTAGGGGAGTGGATGCACTATCCTAGAGCTCACTTCTCAAGTGGTGAAGGCTAGAACCTTCTAATCTTAGATACACACTATATCTATTCGATGAACTGTTACTGTGACACTGCTTGTTAGATTAGTTCCTTTGATGTGCTGATGCTTTGACCTCTTGCAAAGATCTAATACATCTTATAGTGTCTTCGCACACTTCTACTCTACTTCTCACAACTCTATATCAACATCCATATCGATTACAATGGGTACATCTCATATTTATATGTGCATACAAAATAAACTAGGTCAGCCCTTAAACCTATTACATACAATGCTTCCAATTGAATTGGATCAAGCGTATTTACAAACAAACATATATGCATGTCGACAGCCTAATTACAATGGGTGCATAGCCTTTACATCATTAGATTATAACCGCAACTCAAAATGATAAAAGTTGACTGCTTACTTTGTTCTTCACTGGCACAAACTGGTTGTGCAACTTCAACTACCTGTATCTTCCTCATACTTGCATATCTGATTATGCACTCATAGACTAATCATGAATATAGTCTAACCAACTTAACTTCTAGGGTGCATATGAAAACATGATCATACACATGTGCGTTGATGCTCTGAGTCTCTGGTACTCTGTATGATGTCCAGTCTTCAACACTTAGTTGATTTCTGATCTTCTTATCAAGTGCACTAACTTCAGACTACTATATGACTTTGTTGGCATAATGACAACACTATATTAAGTCATATACATCAATATAGTCAGCTTTCCAAAAATCTCCCCCTTTGTCATTGATGGCAACAAAGGAATATCACCAAGTTACTAACTATCCCTTAATACAAAGAACTTTTTGTCTTCTATACATACACTTATATCTCCCTATACATAGTATGATCTATATTCTATACACAACTCCCCCTTTGACATTAATGACAAAGGTGTTTCAAAAATTGTATCTACACATACTCACTAAGAGAAAACATCTAGATATGTTATCTTTAGGTTTTGGATCTCCTTCTTCCAAAATGTTATCAAAGAGTTTACTATCTAGAGATGGGTGCATAGTGCATATTGTAACTTCTCCATCTTCTCCAAGTCAATGCTAGGAACATGGTCATATGTTACCATTGTGGCATTTATGTCCTTGATGTTCTCATTTAGTATATCTAGTGAGGGTGCAAGAGCATTCCTAAGTTATGTTTTCCTTGCCTTGATCTTTGGCATTTCTTTTTCTGCCTTCTCAATCTTATCTATTTTCCCTTGGTATATGTTATTACACATGTTTACATTTGTGGATGTGTCTTTCACTGAACTCTTGACTTGCTCAATCACAGCTCCTACCTATTTTATTTTCTTGAAATGGGCATTAGTAAGCTTATCCTGATCCATGCATTCTACAATGACTCTTCTTCCTTGATCTACAAACTCTTTTAAGGATGCTTAACCAGTCTTGAGTGAGCTTAGGTCAAGTGCAAAGTTTCTCATTAATTCACTCAACCTCTTCTTTAGGTACTTTTCTTCTGCAACTAGGGATGCAGATTATTCAAGGCCTGAGAAATTACTTTTGAAATGTGAGATGAATGTACTCACATCATCAACAAAGTGTATCTTTGACACTTTCTTGTCCTCCGGCAACAAATTGTTTAGAATGTTTATTGATTCTACAAGGAGGAGATTCCTCATTACTTGTTTTTATTTGGCCTTTTCCATGGCTAGAATGCTGAATTTTATCAGATCTTCTTCTCCCCAAGATTCCAAACTAGTTGTATTAGGTGTCAAACTTGACAACAATGCAGAGGGTGATGGATTGATGGGAGTGTTTTCCATTATTTCTTGCTTAACTCTTACTTCATTTTCTTTCTTTTTTCTTTCTTTTTTCTATCTTTTAACCTTCTTTTTATCTCATGTCCTCAATCAAAATTTCTTGTGGATTTGGAGAATTGCTACCACGGAGAATTTCAGCTTCTTGGGTGCTGACAAAGGCTTCCTCAAACTTATCCAGATCCTTACCTATGGCCATCATGGCTATCTCCACATTATCAATGATAATTGTGTTGTCTTTTTGTGACTCTGTAGTGGGCGCACACTTATTTGCCTCTAATTGTGCTTCAACTACAGGCACTAAATCCTTAGGACCTATTACTGATGCATTAGCAGGCTCTACCACTTTGAACTCCTTTTTGGGTACTTGTGTTGTGGGCACAGTAGATGGATACATGTGTTTTTCCATGAACACTTTCTTGAATGCCTTCTCTATTTCCTTAGCAACAAGATCATAGTTCTTATCCATAATATGCAGAGTCCTTAACTTAGTTCTGAGATGAGGCTTCACTAAGTCTAGCAACAAAAACTTCTCCTCTAGAGAACACACAGGAAGGGTATCATCTAGAATCTTTTCCCTTGTCCACAAATCTTCTTCTATAGCTTGTCTTTTTTGGAATTCAAGAATGTTCCATACATTTTTAGGGATCATAGTTTTAAGTTCCAAGATTTTTCTCTTGAACTTTACCATGTGTTTGACTATCATTCCATGTATCTCTGATTTCTCAATCATATTGTATTTTTATAGAATTTTCCTACTTGATCAATTCTTCCCTCATCAATTATTCTTGCACTTAGCACACTGAGACTAGGTTTGAAACTTACTTTAGGAGGTGCTTGAGTGTTATTCTATTCCTAGTTACCGTCGAGGATGGATGACTAGTGCCAACCTCTTTCTTCCTCTTTTGCATTTCCTTATACTTAAGATGTGTAGTAAGGTTAATAGTATCCTTGGGTGCATGAGTAAAATCATCTTTACCCTTATGAACATCAACTTTCTCATTTTTTATCTTCTTCTTCTTGGGATCCTCAGATTTGATCTTTTCTACTGTTGTGCTCTCTAATTCTGAAGCAATCTTTTGTTCTTTTTCTTTGTCAAGATCTTCTTGAGACACTCCATGTATTCTCAAGATCTCTAAGGTGACTTTAGCAACCTTTCTTTTTGTTGTGGCGCTGTTAAGTTTAGCATCTACTTCTCTAGTTTTCTCCTCATATGTTCCCCACCTAGGTTCATTAGGGTCTTTTGGGGCCGATAGCAATGCTTGTGCATATGCTTCTAGAAATTTTTATTCTACCTCATATGCAAGTGGATGAATCCACTTAGTTCTTGGCTCAACAACTTCCATAAAAGTTATGTTTTTTTCTACCATAAAAAAAAATACTATCTTTGTATTTCTCAACAATGTTTTCCCAGATTTTGTACCTCATTTGCATCTTGGCCCTAAAGGTCTTCAACTCCAATGTTATGTAATCTCTCAATGTGCTCACAGTGGATGCCTTGTAAGATATCTGTGGCATGGTTGGAATGGATTTGTCCATATACGAATCTGATACTTTCCCAACTATATGAAGGTACATGTAGATGATCAAAGACCCAAACCTAAATATCTTGGTGTTATCACGCTTGATTGCCTTGATATTATCAATCAAATATGCATGCAAGATCTCACATATATTGAACTCTCCATCTTCCTTCAAAAGTCTAATGGCTGCTAGAATTGTGCCTGCAGACACACTATTCACCCTGTTGGTGTGATGAAACATGTATCCAAGTATCATGGACATTAATTTGATGTCAGCTTGCTCAATTGGCTCAATTTTCATCTTGTGCCTATCACTCCTTAACTTACATGTTTTCTCAACAATTTTTCTGACATCCTTTCCCACAGGAAGGATGGCGCCAATCTTAGATAGGCCTATCATCTCATATATTAGGTCACTACTGATTCTTACTGGCACATCACCTATCCAAAATAGGTCATCATGAATTCTACTCAAAAGTATTTTAATCCATTCTGTCTCATAGAAATTGGAATGTCCCCACCAGAGAACCTATAAGGAATCAGGTCTTATGACCAAAAATTGTAACTAACCAAAAAAAATTTCCTAATATTACATCATTACTACATCACATTTACATTCCTTAAGGTTCCCTTAATGAATTCATTTTCTAACATATTTTCATTACTTATCCAAATTGAATTTCATTTCCATTCTTTACTTTCACATTTTAGAACTTAAGAGATAGGGTAAGAAAATAACATTTCATTTACAAGTATTTCCCTTGCTTTATATACTAATTTCACTTCTCCTTCCTATACATTGAATAACTATTCCTTGCCACTACATTTTAACCTTAACATAATAAACATTTTCTTTCATTGCAACATAGGAGAGATAGAAAAGATAATTTCAACATGACATAATATATTTCCAACTTTGATCTTTCAAATAACAACCCTTGAAACAAAGCCTTAAACTATCCCTCCCAATTACATGGCTTTGCTTTTCAATTACATCTTTTGGATAATATCTATCATTACAATAAAAGGTACACAAATGGCCCAAAGGCATTACAAACACATCTTTTCATCTTTCCTTTGAATAATACATAATACAAAATACAAATATTTTCATCAATGCATAAATTTGAACGCATCCAAGTCACGAACCACGAACAAGACCTCGAAAGATTTTTGCCACCCAACCATGTGAAACTGGTGAAGTTCCACCCCTCGTGCTAGGAGATAGAACCAAGATACTCACAAGGCCCTAAGCAATCTAAGGCTCAAAAGATAAAGAAATCCAAGACGCAAAAAGAGCATAAAATATCATCATACTATAACACAGAGGTCAAGGTTCTAGGATACCACCTAAGTGAGTGTCATCACACAACCTATGTATTGGGATCCACCCTAGAAACCATGTAACCATGGTCCCTCCTTTATGAATAGGGATCCACCCTAGTAGTTACCCATGGTCACGGTACTCCAACAGGACTATGTGGCCATTAACATGTTTTCTTTTATTATCTTTTATTTCCCCCCTTCCCAGATTCATTATTAGGTTATCACTTTTTACTTACCCACCCATAGGATCATCTGGTAACCACTTTAGGGTTCCAAAACCTATGGTGAGCCACTCACCTAGGGTACCTAGTCCCCTACCCAAAACATGACAAAAGAACTGCAATATTTCAAATGCTTTATTTCAAAGGTTTAGGAATCTCTCCTATGCACTCAGACCACCAGAATGAGCCCTAACCTTAACCATAAACAACATAAGAATAGTAAAAGGATGTCACATACTCAAAACACCTTAAGTAAAATATTATGATCAACTTAAAATAATAAAATAAATCATATAGAGAAGTAAAAAGATGCAGACAAAGACCATGATCAAGGTTGGAAGATACAAACCAAACCCCTAAGCCAAATAGTTATCCATCACTGAAATCCATGACTCTAAAGTTTCCACATTAGGTCCAAAGAGAAAATAAAAGTAATATAAACTATAAATTAATAAATATTTATGAGGAAAATATTGTACTATACACTTTTGAACTTGAAGGGATCTATGCATGACTATCTTTAGAAACATTTATATGACTGTCATAAAAATATAGTCTCAGTGCGGTAAGAATAACTTTTGTTTGAACCATTGGATCATCCTAATTTTGATATATGTTGGATAAACCTAATTGCACACATTCTCACCAAAGTGATTATCAAAATAATGTCTGGTTCAAAAGTTATGAATAATATAGTAAAGGTATATAAAAATAAACCAGAATATTTTGTCTATTTTCAATTAACATATTTTTCATTATCATCCTAATTATAAATTAGATCATATGAATAATATAAACATTTAATAACACACACACACATTCATAGATATATATACCAAATTAAAATCATATAATTAACCATAGACTTCTAGGAAGAGTTTTGACGAAGAAAATTAATAAACCATGTCATTAAACTTCCTGCACATAGTATATGTTCTCAATAATGTTTAATCCATAAACATATATAACCAGAGAATATTGATATATCATAAGAACACACTATTAATTTCTAGAATACACACACACATCCACAAATACACACAGGAAAGGAGGTGATTCTTCCAGGTTCCAGATCCTACCTGGAGTCCTGCGGAGAAACTTCACAATGACTGGAGAATACCTCTTCAAGTCCTCCAAACCTTGAGTGAGATGGTAGCCTCCTAAAAAGATTCCTCTGGAAATAAAACTCCAAGCAATCCAAACACTTTCCCTCCAAACTAAAACACTCTCAATCTCACAGAAAATTACAAATGACTTCTAGAAAAATTATCAATATAGAAAACTTCAGAAACCTTCCAAAAACTCCAACTCCCCCTCACTCCCCAAAATGCAAATATTTATCCTTCAACTATGTGGTTGGAGGAGTTTCTTTATAGGAAGAAACTTCTCCAACTTCCATAGTTGGTTGGGAGAATAAACAAATCATTCCCGTAAATGGCTTAACAAAGTTTTAATAAATTTAATTAAAATAGCTCTAAAAGAAAACCATAACAAGAAAGTCAAACAAATAACTCTCAAGGAAAGCACATAGCACACACCGAAACTAACTAGCCTAACTTCTAGGAGGTCTCGAGTTAAACTCCCTCCTAGATAGCTAGTTTTATTACAAAAAGTATTTACTTTTATTATTACTATTATTAATATCATTTTCACTCTTTATTTATTTATACACTTTATTTAATTCTCTTTATTTAATTATCATAAAGAACATACCATTTACTCAATCAATAAAAACATACAAATATTATTATTTATATAAGCATGGGTATATGCGTGTGCACCCACATATACACATACCTATATAGCATATACAAACAATTATAACATAATTATAGAATAATTATTATACATATAAATGAGGTTAATTCTAACTCGTAACATAAACTTAGACCAACAATGAAACACAAGACCACAACATAAACTGTATTCTACTTTACCAACTAGGGTATCAGCCTAATAGATATCTAAGTCCATGGGTAACCTCAAGAGTAGCTTGGTTAAATCTCCACACAACAACAGTTCAAGGATTTTGAAGACATGCTCAGACCTATGTAGCCAGGTGGAGATGATGTCTGGTACCTGCATCCTGCATCACCAACTGACATGCATATACATATATATACACAAATAATGGAAAATAAGGAGGGAGAGTGTGACATCATGTGGACCTCCCGTAGGAGTAACTACAACTGCCTATCCTCATCCTACACTCACATCAAACAATGTAATCATCCGAACATAAGGGGTTAGCAGGGTTAGATCCATCATAATATAAATCAAATGTAAAACATTTTATAGATAGTTTATTTCTAATCATTCATCATTTTATTTCAAATTATTTAATATTTCATAATAAACTCTATTAACCAAAAAAAATATGAAATAAAATGTCCCATCATTAAATAACATAGTCAAAATATATAATCCAAAGTACCAAAGTAATAATCTTGTCCATCCAAAATACGTAGATACTAGGGTGGGCATTACAGAACTCATATGCCATAGCATACTCCACTATAGGGTGATCATTCCACTTTTCATATTCATTCAAGAAGGTTTTGTCTAGTTTTAGCATGGTTTTCATGTGTGCCCTTAATCTGTCCAATCCTACTGGTTCCTTCTTACAGTAAATGTACGCCCTAATGTCTTCAACATGCATAATGCACATAGGCGTGCAGGAGAATGCTCCCTCTAAATCATCTAGGGTAGACTTAAATGGATGCTTCTTCAACATATATTTTTTCTTTTCTACAACATCAAATACTATCGGAGTGGCCATCACTTACTTGTTTTATCACTTTTCAAATGTTCTCTAAGATAATTTGAAGACTTCTGAATCAGCACAACGAACTAGGGTTTTTGCAACCGATCAAATGTACTGCTAATCCCTGATAGATCAATCTAAAAGTCTTCACAATAACTTCTAAAGTTCTTTCTAATCTACTATCACTCTAAATTTGAATGCAATGAGTAATCAAAAAGCTTTCTATGTACCTAAAGTGAAAATTATGCCATTAATGCTTGTCACGTAAACCAGGTTACCACTTAAAAATTTCCAACTTTTGTTATGCAAACAATCAGTATGTGCACTCTTGCACGAAGATTACTTTATCCTCCAAAAGCTTAAGTTCAAAGGCACATACTCAAAGAGTGAGTATACCATCCATGCAGGGGTCTAGAGCTAAATTAGCACCCCCTATGACCCTGAGGGTCATTCATCTAGATGTAGAGGGTGCATCCACTGTGGATGCATCCAATACATACTCATCAACTTTTTCCTTCTTTCCTTCTGACCAAATAAATTTTGCATTATCTGAGGCTTTGACAAAATTAACTTCTCCTTCGGGATCCAATATTGGTTCTTTGGTCTTTTTAGGGCTTTCCTAACCTTGCATCCTTGATCTACAGAACTTTGAGATGTGTCCAGCCTTGTTACAAGAGTGACAAATGATTGGAGGCCTTATATTCCTCGACGCATTGACATGAGTCACCATTTTACATTGTCTAGATGAGTGACCATTATAGTTACATATTTGACATATAACATTCTGAGAACTTATATTTGTCTAATTCTAATTTCTCTGATCATGCTGAATCCTGTTCTTTTTACTAGTTTTGAAATTCATAGCTTTATGACCAAATTTATTGCATGAATAACAGTAACCATTAAAAGGTCTTACCTCTGTATAGTTCCTCACTATGTGTCCATGCTTGTTACATGCAAAACAAGTGCGGTCTACTGGCTTGCACTCATTCTTAGGTGGTTCACTATTATCTTTGGTTTGATCTTCAGTCTTCTAAGTATCAGTAGAGTCTTTTTGTGTATCCTTTCTTGCTCGCATGTTGTCAATTTTATTTTGTCCTTCATTGTATCCAATGCAACTAGTATCTCCTTTAGCTCTCCTTGCATACAACTAAGATTCTATCAAATTAGAACTGGTGTGCAATTTTTCAATATGGTTCTTTGCTTCTTTTAATTTTGTTTCCAAGCTCTCTTTGGTGTTTCTTAGCTCCAAGATTTCCATGTTTGCTAGCCTTAATTCTTCATTAAGTTGAAGGTTCTCTTTGACCTGTTCATTATAGACTTCCTGATTGTTAATCAGTTTATCATCAAATTCTTCAAGCTATTCTTTTAAGGATGCATTTTCTTCATTCAACTTTTTGACCATTATCCCCAAATCACTAGTGCAACATGTTGGAAAGTTGTCTATACTGAAGTATATGACTAGTTATAGTGTTTTCATTATGGAAACAAAGTTATATAGCAGTTTCGTGTCAACACACTAAGTATAAAGATTAGAATTTAGTTAAGTGTTGAAGATTGGACAGCATACAAAGTACCAGAGACTCAAAGCATCAGCACATGTGTGTACGAATGAATTATGGTATGCACCCTAGAAGTTAAGGTTGTTAGACTATACTTATGCTTATTCTAAGAGCACATAAGTAGATATGCAAAGATGTGAAAGTTGCACTCAGTTGAAGTTGTACAGCTAGTGTGTGCCAGCAGAGAATAGAGCATGGAGGTGATAGTGACTATTTTGGTTTGCAATTATAAATTAATGATGTAAATGCCATGCGCCCATTATATTTAGGTTTCTGACATATGTACATGTATAATTGTAAGCACGCTTAAGCCAATTCATTTGGAAGCATTGTTTGTTATTAGTTTAAGGGTTGACCTAATTATTTTGTTTGTATAAGCACATAAATATAAGGTGCACCCATTGTATTCAGCATGGAAGTGAAAATAGAGTTGTGATAAGCAGAGTAGAGGTATGTGAAAGTGAGAATAAGATGTATTAGAGATTTTCTAAAGGTCAAAGCATCAGTGCACCAAAGGAATTGATCTGACATGTAGTGTCACAGTGATAGTTCACCTGTAGATATAGTGTGTATCTAATCTCAGAAGGTTGTAGCCTTCATCATTTGAGTAGTGAGCTCTAGGATAGTGAGTCCACACCCCTAACAAGGATCATTGTAAAAGACTCCTAATAGGGTCTGACCCTTGACAAGGTCTACTATACTAAAAGCATTGTAAAGCTACTCCTAACAGGGTAAAGGATCTTCTAACAAGGATCACAAAACACTAGTGTAGATTATTAGTGGGTATCAAGTCCCACCAGGGTTTTTACCTATTTGGGTTCCCCTGTAACCATATTGGTGTCATGTGTTGATTTCATGTTTGATGTTTATGTGAATGTTTAATTCAGTTCTTAATCATTTATGTTCTGCATAAAGATTAAAGTAAAAAGCTAAAATACAATGAACATTGATTCACCTCCCCCCCTCTCAGTGTTCCCATTCCTAACAATTGGTACCAGAGCTCTGGTCCTTAGCAAAGGAGTTTAACCACTTGAGGAGATCATGGAAAAAGAATAAATGAAGCATTTGAAGAAGAATCTTGAAGCAGCTCTTGAAGACCTGGACAATTCAGAAAGAGAAATTGAAGAACTAAAATAAAAAGTCAATGATGCTCAATTAGTTATCAAAAGACTAAGAAAAAATTTGAAAGGATGCTCTAATAGTGAACTTGAAGAAAAAGTCAAGAAGTTGACTGAAGAAAATGCATCCTTATTAAGTCAGCTTGAAGAATTTGATGACAAACTAATGAACAATCAAGATGTCTACAATGAACAAGTCAAGGAGAACCTTCAACTCAATGAAGAACTAAGGGAAGCTAACTTAGAAATCTTGGAGCTAAAGAATATCAAAGAAAGCTTGGAATCTGAATTGAAGAAGTCAAAGGATCATATTGATAAATTACACACCGGTGCTAAGTTGGTAGAATCACAGTTGTATGCAAGAAGAATCAAAGGAGACACTAGCTACATTGGATACAATGAAGCACAAAATCAAATTGACAGTATGTGAACAAGAAAGGATTCACAAAAGAACTCTACTGATGATGAGAAGACTGAAGATCAAACCAAAGACAATAGTGATCCTCCTAAGAATGAGTGCAAACCTGTAGAACACACCTATTTTTCATGTAACAAGCATGGACACATTGCAAGGAACTATAAAGAGGAAAGACCTTTCAATGGTTACTATTATACATGTAATAGATTTGGTCATAGAGCAATAAATTGCAAGACTAGAAGAAGAATAGGATTCAGCATGATCAAAGAAATCAGAATCAGACCAATGCAAGAAGTTCTCAGAATGTTACATGTCAGATATGTAACTATAATGGTCATATAGTGAAGCAATGTAGAATGGTGACTCATGTCAATGCACTGAGGAATAATAGACCTCCAGTGATTTGTCACTCTTGTAACAAGCCAGGACATATCTCAAGGTTCTGTAGATCAAGGATGCAAGGTCAGGAAAGCCCTAAAAAGACTGAAGAACTAGTTTTGGATCCTAAAGTAGAAGTCAAGTTTGTGAAAGCCTCAAATAATGTGAGCATGATTTGGTCAGAAGGAAAGAAGGACAATGCTATTGAGAATGTATTGGATGCATCCCAAGTGGACACACCCTCTACATCTACATAAATGGCCCTTAGGGTCATAGGGGGACCTAATTTATCTCTAGACCCTTGTGTGGCTGGTATACTCATCCTTAGATTATGCACCTTTGGACTTAAGCTGTTGGAGTGTATAGGAACCTTTGTGCAAGAGTGCACATGCTGATTGTTAACAAAACTTGAGTTTGAAAATTTGAAGTGACAGCTTGGTTTACACCAGTTGCATTAATGGCAAAATTCTTACTTTAAGTACATAGAAATTTGTTTGTTCACTCATTGCATTCATATTTAGAGTGATTGGAGAGAAGATTGAGCCTTAGAAGTTTTTGTGAAGATTTGGAGATTAAATTATAGTGTTTATAGTGCATTTGATCAGTTGCAAGAAACCCTAGCTTGTTGTGCCAATTCAGAAGCCTTCAAAAAATCTCAGAGATCATTTGGAAAGTGCATATTAAGTAAGTCATGACCACTCCTATTGTTTTTGATGTTTCTGTGAAGAAGAGGTATGTTTTCAAGAGGCACCTATTTAAATCAACCCTAGATGATTTAGAGGGAGCATTTTCCCACACATTGATGGGTGTCATGCATGTAGAAGACATAAGGGATTACATCTATTGTAAGAAGGAACTTGTTGGACTAGATAGGTTAAGGGCACACATGGACACAATGTTGAAACCAAACAAAACATTAATGGATGAATACACCAAATGGAATGATCACCCCATTGTTGAATATGCCATGGCATATGAATTCTATGAAACTGAATGGATTAAGCTATTATTGAGCAGAATCCATGATGACTTGTTTTGGATTGGAGATGTACCAATAAGAATAACAGGAGACCTAATTCATGAGATGACAGGCCTTTCTAAGATAGGCACCATCCTTCCTATGGGTAAGGATGTCAAGAAAATGGTGGAGCAAGTGTGTAAATCTAGAAGTGATAAGTGCGGCATGACCACTGAGCCTATAGAGAAACCAGACATCAAGTTGATATCAATGATATTGGGTTACAGATTTCATCATACTAGTAGGGTGAACAGTGTGTCTATGGGCACTATTCTAGCAGCCATCTGTCTTGTGCAAGAAGATGGAGATTTCAAATTTTGTGAGATCTTATGCACATAGTTGATAGACAACATCAAAGCTATCAAACATAAAAAGACTAAGGTATTCAAGTTTGGGTCCCTAATCATCTATATGTACCTTCATATAGTTGGTAAAGTGTCAGACTTGTATCTAGACAAATCCATTCCTACCATGCCTCAGATATCAAACAAGGAATCCATAGAAAGCACACTAATATATTACATTACTTTGGAATTGAAGACCTTCAAAGCAAGGATGCAGATGAGGTATAGGATTCATGAGAGTATTGTAGAGAAGTATAAGGATACAATATGCTTCATGGTGGAGATTGATACTACATGTATGGAAGTTGTGGAGCCTAGAACTAAGTGGATTCATCCACTTGGGTATGAGGTTGAAGAACAAGTTCTTGAAGCTTATGCATAGGTACTGCTATCAGCCCCTAAGGATGAAAATTAACCTAGGTGGGGAACCTATGAAGAGAAGACTAGAGAAGTTGATGCTAAGCTGAACAATGCTGCAACAAAAAGAAAGGTTGCAAAGGTCACATCAGAGATCCTAAGAATACATGGTGTATCACAATTAGACCTTGATAAAGCAAGGGATGAGAAGATTGCCCTAAAATTGAAGAGTGCAACAGAAGAACAAGAAGATCCCAAGATGAAAAAGATAAAAATTGAAAAAGATGACAATCAGAAGGATAAAGAAGACAATACTCCTTCTGCACCTAAAGATACTCCTCTGGAGTATAAGCCTTTATTCAAGAGGAAGAAAGAATCTAGCACCAATCATCCATCCTCATGAGCACTAAGGAGCAAGAAAAACACTCAAGCACCTCCTCGAGTAGGATTTAGACCTAACCTTAAAGTTTTAAATGAAATAATTGTTGATGAGGGAAGAATTGATCAAGTAGGGAAGTTCTATGAATCTTATAGTGAGATTGATGAGTCAGAAATTCATGGTATGATTATCAAGCATATGATAAAGTTCAAGAAGATAGTTCTTGAATTGAAAATAGAAATTCTAGATAATGTATGGGACATTTTAGAACACCTAAAGAGACAAGCTAATGAGGAAGATCAAAGAATAAGAGAAAAATTATTAGTGGATACACTGTCTGTATGTTCTAAAGATGAAGAAGCACTAATATTGAATCTGGTGAAGCCGCACCTAAGAACAAAGATGAGAACTCTTCATATCATGAACAAGGACTATGAGTTGATAATGAAGGAAATAGAAAAAGCATTTGAGAAGTTGTTAGAACAATAGATCAAACCACTTACTATGCCCATCACTCATGCACCCATCAAGGAAGATAAAGTGGCAGAGCCCACTAATGTACCAATGATAGGTCCGCAGGACTCAGCACCCATAACAAAAACTCAATCAGAGGTAGACAAGTCTACGCCCATGACATAATCACACATGGATAGCACTATTATCATAGATAATGTGGAAATAGACATGGTGGCTACTGATAAGGAATTGCAAAAGTTTGAGGAAGCATTTGTCAGCACTAAGGAAGCTGAAAACCTATGTAGCATTACACCTCCCATTCAGCAAGAAGAAGTACTCATAGAAGATGTTTCTGATGAGAAAGAAGAAGAGAAGAAAGGAGTAGAGGTAGAAAAGAAAGATGAATCTTATGTTGATTTGGTCAAGGTGAAGCAAGAAGTGGTGATGGATATCACTCCCATCACTCCCTCCTCAGCATTGTTGTCAAGTTTCTCACCTAACACTAGCAGTTTGGACTCCTGGAAGGAAGAAGACCTGATTAAGTTTAGTGTCCTGGCTATTTTGAAGGCTAAGGAGAAGCAAGTAATGAGAAATCCTCTCCTAGTGGAATCAGTAAATATTTTGAATATTTTTCTACTAGAGGATAAGAAGATGGTAAATGTACATTCAGTTGATGATGTGAGCACAGTCATCTCTCATTTCAAAGTCAATTCTTCAAGCCTAGAAGAATCTGCGGCCATAGTGGCAGAGGAGAAATACTTAAAGAAGAGACTCAATGAACTGATGAGTAATTTTGCAGTAGACTTGAACTCTCTTAAGTCTGGTCAGGCATCATTGAAGGATTTTTTAGATCAAGGAAGGAAAGTCATTGCAGAATCCATGGATTGGGATAAGTTTACTGATGCCCATCTTAAGAAGATCAAAGATGTAGAAGCAATGATTGAGAAGGTGAAGAATTCAGTTCTAGACACATCCACTGATGTAAACATATGTACCAATGTCTATCAAGGTTAGTTAGACATAATCGAGAAGGTAGAGAAAGAAATGGAGAAGATAAGGTCTAGACAGACTCAATTGAGGAATGCTCTTGCGCCATCACTAGACATTCTTAGTCAGAACATAAAGGATATTGATGTGACTATGATAACCTATAATCAAGGTTTGAGCATAGAATTAGAGAAGATGGAGAAGCTTCAATATGCATTATGCACCCATCTACAGATAGTCAATTCTTTGATAACCTTTTGGAAGAAGGAGATCCAGAACATAAAGATTGCATATCCAGATGTTTTCCCTTAGTAAGTGTATGTAGCTAAAGTTTTTGATGCACCTTTGTCATTAATGTCAAAGGGGGAGTTGTATAGAATATGGAGTACATATATGTATAGGGAGATATAAGAGTATGTATAAAATGTATAGAAGACAAAAGTTTTGTGTAAAGGGTCAGTTAGAGACTTGGCCATATTCCTTTGTTGCCATCAATGAAAAAGGGGGAGATTGTTGGAAAGTTGTCTATACTAAAGTATATGACTATTTATAGTGTTGTCATTATGGAAAAAAAGTCATATAGTAGTTTGGAGTTAGTTCACCAAGTATAAAGATCAAAATTCAATTAAGTGTTGAAGACTGGACAGCATACAAAGTACCAAAGACTCAAAGCATCAGCGCACGTGTGTACGGATGAATTATGGTATGCACCCTGGAAGTTAAGGTTGTTAGACTATACTTATGCTTAGTCTAATAGTGCATAAGTAGATATGCAAAGATGTGAAAGTTACAGTCAGTTGAAGTTGCACAACTAGTGTGTGCCAGTAGAGAATAGAGCATGGAGCCGATAGTGACTATTTTGGTTTGTGATTATAAATTAATGATGTAAATGCCATGCGCCCATTGTATTTAGGTTGCCAACATATGTACATGTATAATTTTAAGCATGCTTAAGCCAATTCATTTGGAAGTGTTGTTTGTAATTAGTTTTAGGGCTGACCTAATTGTTTTGTTTGTATAAGCGCATAAATATAAGGTGCACCCATTGTATTTGGCATGGAAGTGAAAATAGAGTTGTGATAAGTACAGCAGAGGTATGTGAAAGTGAGCATAAGATGTATTAGAGCTTTGATAGAGGTCAAAGCATCAGTGCACCAAAGGAACTAGTCTGACAAGAAGTGTCATAGTGACAGTTCACCTACAAATATAGTGTGTATCTAATCTCAGAAGCTTGTAGCCTTCATCATTTGAGTAGTGAGCTCTAGGACAGTGAGTCCACTCTCCTAACAGGGATCATTGTAAAAGACTTCTAATAGGATCTGACCCTTAACAAGGTCTACTATACTAAAAGCATTGTAAAGCTACTCCTAATAGGGTAAAGGATCTTCTAACAAGGATCACAAAACACTAGTGCAAATTATTAGTCGGTATCAAGTCCCACCGGGGTTTTTACCTATTTGGGTTTCCCCGTAACCATATTGGTGTCATGTGTTGATTTCATGTTTATGTGAATGTTTAATTTAGTTCTTAAGCATTTATGTTCTACATAAAGATTAAAGTTAAAAGTTAAAATACAGTGAACATTGATTCACCCCCCCCCCCCCCCCCACCTCTCAATGTTCCCATTCCTAATAGAACATTCTTTCAGATCCCTTCTTATCTTTTTTATGACTAATTGAGAATCATTGACTTTTTCCTTTAGTTCTTCAATTTCTCTTTCAGATTTGTCTAGGTCTTCAAGAGCGGCTTCAAGATTTCTTTTTAGATGTTTCATTTCTGTTTTGTCCATGATCTCCTCAAGTGGTTAAACTTCTTTTCTAAGGACCAGAGCTCTTATACCAATTGTTAGGAATGGAAACAATGAGATGGGGGGTGAATCAGTGTTCACTGTATATTATCTTTTCAATTTAATCTTTAAACTGAACTTAAATGCTTAAGTACTAAAATGAACATCCACATAAACATGAAACATGAAATCAACACATGACACCAATATGGTTACGGGGAAACCCAAATAGGTAAAAACCCCGGTGGGAATTGACACCCACTAATATTTTGTACTAGTGTTTTGTGATCCTTGTTAGAAGATCATTAACCTTGTTAGGAGTTGCTTTACAATGTATTAAGTACAGTAGACCTTGTCAAGGGTTGGACCCTGTTAGGAGTCTTTTACAATAGTCCTTGTTAGGGGATTGGATGCACTTTCCTAGAGCTCACTACTCAATTGGTGAAGGCTACAACCTTTTGATCTCATATACACACTATATCTACTGGATGAACTGTTACTATGACACTTCTTGTCAGATCAGTTCCTTTGATGCGTTGATGCTTTTACCTCTTGTAAAGCTCTAATACATCTTATAGTGTCTTCACACACTTCTTCTCTACTTCTCACAACTCTATATCAACATCCATACCAATTACAATGGGCATGTCTCATATTTATATGCGCATACAAAATAAAAAACTAGGTCATCCCTTAAACCTATTACATACAATGCTTCCAATTGAATTGGCTCAAGTGTGTTTACAAACAAACATATATACATTTTAGAAACCTAATTAAAATTAGCACATATCATTTACATCATTAGATTATAACCACAACTCAAAATGATAACAGTCGGATGCTTACTCTGTTCTTCACTGGCACACACTGGTTGTGCAACTTCAACTGTCTGTATCTTCCTCATACTTGCATATATGATTATGTGCTCATAGACTAAGCATGAATAAAGTCTAACCAACTTAACTTCTAGGGCGCATACAAAAACTCAATCATGCACACGTGCAATGATCCTCTAATTCTCTAGTACTCTATATATTGTCCAGTCTTCAACACTTAGCTGATTTCTGATCTTCTTATCAAGTGCACTAACTTCAAACTACTATATGACTTTGTTGACATAATGACAACATGATATTAGGTCATATACATTAGTATAGTCAAATTTCCAATAGATATCAGGTCTATTTTTAGCACCAATAATGAAAACTATTTTCTTGGCTATCATACCATCCATCTCCATCAACAACTAGTTAAGGACTCTTTCCGTAGCACCACCACCATCCCCAATACTTCTTCCATGCTGCAAACATGCAAACCAATTATGCATCACCAATCATAGCCTATCTCTTAAATATTCCAAACAAAATGAAAAAACCCACAGTTTTACGTAGCACAAAGCAAATGGATTGCTAGAGCCCTAAGCAGTCTGGAAAATAGAACGAGCAGGGACCTACTAGCAACAAGTAGCAGAATGAGTGTGGACACCTGAAGATAAATATCTAGACTAATCGTTGGTGATTAGTCTGGATATTTATCTTCATTTTTTTTAAACATTCCATATTTAGTCAAAATTTCAACTAACCGTAGTACACGTTTTGACTAACCAACATCAAAACTATGTCCTAGTTTGGTCTAAAAATTGACCATTCTATGTCAAAATGTAGCATCGTGGGTTTGGCATCCTGGTCGAAGTGGCCAAATATTTTGACCAATAGTGGTCTAAATTATGACACAATGTGGTTGAAATATGACCGTCATGGTTTTCACATCCTGGTCGGATGGGCCAAGCATTTCGACCAACTGTGGTCAAATGTTCAATGCATATATCATCGCTTGCTAATGTCATTTTTGACAAATATTGGCATAGAACATTCAACGGTATAGTGATATGTTGAAAATTTGATGAGAAAAATAGTGACCAACCAATTGGTCGATGATTCAACCCATTTGGGTAGAAACTTCAACTAATCATCCATTGAAAATAGGTGCAAATTGTACTAGTGTAAATTACACTAGAGTATAATTATCATTGTTAGAAGACCTTACAATACTATTAGGGTTTGATCTTTAACATGCATGAAGTACAGTGACATGCTCAAAGGTTGGACCATGTTAGGAGTCTTTTATAAATAACCCTATTAAAGGTGAGGACTCACTGTCCAAGAGCTCACTGCTCAAATGGTGAAGGCTGCAACCTTCTGCACAACAAATACACACTATATCTAGATTTTGATGAACTTTGAATTAGACATGTTGTCTTGATCAGTTCCAATGAATATAATACACTCTCCTCTTCTTCACATAGATCTTCTATTGATTGCTCAATACTTCACTGATGGGGAGGCTAGGATAGACTAGCTAGTCTATGCCCCTAATCCTCTCTAGGATCCAAGTGTTCTTCTGACACCTCTGATGGTCTATAGGATTCCTTATTCCTCTAAGGATCCCCTAACCTACCCTAACCTGCCCACCAAGTTAAGCTATTTCATCTTGCAACATTCCAAGCTCTATTTTCTAGCTTCACCCCTCATATAGGCTTATCAGGGCCTTCTAGGGTTCAGCTCCCTTCTCAAGCTCTAACAAAGTATTTTATGGGTTCCAAGGTGTTTTTGAGGCATTTGGCACCTTTTTAATGCATTGGCAAGTTTGGTTTATCACCCGATTGTAGGGTTCCTTTGTAATTTAGGGCTACAAAGAAGTGCCAATTAGGCCTCCTTCCGGATTTGTAGGACCTATAACTCTTCTTCCTTACAAAATAAAAATTCCTATCCTAAAGGAATTTTATTGTAAATGTCTGACCCTCAAAAAATTTTGAGGTCTTGGGTGCCCATTTGATCGTACAGTGTTTCCCCTAAAAAATGAGGGTTTGTAGGGTTTTTAAAACATATCAAAGTCACAGTGCTGATCTATTTGTTAAGCACTACTCCAGGTCTATTCAGACTCCCTCCTCTAAAATATGGATCCTTCCTTCATGTCACTTGCCTCCCTCAAGAGGGCTAGTCTTGAAACCTTATCCTATGTCTTGTAGAACTCTTACACTATTGAACGCTCCTAGCCAGACTGTGCTTAGCTCACCTAATGCTTGCACAAAAAAATGTTTGCACTTACATTCAAGGGCCCTACAAACATAGTTATACAAAATAGGGTCTGTACCTTTAGAATCCAAGGTTCCATGGGTTTTCCATGGTGGAAACAAAGGTTACAGACCTATCTATACATGTCTCTCCAAACTGGTAGAGAACTGGATATCACAAAGAAATAAATAGAATATATACACAAAATAAAAAGCTCTACTCCAAACTTATACAAATGAAAGAGAAAACACTATAAACATTACACCATGCATCAAATGCACAAGTTTCCTTCTAATTTCTTCAAAACATCTCCATTAACAGTGACTGTAACACAAATTCCACAGTTTAGACTGGTCTTCCGTATTGTAACCGTGCACAATAAAATCCCACCCTTGAATTAGGGTTTTCCAAGGCATTAATAGTCTTCACCTTATAATTGGGGCTTTTTTAGGGCTTGGAGCCACTTTGATAGGGTTTAAACCTTATTAGAGAAAAGTTGCTAGCAACTTTTGGAGCAACTTTTCTTGCTCATGCAACTTTTATTCTTTCAAACACCTAAGACCATACCAAGGTCTATTACATGACTCTATAGTTTAAAACTCTCCTAATCCCTATTCTAAATCATTAACAACTCCTAGAAAAGAAGTGTCCTCGGGATAACAACCTATCCTGAGCCACTGTTCAGTACAATAGGAAGAACACACAATGAAAACCAAGACCTCCACTAGGCCTTCACACACAAGTGAGTTCAAACACTCTTATTCTACTTACAAGCTTCATTGAAGAAGTGTTTTTCACTACCAAAATGTTTGGTGGGAGCCCTTAGAAGGGTGCTCCTGCACCATTCGCACTCTTTGCTCTACTCTTTTCTTCACTTCATTTCTCTTGTCTCTTTCATACTTAGCGATCACAAATGACCGGCTATAAGTATCCTTCTCCATAAGATATAATCAATTTGTCCTATTAGAACCTTATTGAAATCATAATAGAGAAACAATACAACTCTCTAATAACATCTCCAATGGATAAACCAAGCATGCTACATAAAAGGGACCACACAACTCAATATGAGTAGACGTGTTGCTTCACACTATCAGCTCTACTAAATTAACTAAAAATTTACTCTCAAGATGAAATAGGTTATGTTCTCTTAACCAAACATTCCTAACTCATCACCAAGCATGAAACCAAACATGCATATCAAACTGATAGGTGCAACTGCTGAAACAATATAAACACTATCATCTCCATCAAATAAACTTAGGAAACTGTAAGTGGCAAATAGAAACATCATAACTCAACTTGTATTGCACAACTAACTCTATGACCATGAACATAGCTTCAAAAAAATGTCTACAACACAAATATAAACACGTAAGGATCCATCATAACCATACTAATAATCACATACAAAACTCTTCCTATAACACTGTTAGGAACACTACTGATACAAACAACTACACAACTATCTATACTCATAATTAACCTCTACGCCTATGATATTATGCTAATAACATATGTAGGCAACATATGCTCAGGACTCTCTGCATATAACTTCAATGCACATTGTTTACCATATGTTGTCATTAATGACAAACATACAGTCAACACTGGCTTGCTGGTAAATCTCCAACAATCTCCCCCTTTGGCATTGATGGAAACATATGAAATGAAAAACACCAATCCAAAAGTAAAATAATATTATAACATTCTCCATTTCCTCAACAAAACTCTCCCAAGGATGAATCCTCCAACTTCTGCAAATTCTATTGTGAACTCCCCCTTACTTCATACTCCTTGTTTTTCATGACTATATATATACTCCCCCTTTGACATCAATGGCAAAGGGTGCCAAAACCAAATAAGCACAGGTACTACTCCTAAAGTAGAGTATTCAACCATTCATCAGTCACTGAGGATTAATGCATTACTACAAACTCTAATCAGATCTAGGGAAGTGAATTACTCCTAGATTCTCCCTGAGATACTCAAATGTATCCTTCAAAAAAGGCTTTGTGAAAATGTCTGTTAACTATTCTTTTGTATTCACATAGTCCAATTTTACTTCTTTCTCTATAAATTTTTCTCTTAAGAAGTTATATTTTATCTCAATGTACTTTGTCTTTGCATGCATCACAGGGATCTTTGACATATTGATAGTGCTAGTGTTGTCACAATGAATAACAATAGGGTAATCAATTTGGATTCCAAAATATTTTATCATCTGCTTGATCCAAACAATTGTAGAACAATTTAATGTTGTTGCCACATATTCTACTTCTACTATTGACTAAGAAATACAATTTTTTTTTTTGCTTGTCCAAGTAACTAGTCTATCTCCAAGAAATATTCTCCTCCTGATGTTCTCTTTCTATCATCAACGCAACCTGCCCAATTTGCATCTGTATATACATGAAGTTCTACATTCTCCAAGTTAGGATACCATAAACCATAGTCTATAGTTCCTTTCAAATATCCGCATATCCTCTTTACTACATAAGATGAATTTTTTTAGGTTCAGTTGCAAATCTTCCAACAATACCAACTGCATTAGAAATATCTGGTCTAGATTGAGTAAGATATATGAGTTTACCAATCATAGACTTATATAGAGTCTTGTCAACTACTATAGAAACATCTTCTTTTGAAAGCTTTCTTCCTATTATCATAGGGGTACTTAATGGCTTTCAATCATCCATCTTGAACTTCTTCAATATCTCTTTCACATACTTAGACTGATTAATGAAAATTCTTATCTTTCTATTCACATTTAATCCCAAAAAGTATTTGATAGGTCCAATCATGCTCATTTCAAAATCTCTTTGCATCTCTTTAGAAAATTTTGTACTAAGCTTGTCATTACCACCAAAAATAGTGTCATCAACAAAAATAGCAACTAGTAATAATCCTTCAAGTGTCTCTCTTATGAATAAGTTACAATATGTTGCTCCTTTCTTGAATCCAATCTTAGTCAAGTAACCATCTATTCTTTCATACCATGCTCTAGGGGCTTGCTTAAGTCCATAGAGGGATTTCTTCAGTCTGCATGCCATGTCTAGTTTTTCTGATAAGCTAAATCCTTTAGGCTTCTCTATGTATATTTCTTCCTTCAACTTTCCATTCAGGAATGTTGACTTGACATCCATCTGATATACTTTAAAGTCTTTGAATGTTACATAGGCTAGAAATAACTTTATGGCTTCCAATCTTCTTACAGGAGTAAATGTATCAGAGTAATCAATTCCTTCTCTTTGCGCATATCCTTTACATACTAGTCTTGCTTTGTTTCTTACCACTGTACCATTTTCATTCATCTTATTTCTGAATATCCACTTGGTTCCAATCACATTTTTGTCACTACACCTAGGGACCAATTCCCATGTATCATTTTAAACTATCTGATCTAACTCTTCTTTCATTACTTCATGCCAATCTGAATCATTACATGCATCTTCAACACTTAAGGGTTCAATTTATGAGAGTAAACATGTTGCTTCATCAACTGTTGAACTCTTTTCTTTTGATCTTGTCATGACTTTACTGTTTTGATCTCCAATGATATCTTCTTTTGAATGGTATCTAGATGTGAATTTTGGAACATTAGGTGTGACTCTTTCATCTATCTTTTGTGTTTCTTCTTCATTGGTTTCAAGTTCATTGAATAATACATCAATGCTATCAAACATTTCTTCAAAAATCACTTCTCTACTGATAGGTCTAGGTTCTTCTTCAATCATAGGCTCACAATCATAGTATCTCTCTTGAATCATAAACTTTTTATCAATCTTCACATGTGCACTTTCAATGATCTTCTTTAATCTCAAGTTAAAACATCTATAAGTTTTTCTTTTAGTAGAGTAACCAAGAAAATAACCTTCATCACTTCTTGTATCAAACTTGCCAACACCATCATCTCACTTGATGTAAAAATTGCTTCCAAAGATTATGAAGTATTTTACTATAGGTACATTCCCAAACCATAGCTCATAAGGTGTCTTGTCTGTACCTGGACTTAATTGAATTTTGTTGATAGTATAGATTGTTGTATTGATTGCATCTCTCTAACAGGTGTGTCCAACCTTTCCTTATATCATGATAGCGCATGTTGTGTCAAGTATGATCCTATTTATCATTTCTACAATTCCATTCTACTAGGGGTTCTAGGTGCACTTAGCTATCTCTTTATCCCATGTTCTTCACAATACTCATAAAATCTGTCAGAGATGAATTCTCCTCCTCTATCTAATCTCAGACATTGTATCTTTAATCCACACTTATTTTCAACTTTAGCTTTGAATATTTTGAACTTCTCAAATGCTTCAAATTTATCTCTTAAGAACACAACCCACATCATTCTAGAATAATCATCAACAAACAAAATAAATTACCTTTCACCATAGTATGATCTTGTTTGAGTTGGTCCTAGATCCAATTTATTTTCTTCTTATGAATGAATTCTTTACATGCTTTCCCATCACACATTCCCTACATATTATATCAATGGGTTTTACAATACTAGGGAGGTCTCTTACTACCTTTACATTGCTTATCTTTACTATGTTGTCAAAATTGATGTGAAATAGTCTTTTATGCCATAACCAACTGTCATCTACTTTTGCAACAAAATAACTTGCTTATGAATTAAGCTGAAAAACATTACCTTTAGTCTTTGAACTTGATGCAATCATTACTCCTTTGTTATTAATGATGAACTTATTATTTTTGAATGCCAACTAATATCCTTTGTCAAGAAATTATCCAACACTAAGTAAGTTATGCTGCAAACCATCAACATATAGAACATCATCAATGTTATTATTTCCATCCAAAGTGATAACTCCTCTACCTACGATAGGTTTAGGAGTGTTGTCTCCAAATATAACCATGCCACCTTTGTACTTATCCAAATGTAAAAATCTATCTTTTTCTCCTGTCATGTGATGTGAAGAACCATTGTCAATGATCCAGTCTATCCTGATGTCTGCTTGTGAAATCAATGCTAGCTCTTGTGCTTTCTTTTAATCTTCCTTATCTATTTCATCAAACATTCTTTCCATGTCTTCAATAGCAATGAATCCTATTTCATCTTCTCCTGAATCTTCATCTAATACTACATCTCCAACATAGTAATATTATTTTGTATACTTAGGCTTGTAATTAGTTTTGTACTTCTTGACTCTTGTAGGACATTTAGATGCAAAATAACCAATCTTGTTACATGAAAAGCATTTGAATAGTAACTGACCTTCATATTTTCCTTTTCCTTTTCTTTATTTCTTAGAATTCATCTAGTTCTTTATCATCATCTTCATCATCAAAATTACTAGAAGTGTTCAAAGATTTCTTACCATGGAACGAGGTTTTGAATGTTGTTTCACTTTTGGGCTCTATCTTCAATCTTGATATCTCAAATGCTAAAATCTTGTTGATTAGGGTCTCTCTTTTGAAGTCTTTTGAGGACTGCATAGTCTCATCTAGGATGTTTATCTTGCTCTCATATTCTAGTGTCAGATTAGTCATCAATTTATCCATTATGTCTTCTTCTAAAATTTCTCCACCATTATTTCTGATTCCTACAACTGCTTCATTGATTCTTTGATTGTAGGCTCTAATTTTCTCTTCAAGTAACATCTCCAATGTATTGTATATTTTCTTCCATGTCTTTCTATGTGCATTCTTGGCTTGGATATATCCTTCAAACATGTCTTCTAGATACTTCCATATTTTGTAGGCTTTCTCTACTTTCTTGACCTCTAAAAACTCACTGTCAGATAAGGCATTGATAAGCGCTTCTTTGGAAAATGAATTTTGAGTGAACAATTCCTTTTTCTTAATAGTTGCATCATCTTTTGCAAGATCTCTTAGAGAGGTAATAACAACATCTTGAGTAGCTATTTCAAAAATTGCAAAACCAATACACTGCAGATGTGTTATCATTTTTTTCTTCCAGTCTAGATAATTCTCTCCATCAAACTTAGGACTTTATTTTCTAAAGAACATCATCTGATCAACCTCAACTTGTTAAACTTATCTTCGAGGCACTTGGATCTTATAGAAATTGTTAGGAATAGTCCCAAGAGATAATTGAGAGGGGAGGTGAATCAGTTATCTACAAGATTCAATTCTTTATCCAATTAAGTACAGAAGAACATTAAGCACATACACAATAAGATAACACTTAACACAACACCACAATTTTGGTTACAGAGAAACCCAAATAGGTAAAAACCCCGGTGGGAATTAGCACCCACTATAAACTACACTAGAGTATAATGATCCTTGTTAGAAGATCTTACAATACTATTAGGAGTTGATCTTTACAATACATGAAGTATAGTGACTTGGTCAAAGGTTGGACCCTATTAGGAGTCTTTTATAAATAATCTTGTTAAAGGTGAGGACTCACTATCTAAGAGCTCACTGCTCAAATGGTGAAGGATGCAACCTTCTGCACAATAGATACACACTATATCTGGATTTTGATGAACTATGAATTAGACATGTTGTCTTGATCATTTCCAATGAATATAATACACTCTCCTCTTCTTCACATAGATCTTCTACTGATGGCTCAATACTTCGCACTCTCTACTCTACTCTTTTCTTCACTTCATTTGTCTTGTCTCTTTCATACTTAGTGATCACAACTAACCGGCTATAAGTATCCTTCTCCATAAGATATAATCAAGTCAGCCTATTAGAACCTTCTTGAAATCATAATAGAGAAACAATACAACTCTCCAATAACATCTCCAATGGCTAAACCAAGCATGCTACATAAAAGGTACCGCGCAACTCAATATAAGTAGACACATCGCTTCACATTGTTGGCTCTACTAAATTAACTAAAACTTTACTCTCAAGCTAAAATACGTTATGTGTTCTTAACCAAAAATTCTTAACTCATCACCAAGAATGAAACCAAACATGCATATCAAACTGATAGGTGCAACTGTTGAAACAATATAAACATTGTCAGCTCCATCAAATAAACTTAGGAAATTGTGACTGGCAAATACAAATACCATAACTCAACTTGTACTGCACAACTAAATATGTGACCATGAACATAGCTTCAAAAACATGTCTACAACACAAATATAAACGTGCAAGGCTCCATCATAACCATACTGATAATCACATATAGAACTCTACCTGTAACATTGTTAGGAACACTACTGATACAAACAACTACAAAACTGTCTGTACTCAGAATCAACCTCTACACCTACGATATTATCCTGATAACATATGTAGGCAACATATACCTAGGGATTTATGCATATAACTTCAACACATGTTGCTTACCATATGTTGTCATCAATGACAAACATACAGTCAACACTGGCTTGCTGGACAATCTCCAATAGACGTGTCTATTTCCCTTATCAAAATATCATAGATATGGATATATCATCAAGCTTTGATGATACTATGATTAACTTAACTAATTTAGGTATGTTAAGGTTACAGCTAGTAGAGAAAATTTCATTTAAAAACATTTGTAAAAGGAGAGAGAGGAAGAGACCATAAATGCTTTGATGGAAAGAGAGTATTTTCTTAGAAATATTGATGAGTTAAAGGAAAGGAATAGACAATTTTCTTCTGCTCCTATAGCTTTACAACCAGACCTTTTTGGTGACCTTATTGCCTTCAGAAGTGAGAAAGAACATTTGTTAAAGGGGCATGAATTTGAAAATGAGAGTCTTGTGATTAAGCAAGTGAAAATTGTTGTGATAGGAAAGATATAGTACTAAGAGGGGAGAGGTGAATCGGTACCCTCAAAAATGTTTAATACTTTTCAATATGCAATAGCAATGCATAACTAACTGGCTAAGTCCATTATTTATAACATACATCTAAATAACTAGTTAATGTAATATGCATGTAAACAAAATAATAAATCATACATGAAAATATTAACTCATGACTCAAGTATTTTGGTTACGCAGAAACCCTTATTAGAAGGTAAAAATTGTGGTGGGGATGACACCCACAAATTATTCACTACTGCAGTAAATAAAGTATGTCAGTTAAGGCTACAATTGTTGATCACTTCTGATGATATTACCCTATTATAAGTAACAAAATATCGACTAGATCTACCTTGTTAAAGTATTTTAATAACACTTTCTAGTGTGTACTCGGTTAAGATATTTACATAACATGGTTAAGTCTACTCTGTTAAGAGAATTACAATCTCCTATAATGGTTAAATTGATAAAAATAGGATATCTTTAAAATGATAACTTATGCTTGTCTGAATCAAATCTATAAAATATCAAGTAAATATCACCTCAATGAGTATTATATAACCTTATGTCTTGCTCAGTAGCCTGATATGTCTCTGATAAAATTGATACTGTCTCTGAATAACTTCTTTGCCATGTAAACCCTTATGGTGTAGGGGAACCTCCCTAAATCCTTCAATGTTAGATCTCCATTAGGAGACCCAAGGATGTACCCAAGGGCCTTCATGCCTAAGGGTTGAATACAACATCATAGATTTAGCTAAAAAACAAATTGTAAGGCCTAGTCACCCTTGGTGTGGTTATAAACCATGGGTTTTGACTATGGTCCAAAGGAACTTCTAGGTATTTAGGGTATCTTAGGTGTATTTCTAGGTTATTTTAATGATTTAATAATTTTTTGGATCCTTAGGATCCAAGTCTTAGGCCTTATAGGCTCAGTAGGAGCAAGAATGAAACATTTTTTAAAAAGTTGCAAAATGCAAGAAATGTTACTCGGCAACTTTTTTGAAAAGTTTCTACCAACCTATAAACAAAACCTCCCAATAGTCACAACCTTTGAAAAATGGTTGGATTAATTGGGAAAGGTCTTCAAATATCCTTTTTAGGTGGGTGGAAGACACACTTATGTAATTTTGGCATTTGAATCAATAAAAATCCCTTATTTTCTTTATATTTTGGACTATAAAAAGTGCGTGTACGGACTGGTAAGGAAGTGCAAAGAAGAAGATTGATTGGTCTAGTATCTAACATGATTTAGGACTCCAATTCATTTGTATTGAGTTATTTTGGAGATTGGAGTCAAGAGATAGAAGAACTTCTTTACCAGGTTTTCAAGAAACCCTCCTGAATCAGGGTTTTAACAATCAATGCCCTAACTTGCTTTTCCTCTGTGGGATTCCCATGCGATCTGGGGAAATGAAAGTAGGACCAATTTACTTTAGATCCTTAAGAGAACATGAGAAAGGGGATTTTTTTGTGAGGTCTTCTTGCAGGCTCTAGGCCAAGAATCTCTATGTGCTTGGTCCAGAACATGGAAGAGTGAAGTGACAGTAGCACTTTGAGGGTAGATGAAAGAAATATGATGATGGATTATTGTCTCTTTGGGATTCCTAACACCATTGAAATTAGTGTTTTTCCTTGGAGAATCAACTGGTGGACATTTCCTTAAGTGACCAAGCCAATTAGCCTTATTAGGACTAGTGGATCAAGAATTGTTAGGTATTGTCCATACTGGTTGGGATCTTGTGATCTGGAGGTTTGATATAACTCAATAAATGGTTTCCAAATATACAATTTTTTTTGTAAACTCTTTGTAATAATATGGAAATAAGTCCCTATAACCTCACTCAGAGGGCTACAAGCCTGGAAGACCTAAAAGCTAGAAGTTGTTGTCCAAAACATAGGCATTTAAAAGGTTTGAAAATCACTCCCATAAGAGACATATAATGATCAAGGAACCTTTCCATCCCCTTCCCAATATAAAGGTTCCTATTACAAGTCAAATATAGTAGGAGGCACTACACAATAAGAATTATCAAGTGTCAGGAAACAACTTGGTGAATCAACTGAGCCCACTCCATTAATAAAGGAGCTGAGTATCAACTGATTCAACTCGGTCAAAGAAGGAATCGAGCAATAGCTGAGCCCAGGGGAGAAAAAAATAGTAAAATACATAGAATCCTCTAGTGAGGATAGTGGATTTGTGTTTGTTGTAGGATCTTCTAAAGGTGTAGAGCACTCTTATAGACCACTTTGGGTTCATAAAAGACACCTAAGGTCTCACCTCTTACCGAGTTTCCTAAATATAGGAGAGCTCTGCATCAAGTGGTATCAGAGCATCTAAGATCCTTAGAATAAAAAATAAACAACACCATGGAAGGAGAAGATGGAGGAGGTTTGTCAACAAGGATGACCAATGTAGAGATAGAAAAAGATACCTGAGAGAGAAAAGGACAAAGAATGATGAACAAAGGAAGACCGATATACAACAAATGAGGAAAGAAATGGAGTGGCTTAGGGAAGAGCTTCATAGAAGAAGTGGAAACTATGAATATGTCAAAGAAGGGAGTGAATAATAACCCCTTGAGAAGGAAGAAGATGAGTGTCCTCCATACTAGAGGCTACTAATGAAGACTCTAAAGTCTATGGAGAGAAGGACCATGGACGCCAAGCTTGAGTTCCCTACATATAATGGGAAGATGGACCCAAATGCTACAATTGATTGGGTAGATGCCCTAAATAGTTTCTTTGATTGTGAGGACATCCTTGAGAATCAGAGGGTGAAGATTACTAATTCTAAGCTCAAAGGCTCTGCACTCACATGATGGAACTTCACTCAAGATGAAAGGGTGAAGAATGGAAAGAATCCAGTCACCACTTGGAAGAAGATGGTGGCCCTACTTAGGGAAACCTATGTCCCTAAAGATTATGAAGTCCAACTTCATAACAGAAGGATGAGTCTAAGACAGAAGGAGATGGATATCTCTAGTTATACTGAAGAATTTCAGAGATTGGTAATGAAATCCAAGCTTGTTGAACTAGAATGTGTAAATCTTGCTCGGTATATGTAAGGCCTAAGGGTCTCAATCCAGGATGAACAAAGTGGTAGAGGAAGAGGTAAGAATGAAAGAGGAAAATGAAACTTTGGAGGAAGAGGATAGAATACTAGACCACAAGGTGAGTCCAATAAAGAGAATACTCAAGGAGAAAGCAATTCAAGGGGTGGATATAGAGGAAGAAGAGGAAATGGAAGAGGTATAGATGGAGGAAGAAACAATGGGAAGATCAGGTGTTATAACTACAACAAGATAGGTCACTACACCAATAGGTGTCTAGATAAAGGCAAGCATAATAACCAAGGTGAAAGAAGAGTCAACCTAGTGTAAGAAGATGATTCTGATAGTGTAAGAGACTATACAGGAGAGGAAGGCGTATCCCTCATGATGAAGAAGACCTTAATCCAAGAAATCGTACTGGTGGAGCCTCCTCAAAGGAAGAATCTTTTCAAGACCAAATACAAAATCCATGGAAAGGTATGCAAGTTACTAATTGATTTGGGTTCTACTAAAAATATTGTATCTAGGGAGATGGTAGATAAATTAAAATTGGAAAAAGTACCCCACCCAAACCCATCCCATGTATCTTGGTTAACTAAGGGATAGAAAACCCTTATAAATGAACAAGATTGGGTATATTTATCCATTAAAGACTACAAGGATAGAGTCCTTTGTGATATTGTAGATATGTATGTTTTTCACCTACTACTAGGTCACCCATGGCAGTATGATTTACAGGCCAAACATGATGGAGTCACAAATAACTACCAAATCATTCAGAATGGCCAAAAATACAATATGCTCCCTCTTCCTGGCCCTCAACCAGAAAATCCAAAGGAAAAGTTGATTAAGATTGCAGAACAACAAGAAATGATTAATACTATACAAGACTTAGAGGTAGGGTATGCCTTAGTCCTCAAACCTAAGGAGAAAATAGTACACATAGAAGTACCACAGGAAGTTGATAGTCTACTATAGAAATATAAAGGTATTGTTGCAGGAGACATACCAAATGAACTCCCACCTATGAGATACCATTTTCGCCAAATAGACTTTATTCTTGGTGCTTCCCTACCCAACAAGGAAGCCTATAAGCTCACCCCTGATCAGAATGAAGAGGTAACTAAACAAGTTAGTGAATTGTTGACTAAAGGACTCACACAAAAAAATTTCATCGCTTGTGCAGTCCCAAGTGTTTTGGCCCCTAAAAAGGATGGAAAATTGATGCTATGCATTGACTCTAGGGAAATTAACAAAATAACAATCAGATATAGATTCCCCATACCCAGGATTGAGGATCTACTAGACCAACTTGGAGGAGCATGTTACTTCTCTAAAATTGACCTTAAATATGGTTACCATCAAATAAGAATAAGGTTAGGAGATGAGTGTAATACTTCATTTAAGACCACTGAGGGGTTATATGAATGGTGTGTGATGTCATTTGGCCTTAGCAATGCTTCTAGAACCTTCATGAGACTAATGAATGAAGTGCTTCATGATTTTATAGGCAAGTTTGTGGTGGTATATTTAGATGACATCCTAATCTTTAGTGGGACTATAGAAGATCACATGAGACATTTGGAACAAGTTCTCCAAAGGTTACATGAGAACAAACTATCCATAAATCTAGAAAAGTGTACATTCATACAACAAGAATTGATATTTCTTGGCTTCATCATCTTAAAGGGCACACTAAATATGGATCCAGAAAAGGTAGAGGTAATAATCAATTGGCCAACTCCAAAAACCATAGGATAAGTTAGAAGCTTCCATGGATTAGCTACCTTCTATAGGAAATTCATCAAAAAAATTAGTCACATTTGTGTACCTTTACTTGATACCATCAAAGGTGGTAGGAAAAAAAAACTCCAATGGAAAACCCAAGTAGATGAAGCTTTTGAGTATTTGAAGGGGAGAGTAGCATAATATCCCATTTTGGCACTACCAACCTTCAACAAGTTGTTCACAGTAGAGATGGATGCTAGTAACCTAGCCATAGGTGTAGTCTTTAGTCAGGATGGAAGGCCAGTGGCTTTGTTCTTAGAAAAATTGAATGAAGCAAAGATAAAGTACAATACATATGACTTGGAACTTTATGCCATGGTTCAAGCCCTCAAGAAATGGAGGCATTACTTACTCCCTAAATAATTATTGTCTTCACAAATAATCATACACTAATTTTTCTTAACAGCCAAGCCAAGTTCAGTTACAAGCACATGAAATGGTTTAAACAACTCCAAGCATTCACATTTTCTATAAATCATAAGAAAAGAACCTCAAAAAAAATTGTAGATGCTCTCAGCAGAAGAGTAATTTTGATTGAAGAAGTGCAAGTACAAAGCATGGGAATTGATGCCCTCAAGAACCTATACAAGGATGATTCAGACTTTGGTGATATCTACAAGGTTTGATCTACTCTCTCAGACGCATATAACTCTATTTATTCAGTATGGTGTTTTGTTCAAAGGGGGTCAACTATGTATTCTGAAATGCTCCATGAGAAAAAATTTGATCAGAGAGAAGCATTTTGGTACATTAGGGGGTCATTTTGGCATTGATAAGACACTTGAAATTGTAAGGAGAAGCTATTATTTGCCTCAACTACTTACTGATGTCATAAAAAAAATTAAGACATGCACTATTTGTCAAAGGGCTAGAGGAGTCAGGACCAATCAAGGTCTCTATCAACAACTCCCATTTCCAACAAAGCCATGGGACAATGTGAGTATGGATTTTGTCTTATGACTTCCAAGAACTAAATAGGGATTCAATAGCATCTTTTTTATAGTCGATAGATTTAGCAAAATGGCACACTTTGTTCCTTGTAAGGTTTCCAATGATGCCTCACATATTGCTAACTTTTTTTTTAAAGAGGTGGTTGGGATTCATGGATTTCCAACATCCATTATCTTAGACAGAGATGTGAAGTTCCAAGGGCATTTTTGGAGAACCCTTAGGAAAAATTTGGGGACAAACTTGTCTTTCAGCTCTACATACCATCCACAAATAGATGGGCAGGTAGAAGTTGTAAATAGGTCATTAGGAAACCTTCTAAGGTGTCTAACAAAAAAATATGGATAGACTTGGGATGCTATCCTTCCTCAAGTATATTTTTCTTTCAAAGATTCAATAAATAGGTCAACGGGGAAAACACCATTCCAAGTAAACTATGGAATATATCCAAGAGGAGTCATAGAGTTGAGAGAATTATCTAGTGACTTTAAAGTCATTGCATAGGGTGAAGAGTCATCTGCATGGATCAAATAGATTCATCATCAAGTAGATACATTGAATCATAATAGTGCAAAGTAAAAGGAACAGGTAGATAACAAGAAAAGACATGTTACTTTCAAAGAAGGAGATCAAGTATGGGCATACCTGAATAAGGCAAGGCTACCTAGGGGGCACACCAAATTGCAAATGAGAAAGATCGGTCCCTGTCAAATACTTCATAAATTTGCAGTCAATGCTTATGAAATTTCTTTACCCCCAACTATTTCTATTTCTCCTATCTCTAACATTTGTGATCTCACTCCTTTTAAGGTTGATGCAGGGACTAATAAATATTTGTAGGACACTGAAGATACACAGGCATAATGGATAAAGTACTTGCCACCAATCCAACCATTACATTTGGAAAAGATTTTGGACTCCAAGGTTGTCAAATGGACTAGGAAAAATAAATATACTGATTACTTAGTCAAATGGAAGGATCTACCTAACATTGATGCCACATGGATGAATGAAGAATGTATTAATAAACATGGAACATCTCTTCAGCAATTGCCCTCAAGTGGAACTTGAGTTTTCAAAATAAGGGAGTATGGTGCAGGGGAACCTCCCTACACCATTCAATTTTATATCTCCATCAAGAGCCCCAAGGATGTACCCAAGGGCCTTCATTCCTAAGGGTTGAAGACAACATCATAGATTTAGCTAATAAGCCGATTGTAAGGCCTAGTCACCCTTGATGTGGTTATAAACCATGGGTTTTGACTATGGTTCAAAGGCACTTCTAGGTATTTATGGTATCTTAGGTATCTTTCTAGGTTATTTTAATGATTTAATAATGTTTGGGATACTTAGGATCCAAGGCTTAGTAGGAGCAAGAATGCAACATTTTGCAAAAAGTTGCAAAATCCAAGAAATGTTGCTCGACAACTTTTTTGAAAAGTTGCTACCGACTTGTAAAAAACCTCCCAACAGTCACAACCTTTGAAAAATGGTTGGATTTATTGGGAAATGTCTTCAAATAGCCCTTTTAGGAGGGCGAAAGACACACTTATGTAATTTTAGCATTTAAATCAATAAAAATCCCTTATTTTCTCTATATTCTAGACTGTAAACATTGCGTGTACGGACTAGTATGAAAGTGCGAAGAAGAAAATTGATCATTCTATAATTTTATATGAATTAGGACTCCAATGCATTTGGATAGAGTTATTTTTGATATTGGAGTTGAGAGAAAGAAGAACTTCTTTATCAGGTTTTCAGGAAACCCTCCTAAATCAAGGTTTTAACACATATTACCCTAACTTGCTTTTCCTCAGTGGGGTTCCCATGTGATCTGGGGAAATGCAAGTAGGGAAAACATAATTTATAACCTCAAGAGCTCAAGACAAAGGGGATTTTTTTGTGAGGTCTTCATGCAGGCTCTAGGTCAAGCATCTTTATGTGCTTGGTCCGGAATATGGAAGATTGAAGTGACAGTAGCACTTTGGGGGTGGATGAAAGAAATTTTATGATGGATTGATGTCTCTTTTTGGATTCCTAACACCATTCCAATCAGTGGTTTTCTTTGGACAATCAACCGGTGGACATTTCCTTAAGTGACCAAGCCAAATAGCCCTATTAGGACTAGTGGATCAAGAATTGTTAGGTATTGTCCATATTAGTTCTGATCTTGCGATCTAGAGGTTTGATATAACTCAATAAAGGGTGTCCAAATATTAAAAAAAAATTTGTATACTCTTTGTAATAATATGGATCTAAGTCCTTAGAACCTTGCTAAGAGGGCTACAAGCCAGGAAGGCCTAAAACCCAAAATTCGTTGTCCAAAACATAGGCATTTAAAAGGTTTGAAAATCACTCCCATAAGAGACATATAGTGAGTAGGGAACCTTTCCATCCCCTTCCAAATATAAAGGTTCCTATTACAATTCAAAGGCAATAGGAGGCGCTACACAGTAAGAATTATCGAGTGTTAGGAAATAACTCATTGAATCAATCGAGCCCACTCGGTTAATAAAGGAACTGAGTATCAACTGAGCTAACTCGGTCAAAGAAAGAACCAAGCAGCAGCCAAGCCTAGGGGAGAAACAACTAGTAAAAGGCATAGAATCCTCTAGTGAGGATAGTGGATTTTTGTTTGTTTTAGGATCTTCTAAAGGTGCAAAGCACTCTTATAGACCACTTTGGGTTCAGAAAAGTCATCTAAGGTCTCACCACTTATCAATTTGCCTAAATAGGGGAGAGCTCTACATCACCTTGTTTGATATCTGATGTCTTGTGTGTGGCTACTACTTTGTGATCATATATCATGCATCCTTGAAAATGACATCTATAACAATTATATATCAAAATGATTTAAGCTAATTAGGTTTACAACATCTTAGAAAACCTAAGATCAACAGTGTACAAAAATAACCTAGATCTAATTATTACATAGGAATCATCAAAAAATTAAGTGATTACATCCATATTAAATGTGTCTCGACCTTGGTAAATCATTTATAGATCTATGTAAGTTTGCATAGAGATATGTGTCATTTTTTATTACTATGTTATTTCTTGAATAGCTCAGTAAACACTACATTCAATATTCAGTGAATAATTGATGCTCGGTGTGTAGAATGCTTGGTGATTACTGACTCGATGCTTGGTAAATATTGATGCTTGATAAACTTGCTAGGTTAAACCTATATTCTGATATCTTTAAGTTTTTCCTTGTATCTTCTCGGTGTGAAGGCTTTTTATGCTAACCGACTAGCTTGTTTTCTCCTTATTCCAACCTTTACCGACTAAGTAACTTATGATTACCGACTAGACTCATTTGATACTAATGACAATAGTTAATGCTCAAATAGAGATAACAATTTATGTGACTCTACCTGAGGAAAAGGAAGAGAATAATTTTACTAAGCCTACTGTTGTTGACAACAACAAGGGTAAACAAAAGGTAGTTGGAATCAAGATAAATGAACCTCTAATGACACCAAAGATTCCACCGCCTATGTCAAATTTTGATATAGAAATGGAAAAAAGAAGAAAAGAAAGAGATGACTTAGCAAGGGATTTAGAGAAGGCTAAAGTTGAAGCATATATTTCAGAAACAAGAAATAAGATGCAATTCCTGAAGTCTTCATCTACAAATACTTCTAGACCATCTACAAATGAAATAGGTATGCCATCTCAAACCACTCCTTCTACCTTACTTGGTAAACCTGATATCCTTAATTCTCCTTCTTCTTCATCTGCCAAGGTAAATGTTGAGTCTAAGAAACTATTAAATGTGGATATGGGTGGGGGTATGACAACTAGTGTTGGTCCTAGTGGAAACACTGGACTAAGTTTCCAAAGAAGACTTATACAATTAGAAGGGTATAGGAAAATTTGTTTTGATGGGATACTAGGTTATACCAATATTATCCCAACTGAGTTAAGAGATCAAGAAAATAATTTTTATGGAAATAATGCTATTAGTTGTGAAGAACACGTAAGGTTGTTTATTGATATGTTGAATGATTATGAGGTACAACATGAAGATTTAGTTATGAATTTGTTTGTTCAATCCTTAGTTGAAGATGTCATGGATTGGTTCAAAGGACTCTTGGATTATAGTATTGACTCGTGCGATACATTTGAGAAATGTTTTAAGGAGCAGTATGGTGATAGGTCAAATGCCAATTTCATGTTGAATGAATTTAATAATATAAGAAAAAATCAAAATGAGTCTGCAGCTAAATTCAATATAAGATTCCAGAAAGGTATGCATAAATTATTCCAAGTAATGAGGTTAGATGATAATGTTTTCCTAACTACATATTTTAATGCCTTTAATGGAAAGATGGGATATCTTTTAAGAGATAAAGAACCAAGGCCTTTAAGGGATGCCTTTAGAATTATTTTTAATATAAAAAATAACATGAAAATATTTTGCAAACTGGAAGGAAAAAGAGATGATCCTAAATTATTTGGAGGTGGGGAAAATAAGAAGGATAGTGAAAAAATTGTGGGAAACAAAAGGAAAGAGGAAGATAAGTTGGATAAGGTGTTGAATGTCCTTAAAGACTTGAAGCACCCAACCATACAAATCACAAGGGTTCTACTGTAGAGAAGCTACAGTTCAATAGCAACTTCAATAGGCAAAATAGATTGCAGAATTTTCCTTATAATACCTAGAAGAAGGATGGTAAGCATGTTGTTCCTCCTACAAAGAGTAAATTTAGTGATAAAACTATACTAATTGATCCATTACAAAAAAAATCTCTATGAATATTGCATAAGATACACCCTGGTGTATGGCTTGTCAATCTCCCCATTCTTCAGAGCATTGTGTAATTGCACAGTCTGTATATGCTTACCAAGAAGAGGATCTTAAAAAATTGAACCTAGAATAAAATAATGATGACATTGCATGTAATCATGTTGATTCATATCTTGGACATGAAGATGCTTCATATTATGACGAAGAGATTGATGTTTTTTTTTTAAGTCAAAATAAAGCATTGTTCCATCAACAAGTTTTTTCTAATGATGAAAATATTGATGATAGAGCATGTAACATGGTATCTGTCCTAGAGGGGGTGAACTTGAGAAGACCCTCAAATGAGGAAATTTCTAGGATTATCATTGAAATGGTTGCACAGGTGCAAACCAGGGGCATGACATCAAATGATAATACTAGTAAAGTTGCTAGTGTATTCATTAAAAGTACCAGTCCCAAGGATCCCATTGGAAGTAAACCAAAGGGTGATTGCATTGTAAAGGTCAAGAATGTCAAAGGGAAGAAATAGGAGCCAAAAAAGGTTGATGCTGCTAAGATGTCTGCAGTACAAAATAATGATAAGAAGAAGGAGGTTGAGAAGCCAATTAGCATAGTGGCTAAGATTGAAAAATAAAAAGTTGTGACTATAGTTGATACATCTAAGAAGTAGAAATATTATAAAGGTATGCAAATTGAATCTCATTCTTCCACCCTTGTTGATATGTTGTCAGTATTATCTCAAATCATATTCAAGGTACCTTTGTCAAAATTGTTAATAATTCTTGAACATGAGGAAAGAGCTATGGCATGGGTTGATAATGTTAAGGATAGCACTAGTCCTAATTACAACACAAGTGAGCCTCCAAGGGAGACAAAGAAAATAGTGGAAGTTCAAGAAGTGGTATCTCAAATACCACCTATGTATCTTGATAGTTCTATTAATTCTTTCCTAGAAGATATTGATCCATTCTTTTTTAGTATTGTAGTAAATGGAAAAATAGTAAAAAAATTGCATGATAGATTCTGGAGCATCTAAAATTGTTGTCATTCAAATCATGGAGAGGTTGGGTTTGAAGGTTGACACTATTCAAGGTAGGTGTTGTGCAATGGATGAGAGAGAATTACCAGTCATTGGTACTATTAATGCATTACCTTATAAGCTTGCAGCTTACCCTGATAAAGAATTGATTATGAGAAAAAATCAAAATGAGTCTGCAGATGAATTCAATATGAGATTCCAGAAAGGTATGCACAAATTATTTCAATTAATGAGGTTAGATGATAATTTTTTCCTAACTACATATTTTAATGCCTTTGACGGAAATATGGGATATCTTTTAAGAGATAAAGGATGAAGGAATTTGATGGATGCCTTTAGAATTGTTTTTAATATAGAAAATAACATGAAAATGTCTGGAAAACTAGGAGGAAAAAGAGATGATCCTAAATTATTTGGAAGTAGGGGAAATAAGAAGGATAGTGAAAGAATTGCGGGAAATAAAAGGCAAGAGGAAGATAAGTTGGATAAGGTGTTGAATGTCCTTAAAGACTTGAAGCCACACAAAAATAGAAATGACAAGGGTTGTATTGTAGAGAAGCCACAGTTCAATAGAAACATCAATAGGAAAAATAAATTGCAGAATTTTCCTTATAATACCCAGTGGAAGGATGGTAAGCTTGTTTTCCCTCCTACAAAGGGTAATAGTGATAAAAATATCCCTAGTCCATTACAAAATACCTTTGTAATATTGCCGAAGATACACCCTAGTGTATGGCTTGTCAATCTCCCCATTCTTTAGAGCATTGTGTAATTGCACAGTCTGTATATGCTTACCAAGATGAGGATCTTGAAAAATCAGACCAAGAAGAAAATAATGATGACATTGGGTGTAATATTTTTTATTCATATATTGGACATGAAGATGCTTCAGATTATGATTAAGAGACTGATATTTGTTTGAAAAGGAAAAATAGAGCATTGTTTCATCAACATGTTTTTTCTGATGATGAAAATATTGATGACAGAGCATGTAACATGGCATCTGTCCCAGAGGGGGTCAACTTGAGAAGACCCTCAAAGGATGAAATTGCTAGGATTACTATTGAAATAGTTGCACAAGTGCAAACTAGGGGCATGACGTCAAATGATAATATTGGTAAAGCTACTAGAATATTCATTAAAATTACTAGTCCCAAGGATCCCATTGGAAGTAAACCAAAGGGTGATTGCATTGTAAAGGTCAAGAATGTAAAAGGGAAGAAATTGGAGCCAAAAAAATTTTGATTCTGCTAAGATGTCTACATTACAAAATAATGATAAGAAGGAGGTTGAGAAGCCAGTTAGCATAGTGGCTAAGACTGAAAAATCAAAAATTGTGACTGCAATTGATACATCTGAGAAGCAGAAAGATTCTAAAGGTATGCAAATTGAATCTCACTCTTCCACCTTTGTTGATATGTTGTTAATATTATCTCAAATCACAATCAAGGTACCTTTGTCATAATTTTTATGAATTCCTAAACACAAGGAAAGAGCTATGGTGTGTGTTGATAATGTTAAGGATAGCACTAGTCTTGATTGGAACACAAGTGAGCCTCCAAGGGAGACAAAGAAAATAGTGGAAGTTCAAGGAGCGGTATCTCAAATACCACCTATGTAGCTTGATAGTTCCATTAATTCTTGCTTGGAAAATATTGATCCATTCTTTTTGAGTATTGTAGTAAATGGAAAAATAGTAAAATAATTGTATGATAGATTATGGGGCATCTACCATTGTTATGCCATTTAAATTCATGGAGAGATTGGATTTGAAGGTTGACACTATTCAAGGTAGGTGTTGTGCAATGGATCAGAGAGAAGTACCAGTCATTGGTACTATTAATGCATTACCTTATAAACTTGCATCTTACCCTAATAAAGAATTGACTATGAGTATCTTAGTTGTAGATATAACACCTCATTATAGAATTATACTATCTAGGAAGTGGAGTGCTGCTATAGGAGGAAGTCTACAATGTGATTTGTCTTATGCCACTTTTAAAATTGATGATAAATATGTCAAAATTGAGAAGCAGCCTAGAGTTACTCATATGATAGAACATGACATTAATAATGAGACCACTTTCTTTGTAGACATTGATATTAATGCTTTCAGGGCTGAAAATATTGTACTTGAGAAGGAATTTGTTTTACCTCCTATCATTGTAGAGGTTAATACAAAGTTAGAGAAAGGTGATTTATGGATAATGTATTTCAATGGTGCAAGTTGTAAAGATGGTTCAGGAGCAGGTATTTTTCTTATTTCTCCTGATGGGAAACACTTATAAATTTTCTTTCATGCTAAGTTTCTCTTGCACTAATAACATGGTAGAATATTAGGCATTATTGATAGGATTAAAGTTGTCTCACAAACATGGAATCAAATGCTTGAGTTTGGTTGGTGATTCTAAATTGGTGATATCTCAAGTAAGATCAGTTTATGCTTCCAAAATTAAGAGATTGAAACAATATAGGAATGTTGTTTTGGATATGATTGAAAACTTTGATGCATTTGATATTGTTTGGAAGGATAGAAGTAACAAAAAAATGGCTAACTTGTTAGCCAATATTGCTACCAATCTAAGTGATGATAATTCTATGGGAGTTTCTAAAGTTGAGGTCCAAACCAGACCTAGTGTACCAGATAATATTGAGAACTAGCAAGTTTTTGAAGATGACTATGATATTTTGAGATTTCTAAATTGTGAAGATCAATATTATGGCCAGGAGCTTGATTGTGCAACTTTGGTAGAAGCTATTGATAGGAATGATATTATTTTTGGAAATGAAGTCATTCAACCTAAGACAAACAAGGTTCTTAAAGGACTGGTTATTTTGGAAATTATCTTTGATAATCATGATAGAGCTCAAATGGACACAAAAAAGAGAGAACAAATGGATTTGGAAGAAATCAACCTGTTAAATTAGAATTTAATAAAATGCACCTAGGGGTCAGTTATTTCCCATATTTAGCATATTTTATTTGACCTTGGGCCAACTAACAATTCAAAAAATTTGTCTATACTTTTGGCTCTATAGAACCAAGGCGGGTACACCTGGGATTTGATAAAAAAATTTATGATTCCTCATTTATAATCCCTTTAATCAGATCTTGTCACTAAAAATTCTTTTACTAAATGATACTAAATAAATATAAAAGAAGTCAACAATTCATCTATTAGATCACAGTATTAAGAGAAGACCATCCTTAAAACCTTTTTTCTTCTAAGTAACAATTGAGTTGAATTTTGATGTTTATTTTCAACCATGAATAGCATAAAACATTTGCTTGACTGCTTAAAAAGTGATTAGTGCCTTAGCCATTGTTATTATCATAGAGTCATGGAGCCATAATGAAAATTATAATCTATTTTTTCACTTTGTGAATAAATGTATCAATTTTTAATCATAAAACCTCAAGATTATAATATCCTTTATTATATTTTAGTGATCTTCTCAAATCATAGAAGCATTTAGTCAGTTCCTTGAGCCAATAAAAATAATGAGAAGATATACAACTTAAAAGAGTTGCAAATTAAATTTAAGACTTGCTCAAATATTCATAAAATAAACAAAAACATAATAAGAGGAGACAATATTTTAGATACAAATATCCTTGCGATGTTTTTTTATTAATCTCCTTGAGTAAAATACATTTACTATATTTTCTACAATAACTTTGACAAGGCAAGAACTGTCAGATTTCTTGATTAAAGATTAATCTCAGATACAAACATGAAACATTCTACAACTGTACATCATCTAGACCAACTGTCTATGACACAAATGTGTTATTACCAAAATAATTTTGGACCCTTCTTCCCAATCTTGTAAATCCCTTTATAGAATCAAGATTGTAACAAGCTTCAGAACTGGGAAGTTAATACAAGTCACATTGTAATATGATACAAAAGTGTTTGTTACAATATGACAAATATGTCATCATCAAAATTTTAACTCCAACAGAAAATAAAGAAGCCAATGAAAAAGAAACTTTATCTTTGTCTTTGTCTTCAAGAATTGGTGCCATCTGGACACCTTTCACTCTTGGATGAACCTTGATGACCACGCAATAAACACTATATCATTAGGTAACTCAAATTGCAAAACTTTTTGTTCTCTTTCAATCAAATGTTTCTATTTGTCCTTTACCTATTTGATCCTTTCTCCAAAAGAATTAAAATATAGCCTTGCAATTACAATTTCTTCAATAACCCTTCAAAAAAAATAATTGTCATCATTATTTATAATAGTATTGATTCTTAAAGTAAGGGTGGCATCCAAATCTTCCATCCACTCCTTGTAGGATTTAAACACTTTTAAATCTTTTAGAATACAAGGGAATAAATAAAATAAAATATTATAATATTCAAAAAGGAGAGATCTTGACTCTCTCTGCATAGATTCCCTAGCAATGGAAAATTCGAACAGACTTGCATTGTGATCATAAGTTTGTTCAATTATTATATATGTCCATGTTTGTTCCTTGGACACTGAATTTATTAGTTCAATCATGTTTTCCCAGCCAATCAATTTATTCAAGATCTTCTCCAAATTAGCCTTGTCCTCTCTAAAATAAATTAAAATATCTAATAGCTCTGAAACCCAATAATAAAGATCTCTTGTATTAACAGAATTAAATAGATGCAAAATTGTACCACTGATATTTTCTTCATATATTTCCATAACATCTACTTCTAAGGCCTTAAGTCTAGCCTTATCATTTTGCAATTCTTCACCAAATTGAGCTTCAAGAGCCATAGGAGATTAGGGAAAATAAATAATAGGGCTTGAACTAGGTGGTGGTGCAGGTGATGATGTAATTAATCTTGTAGAAGACCTATTTCCATATGCAAATCCGATTTACTTTCAAGCTTGGCAAGTCATCCCATCAATTCATTGTTTCTTTTCTTTTGATCATAATAAGCTTCCATAAGCTTTTCACCTTTAAGCCTAAGATCCTCCATAATATTTTTATCTTTTAGTGTTGTGTCCTTAGAAAAAAAAATTCCTAAATAGTTATATCAATTGCCTCTGTATGCACCCTAAAATGGTCGCCTAGACTTTGGGCCCCATTTATTTGATTTATCAATCCTGAATCATTTTTATCAATAATCAATATTTTCAACATTATTAATTTCTTGATCAAGTCTTAAATTCGATCATATATTGGATTTTTATCCTTGGGCTAACCATTTATTCTAAGCCTTTATTTGATTAAAAGGAATATTTCCTCCCCTTTTTAAAAAGCCCCACTTTCCTCTTATCCTAAGTTGCACAAATAAAGCATTATTCATGTTTTATAAAAAGGAGAAAAGCACTTTTTGTCTCATATGGACATAAAGTCAACTCTTATTTTCCTATTGGAGGATACTTGTGCACATGGATTGCTCCTCTTTCAAGCTCCACCGCTGATTAAGACTTTTTGCCTCTTAATCTCAATGGTTCATTTCTTTGCATTTCATATAAAAGGAGAGCTCTCTCCTTCATTTGCATATCATGTTTTTATGCTAATGTTATGTTGCAGGTTTTAGGTGCATTTGGAGCTTTTGAGGATATTGAAGACTTGTTGCTTTCATCCTTTAGTTGCATATTTGCTTTCTTAGTTGCATGATAATGGCATTCTTAGTATAGATTTCCTTTTATGCAATAGAATAAGCTCACATAGTCTAAATAGGAGGCATTGTAATCCACTTGTTATTTCCTTTCATAGATTAGTTGCATTGTACTTTCCTTTCATAGCTTAGATTGCATTATCATTTAGATTTGCATTGCATTGCATATTTGATTCTTGGAGATATTGGCATTGTTGCCCTTGTCTTCACTTGAATCTCTCATTGTGTGGTTGACTAGCAAGGTCACAAGCTTGTAGCTCTAGCTGAGAGCAAACACATCATAGTCCCTTGCAACTCCATGCACAGAGAGCTATGAGCCGCTTTGTGAGGCCTCATTCTTGAGAAACCTTGCATGTAATGGTTCATAGAAGTGCACCATTTTAGTGTGTACAGCCTCCACCACTGAAGTCTCACTTACCCTTCTGACCATTAAACCACCTATTAAATTTGTGTTAGATCCCTCACCACTTATGGTCTTATCCTATTTTTGTAATGACCACATTACAAGAGAAGCATGGTCATCACTAAAAAAAAACTCCTTTTGATGCTTCTCTTGCCTCCTCTTCTATATTGTATGCAGATTCAATCTTTTTCCTGACAACATCAAAAACCACTGCATTAGCAATGTCCCATTCTGGTAAAATTAAAACCCTTGCATTCATTATCATCTTCCTCCCCTCCTCGGGGGTGATTTTGAGGAATTATTCAAATATTTCTTCTTTATCTCCTCTTTGATGACATATTCCTCTCTATCAAGCTACTTTGCATGTCTTTTTTCACATCTAATTTCAAAATTGGAGATGCTCATTCTCCAAGCAATGTAAACAAAATCCCTAGACTTACAAAATTGTCACCAAATAAAAATTTGCCAATGGACTCCTTGATGATAGGGTCAAGCTCATTTCCTTTGAATTCCTCAATTGTGAGGTCCATGGGAGGGGCATTTAGCTCCTTTTCCATCCCTTCTTGTAACTTTGATTCTGTCAAAACAATACCTCCCGCACTACCAAGCTTTACTAATTGTTATGTTGTTTCCTACTCATTTACAAAATGTAGTGGGAAGTGGGAAGGTGAGTACATTTCCTCACTTGGATGAATAAATTCCTTTACCCTTTGCCTCTTTGGTGAGGATCCAACTAGAGATTCATCATATGCAGGCCAATGAACCCACAATAGTGGGTTACACTTTTTTGCTTGAACAAACACTAAACTCTACATTCTGGAAAAAAAAATTCAGATAAAAATGCATATTGTTGTTAAACTGTTTGAAATCAGAAGATGAAGTAAATTAGAGTCTTGTAAGATTTTCTTTCTAGATTCTAAATACTTTTTTAATTTTTTGTAATTGATTTGAATGGTTTTTTCTTTCTCCTACAAAAATTGGTATGTTGTTGAAAACATCATTTTCAAAGAGTTACATTATTTTCATAGAGCATAACTTTTTTTCTAAAATAGATATCAATGTGATTCTTTTGAATTTAGTTTTTTAACATCCATACGAAGGTCATGCAATTGTTTTGATGACATTATCATGATTATTTCATATTTTATTAATGTTTGAAGTTGACTAAACCATAATTTTGACATACCTTGACTACATAGCTTATAACTTGTCGTGTATTTGTCCAATTTAATTTTTATTTTTTATAGAAAGATAACATAAATACCCAGGGCATATATTTTTTAGAATTTTTTTCTCTCATTTACTATTTTTCCATAAGCACCAAACATAGAGGTAGACATACGGTGAAATATCTATGTTTAGTAAAACTAAAAATAAAAAGTCATAATAACCTTAATATATATTAACACTATAATCATTGGAAATATTTTTCTCAATAGTACCTTACTACATAGATAGGTTCATCAAATGGATTCATTTGATCTTCCAAAAGATAAACTTGAAGTGATTTTTTATCAACATTTTAATAGGTGTGAAGGAGACTCCATTGTAGGTATGAATAAAGAGTATAGATGCTATATCAATATTTTTTTTATCTACGAGGATTTGAGCTAACCATTTTTAATTAATTCTTTCAAATGGAACCTCTCAAGGCTTAAATCATCATATTTTATTAAAAATGTGTTATTTCAACAAAAATCAGCATGTCTAAAAAAGTGTAATCCACTATTGTGGGGTCACCCAGGCCTCTTGTATGGCCTAGGTATATGCATATGAGGTGGTGATGGTATCTCCTTGATCCTTTTTCCCTTATCATGTGTATCTTGTTTAGGCTTCATCACACTATATCCTGCCCTTTTTTGTAACATATATGTTTTTGGGGTGATTGTGGGAACATATGCAATTCTCTTCATCACAAGATTGACCTAATCAAGATTCTCCTCAATTACTTTGGCCTTCTTCTCATTTAGGTCACCCGTGATCTCCTCAAAAAGTGACATCAATTTATTTATTTTTTCACCAAAAGGTTTAATATCCCCTAAATGGTTATATCTACTATCAAAATGGTTGACAAAATCAAGGGTCTTTTTATAGACCAACCACTTCTCCTTTCTTACCTCTTGTTCTTGGAGATAAAATTCATTCCTTATGATATCTTCTGGAAAATTAAACTAATGAGCCATATCTCCTATCTTTACCCTCATTCTAAATATTTGAAAAAAAAACCTTCAGGATCATAAAACCATTCAACAGATGTCCTCATTTTGTAGGGTTTCAAAACCTTGTCTAAATGAATCCACCCCCTTTAGCAATTACAAAATGGTGGGCTATAGTGAAGGCTATAAAAATTGTGCCTATTCCCCTCCCTCTCAACTCCTATCATTTAAATAACTCAAGGAAAGAACTATCAGCTTTCTTGATTAAAGCTTAATCTCAGATACAAACATGAAACATTCTACAACTATACATCATATAGACCGACTATCTATGACACAAATGTGCTATTACCAAAAGAATTTTGGACCCTTCTTCCCAGTCTTGGAAATCCCTTTATATGATCAAGATTGTAACAAGCTTTAGAATTAGGAAGTTAATACCTGTCACATTATAATATGATACAGCAATGTTTGTTACAATATGAAAAATATGTCATCATCAAAAATTTAACACCAATAGAAAATAAAGAAGCCGGTAAAAAAGGAACTTTGTCTTTGTATTTGTCTTCAAGAATTGGCACCATTTGGACACTTGTCACTCTTGGATGAACCTTGATGACCACTCATTGAACACAGTATCATTAGGCCACTCAAATTGAAAAAAAAATTGTTCCCTTTCAATCAAGTGTTTCCATTTGGCCTTCAATTGTTTGATCCTTTCTCCAAAAGAATTAAAATATAGCCTTTCAGTTATGATTTCTTCAATAACCCTTCCAAAAAAAAAATTGTCATCATTATTTATAACAGTATTGATTATTAAAGTAAGGGTGGCATCCAACTCCTTTGTCCACTCCTCATGGGCTTTAAGCACTTTTAAATCTTTTATAATACAAGGGAATAAATTGAAAAAATTATTAGAATATTCAAAAAGAAGAGATCTTGATTCTCTCTACATAGATTCCCTAGCAATGGAAAATTCTAAAAAACTTGCATTCTGATCATAAATATATTCAATTATTATATTTTTCCCTATTTGTTCCTTGGCCACTGAATATATTATTTCCATCTTGTTTTCCCAACCAATCCATTTATTCATGATATGCTCCAAATTAGTCTTGTCCTCTCTAAAAGAAATTAAAATGTATAATAACTCTGAAACCCAATAATAAAGATCTCTTGTATTAATAGAATTAAATAGATGAAAAATTGTACCACTGATCTTTACTTCATAACTTTCCATAACATCTACTTTTAAGGCCTTAAGTCTAGCCTTCTCATTTTGTAATTCTTCACCAAATTGAGCTTTCGGGAACCATAGGAGATGGGGGAAAATCAATAATAGGGCTTGAACTAGGTGGTGGTGCAGGGGATGATGTAATTAATCTTGTAGAAGACTCACCTATTTCTATATGCAAATCTGATTTACTTTCAAGCTTGGCAAGTCTTCCCATCAATTCACTATTTCTTTTCTTTTGATTATCATAAACTTCCATAATCTTTTCACATTTGATCCTAAGCTCCTCCTTAGTCTATTTATATTTAAGTGTTGTGGCCTTAGAAAACTTTATTGTCTGAGCAGTTATATCAGTTGCCTCCACCATTAAAGTCTCACTTACCCTTATGACCGTTAAGCCACCTATTAAAGTTGTGTTAGATCCCTCACCCCTTTTGGTCTTATCCTTATTTTGTAATGACCACATTACAAAAGCAACATGGTCATCACTAAAAAAAACTCCTTTTGATGCTCCTCTTGCCTCCTCTTTTGTATTGTATGTAGGTTTAGTCTTTTTCTTAACAACATCAAAAACCACTACATTAGCAATGTCCCATTCTGGTGAAATTAAAATCCATGCATTCATTATCATCTTCCTCCCCTCCTCAGGGGTGATTTTGCTAAATTCTTCAAACATTCTTTCTTTATCTCCTCTTTGGTGACAGGGTCCTCTCTATCAGGTTGCTCTGCATATCTCTTTTCACATCTCCTTCCAAATTGGAGATGCTCATTCTCCAAGCAAACTAAAAACAAATCCTAGACTTAACAAAATTATCATTAGATAAAAATTTGTCACAAGACTCCTTGATGATAGGGTCAAGCTCATTGCCTTTGAATTCCTCAATTGTGAGGTCCATGGGAGGTGCATCTACCTCCTTTGGAATCCATTCGTGTAACTCTAATTCTGTCAAAACAATACCTCTCTCACTACCAAGTTGTACTAATTGTTCTATTGCTTTCTATTCATTTACAAAATGTAGTGGGAATTGTGAAGGTGAGTACATTTCCTCACTTGGCTGAATAACTTCCTCCACCCTTTTCCTATTTGGTGAGGAGCCAACTAGAGATTCATCAGATGCAGGCCTCTTTTATGGCCTAGGTATACATATGAGGTTGCGATGGTCTCTCCTCAATCCTTTTGCCCTTATCATCTGTATCTTGTTTGGGCTTAATCATACTATATCCTACCCTTTGTTGTAACATATATGTTCTTGAGGCAATTGTGGGAATAGGTGAAATTCTCTTCATCACAAGATTGGCTTGATTAGGATTCTCCTCAATTACTTTGGCCTTCTTCTCATTTAGGATACCCATGATCTCCTCAAAAAGTGTCATCAATTTATTTATTTTCTCACCAAAAGGTTTAATATCACCTAAAGGGTTATATCTACTATCAAAATGGTTGAAAAAATCAAGGGTCTTTTTATAGACCAAACACTTCTCCTTTTTGACCTCCTGTTCTTGGAGATAAAATGTATTCCTTATGATATCTTCTGGAAAATGAAACTAATGAGCCATATCTCCTTCATTTACCCTCATTCTAAACATTTGAAAAAACCTTTAGGATCATAAAACCTCTCAATAGATTTCCTCATTCTATAGGGTTTCAAAACCTTGTCTAAATGAATCCAACCCCCTTTAGCAATTAAAAAATGGTGGGCTATAGTGTAGATAGGAAAAATTGTGCCTCTTCCCCTCCCTCTTAATTCCCTCTCCTGTAGACAGACGATTTGCCACAAAATTTATCTAAGGCCAATCGTAATACGGACCTAGTAGGGAAAAATGTGAGGGGTGCCTCTGAAACCATAAACTCTAAAAATAGTAGAGACGGTATATAAGATAACATCACCCTAATTCTGTACTATTTTCAATTTAGGAGCAAACTCCTTGGATTTGATGAAATCTAGGAGAACCTTTGGAATTATAGGGTTCTCATGCAGAAAGAGTGACCTCAGCTTAGAAGCAAAGACTTTCTCAAATATGAGGAAACTCACATCAACTCTATCCTAGTATAAATCCATGCTCCACAATTGTACTAGAAATTCCTCACCATCCTTCTACTTTACCAAATCTATCTCCTTTTCAAAAAATGATTCCCCTTTGAATAAGAACATATGCATAAGAATGGAATACCATCCAAAGGGTTGATCAACCTTGGCCTTCTCAATTCCAATCAAACTATTATGTATACACTCAGCAACATAAGGAGCAAAATCAAAATTGACTCCTATAACAAGATGCATAATTTGAGTCATCACAAAATGAAATGGATGGGCATTGGATCGATCTCATCCTCACCAAAAATCTTAGACAAAGACATATATACCCCTAGGGCATGAGGGTTGAAATATTTTGTCAAGAAAGGATCTAGCGTGTTAGGTCCAACTAACATCAAACCCCCACCTACTGCAAAATGCTCCCTCTACGAGCTACTTCTGATAAAGACTCTTTGAGCTTCATAAGTCTTTTTCAAATTATCAAAATCAATAAGCTCATGGTATTTAATGGGTGTGTTTAGCCTAAAGGCTTAATAGATTTCCTTAGCAGTGCTAGATAGAAGAGATGCTCTAGTTTTATCTCTAACAACCCTAGATATTGGGTCATAGCAATTGCAAAAAGCATTAATAGATCTGTGTCCATGAAAACCCCTGGAATGACAAATTTTCCCACATCTAGCTCCCATGCATTACAATGTGGAGCATATGAGTTCCTTTTCCCAAACCATAATTTAAACTTGTTAAGACCACTTAAACCAATGTGTGCATCTCTTAGCCAATTGATTTTGTCATACAATCCCTCATCAACTTTCAAATGGGGTGCACTAGGGATGAGTTTATTTCTTGTTGCTACATCATTGGTGGAATGATCCAATTGAACCAAGAAATTTGATGAACTACAACTGATTTAGAACCTGATTGAAGAATCTATGATTAAAGATCACCGAGGAGTTGTTGATTGGATATGTAAGATGATTAAATCAGTATTATGTTGTCATTGATGTCAACTAGTTTGATAGCACTTATCTTGTAAGTTACTCTACCGAAACATATGTAGAAAAGAAGTGAAAGAGATGAAGAACAGAAATATCTACATGAGCAAGATGTATATGATAGATGAGGATAAGGAATACATTGGGTAACTTGTTGATGATTCTATGACCTTATGATATTGATTTGATTATGTTGCATTCATCTATGATGAAGAATAGAGTTGAAAGACACAAAGTAGTGTTGTCGGTTAATTAAGCATTACAGTATACACCGATGAAGCATAGTGTATACTGAGCATAGTGTAAATCAAGCTTGTGTTCACTGACACATTTCTTTGTTAACCGAGCAGGAAAAAGGAACTAAATGATTAGTTTAGCCGATAAGGATTGATGAGCTGGAAAGTGTATAACTTCGAGGTAAAGGATAATGATTGGAGATAAAGTTTGTTATGAAGATCGATGGCTAGCATAATTTGAGGAAGATATGATGGATTGAATTGAAACATGTTATTGACACAACAGCCGAGGAAGGTTAAAGCGAAAAAATCAACGATGATGATTAAGCGGCAAAATCTGATGGAGGAGAAGAAAATGGTTTACATGTCTATATAAGAGACAAGAGTTTCACATTGAAACTAATGTCAGGAGAAGGATACTGCAAAACTATCACGTGAACAAGTTTTCATGCATATCTGATCAAACTGGTTAAGGAGAACCAAACTGCAGAGTATACCGAGCATCAAGAAGTTATTACCGAGTGACAGTAAGTCACTAAAATTGTTTGAAATAGAATAAATACATTGATCATAGGATTTTAATGAGCCTAACATTGATCTGTACATCTGCAATTGAAGTTGTATTAATGCAGATCACCTACTGTTACAATTTTACATAGTCAAATCTCTTAACCAAGTGGACTAGGAAAGTCTTTTTATGTATCATTCATAGAATGAACATTGTTATCCTATCAACCCCATAGTGAATGATGGTTAGATGATAACAGTTGGTCTAAAATCCTCTAACAAGGTCACACCTAACAGTGTGTTTGTAACCTTTAATAGGGTTGGGTAGTCACCCACCTCACTTCAGAAGAGTGAATAATTTTTGGGTTGCCGGTCCTAGGTGGTTTTTCCCTTCACAGGGTTTCCACATTAAATCTCATGTTATGTGTTGATTGTGATATTTGTTTGATGTCATATTTACATGTTGCATATTTGATTTGATTGGTAATCTCTATATGTTATTGACTGGTAATCGGTAAAAGTATAGACAGTTTAATATTTTATGTTGTCGAGTAGCAGAAGTTTGAGATAATTTGTTTTGGATTATACATTCTGATTTGGGACATAGGATAACTGATTCACCCCCCTCTCAGTTATTCTAACAATTGGTAGCAGAGCGTTGGTTTCTTGGAATAGAGTTTTAAGGACTTCAGTACAAAGATCTTAAAATGTATAAGAGGGAAGTGCCAAAGCTGAATAAAGATAACTTCGTAATATGGCAAAGCCGAATGAAGCTTCATATATTTGGAATTGGGAATTCTGCCCTTACATTAATGGAGAATGGCTACATTAAACTGACCACTGGTCCCTTGACTCTTGATCAACTGAGAGATAGGCATGAACACAATGTTACTATGATGGAGATTGTTGCTCCCTGTATCGATGCCAAATTTGAAGATATTAAAAGTTGCACAACTGCCAAAGGTATGTGGGATAAACTTTGTCAAGTTTACAGTGGTGATGTGAATGTCAAAAGAGCCAAAGCTGAAAGCCTAAGGGGTAGATTCGATGATATGAAGATGAAGGAAGGTGAGAATATTGTGCAATACACAAATAGATTGAAAGAGGTAGTACATTCTATTAGAGCATCTGATGGTGTTATTAGTGAAGAGACAGTAGTAAGCAAAGTTATCATAACCTTATTGTTGGTTTATGCAATCAGAATATCTACAATTCATGAAACAAGGTTTGCATCTGGTAACAACCTTACTCTTGACAATCTGATTGGTAAACTTACAACCTTTGAATTGAATAACTTTGATAACAGTGTTGTACCATCTGTTGAATCTACTTTTATGACTTCTCTAAAGATTGGTAAGTCTAGTAGCCAGAATAATAAGAATGATAGTGAGAGTAATACTAATGATGATCTTGATGAACTTGAAGCTCTTATGGCTAGAAGGTTACCTAAAGGTAAAGGAAGGTATAGAGGCAAGTTACCTTTAGCATGCTTTAATTGTAAAGAAGTTGGCCACATTGCTGCTAGATGTCCACATAAGAAATATGATGAAAGAACCAAAGACCGATCTGAAGGAAGCTATGGGAGAAGAAGCAACAAGAGCTACCGACACAACAACAAAGACAACTAAGATAGTAATGACAAAGGCAAAACGGTATGTTATATAGCTGAAGAAAATGAATCTGACTCTGACGTTGATGATGATGTAGAAGTTGTATTTGTTGCTATGAAAGATGACTCAAAAGAAGAAGAAAAACATGTAGAAACAACATTGATCTCTAAAGTTAACAAAAATGATACAGGGATCATAGACAGTGGTTGTACACATCACATGACTAGTGATGAGGAGAAATTTGATCAACTTGAAGAATACAATGGAGGATCTGTGAGAATGGGTAATGATGCACCCTATATGGTAAAAGGTAAAGGTTCACTAATGATTAATGATAGAATAAAATATGAGAATGCTTATTGGGTAAAACTGAACTATAATCTGCTAAGTGTGCATAGCTGAACAATTCAGGCCACCGACTTGCTTTTGAGAGAAAAAAGGTAAAGATATATGATGATGGAGGAAGACTTGTCAGAACTAGTACACAATCCAGAGGTAATCTATTTTATCTTGATATTGATCAATCTTCTTGTTTGATAATGAAAGATGAAGATGCATGGTTGTGGCATAAAAGGTTATACCATGTGAATTTTGATAACATGATTAAAATCAGTAAAAGGAAAAGAGTTAGAGGTCTGCCTAACTTGTCAAAACCTGATCATGTTATGTGCCATGAATGTCAGAAAGGTAAGATGACTAAGTCTAGTTTCAAAAGCAAAGACTATTCAACTAAAAAGGTACTTGAGTTGGTTCATACCGACCTATGTGGTCCTATCAGAACTTAGAGTTATTATGGTGATAGATACTTTATTCTTTTTGTTGATGACTATACTAGATTGATGACTGTCATGTTCTTAAAAGAAAAATCTGAGGCATTCAAGATGTTCAAGTGGTATATGGAAAAAGTAGAAAAAGGGACTGGTAAAGAATTGAAATGCCTAAAATCTGATAGAGGAGGTGAATTTATCTCTGATGAATTTACTAATTTATGTAATGAGCATGATATTAAAAGACAGGTCTCAGCACCGAGGACACCTCAGTAGAATGGCATTGTTGAAAGAAGGAACAAGTCAATAGTTGACTGTGCTAGGACACTGATGTTGCAAAAGAATGTTTCTTAGACATACTGGAGGGAAGTTGTTAGTACAACTATTTATGTTCTAAACCGAGTTCAACTGAAGAAAGACACCAACAAGACACCCTATGAGTTATGGTTTGGACACAAATCGACAGTAAGTTATTTCAGAATTTATGGAAGCAAATGTTTTATTCTGAAAGATGAAAGAAATGGAAAATTTGACTCAAAAGGTGATGAAGGGATATTCCTAGGATATTTCACTAAAAGAAAAGTATATAAGTGTCTAAATAAAGCTACAAATAAAATGATTGGAAGTACTAATGTTCAAGTAGATGAGTTTGATGACAAAAATACAGAGGAAAGTAGAAAGGAATCAAAAGACTATGGTAGATTCACTTACATTGAAAAACCTGAGTATCTACCGACGTAGTAGACAGTGATAACCGGTCAGCCGAAAAACCCTACCGAGGAACAGGAAAGAGAAGCCGATGAGCAGGATGGACCTACCGAACAAGCAAATGAACCTGCCCAGGATGAACAAGAAAGAAGAGACTGAGTACTGGAAAGATTTTTCAGGAGACATCATCCTGAGACAAATTATTGGAGACAGACAAGCTGGCATGCAAACAAGGAGTAAGACAAGATAAGGTACATGTCTATTTTGTGAATATGAACCTAAAAATGTGAAAGTTGCATTAGAAAATGATGAATGGGTTAATGAAATGAAAGAATAAATAGAGCAAATAGAGAAGAACAAAACTTGGATTTTAGTACCCTGACCCAAAGACAAGAATGTTATTGGTACTAAATGGATATTCAGGAACAAACTGAATGAGAATGGAGAGGTGACAAGAAATAAAGCTAGATTAGTATGCAAGGGATGTGCACAGGAAGAAGGAGCTAATTATGGTGAAACATTTGCACCTGTTGCTAGATTAGGAGTTAGAATGTTACTTGCATACGCTACACATAAGAAATTCAAGGTTTATCAAATGGATGTAAAGTCAACATTTTTTAATGGAATACTTGAAGAAGAGGTCTACATAGAACAACCAGAAGGGTTCATTGATCCAAACAATAAAGACATGGTATGTAGACTACATAAAGCTTTATATGGCTTGAAGCAAGCACTGAGAGCCTAGTATGAAAGGTTACATACTTGTTAAGTATTGGATTTGTTAGAACTAGTGAGAACAACAATTTGTATATGAAAGGAGATACTGATGATACTATTCTTATTGCTGAAATATTTGTGGATGATATTATTTTTGGAGGTCAAGATCACATATGTAAAGCCTTTTCTAATGAGATGAGGAAAGAGTTTGAAATGTCTATGTTCGGAGAGATTAAGTTATTTCTAGGACTACAAGTGATTCAGTAGAGTGATGGGATATTCATCACACAATCTAAATATATAAAGGAAGTCTTGAAGACATTTGGCATGGAAGATGCTAAACCTGTGGGAACACCGATGGCTATTGGATGTAAACTGACTAAGGAAGATGAAACTACAGAGGTAAACCAGACATTGTACCGATCTATGATTGGTAAGCTAATGTATGTAGTTCATAGTAGACCAGATATAGCACATGTGGGAATTATTGCTAGATTTTCTGCAAACCCTAGAGAATCACACATGGTTGCTACTAAGAGAATCTTAAGATACCTGAAAAAGATTAAAGATTATGGATTATGGTATCCTAAGGAAGGAAAATTTGAATTGAAGGTTTATACTGATGCTAATTGGGCTGCAAATGTGGATGACAGAAAAAGCACCACCCGAGGAGCATTTTTCTTTGGTGAAAGACTTGTTACATGGACAAGTAAGAAACAAGCTTGCATTTCTCAGTCTACAGCTGAAGCAGAGTATGTTGTTGCTGCTACAAATTGTTCAAACATTGTATATATTAAGCAAGTATTAGAAGGAATGAATAAGGTAATCACTGAGCCGGTGATTATATACTGTGATAATACAAGTGCCATTAATATTTCAAAGAATCTAGTGATACACTCTAAGACAAAGCACATATCTATTAAGTATCACTACTTAAGAGAACAAGTACATGAGAAGCAAGTGAAGTTAGAATTTGTTACATCTAAAGAACAACTTGTAGACATATTTACAAAGCCTCTACCGAAGGACACATTTAAATATTTGAGGACAAGACTAGGGGTTCGTCCCTTGTCTACTGGTCACTAATGTGATCTGGATGTTGCATCATCCTAATCTTATCAGAAGATAATTCATGTTGATGCATCATAGTTCACACTTTGGATCATGTCTAAGTCTGTGGAATGTTTGGAGAACTGGAACAGATTGGCATATCAGTATACAGAGATACAGAGAATGCACTAGACAACAAAGAGTTACATGGCTACCACATAGCTGTTTGTTTATTTGCTTCTTTGGCATTGTTGTCAAAGGGAGAGATAAACAATATGAAACATATGAAACAATATGCACTGATGAGAACACTAAGATATCTATCTAAGGGAGAGACAATCTGACAAGAGCAGAACACTGAAGATCAGTTATTGACAACAGAAGATTGGTAATGTTGTTGAGTAACGTAGTGATTAAACATATTAAGCTAAGGGAGAGCTTGTACAGAATTTGTTTACAGAGTTTTAGAATACATGTTTGTTATGTGTATGGTATATTTCATATTACTTGAGTTTCCATCAATGCCAAAGGGAGAGATTGATGAACTACAACTGATTTAGAACCTGATTGAAGAATCTATGATTAAAGATCACAGAGGAGTTGTTGATTGGATATGTAAGATGATTAAATCAGTATTATGTTGTCATTGATGTCAACTAGTTTGACAGCACTTATCTTGTAAGTTATTATACCGAAACATCTATAGAAAAGGAGTGAAAGAGATGAACAGAAATATCTACATGAGCAAGATGTATATGACAGATGAGGATAAGGAATACATTGGATAACTTGTTGATGGGTCTATGACCTTATGATATTGACTTGATTATGTTGCATTCATCTATGATGAAGAATAGAGTTGAAAGACACAAAGTAGTGTTGTCGGTTAATTAAGCATTACAGTATACACCGACGGAGCATAGTGTATACCGAGCACAGTGTAAACTGAGCTTGTGTTCACTGACACATTTCTTTATTAACCGAGCAGGAAAAAGGAACTAAATGATTAGTTTAGCCGATAAGGATTGATGAGCTGGAAAGTGTATAACTTCGAGGTAAAGGATAATGATTGGAGATATAGTTTGCTATGAAGATCAACGACTACCATAATTTGAGGAAGATCTGATGGATTGAATTGAAATGTGTTATTGACACAATAGCCGAGGAAGGTTAAAGCGGCAAAATCAATGATGATGATTAAGCAGAAAAATATGATGGAGGAGAAGAAAATGGTTTACATGTCTATATAAGAGACAAGAGTTTCACATTGAAACTAATGTCGAGAGAAGGATACTGTAGAACTATCATGTGAAGAAGTTTTCATGCATATCTGATCAAACTGGTTAAAGAGAACCGAACTGTAGAGTATACCGAGCGTCAAGAAGCTATTATCGAGTGACAGTAAGTCACTGAAATTGTTTGAAACAGAATAGATACATTGATCAGAGGATTTGAATGAGCCTAACATTGATCTGTACATCTACAATTGAATTTGTATTAAGGAAAATCGCCTAGTGTTACATTTTAACCATTGTACACATTCAAATATCCTAACCAAGTGGACTAGGAAAGTCTTTTTATGTATCATTCATAGAATGGACATTGTTATCGTGTCAACCCCATAGTGAATGCTGGTTGGATGATAACAGTTGGTCTAAAATCCTCTAACAAGATCACACCTAATAGTATGTTTTTAACCTTTAACAGGGTTGGGTCTTCACCGACCTCACTTCAGAAGAGTGAATAATTTTTGGGTTGCCGGTCCCAGGTGGTTTTTCCCTTCACAGGGTTTCCACATTAAATCTCTTGTGTTATGTGTTGATTGTGATAGTTGTTTGATGTCATATTTACATGTTGCATATTTGATTTGATCAGTAATCTCTATATGTTATTGACTGGTAATCGGTAAAAGCACAGATAGTTTAATATTTTATGTTACCGAGTAGCAGAAGTTTGAGATAATTTGTTTTGGATTATACATTTTGATTTGGGACAGGATAACTGATTCACCCCCCTCTCATTTATTCTAACAGAAATCATCATATACTTCTCTATCCTTGTACTCAATCTTACCAGTGAAGTCTCTTTGTGGTGCCATTCTTAAAAACTAGGGTTTATGTCCTTAAATAAATCACACAACTTCACAATATCCTCACAACTAACAGGTTCACAAAAAGAACTTACTTTCTTTGCAAATATATTCTTGTAGCTATGAAAATTGTGAAAGCTTCCTCTGTCTACAAACTCTTGACAGTGTTGTTCTCAGAAAACAATTGTGCTCTACATATGCTAAAAATTTTGTGGAATGACATTCTGAGAAAAAATAATTATTAACCCAACAACTTCAATGGCTACGCACTTCCATTAAGTTTTACAAAAATAGAATTGAATGATGCTAGTGGACAAATTGTTCCCTTTGAAAAAAAATGAATTTTGGTCGTCGATGAATTTTCACGCAAACAAATCCTACGGCTCAGATCAAATTATTAAAAATTGGGTCCAACTTGAAATACAACTCAGAAAGTTGACTAATGAAAATACAAGACATAGTTACCACCTAACAAGAAGATGTCACCACCCTTTCTATTTTCTGCCTTGGACATGCGGTATTCATTTGTGAAGCTGTGATGATAAAACTTCTTACATCATTTGTTAGATTCAATCTAATTTTACCCACATTATACTCATACTCTACAACATGCCAGAGCTACATGGCATTCAATCATGAAGTCACGATGAATAAAGATCTTACAACTTCCTTTCACGGGTTTATGAAAACCATTAGATCTTATCAGATATGATCTGGGGATAAGCTCACTTAAATTTAAAAGCTAGTGGGTTCACCATTTTTCGTCTGCCATTACTATCGAATAAGAACCTGCCACGTGGATTAAAGCACGGAATGATAAAGCAATATTTAGCCGCATTATGTGGGTCTAGAAAACCTTGAACTTAATAGATTTTACTTGATAAAATAAAGACACCACTGGGAAAACATATAACAAAAAGTCATAACATTAGGAAAACAAAAGGGACCCACTACAACGACATATAAACCCTTCATTAAACACTTGAAAAAGTAACATAAAATATAACGCAGAAGGGTAATCTGGGCTTTTTGACTCTTAGAGAAATTTGCATCATTTTTTGAGGAATTTTTTAGAAAAAATAAAAATATATCCAACAATGGCTCTGTCTGGGGATGATGGGCAACTTGTGTCCATGCAAGAACTTAGAATCACTAGGTGAGTAGACCACAAACCTGACGACATAACAACTACATAGAGCACTAAAAAAAACATATGTAAAGAGGAAAACTAGACAAACAAAACAAACACACCACACTACTCACAAAGATTTACAAACGTACAGATCCTAACTACCGTTCATGGAAAAAAAATACTTTCAACAGAAGTATATCTTCATAAATTGTCTATGAATAGGAAATTCCTGAATGTCACCAGAAATTTCCTTGATGATGTATGAATCTTGACCCCATTTCTCATGAATCAGATAAGGTCCTAACCAAATTGGATCAAATTTTCCATGCTTTCCCTTGTCTTACAATCTAGCATTCCATAGCAACACCAAATCATTTAATTCAAATTTCCTTTCCATAGCTCTTTTGTCATACAATTTTTTAACTTGTAACTTCATCTTTACATTTTTTGCAGTTGGTTCTTTTCTGGTTTCATCCAACTGAATTAAATCCTCAATTCTTAACTGCATTTCATCTTCTAAATCCTCATCATACATCTGGACAAAATTTTACATCTGCAACAAATTATTTTGGGGCATCCTTGATTGTATTCCATACACCAAGTCAAAATGTGCACATCCAATAGCCTTCTTAACAGTTACCCTGTCAGCCCATACAGCCAATGGAAACTTTGAATTTCATGCCTTTTTATTTTTCTCAAGGATCCTTTTAAGAATTTTTATCAAACTTTTGTTGGTAGATTCTGCCTGTCCATTATCTTGTGGATTGTATGAAGATGAATATGACATTTGAATTCCTAGATTTTCACAAAACTCCTTATATTCGTTAGATCTAAAACACATTGCATTATCACACACTATCCTTTTACGGCAACCAAATCTAGTAATAACATTATTTAGCAAGAAGTCAGCCACCACTTTGTTAGTTGCATTCCTTGTAGGAATAGCTTCTACCCACTTTTGGAAGTAATCAGTGGCAACTAGAATCCCAGAGTGCCCTCCACTTGATTTATTTGGTATCTCACCTATGAAATCCATTCCTCACTATTGGAAAGGAGCACCTCCATTGGTTTTAATGGTACATTTCTTGAAAATTTTAACTTGCCAGAGAATCTTTGACATCATCACAATTTCTTAGCAACCTCTCAACATCCTTGAAAATTGAAGGCCACCAAAATCCTTCTCTCAAAACCTTCTGAGTGGTAGTTTTACCCATGTGATGTCCCCCACAAATTCCTCCATGCATTTCTTTCAACAAGTTATTATCCTGATCTTCATCAACACATTTCAATAAAACATAATCCATATTTTTTCACCATAATTTAGACTTGATGATAACATACTTGATAGCCTATAACTTCAGAGCCCTTCTTTTATTTTCATATAGTCCTGGTGGGCATTTCATATTCTTCAAATAGTAGATGGAATCCTAATACTAAACACATTCATCCATATCATGTAAGTATAATCAACTTCCATTTGATTAATTTGATTAGCATCTTAATTAGATTGGTCCATCCACTTTGCTAATCCCTGACCTTTGACCAACTTGGTAATTTGAATGTCAATATTAAATTCATGGATCATGTTTATCCATTTGCATCTTCTTCCAAATGCTTCTTGTTGTGATAAAATATCTTTGACTGCATTACTTGGCACAAAAGAAATCATTGTTGTTCCCACAAGATAACATCTAAAAGCTTTAACAACCTTCACAAGTGAATATGCCTATTTTTCATTTATATCATATTTCAATTCAGCAGCCTACAATGACTTACTAAAAAATGCAATGGGTTGTTCAAAACCTTCAATATTTTTCTGCAACAATACTGTAGCAACAGTGTGGAAAGAGGTGAAAGATAATATATGCATGGGCTTAGTGTAATCTGGTGCCTTGAGTACAGGTGCATCTTTAATAGATTTCTTGATGTTTTTAAATGCATCATCAGTTTCACCATCCCACTTAATTTCATATCCTTTCTTCAACATATTCGAAATGGGTCTACTAATTTCAGCAAAATTTGTAGCAAACCTTCTCAAGAAATTTACCTGGCCAAAGAAAGATTGAATACCTTTCACATGTTTTGGCCTTTGAATATTGTCAATAGCAACTACTCTCTCAGGATCAATTCTCACACCTTGCTTCCCAACTAAATGCCCCAATAGCTTGCCTTCAGTTACACCAAATGCACATTTCCTTGGGTTCAAAGAAATGTCATACTCTAGGGCCCTTACAAATACCTTTTCTAGGTGCAAGCAGTGATCTTCCTCCTTGGAATATGCAGTCGATCATCTTGATATACCACAAAAAAATCATTAATGAAATCAGCATATGCAACATCTATTTCCCTCTGATAAGTAGCACCAACATTTGTTAAACCAAACGGCATCCTAACATACACATATGTGCCCCAAGGTGTTGTGAAAGTAGTTTTGAATTGTTCTAACTCTTTTACAACCACTTCATTGTAACCTGAAAACCCATCCATCATGGACATCAAATCAAAACTAATCACCCTTTGCATTAATATTGTCCATCATGTCTTCTCTTAATATTGTGATCTAATAGATAAATTTTTTATTGCGTTCAAATCTATTTAATATCATTTAATAAAAGAAGTTTTAGTGACCAAATCTTCTTAAAGGGATTATAAATAAGGAATCGTGAAGAAAATTGTCAAATTCCAAGTGTACCAGCCTTGGTTCTGCAGAGCTAGAAGTGTAGAAGGATTTGTTGCCTTGTTAGTTGGCTCAAGGTCAAATAAAATATGCTAAATATGGGAAATAGCTGGCCCCTAGGTGTACTTTGTTTGATGAGTCTTGGTTATTTAAAACATGTTAAATCAGAAGCCAAAAAAATTATTTCTTTGGTTATTTTTATTGATATTTTAAATTTTTATTTGTAAATTAAAACTCCTATCGGCTCATCGTTGCACATACAAAAACATGCAATTGATAGTTTAATTATTGGATACAACTAAGAGAGGGGGTGAATCAGTTGTATGTCATTAATATAAAACTTTATCTTTTCATATCAAAATAGTAAATATGCAAGACTAAAACCTCAAATGCAACAAAGATCAAAACACCAAGAATTGTTTATGAGGAAACCCTATTAAGGGAAAAACCCTGGTGGGGATGAAACCTACAAATAATGCACTAGTAATAATGTATCTTAGTTACAAGATATTTCCTTGTTATGAGAAGATAAATACAACTAGTACAAAGTCCTTATTAAAGGACAAACTCCTTTCTTCGAGTCAGCAACCATGTTAGGAGTTGATAGGATAAGCCTTTCTTCGATCAGAGCAACTTGACAAATGTGAAGGTTAAACCCACCTTTCGAAACCACTATCCAAATGAGAGTATATAAATATATTGATTACAGATAATAAACTTATTAACAACTCCTTTGCTAAAATAGTTCCAATGAAGTACAATAATCACACTGCTTGCTCTACATTAGCAGTCCTCGCATCCACACGTTCACATTACACACCCATACTCTTTGCATCACTTAATTCACTCCTTTATACAAGATACAAATGATTTATTAGGTCGGTGCCAATTAGGACTTTCCTAATAAAAATGATTTACATAAACTCTTGTCAAGATACACACGGGATCTTGGACAAGAAAATAACAAACATCAGTCGGTCAGCATGCTCCATAATCCATAACTTATCTCTGCACAAGGTAGAACACACCACATCTCATAGGTCAGCACCAAATAAGACTTCGCAAGGTCACTCGCTACAGTTGACATCACCATGATCCCTACGACCTCATGTCCACATAAAATGAAATGCCATGTATCCTCTACCATGTCTGAAGCTCGCCAAACATAACTCCATCTCACATGCATGCTATACTCGAAATTACAGTATCCATTTCATTGTTTTCCTTTGCACTGTCATGTGACCGGTCCACATTGTTTCCACTGTAACTTACTATAACCAACTAATCAGATTGTGTGATCACAGACAACCATTCTAAACATTGTCCAATACCGAAATACAAGCTTGCAGACTCAGAGACGCAACACAGATCATTACATTTCTTTTGCACTCTTTTTTGCACTTAGTGAAACATTCTATTCAACATCTTCTTCACAAGTTTTGTGATCCTTCACAATCATATGTTGACATCAATGGCAACACATGAATGTCAGCAACATTCCTCACATTAATTAATTTGCATCTTTCTACTACTAAATTTAAATTCATAACTTCTACCAATTCCATAATTAAATAATTTTAATCGATTATTTAATTATTAAACATCTAACTAATTTTCATCACTTATTCTTCTATAAAGTAATTAAATAATTATTATTATTTAATTATTTCCTATGAATTTACAATTAATTAAATAATTATGTTATTTAATTAATACTTCATCTTTATTCATATTACATTTGTGTAATAATTACAATTAATTCATTGTTCCTCATAATTATAAAATAAATGTTAATTTATTTAATTTACTAATTATTTCTCTCATAAATAAATAAATTTTATTTATATATTTATATTCCCCATGTGCAATTAAATGAATTTCTTTATTTATTTAAATGGGTTTATTCTTCTAGTTCTAACTAACACTAAGTCTCAGTCTAACTCTTCAATCACATTTCTCAACTCTTCAATTATGAGTTATGACTAATCCATCTATTTAGTTCTCTATTCAATCTATTTAAGCAATCTAGTCAATTGTTCAATCAATTTCAATTCACTCACAATCAAATGAGTTAACCAATCAATCAATTCAGACGTGCATCCACTTCACTTCCAATTAGTCTCAATCAATTGATCAATCATTCGAGTTCAACTCCCCAATCATTTGAGTTGAACTTCTCAATTAATTTTAGTTATCTCTTTAATCCCAGAATCCTTGATTGAAACCTAAAATTTTCTATAATGAGAGCTAATTCTCATTATTTACAACCACATACTTTGAATTCTTATGTTGTTCAAGTGAGCACAAGCTAAGAGCCCACAATTTGCATAAAGGAGAAGAACAAGGAAGATGAATCTGGTTTTGCATACTTGTGTTTTGAATTGATTTTATTATTTGTTATTATATGCATGTCAATATGCTTTCCCTCTTGCATGTTAGAGATTATTTGTAGATTTTAGGATTTGTGGTGGTCTAATCTCGTTATTGCAGGTCTCTGAACCTCAAATTCGAACCCCTAATCTAAAATAATAAATCAAGTTGCTCAAACATTCATAATCTCATGCAAGTTTTGCAATATTCATCATCACATTAGTCACTCACATTCATCTTATTTCTCAAACATGATTCTTCTTAATCTCTCTGGCCCAAATTAACCAAGTTTTAACATTTAAAACTCTTCTTCTCATTTTAATTACACATATGTATTTTCCATCCCCACAATCACCACCTGAAGGGGCATCTCTCTAACTATGGTGTCACTTTGGGCATTCCCTTAGATCCATCCTCTATCTCTTTGTCTTATTCCTCTACTTTCTTTAAAAAATCACTATTACTTATAGTCATAACATCTTTTCAAAGAGGCTATTGGCTGGATTCTATTTTAGAATCTGTGGTGGAGGCTACTGGGGATTTTTAGATGGTTGATTCGGCTTCTTCTGATGGTTTTCATCTGACGTATGCTCGTATTCTTGTGGAGGTTGATGTTTCTAAGGGTCTCCCTCAGAAGATTACCTTGGCTTCTTCTTTGGGCTCTTGGATCTAGAATCTACATTATGAGAGTATTCCATTCAGATGCAGAAAATGCCACAAGACTGACCATCTTGTTGTGTGGTGCTTATCTGATAAGGTTAAACCGAAGAAATCGTCTTCTTGGTGGTTGGGGGCTTCTGACCACCATTATATGGTTCATAAAGTTTCTAAGGATAGAAGTTTAGCTTTCCCTTCCCAAGATGATGACGCTATGGCTGGTGCTACTGATGTTGTTTCTGATGTGGCTTTGGTTCAAACTATTGATTTTGTCCCTTTTGGTGTTGTTGTTATTCCTGATCGGATCGTTGATGTTGTCTTTGGATCAGTTGTTTTGTCTATTGGTGTTGTGGGTTATGTTGTCCATGGTTCTCTAGGGGGGATTTGGGGATTGGTGGTGGTGCTTCCCCTGTCCCTTTTGTGGATGCTGGTGTGGTGTGCCCTGTTTTAGTGGGCTCTTCTAATTTTTTTTTGGATTGGCAGATTGTTGCTGAGAAGGTGGAGGATGGATCGACAACAGTTAACAGAAAGAAATTAAAATCTTCCAATCCTTCTTTTGATATGAATTTATGTTCACATAAGGATGGGCTAAAATTTTAATCTTGAATGCCCTTTGTTGTGGTTTGTTGGGTTGGTTTTTGTTCCACTTGGTGGGAACTATGGTTAATTCCTTTGGTTTGTTTGGTGGTGCAACACAGTTGTTTTATGGTCTTTCATTGCCCTATCTTTCGATGCTTTTGTATAAGGTTTTGGGTCCTTTCAAAACCTATTTTTACTGAATCAAACTATCTTTTCAAAGAGCAACAAATATAGATGCTAAGATTTTGTCACCCTAATTCCATTACCATCCTATTGTCACATCATCAACTAAGCATATTGCCAACTTATTAATTTCATGATGCTAATTCTTAAATCATTGTATCAATTTAATTATGATACATTAATCAATTTCTCACATTTAGATCCCCCTAAATCCATCCATGATTAATTAATTGATTAATCATTATTAATTAATTAGCTTCTAATGAATCCATGCACATATATGTGATTAAAATATATATAAATTGGGGGATGACCTTGCAGCCTGACAGCAAGTTGGGAGCCCTATTAATAGGGTGGTCAAGAGATCAAACCTAACCAAGTGTTCACCATGTGCGAGCAAATGTGCAAAGACCATAAATGTAGGTTGATTGGTTGTTGGTTCCAGGTGACGATAGACATGACAGAGGGCTTGAGAAGTATGTCAAACATGTTCATAAGGTGTCTCGTGTAGCATAGGAGACTGGTCGTGAGAAGTATGCTCGAAGAGTACAACTGAGAAATAAGGAGAGCTTGACCGTGACAGCACGGAGACATAAGGTGGTGTCACTGTGACAAGGAGACATAAGGAGGTGTTGCCACAACAACAAGGAGATATAAGGAGGTAACACCAATCTGAGAGATAAGGGGAGGTGGTTAGAGTAGGGAGCCATAAGGATATTCAAAGTGATCAAAAAGGTGGTAGAATTAGAGAAAGCACAAATCTAGGAGGTATTGATGCCATAACAACTGTTAAAAAAATATTACCATGTGGATGGGTCTCCTGATTGTGACTCCACTAGTTTAAAGTTCTGATTAAAAATTAGTTAGCTAATTGGTAAATTAACTCTAAATCAAATGAGTTGATTAAGCAATGAAATCTTAATCAATTTAATTAAGCAATCAATGAATGTAGTTAACCATGTAATCAATTGTATGACTCAATAAATCAAATTAATTAACATCGAATCAATCTTTAGTTCTCTATATTGGTCAAAATGGTCTTAACCATTCACATGTTCACTGTAAAAAATCCTTAAATGTACCATTCATTTCATAAATTCATACAACATTGATCAATCTCTTAATCTCTTTTACTATCTAAAAAATATTGGAAAGAGTTTAATCTAAGGTTCACAAGAAAATACAAATGCTTGGTCTAAGGTTCACTTATGGTTAGAGTTTGATTTCAATTTAGTATGTTCTCATTTTTTATTTGGTCTAATAACTTGCTCACAACTAGAGTAGAATCTGCTTATGTGGTTCTAAAATGACATTAGAATGGGTGTACTTATCTTTGTTTTGGGAATTGTATTAAATTGGATAAAGGTATTGCTGCATTTATATGATTTGACAAATGTTGTGTAATAGTGACCACTATTGGTCTTGGTTGAATTATTCATATGCATGTGTAAGGAATTGTTCAATCGTGTTACAAAAGCATAACTACCTTTATGTCCTCTTATATCTTGGTATTCTAGAAAAGATTGACTTGTTAGTATAATGATAAGTAGGAGCAAATGTTTGTATTTTTTCTACCTCTCTCTTCTTCCTTGATGTGTAAATGTCTGTTGAAGCGAATCACATCTTGTAATCGAGTTTAGTAAGGAAATGATAACTATTGCCCATATAGATTAGATAGAATATTCGTGTAAAACAATTTGTTCTCTAGACTGTTTTAAAAAGGTATTTAATCTATTTCTCTCTAGTTGTATTAGTGACGTTAATTGTTAATATGATGTTTTTATTCTCTCTATCTCTTTCTTCTTTCTTGATGTATAAATGCTTGTTAAAGGAAAGAATAAAGTCTTGTAAATTCAGCTTGATAAGGAAATGATAATTAGTTGATAGGTTGTTCTTGGTGGAAGTTCCACCAAAAACGTCAAGTCTCACATCAGACATTCATCACTTGAAAAGTTTGTCAAGAATCTTCACTGCTTTGTACCTACTACTAGTCATCCTTCACAGAGGGGAAACATATGGTGCACGAGTTATATGGAAATTGTTTTCTTCTACCAAGTCATCAGTAGGGGACAAATAATAATAATAGTGAGAAGCATGGTTGTAAGAAGAAAAAGAGGTTTCCAAGCCTTTGTACCCTGAGTGTAGGGCAAAGCAGGAGCTCCCTTTGATCCTGAAGTTCGATGTTGTAGAGCTTATGGTTTGTGATTAGACAGAGGAAGCCAGAGAAGAGAAAGTTTTATTTTTATGAGGTTTGTATGGGTCATGGTTGAGTTTCAGTGTTTTTCTTTGAGGATTTACCAATGCTAGAAATTTTTGTTATGGGTTTCAAAGTTTCACTAATTTATTTTTTATGATAACCTTTAGTCGGTGGAGGTGATTTTGCTTGAATCGGTCAGCAACAAATAAATGTTCAAGATTGGAAAAATGTAAGAGAATCAAATGTCCTTGGATATTTAAGGCATCGGTTTGGATGTTTGTAAAGATTTGAAAGGTGAAGCTTTCGAGGACTGCAATTTCATCGTGTTTTAAATGAGATTTGAAAGCTAGAGCTTTCAAGTAGTTTAAAAAAATATACTTTTTCTTAAGGCCTCTGCACCTTGTATGGTATTGAATGATGTGATCTGTCTGAGGGAGCTCATGATGTCAAGTTGAGCCCTGTGCAGTGAACTTTGGTATAATTATGCATGTAGAGTGGAGGTGGTATTCTTGTAAAGTAGGCAAATTTCCTTGGTTGTTGAGCATAGTAAATAAAATTACATGTAATTTAAGCTAAACTTAACCTTAGCACTAACTTTAAGCTAAACTTAATCCTAACCTCCACTACAATTAAAAGATGTTATATATGTAATTTAAGTTTGTTTGTTTTCAGTATATATTATTCAACTTTTAATATAAAACATTTTCTCTCATTTTCTCAATTTTCCTTTTTTATGAAAAAATCTAAAACAAAATTTCTACTAATATTTTTATATGTCTAATCTAAATATTTGTGCACACTTTGGATATCATCATTAAAATTGTTTTACATAAAGTTGTCTTCAAATTTTGATCTATTTATAATTTAGAGCACAATATATCTATTTACAAAACCTAAATAAATTTTTGACCTAAATATTTGTGTACTCTTTTGATTACCATGGTAAAATTCACATTAAAAATTGCTCAAAAATATTTTATTACAATGTTTACAACTAAAAATACATATAAATTTTGTATCATAATCTTTAACATTACATAAACTCAATCATCGTGTCTCTTATCCTCCAAAATCTTCATTCATCATGAATAATATGTGTGCCATGCATCATATTTGGTTGTGCTCATTTAGATCTAATTTTTCATTAAAGTATATTTAGTAAGTCCTATATAGATTTATATGTTTCAAAAAATTTCTCAAGCATATCCACCAAAATCACATTCAAAAATTTAATAAATAGTTTTTAGATGTAAAGAAATTTCATGCATTTTTAAATTGGTCCATCATGCAAGTGAGTATGAGGATTACTTGTTACAAATCATACTAGGATGAAACATGCATTCAAAAGTTATGAATTTACTAAAATTGTATGTTACATCATTCTACTAGTGTAAATATAGAAAAGCAGTGATAGATTAACAAATTAGACTACATATTATTTACAATATTAAGCATACAATCTCACTTCTTGCTTTGAATTGAAGAGTACTAACATAAAGGTTTCCCCTAAAAACATTCAATTTGAAATGTTTACTAAATAGAAACAACAAAGGGTGTAAAAGGCGTATAGCTGCAAAATTTTATAGGTGAATTAAGGGACAATCAAGGAATATATTCACAAAATTAAAGCTCTGATTTCTAAACTTTGATAATGGTAGTGACTTTAAGATTGAATGAAGCATTGGTTTTTAAGCTTATAATTTAAATTTGTAATAGCTAAAAGTTTAAATTATATGCTACAAGAATGCTAGAAAGTTCCCTATCTGTCAGATCGGAATATATGCTTACTAAATACTCACTCTATCTTATTGTTGAGAATTAACCTAGATCAACAAAATTCAAGTTACTTGAGATGGATAGAATAGTCACAATATTCTTAACTTACACTTATATTCTTCTACTTTGATCATTGTGCAAACTTTAAATATAGTTTGATTTGGTGGATAAATAAAATTAAGACTCTATTTTGGTTCTCTTTTTATCCTAGTGAGATATGCATCTAACCATTTATGTTCTCCTTAAGTTTCCTATCATCCTAGTGATAGAGCACAAAGTGTGAGATCTAAAATGTTGATGCAAAAATTGAACACAATCTAAAACCAAAAGCAAGAGTTTAAATATGATGCATTGTGAAAATTAAGAGTATTAGTAGCTCAAAGAAAAAATGGATCATATTTGAGTTGTGAGGGGATAAATAATTATATAGTATTGGAATATATAAACAAAAGAAAAAAGGAGGTTGAAAATTAAATTACTTTAATTGAAGAATAAACATAAATATAAAGTAAAGTAAAAATATTTAAGAAAAATAATAAATATAGTTCATGTTATTTTAATTTTTTTATAAGGAAAAGGCAACCTTGAATTTATCTAATAAATATTTCTAATAAATATGTATTTTTTAATAGATAATAATTTAAAATTATGTAATTAATTTACCAAGATTATAGATGACAATGACATTTCACATAAGATTTGTAACGACACAAACATGACATTGTACTTCAGGTTATAATTTCCTTAGCTGAAAACTTCTATGAATTTATTATTTCTTAAGCGTCAAACATCAAATGAATCTGATGAAGAGCCCCACCATATAATAACATAAGAATTGTATTAGAGGAGGTTTTTGTTACTTCAAGAGCAATATAAACATATAATTGCTACATCTCATAATTATAAGTTTAATTTAACAATATGCAAAAATAATAGAGTTACATTGGAAGATAACCCTAAAAAATGAGTTGCTCAATTTCAAGGGAAACTAATTATAGATTAATAATACTAACCATATATACACACTTGGGGTTCTAGGTATGGCTTTCTCTTTTTTACATCCTAATATTTTGGGGGTTTTGAGGGTTCTCCAAGGATTTTCTCTCTTGTAAAAAAGAGAGATTGAGAAGATACCAAACAATATGGCCTACCAATTTACAATGTATCCAAATGAACATATTTCATATTCTTAAGATTACTATATTCTTTATATGGCCATTGCAATTTCCTAGCCCTACTATAAGAAGTCTATTAATTTTTAGTTTTTAAGGAGTTTGAAAATTTGAAGAACATCTACACTTTATACTATATAAACACAAATAATATTAATAAAGATAAATAACATTTTGTTAACTTATATATTGTAGAATGTATTGAATAAATAATACACTTCAAATTTATTAAAAAAAATATTTATTACAATGCATACACCTTAATATTCCAAGAGAATTGATTGGAACCACAACATCTTAATAAGAGGAATCAATGCAACAATAACTAAATATATTGATTGTAGAATCAATGGGTATAAATAAAAACATCAAGAGTGGCACATGGTTATGAGAATACGATTTAAAAAACATACTTAATATAACTTTAAACTAGCATGAGAAGCATGAAACAGAACTACGGCTTGAAGGTCAAGAGGTCATTTCAAAGGAGTCCACAAATAGAAGCGGCCATATGGAGGCTTCCTTATTGTGATGATCCAAGTTACTTGTGCTTCCTCTTCATCTAATCTCAATATTTTTGCACTTTCTTTGCACTGCCCCATTATTTTTAAAGTATCTTCATTGTGTTAAAAGCCCAACCCCCAAATGCCCATCAATCCTATAATTTCACTCTCCATGTTTTGTCCCCTATTTGCGCTTCCTCTAGCCCTAGTAAATTAGCCCTCTTTACTTGCATGCATTCTTAAATGTTTTGATTTCATGTTGAAGAGGTTTCAAATTCTATTGTTGCAGGAAATGTTTCCAGACCAACCATGTTGCAGCTAATTGCACAAAGAAGACCTCTCATAAACAAGCCTCTTGGTGGAAAGAGTGTTCCTCTCATATGTATAATGTGAATAAACCAAATTTTGAAAGTGATATGGGTTCCCCTGAGAGGTGGATGCAAAATTTTCAAGAAGCTATATCAAAAGCCCATTTGGGACATACAATCAAAATTGGTTAGCATGCTTTGGGGACCAAAACACCAAAAAAGGTTAACCAATTTGGTTTGGGGCATGAGGCAAAGGAAGAGAAGACGATATGAAAAATATCTCATAGGGTCACAGTTGCCTCTTCTTGTTTGTCTTACAATGCTACAGGTCAGGGCGAGGGTATTGTTGTCCTTGGTTCTAATGGTGCTAGAACAGTGGATGATGACCACTCTGATCATGGAGACAAGGCCAGAAACATAGGTGAAGGCAATGTGCATTTACAAAATGAGGAAGAAAAATGGAGGAAGGATGATAGGGTGTGAGATGGAGAAAGGACAAGAAGTTAGGGAAGGGTGGAGTCATGAGGGTGGATCAATTGTTTGGTGGCTCTCGAGTTTGATGATGAATAGAGGAATTGGGGAGACGGTTTCCTTTGAAAGCACTCTGGTTCGGACAAGGCTAGATCCTGATTATTAATTAATAAAAGTCTTTCATTGATAAAAAAAAAAAAAAAAAACTAATGTGTCTTGTAAAATTTAAATTAATTTTTCTCTTACATTAAATTAAGATTGCCCTTCAATATATTATCTTCGTATATCTTCATATGACATAACCATTGCACCTTATTGAAGTGCAATTACTAGTTATTTCTTTTTATACATGGGATAGAATAGTCTTGTAAAACAATTCATTCTTTAGAATGTTTTATGAAGGTTGTTTGTTGATGTTAGATCTATAGAATGTAAATAGGAATTATTTTAACTCATTCTTGTATGTAAGAATGTTTTATGAAGGTTGTTTGTTGATGTTAGATCTATAGAATGTAAATGGGAATTATTTTAACTCATTCTTGAATGTTGTGAAAAGAAAGATGGATCTCACGATTGGGTTAATTTTCTGTATGCATAGTTATCACTTACTTTCATAATGTCATAGTACTAGCATCTGTCTGACTTGTTGAATAGAGCATCTTCTTGTGCCCTAAAAATGTAGGTCCTCACCACAACTTTTAGAGAACACGAACCTCGCTGATGGATCAGTTTAAATCTTTACTCTCGCCCAAAGATTCTCTTTGGTTAACGCTACCATTTGTGTCTGTCTTTCTACCATGATGAGGACCGCTTAATGTAACTTTTGAATTGGAAAACCCATTTGTGTCTGTTAACGATACCATCTGTTTGTCTTTAAATTCCGTGCAATTAGTTCTTCGAGATATATTTACAAAGAAAATTTGCACCTTCTTTGTCGCATACAAATGTACGACAATTATGAAAAATCTGTCTAGACTAGCTCAGCAAAAATTCTGCAATATATATTTATGATTCCGACTCGGCAAAAACTCTGCAAGTTGTTTTCCCCGACTCGGACTAGTAGAAAAACTCGGCCAAACCATAACAAAACATTGGCAAAATATATATATATTGTTTTAATGATTGTTTTTTTAAATGTAAGTTGATTTTCCATTTCAGCCGGATATACTTGCAGAATCTTCAACACACTAGTTCAAACCCATGATCCTTTTGTTTACTTTTGCCAGCTCAAATCCCATCTATCATTGTCGGTTGCTTGGCGACACCATTTCTGTAATATTGTTCCTATATTTTCACAAACCGTAAAAATTAAACAATAGTGTACATCTAAGGGGTTTTAGTTAAATATAAACTTCCAGCAATAAACCCGAGTATAGTCGCACATAGAGATTGCATATGATAGGGTTTTCCAGTTCAAGAGTTACATTAAGCGGTCCTCGTCATGGTAGAAATGTATAAAAATGTCGAAGCATAAACAAGGCACACGAACTGTGTGACAGAAAGCCTCTGCAAAAGGGGGAAGAATGAACAAGACATATGAACTGTTTGATAGAAAGCCTCTGCAAAATGTGAGAGCATGAACAAGCACGCGAACTGTTTGACATAAAGCCTCTGCAAAATGTGAGAGCATGAACAAGCACGCGAACTGTTTGACATTAAGCCTCTGCAAAGTGTGGAAGCATAACAGCCTCAACGAGATACCGTCTCATGGAATGCAATGGTCATAGGATTTCGGGAGGTTTTTGTCAGATATTATAGTTGGAAATGCTATGTTTGACATGCATTCAAGATGTGCAATCATAGACAACCATTTCAGAAACTGAATTTGAATAGCACCAATATAACTGAGAGCGTTGGAACAGGGTATTAGCATCCATCAAAGAATATAGGGAGAGCGGAATTTTGTCAGATGATGTTGCAGCTGCCCTGCCAAACATATATGCAAAATGTGAAAACACAAACAAGGTCAGTGAACTGTTTGACAAAATACCTCAAAGAACTGTTGTTTAGCAAGATCCGTTATTAACTGCAGTTCTCCAAAAGATGAGGTGACAATCCCAAATTTTTATTTCGTATGTTCTCTGCTTAATCCTGGTCTAAGTTTTTTGCTTCGTTACAAGGAGAAGCAAAGTGACAGTAGTTAACTATAATTGGTTGATAGTTATCCTCCGTAGTTAAAGTTTTTTAGTATATATGCAAAATTCCGTAATTTCCAGAACAGGACAGAATATAAATTGCAACTGACAGATTCATGTTTATATGAATTGAATAGAGGATGAGAAAAATGTCTACAGTGCTGATGGACTTCAGCAACGGAACAAGGATGTTCATTGTCATGGATCTCAGAGTGCTAGAAAGCAGAAGCAATGACGGAAATGTCAAAATCGCCAATGAAAACAGCAAATGCAGAAACTCAAATACAGATAACTGACCTGGGCAGGAGTGTCGTTTATATATTTTTTTGTGGCAGTTAGGTTTCACACAATTTCCCTGAGAGCAACCTTTCGGTGCCTGCAATCAAGCTTCTCGCTGGCTTCAGTTTTTCGGTGGGAAGCTTCTCACTGCATGTGGTTTTCCAGTGCGTATCAGATCTACAACCCTTCAGCTAGCTGGAAGATGCACGAGCCAACAGCTGGTGCAAGGACATGGTAGGTCATCGGCTTGATGAGGGCAACCTTTGGCCAGTTCAGGAAGTAGTCTTTCTGTCGGTGGTAGCAGGCAGGCACAGTGGCAGGATGACAAGTTTCCGGCAGTCGTGGGGCTAAAACCCCACACAGATAGCGCCTATCGGCTTAATTAAATATTTTAAAAGGTTATGTACAAGGACATGACTGACTGAGTTCCCACTGAAAGGAGACTAAGAAGACTAAATGATAAGGACAAACGAATGGATATATGCCATTGGCCAGAGATAGTATCCAACCAAATGCATGAAATTTTTTAAGAGCCACACAAACTGACAAAAAACTGTCACTGAACAAAGATCATTCATAATGCTTCAAAAAGAAACATGGGCGACAAAACAATCCTTTAGCTTTAGCTACTTCTTCCATGTTTGAATTAATGTGGAGACAGCTTGTTGTATGAAAGTGGCTGGCTGTGTACTCTCGAATGAAAAGTTGAAACTGAGGCATCAGTTCCATGCATTTTGTTTTGAATCAAATATAAATTGATGTCTGATTTTGGAAGATCCATCACCTGCTTCCTTGTCCAGTGGGGTATAGAGGATTCAATTTGCACGCTAAGAAACTGATAATAAAGCAGTTCAAGTAACTACTAAAACAAGCTGTTGCTAGTCTGGGTTTAATGCATCAGCTGAGCCTGTTAACCGAATGAGTGATTAAAGAAACATAGTGGATATTATCTTAACAGCTACTAGAGGATTTTGGGAATCACTGTGTATTTGCTGCTGTCGGTTGCCAAGAAGCCGGAGATATATTTCTGATGATTGTAATTGCTTTCTGGATTAAACTGTGTATGAGCTTCTGCATCAGTATGGACTGGAAATCTGATAAACTTAAAATTGATGTAGATTTGAGCAACATTATACAAGGATGAGACTTTTCTTCTAGAATGGACCTGTAACATTCTCTAAAACTTTCTTATAATTGCAAGTTCTTAAAGTGAGATAAGGTGTTTCAAGTTGCTGGACTAAGATTGTTGAAGAAACCAACAGTGCAAAAGACAAATACAGTGGAGTAGTGCTCATTGTTTCTCTAATCCCAATGTGGTAAATTGCTGTTTCAGATGCACATTTCTTCCAACGGAAAGAGGGTGTTCATATAAAATCTTATTAGCGAGGAATCAAAATGGTGGCAGGCATATTCATTCAACAATACAATCCGACACAAACTTTATAATTTTTGACATTAACACAGCACCGGGTCTTGCAGAAGATAACCAATTCGGGCCAGTTCAGGCCCAGAAGACATGCGAACATCATCCGAGACATTGCATTTTAAAGTTCCTATATTCCGATGTATTAAGATAGCATTGCTAGCATAGATAAGATAGGTATGAGTGATGAATTAAAGATAATGTCATAAAGATTGCAATAGACACGTATCCCAATAGTAAAATAGGGAAAACCTTGAGACCCAATCAAGGATAGACTTGTAAGACTATATAAACAGCAATAATGTACTATTTTTATCTACTATATTAAGTGTAATGAGCAATTGATAGTTCGTGATTAATGATAGTGTTCTACACGTGTGCTCTTGTAAGTTGAATGATTGAAGGACATAATCTGAGGAAAACATTTATTCTATCGACTACTAGAGGGATCCTGAGAGATGGCGGATGTTTGCCAGTGTTGGTTATCACGAAGGTGATCTGTAGCTGGTCAACAATTATTGGCATTTTAATGCAGCTTTTGAGCATAAGTGCAGAAGGCAAATCCTACCTGAAAGGACAATAATTCTTTTGGTAAGACACTGCCACAGTTCATCTATAATCATTGTTTCTAGTACCAGCCGCTCAAGCAACACTACATCTGAAGGAAAAATTAATGTTTGATGTAATGTCCTCATTTTGAGCTTGCATTGGAGTTAGTGGATTTAGCCTATCATTTGGTTGTGAAGAAAATGGCTAAGGTTTGAAGACTGATTCTTCTCTTTTGGCAATTTGAATCATCACTAATTGATAGTGAATTTTGCAAACTGAATTCTGAAAATTCATACTGAATATGTGAATGTAAATCTTGATGCTGAAGTATACCAAGTTTGTGAAGATTTGAACAAGTACAGCATATATTAAGAGTTTATTAATTTGATTTGAGATTCTTCAAGTATTCAATTAAATAGAAGGCTGAATTATCTCTTAGGGCTGCATTTTGACTTCATGAAGCAGCAAATTAAATTTGAAGTGGCTGCTTGTTTGGAGAAGGCCACGATTTATCTCTTAGCTGCTGAGTTTCATCTCAAGAGACTTGCACTTCCATTTTAGAGCCTCACATGACCCTCTTTGGTAGCTGGCTAACTTCCCTAAGCCTTGTGTGGCTGCTTGTGACTGCTGCGATTTATATTGGATATTGATTGATCAATTCATGTGAGCACCTATACTTCTTGCTGGCTGTGAGCTATATCAGTTTGACCCATTACAAAACTCAGATGCCAATTTGCTATTGTTTTAAGTTGTCAATCAATTTTGCAATTTACAATTAAGTTGGCAAATTCAGGTGCAATCCAAGAGTTAAGAAAATTGTTATTCATTGTTATTTCAATGCTGGTTAAATTCAGAAAAAACAAACAATTCAAGAAAGCAAAAACCAAAAACTTGCAAACAATTAAAATAGAAAAGTCATTATCAGCAAAACTTCAAATGTGGTATTGAAAAGATATCAAAACAGAAACCCCAATTTCGACCATGTCTAACTACCAATCTGTCAGTCTGTTGCCTCAGATGAACAATTCTTCTCATGTACGGGAGGTATTCATAAGAATCAAATTGATGGCAGGAATTTTTGCTCAGCTGTTACAAGCTGACATGCATATTTCGTGCTTTTGACATTACCACCAGGTGTTGAAGCTAACCAATTCGGGTCAGTTCGGCCATGAACACAGAGCAGCCCTGTTTCAGACACTGCATTATGAATTTATATATACTAATGTCTTATATTGAGATAGTATGAAAAGCGTAGATGAGATACGCATCAAAATGATATTTAAGAGATTGAAATGGTGGAGTACAATAGACAAATATTGTAATGGCACAAAGTATCATTAAATTAATAGCAAATAAGGACAATATTAATGCACTATTTATTCAGTCTACATTTAGGTACCCCCTTCATGGTGTTCATTTGGCCGAGTTTCTAATTCTGCTCTTGGCTTACAAAAACATTTACTGAGTATTTTTGTAGAATGGTGGGGATGCAAGTCAATATCAGCAACACTAAAATAATGATTCTCTAATAAAAGAGAACATAACCAACAAAATTTTACTTTTAAGGCAGCATTCTTGAAAAAGAATCAGATTACAAATATCTCAGAATTGATTTCAATAAAAATTGAAGTTGGGAATTAAGTTAGGAAGGGTGCAGAAAGAATCAAATTTTGGGAGGGTGAAAAGCATTTTAAGCTTTCCAAAATAGATGTAGAGAGGCAACACTATGGAATTGGAAAACTACCCAAACTCTCTTTGGATTTTTGGTGCTGCCAGTTGTTGTTCTCTATAGCTGTGAACTGTGGGCCAGCAGCACTTCTGATTTACAGTGCAAAAAAATGAAAAATTCAAAAAATGGAGGATTACAATCAAGTACAAAATTAAAAGTTCAGTCCTCTATGGTATCATGCTGAGTAAGGTGGGGGCTGTTTCTATTGAAGCAATTGTTATGGTGTGATTCATAAGATATCTAAAAAGAATTGAGCATCTGGATGAGGGCAGATGGCGTAAGCTCATCTTCAGTGACACATTGTGCAAAAGAAAAAAAACTTGGATGTGTCAAAACAAGAAATGGTTTAAGTAATGGCTTAAAAAAAATTATGAACAACGGATGTGTGGGGGTCAGGAGAATGGAAATGTGTAACTAATTTTAAATTATTAGCATTTTGATGAAGATTTAGAGCCAAAACATGGAAGGCAGGTCCTTTCTCAGTCTGATTTTGCCGCCTCCTCTCAACTTATACTTCTAACTGCTAAAAGTAGCGTGAGGAGTTTTAAGTTTCCAGTGTTAGGTGCTGATGAGCTTAACCAAACCAATAGTACAAAAGAAGATGAAACTGTAACCTTTCCTTTCTGCTTTCTTCTGCTTACAGCTGCTAAAGGTAGGGTGAGGAGTTTGGGGTTCCTGGTATGAGGTGATGATTTGATAATACCTACTTGCTGATAGATGTGATTTGTAATTGCACAAGCACAATTCTTCTGACACGGGATTGTTCCATACATAGGATATCCATGCGTATTCACACTGTTGGTAGGAATCTTAATTAAGTGTCGCAGCCTGACACCAATATGTGCTACTTTTGACATTGCCACCAGATATTGCAGAAGATTACAGTTTCGGCAGTGTTTGAACCCAGGACACAAGGGAGCTCTTTTCGAAACATTTTTGCTTATTTAAAAACGTTTATACCAATGGCTCTTTGCAGCAATAGCCTTCAACGTTTAAATTGATGAATTTAGCTTTCTACGTCTTCTGTAGTTGCATTTTCATTTCAAAACACTAAATGTCTCATCATAAGACACTTAATCTTTAATTTGTTGCATTTATTTTTATTGAAAAAACATATCTTTTTAATGAATCATAATTTCAGAACACAATCCCTTTTCATTATTATCATGGATGTCGATAAACATTATCAAGATAGGCAACTAGAGAATGGTGGATCCGTTTCAGATTTGACTCCAAATGATAAGTTAGTAGGAAATGGCGGATCCACTCCAAACTTGGCTTCAAAATAAGGGTTCAGATTTGGCTACTTCCAAACTTCGCTTCAAAATAAGGGTTCAAATTTGGCTACATAAGAAAAACCCTAATAATACAACAAACGAGATATGGAAAATTGATCAAAGAGAGAGTTAAAGAAAGATGGATGTACTAACAAAGGAAGAGACGGGAACAAGAGGAAGAGGGAGACAAAAGAAAATCAAGAGAAAATGCAAGATATTATCTTGAGATTAATAACAAACACCAAATAGAAGCTTAAAATCACTAAACAATATTTCCATGAAACTCAACATCAAGACCGACCGCGGTGTAAGAGCTTGTTGATTTCAACCATAACAATAAGCAAAAGGCAATACCTCAGTAAGTACCCAATGGTGTCATTGAAGTGCAAAGGCAACGCCGAGTAGGTTCTCCTTGTTTGCACAAAGACCCGGCACCATTTGCAACTCCACTAGTAGGGCATATCATCATGGGTAACACAAATAACAAATAGCAAACAATTAAGCCAAACAGACAAACAGAAATAAGCCTCAGAGAGAACCCATAATTGTCACTGAAATGCAGGGGCTACTCCAAGTAGGTTCTCCTTGATGATCAAGGACCTGGAACCACCTGCAACTAACTTCATTGGGTTCATTTCATCATCAGCCGTGCAAAAACACCATTCTATCATACTGGCTCATATCAAGAAATTCAACCATTTAAATCCTTTTACTTCATCTGCAAAAAGCATCAGAAGCGCGGATAAGTTCTAATCATTGCCAGAGAATCGCATGCAATGAGTTAATATTAAAAAAAAATTACCCCACCGTACACAAAAACAATGGCTTAAAAAGGAAAATGTAGGCTCAGATAAATCACAGCTATTCTCGATCAGGGAAAATCAGAAGCAGAACTGGCTTTATAGCTGATAAACTCCTCATTGCCGTTGCGCTTTGAATAAAAGCTATCATATCGTAATATTAAAAACAAACAAAAATAAAAGAACAATCTTCACAAGAATTGTTCAACTGATCCAAATCGTCATAGAAATTTACCGATAGAAGTCCTCTTTCAAGGCACGTCAAGCATGTTTCCTGTTCTTCCTTCTCGGACTCGGTTCTTTTAAATCCTAATTCAGCTTCAAAACCCTAGCTACCAAACCCTAATTCCTTAATTCGCTATCATCGAAAATAGTGTGTAGGTTAATGAACAAACCCTAATTTGGTCTAGCCTTAATTTTAGACTGGGTCTCCAAACCATCTTGATATTCGCTATGATTTGATATCATTTTTAAAAAAATTGATTTCAAAAATCACAGTAAATCATAGTTTAATGGGGGAAATGGTAACCATGCTTTTTTTCCAAGTTATTTTGGGCACTTGATCTTTCTTAATAGTTTGGGTGCTTCTCTCTATTTATAATTTTAACTTTAGATCTTTAATTTTTTTAAAATTAATTTAGCTTCTTATGAATCTATTTTTATATGTAAATTAAGACAAAGTTAACATTAATGTAATGTATTTAAAGGCTAAAAGTTAACATTAATGTAGTGCATTTAAAGGCTAATTTTAATTTACTTTGATAATTATATAATCTTTTCAATCTATTTCATATATTCATTTGTAAAAAGATAAAGATGATTACATGAGCATCAGCATCAGCATCACATCTAAAAACATATCTCATACTTCTTATTATTTTTAATCTTGATTTACAATTATTTAATCTATCTAGGGTCTAATTGAGAATAGCATAACTCTTGCAAGTAATAAATTCTATGAAGATGTTCTTAAACATCATATCTTCCTTATTAGATCCATATTATGAATACTAGGGGAAGCAAGTTTTTGTCATTAGTTGAAGCGTAACTTTATTGTTAGGAGAGGAAATGAACGAGAAAATGTAGTGAGGCAACATTGAAACCCTAAGTAGGGATAACCGTTGGATCTGGAGATGTGTTTGGATGGGAATAGTAGGATCCTCTGCAGAGTGGAGAGTGACGGTTGTTCTTTGATGGTTAGGAACCCTAGCTTGATGCAGCTGAAGGCAGAGGTGAGGAAAACAGGGGGAGATCACATTGATGAACTGGGTGAATCCCAGCACTCTAAAACCCCTTCCTTTGACTAAAGTGGAGGATGTAGTTTGTGTTGGCAAGTGATGTTGTGGAGCACTAGGGATCACTTGAGGGTTTTCATTTATGGCAACACTTATGCTGGAGTGATCACATGCAGACAATATTGCTACTGAAGTCACAGTCATGAAAATGACTAAGTTCAAAATCAAGGTAATAGGGTACAGTGATATAGTTTTGGTCAGCAATAGAAATGTATGAGGTATTATGGCCTGCGAAGTTAGTAGAAGGTATTTTGGGATATGTATATGCTTTAGTTGAAAGCAAATGAGTTTTGGTGATCAGATCAATGAGATTCAGTAATATGAAGGTATGCGAAGACAGAGAATTAGTATAACAAGGCATATAAGCAGTTGTGAAGATTAAGGAAAGGATAGTGGATATGGTAACGTGCTAAGGAAGATGGATAAAGTATATTACCGACACTTGGGTAATATAAGATCATTGACTCCATACTTATCATTTATATAATTAATTATTATGTTTTGTATGGTATTTGTGAAACCGACTGGATGACAGCTTTTGTATGAGTATCGAATGATTTTGTGAAAGCGAAGATGAGTATTGTGATTGTGATGATGAAGCAAGGTTACGAATCTGAGAGTAGAGAGCATATGCGAGATCAGTAACAGACAGAGCCATAACCGGAACTATCTAAGCAAGATAAGTTCTTGTATTGTTCACATTTTGAAGATAAGTTCTTGTATTGTTCACATTTTGAAGAACTCTTTGTAACAGTTTTTTATTGTAAGAGAAGTTTGCTCACCACCTTTAACCATGTGTTTTGTATACCCCTAATAGGGTTTTGTATTCCTCTAACAAGGAAATGTACTATGTAACAATCAACTCCTAGCAGGGCTAGATCTCCTAACAGGGATATAATATTTTAGTGCATAATTGTGGGTACCATCCCCACCGGGGTTTTCCCTTGGCCAGGGTTTCCTTGAGAACAAATCATGGTGTCATGAGTTATGTGTTGTATTTAAATGTTCTTTTCATTTCAGCATTATTATGGTTTATTTATAATTGGTTGAAGTTCAAATTAAAGTGTAGTATTATTGATTCACCCCGCCCCCCCCCCTCTTAGTATTACCTAATCCTAACAATTGGTATCAGAGCTATTGGCCCTTGGAGAGAAAGCCTAATAGCTTAAGGGAGATCATAATGGGTTCAAAAAGTTTGCAAGAGAACTTTGAAGCGGCACTTGAAGATCTGAACAAAGAGAAGGCTAAGAATGGTATATTGAAATTCAAATTAAGAAGAGCAGAAGGTTTCATCAGGAAATTGGAGCAGCTTGAAACTTCAAGATGTCAAAAATAAGACCTTATGGACAAATTAGTGAATGATACATCAGATCAAGTGAAGAGGCTAGAGCAAGAAAAGGAGCAAATCAATCTTTTGATGATTAAAGAGATTCAACATGAAAAGGATGCAAGGAACAAAGTTGAAGAGTCACTAAAAGAAGCAAATGAGCAGATAGGACAAATGAAGAATGAACTTGACCATTACAAAGATAAATATCAAGAATTGGAGAAATATAATCAAATCATTAAAGGTGAACTCACTCAAGCCAAATTGCACATTGAGAAGTTGCACATGAGTAGTGATAAGATTGATGAACAACGAGCAAGACAAAAGCCTAAAGGAGATATGATTGGAGTTGGATTCAATGAAGCAGAATGTTCTAAAACTCAAGAAGAAACATGAGGCAAAGAATGAAGAAAGACCTACTCCTAAAGAAAGACTTACTCATGAAGAACCTAAAGAATAGATCAGATCTTTTAGAGGTAGATGCTTTGGATGCAACAAACTTGGACATATGAAAAGAGATTGCAGAAGTAAAGCTACCTCTAAACCCTTTACCAGCTAATGTTTTAATTGTTATGAATATGGACACAAGAAAGCAGATTGAAAAAAACCAGATCAGTCTAGGTATAAGTAAGATTATGTCTGAGAAGAATGAGCAGCCAAGATCACATGTCAAAAATGCAATAACTTTGGGCACACTGCAAGGTATTGTAAACTACAAGTAAATCAAGAGAGAAGGAGGCCTCATATATGTTACAAATGCAACAACCTTGGACACATTGTGAAGTTTTGCAGATACAATGAAGAGGACAACAGAAGAGGACCAAGAAGATTAAGTGAACCAAGAGGACCACCTCCCATGGTTATAAGGAAGAATGTTGGTGATAGTGTTAAGAGTCTTAATGATTACATGAATGAGTTTGAGAATCATTTCAAGAAATCAGAGGATGAGAAGATATGGAAAATAAAAGTTTTAAACAAGGCATCGGTTCAGGGAGATACAGTAGATGATACTATGTCTTCGCATGATGATTTCTTTGAAGCATCGACCTAGAAGGTCGCATGGCCTTAGGGGGAGCATTGGTTGCAGTGAACAAAATATATCCAGCCCCTATATATGTGGAGTAAGCTCATGTGAGCTTACATATGGTATGTACAGACACTATGGAGTCTATGTATGAGAGCACAACACTTGGAGATTCATTTTCAATGTTCACGAGTTTTGTGTTGATTGGACGGTATGCGAAGTTGAGCTACTTGTGTTTAATGCACTTACTCAGCTTGCGAAGGATAAAAGGACTTTGTAGATATCATTTCCACACCATTTGTTGATCAGCGACTAAGGAGAGCAGAGTTGTGAAGGAATTCAAGTCATCTAGCAGAGAGATTGTGTGATCGCGTGAAGTAGAGATCTGGATTTTAGTGCATTAAAAGGTATTTAGACCTATACTCATCAAGAAGTTATGGATGCACCAGTAGTTTATGATGTCATGGATAGACCTAGGTATAAGTTCAAGAGACATACATTTAAGTCTTGTGAGGATGATTCAGAAGGAGTGTTTTCACAAACCCCTGTCGGCATGTTGCACGTTGAAGTTGCACGTTGAAGATATTAGGGCATACATACATTGCAAATATGAAATCATTGGAGATGTAAACATTTACAGTGAATTGGATTATATGATAGAAGCAAATGGATCTATGGTAGAAGAGTTCAAACACCCACAAGACCAATCTATCATTAAGCTAACCCTACTCACGAAATTCATGGAAACAAAATGGTTCAAGATTATCCTCAGTAGGATACGTGATCAATTTGTTTGGATTGTAGAACAACCAGTAAAAATATGTGCAAAGATGATTCACGACATAACATGAGTTGATAATGAAGGAGCCCTTCCAGTTGCAGAAAATGTCTAAGGAAATAGGAAGAAACCCTAACCCATTCCAAGTGGGATAAGAGGGCGATGATAGTCAATGACATCTTTCAACAATATGTTAGTTTGGTGGCAATGTTATTGGGTTACAAACTATTTTATAGTAGCATAGCAAACTCTATATCAACTGAAGTCATCATGATGGCATACAGAATGGTGAAGGAAAATAAGAAATATAACCTTTGGGAAGTTCTAGCACAACAGTTCCTAGAGAATGTAAAGGCCATAAAGAAAGATAAATCTAAAGCATTTAGGTTTGGGTCATTATTAGTCCATACGTACATTCATATCATTCACAAGTTTCCTAGCATGCACCCTAGCACATGGAAGGATAATGTACCCACTACAATTCAGATTTCAGAGAGTTATAGAAGACAAGAAAAGAATTGGGTTGATGGTGAGCTATTTATTGGACCAAAATCTTATAAAGATAGATGAAGGAAATGTATAGGATACCTGAAAACATTGTTGAGAAGTATGAGGACACTATCTATTTTATGGTTGAAACTAATTGTGTTTATTTTGAGGTAGTAGAACCAAGGAAGAAATGGTGTTACCCTATGGGGTACAATAAGTTCTGAAATCTTGACTATGCAGGTAGAGCATGTTCTAGTAGTAGAAGTAGACCCTACTAAGGAGAGATGGGGAACTTATAGGGAGAAGTCGAGAAAGATCAAAGAAGAACAAGAGAAGGTGACAAGGAAGAGAAAAATCAGTAAAATTATTGAAGATATTACTGCGAAGGTAGGAATCACTAAGGAGCAGTTGATAAACATAAGAAATAAGATGGAAGCATCTTCAAGCATGGCCATTGATGCTTCTATTCCTTCAGAGGTAGAAAAGACAGTAAGTCCTACTATTGATATTGTTGACTTATCAATTACACAAGAGGAGGCAGTACAAGAAGTTGTGCCTGCGATCTTTCCCAGAAGATCTACAAGATCTAGTAAGTAGGATAGTCCTAAGGAAAAAGAGGTAGAAGTAAAAAGGAAGAAAAAAGAAGAAAATGTTCCTGAGAAAGAAGAAGGAAAAGTAGCACAGAAGGATCCACAAACTCTATGGAAACTAGACCTTAAATCATTATAGAAAAGAGTGATAAAAGTTGGTAACTTGAAGACAGTGGACAGATACTATGAGAGATATGACTCTGAAAACCAAGCAATCATTGAAGATACTATCATTGAGTATCTCTTAGATTTTAAGAAAAACTTGCTAGATATTGAAGGAAGTATCCCTAAGGAACTATACAGTAAGTTGGAAATCAGAAAGGAGTTGACACAATCAAAAGATGAGAATATAAGGAATAAAGCTATAGAAGACATGCTACCAGTTGTCTCTATACAAGAAAGGGAGAGGATAATAAATGAATTAAAACCCCTGCTAAGGACAAAGGCCAGACTAGTAAAAATCATGGCTAGAAAGTATGATGAAGTGATTGAGGACACTCAAAAGGCATTGGATCAAATCCTAATGAGTGATATGCCAAAGAAGACATCACCTCCTAAGGTCACTAAGCCTATATCTCTGGGATTGGGAGAGAGTTTCAATGTAGCAGATAGAAGTGAACAAGCTAGCATGCAACCAGATTTCTTTGTCACTGGTGTGTCTGTGACCCTCGACACTTCGCATGATGTAAATGATCTATTTATGGATAATTTGGATAGTGCGATGGAAGTTGAAGAACAAGGATAGTTAGAGGAATAGAAAATAGAAGACAAATAGGAAGAAAAGATACAGGAGAATGAAGCACAATATGAAGAAAGGAAGGAAGAAGAGACAAGAACAAAAAAGGCAATTGAGGTCAAAATGGAATAGAAACAAGAACCTGATACCTCTTTATTGTTGGTAAGTATGGCCAAACTAGTGAATGCTGATGTAGATAGCATGGATGAGGATGAGCTTATGAGGCTATCCTTCATGGCCTTCACCAAGGATAAAGAAAGGTCAGTGCAGTAGGGGGATAAAAGGGTAAAGGTAATGACTAGGGTTGTACAAACAGTAAATAAACTACTTCCTACACCTATTATCTTTCAAGAAAAGGATGAAGATGAGAACCTAGGTATGGTACTAGATAGCTTTGATAGTCACTTTGACTCATTGCTAAAGATCATAGAAGATAAGGTAGAGAAGATATTTTTGGAGAAGAAGTTGAGAGAAGTCTGTCAGTCCATCTTATGAGACTTAGACATTCTCAAGGCTACTACTCTTAAGGCCAAGAGTTGCATAGCACAAGGCAAGAAGATTTACAACTATTGCATAAGTCCTTGTAGGCACGTAAAGAATATTGAGGAAATTATAGCCAAGGATAGGGCTACTCTTGATAGTCTAATGGACAGTTGTGAATCATCTTCACTAACTGTGGATGAATTGGATAAAGAGACATCTAGACTTCTAGATAAAATCAGTGTTTTGGAAATGGAGAAAGGGAGAGTTGTAGACATATTTGGCTTGTTGAAGAGCCTTATAACCCCTAAGCTTTCGATGCTGGAGACATGTCTATCAAAGATGGAAAAGGTTGAAGGGTCAATGTCTATATCTATACCTACAGAGCTTAAGGCAGCAAAGACAACATCATATGCACTGAATGGATTGATCCATGTTAGTGAACTCTTAATCAAATCATGGGCCGAGGAAGTGAAGACCTTGGAAAACTCTTTCCAAGATGTCTTAAAACTACTAAGTAAGCACTAAGTCTTTTTGTGCTTAAGTTTTGAAATTTTGAATGGACCTTTGCCATTGATGTCAAAGGGGGAGGAAGAGAAAGAGAAAAATGAGGAGAGTATATTAAAGAGAGGAAGATAAGAGAATGAAATAGTAAGAAGAAGAAAAAGATGTTATATATATATATATATATATATATATATATATATATATATATATATATATATATGAAAGAAGAAAAGAAAAAGTAGAGGGAGGTGCTTTTAACACTTAGTCATTTTTCTAAGTGCTGCCATCAATGCCAAAGGGAGAGATTGTTGGCAAGTGATATTGTGGAGCACTAGGGATCACTTGAGGGTTGTCATTTATGGCAACACTTATGCTAGAGTGATCGCATGCAGACAGTTTTGCTACTCGGGTCACAGTCATGAAAATGACTAAGTCCAAAATCAGGGTAAGAGGGTATAGTGTTACAATTTTGGTCAACGATGGAAATGTATGAGGTATTATGGCCTATGGAGTTAGTAGAAGGTATTTTGGGATATGTATATGCTTCAGTTAAGAGCACATGAGTTTTGGTTATTAGATCGGTGAGATTCAGTAATCTGAAGGTATGTGAAGACAAAGAATTAGTATAACATGGCATATAAGCAGTTGCAAAGATTAAGGTAAGGACAGTGGATATGGTAACGTGATAAGGAAGATGGATAAAGTATATTACCAACACTTGGGGTAATATAAGATCGTCGACTCCATACTTATCATTTACATAATTAATTATTATGTTTTGTATGGTATTTGTGAAGCTGACTAGATGGCAGATTTTGTATAAGTATAGAATGATTTTATGAAAGAGAAGATGAGTATTGTGACTATGATGATGAAGAAAGGTTGTGAATTTGAGACTAGAGAGTAGATGCAAGATCAGTAATAGACATATCCATAACTAGAACTATCTAAGCAATAAGTGCTTGTATTGTTCACATTTTGAAGAACTCTTTGTAATAGTTTTTTATTGTAAGAGCGGTTTGCTCACCACCTTTAACTAGGTGTTTTGTATACCCTTAACAGGGTTTTGTATTCCTCTAACAAAGAAATGTACTATGTAATAATTAGCTCCTAACAGGGCTAGATCTCCTAACATGGATATAATATTTTAGTGCACAGTTGTGGGTATCATCCCCACCGGGGTTTTCCCTTGGCCAAGGTTTCCTCAAGAACAAACCATGGTGTCATGGGTTATGTGTTGCGTTTAAATGTTCTTTTCATTTTAGCATTATTATGGTTTATTTATAATTAGTTGAAGTTCAAATTAAAGTGTAGTAATATTGATTCACCCCCCCCTCTCAATATTACCTAATCCTAACAATTTGTGTAGAATCAATGAAGGGATTAGACTCTGAAATGGATAAGGATAGAATCAAAATTGTAGTCATTGATAAGGATCTAGAGAGTAAAAATAAAAGTTTTTCCTTTGAAACAAATATGAAGGGAGTTGTTGATGCAAATAAGGAAATGGGGGAACTAGCTATGGAAGATAAGGAAACCAAAGGAAAAACTATTGAAGGTAAGACTTTAGAATACCTATTTCTTGATGATGTGATGGATCACATTGAAGAATTCTAGCATAGGTATATGATTATGTTCTTCTTGAAGGATGTTCCATCTAAAGTTGATTTCTATAGATGGGCTAAAATTAATTAGGAAAGTAAGGGATGAGAAATTGAGTCTTTGAGAGGGCTAGGTAAAGGATATGTGTCATGTACATTTAGATTTGTAGAGCATTCTCAAGTAGTCCTCCAATATGGGAATTGGGTAATTTGTGGATAGATTTGTTACCTTCAGGCCTGGACTCTAGATTTCCATCCTGAGGGGCTCTCCAAGTCTAGATATCCCATGTGGATAGAACTTCCTTTTTTAAAATCTTGCATTTAGATTATTCTTGAAGGATATTGTGTCACACCTTGAGAGAGTTTTGTGGTGCAAAAATAGTACTAACAAATTTTCTAGCTAAGGGTTCATCCAAGGGCATGCATTGAAATGGATCTTACTAATTAGTTGCCTTAAAATATCAAATTAATTGGACCAGGGTTTGAATTTGTCTGACCACTTGTCTTTATTTTGTTATCAAGATGGACATCTAATAAGAGATTGTCCTACAAGAAAAAGTAGATTCAGTCAAGTTCAAGCAACAAATCCTCCTAATATGCAATGACAGTAAGAGTCCCTTAAGCCCACTATTGTGCCTAGTATAGCCACTTAGTTGAAACAATGCAATGTCACCCAAGTGGAGAATAATAATGTTACATCCCCCTCCTATAAAGATGCTATTATGAATGATAGATGGAAGATAGTTAGGAAAAGAAAGGAACCACCTATATCAGTTGATACTCATAATAAAGAGCACTCTTCAAATTTTAATCCCCCTCCTAATAAGTCTAATATAAGGAACACAAAGATGAATTCTTCCCTTCATGTTAAAAGATAATGATCTCTCTTCCCATTAAATGAACATGCCTCTTCTTCCACTAATGTGAGACAAAGCTCCAAATCTCCTAATTAGAATGTTAAGGAGAAAAGAGAATCAAATGAATCACTTTGATGTTTTTCCACAAGAGGAATACCTCCCCAACTCTATTTAAACATGAATTTCAAAACTCTTTCTTCTAATGTTAGAGGGTTTTCATGATGCAAGAGCATCCTAGGGTAGTTGGCAATCCTGCATGGTGGTGTATTGAATTGTTTATGTGTTACTCAGTTGCAGCTTTGACCGAGGATCTCGGTCATTGAAGAGGCTTGGTCACTGAAGGAACTAGGTAAAACATCGGTGCTTAGTAGAACTTGTACTTGACGATGCTTGTGGTGCTCAGTCGACGTACTTGCTCGGTGATGCCTAGCTGGCTCAGTTGTTTTACTGGCACTCGGTAGTGCTAGCTTATCGATTGGAGTTCTTGAAGATTTGCTTGGCCGACTTGGTGTATTTAATGTTGGTAGCTTGTGTTTCATTCTCCTATGTGGATCTAGAGGCTGACATGGAGAATTAATTATCTGTAAGGCTATTTGAGAGCCGACTGTTGTTGCATTTAATATTTGTTTGTTTAGAAGCTGACTTGTCTTAGGAGTTAATTATTTCTTCCAATCGACTTGTGGTTGAAGAAATGTATTTAAGGAGTGTTTGGGTAGTTTTTTTGGGAGTGAGAAGAGTCAGTGAAGGGATTGGGAAGAAGGATAGTAATTGGAACTTACGAGATCTTGAGGATCAGATTGTTTGTCTGATATTGTAATAACAAAGCTAGTGGTTTGCATGATTAGAGACAAGGAGATTGCTTGGTGGCTTGCAAACTCAAGTTTAGATCTACCTTAGGGTTTCTACCAGTTGCTAATGTGTCACAAAGCTAGACTAGCTGGGAGATTATAGAATTACTATTGTAATTGATTATACTTGGCCCTAACCCAAAAGGCCTTACAGTCAGACATGTTGAATGAAATTATATTTGAGCATTATATGGTTGTGTTCCATTGTGTTGTTGTGTTGCTAGTTTAGAATTGGACTATCCTTTCTTGGATCCTCCAACCTGCACTGCGTCAAGTGGTATCAGAGCTTGAAGTTCTTGAGTGTGTAAACAGATCACTGAGTTGAGGCAGTTTGCACCAAGACCTTGGGTTGGTGATTTATTGCCTTGGGTTTTCAAAGATCTCGAAGATGCCTTTAAGAAGATTGGACCTTAAGGTGATTGCAGATCTCTATGATGCTATAGAATCAAAGATTACATAGAAGGTTAAAGTAGATTTCAGATTCGAGATAGAATTGATGAAGAATGACATGATTGCTAAGATCATGAGGGTTATTGCTGGTATGCTAAGGAATCTTGGTACTGAAGATGGCTATAAGGAAGTTGCTGAAGATTTTGAAGCTGTTGGATCTAGTGGAGATGATAGAACTAATCAGAGGGATAAATATGGTGAAGATAGAACTAGTCTCTTATAGAGATCTGGAGCTCGGTTAGGTACTAGTTACCAAATAGAAGTTTCTAATTTCTCTGGTACTTTGAGACCTGAGGACTTGATTGATTGGATTGGTGAGTTAGAAAATTTCTTTGAGCTTGAAGAAATTGAAGATCCTCTTAGAGTGAGATTGGCACAGACTAAGTTGAAAGGACATGTTGCTCTTTGGTGGAAAGAATTGCAAAGAGATAGAGAAGATGAAGGTGAAATGAAGATCAATCATTAGAGGTTGATGGTGACTAAGTTGAAAGCTAAGTTCATACCTGTCAACTATGAACTTGACCTATTTAAGAAATTGCAGAATTTGAAGCAAAAAGATTTGACTGTGGAAGACTATACCGAGGACTTCTATAAGTTGACTATTCAGTCTGGACACAGAGAATTTGGTAAGGAAAAGGTAGCTCGGTATGTGAATGGTTTGAGATTTAATATTCAGGATGAGCTTGGTATGTTGAAGATTGATTTGGTTGAGGATGCTTATCAATATGCTCTGAAGGTAGAAGATAAGTTGAAAAGGAGACACCATGGTAATTCCCAAGGGAAGCAGAAGCTTGATCACTAGGTGAAGGATTAACCGACTATTGAAGATGAACTGAAACCTATTGAACTAAGGAAGAGGACATGTAAGCTTGTCTATAAAAGTACTTGTTATAATTGTGGTGAAGAAGGACATCAATCTTTTGAATGTTCACATAAGAAGCTAGGTAATAGCAGGAATGTTGTGGTGAATGAGAACATTCTAAATGAACTTGAGGTAGATTCAAAAAACTTATTGGTTTGAAGAACATTTCTCGGTACTAAGGTAGAACCTTGTCAGAGGAATAACTTGTTCAAAACTCCATTCAAGTCAGGAGGTAAACTTTGTGATGTGATTGTGGACAGTGGTAGTACTGATAACCTTGTAGCTGAGGAGATGATTCGTAAACTTGGTTTGAAGAGAGTGAGATATCCTTATCCTTATAGGATTTTTTGGTTGCAAGATGTTCATGCTTTGGAAGCAAGGGAGCAATGTCTTGTTGATTTTCAGATTGACCAGTATAAGGATCAAGTGTTGTGTGATATTGTGAACATGAGTAGTTGTCACATATTGCTCGGTAGACCTTGGTAGTATGACTGCAGGGCTATGCATGACTATGTCAAGAATGTATTTATTGTTGAGAAGGATGATAGGAAGTTTTCCCTGATGCCTTTGTTGGATACAACACTCGGTAGGAGGAACCTGAGTTTTGGAAGCTGAGTTGAGTTGTCAGATCTTGAGAGGATTGATAACCAGTGTGGAGAACAAACCTATGGATTGTCAAGGAAATACTTGAAAAGGAAGAGAAAGCAGAAGTGGAAGAGTATGAAAGGTGAAGACTCGAAGGACCTGTATGTGAAGAACTAGTTTGGGGTTTATGTGTTGAATCTTGGAAGATGTTCTTCCAGCCTCTGAGAACATCTTTTCAAACTTGGCGTGTTTGATGCAAGAGCATCCTAGGGTAGTTGGAAATCCTACATGGTGGTGTATTAAAGTGTTTATGTGTTACTCAGTTGCATCTTTGATCGAGGGTCTCAGTTATTGAAGGGGCTCGGTCACTGAAGGAACTCGGTAAAACTTTGGCACTTGACATAACTTGTACTCGACGATGCTTGTGGTGCTTGGTTGACATACTTTCTCGGTGATGCCTAGCGGCTCAGTTATTTTACTGGCACTCGGTAGTGTTGGCTTACCGATTGGAGTTCTTGGAGATTTTCTTGGCTGACTTGGTGTATTTAATGTTGGTAGCTTGTGTTGCATTTTCCTATGTGGATCTAGAGGCTGACCTGGAGAATTAATTATCTATAAGGCTATTTGAGAGTCGACTGTTGTTGCATTTAATATTTGTTTGTTTAGAAGCCAACTTGGCTTAGGAGTTAATTGTTTCTTCTAGCTGACTTGTGGCTGAAGAAATGTATTTAAGGAGTGTTTGGGTAGTTGTTTTGGGAGTGAGTAGAGTTAGTGAAGGGATTGGGAAGAAGGATAGTAATTGGATCCTGCAAGATCTTGAAGATCAGATTGTTTATCTGATATTATAATAGCAGAGCTAGTGGTTTGCAAGCTTAGAGATAAGGAGATTTCTTGGTGGCTTGCGAGATCAAGTTTAGATTTTCCTTAGGGTTTCTACCAGTTGTTGATGTGTCACAAAGCTGGACTAGCTAGGAGATTGCAAAATTATTGTTGTAATTGATTGTACTTAGCGCTAACCCGAAAGGCCTTATAGTTGGGCATATTGAATGAAATTCTATTTGAGCATTATATGGTTGTGTTATGTTGTGTTGATGTGTTGCTGGTGTAGACTTGGACTATCCTTTCTTGCATCCTCCAACCTACACTACGTCATGTCACTCCCTCATCATAGATTTGAGGTCAAGGATACTATTGTTAAATAGAAACCTGATGTGATTTTCCTACGAGAAGTCAAGAGTAATGGTCCTTGTCTTGGTACTTCTTTATTCAATGTATGGAAAGATGCATCTTTCTTCCATACATTGCATAGAAAAGGCAAGGGGAGTTGTTATTGATTTAGCTTCATGGATTAATAGGTTTGTCATTGATAAGGGTGAGGATCCCTCTCATAATGATGTGTGGGTCCTTTGTTTTATTAGTGTCCAACCTATTGGTTTTTGCTCGGTTTATGCTCCTAACATCGCTAAGGAAAGGTGTGATTTATGGGAATGGATGTCTAGTCATCTCCATCATGATGATTGGATTATTGGAGGAGACTTCAATATGGTAGAACACAAATCTGATCATAGTTGGTCTTTTTAGTCAAAACTTAGCAATGAAGGATTTGATAAATGGTTGTTTGTCGTAACTCCATTGGGGTTATTGATCCTATAAATTAAAAAAAGGCAGCCACATAGATAACTGGTACATTGGACTAATTGTAGATTTGGAGTGGATAGAAAACTCAACAGATTAGATGGGTTTTATATTTCTCCTAATTTGCAAGTAATGCAAGATACTATTGGAAAATATGTAGAATCAATGGGATACAGATCTACAAAGCTTGAAGACTACATATACATGAATTTTCCAGTGGATGCAATTGTATATATACTCTTTACATTAATAACTTGACTTATCTTTTTGACCCAACCTTTGTCATTGTTGTCAAAGGGGGAGTAGATGAATATTTTTGATGAATTTTTTTTTATATTAATGAATGTAATAGTTAAGGGAATTAGTTTAGTAGTATAGGAAGGAATGTAATGTATTGTTAATACTTAGCAAAATTTTCTAAGTGTTTCCATCAATGCCAAAGGGGGAGATTATTAGTGTTTGGTAACAATATGTTTGTATTTGTTGTGTCTGACATTTATGTTGTCATTGATGTCAAATATATTCATGTGGATCAATTAGAAAAGTGATACCGAAGGATTGGATCAATTGGAATAGGGAATTTGGTTAATGTTGAGTCTATCAAGAAGAAGACAAAGTTATATGACACAGGAAATTAATCAAGAGACATAAATAATTTCAGGTGATGGTGATGCAATCATGCATTTTTTACTTAAACGTGATTTATTATTCATGTTTACCATCACACCAAGTTTTGATAAGTTTTGTGAAGGTTGTGAAATATTTCAGAAGGTGTCAAGAAGAATAGTTAACCGATTGAGGTAAAGGTGAAAGAATTATTGTACCAATAAATTACAGAGTAATAGTTGGTTAAGCTATGAGAGATGGCATTGGAAAACCTAATTTAATGATTTGGTATGATCAGATGGATTATTATGATGTTAGGCTGACCAAATCTAAGTCGGTGGGTAAAACATTTTTTTCTTGGAGAGTGTGAAGGCCTAATTAAATTGATATATAAGTTGGATTGTGATGCAAGAAGGGAATGTGATAAAAAAATATGATGATATTGGTGGAGTTACAAAATTATGAGGATTGAAGATTGAGAAGTTAATGCATTTCAATGGATCCAATCAAGCAGATAAGTTGCTAATCATAGATCACACACTTGTTTTTTCTTAATAGTGACAACGAGCTAAATCCCTACATTGGGTGGATCCTTACAGGTCCTAATTGTAATTCCTTTAACAAGGTGATACATTAATTTTTATTATTAAGTCCTCTAACAAGGCTACTCCTAATAGAGTAAAGATCCTGACAGATCTAGAGGGAAATTCCCTAACTGGGTGACATCCAACAATGTCTATGCAAAGATCCTAACAGAGAAGATTCATCAGTGCACTAGTGGATTTGTCGGCATCAATCCCACACATGGTTTTTCCCCTCTTACAATGGTTTCCACATGAAAAACATTGTGTCAAAGTGTCAACTATGTGTGTATGCTTTACATGTTAAGTTTAATTGCTACACTTACATTTACATGTTTGGTAATCTTGAAGTTAGTTGTTAAAATCTATAAATGTGTGAAGGTATTGAGAGGGAGGTGTTAAGGTACTAATTCACCCTCCCTCTCAGTACCTTCTGGGACCAACAAAAGGGTGGTTAGGTTAGGGGTTAAATTTAGGAGCCATGTGTTCAAATAGATTAAATAGGATTTATTTAATAAATAATAGGACAAAATGGATTAATCAATTAATTTAAAGGTATTTATTTAAATTAATAGAGGAAGGGGATTTAATTAATTAAATGGTTACAAGTTTCCATTAGATGAATTGGACTATAGATAATTAATTAAATTAATTTAGCTAGAAGGATATAATTAATTAAATTAAATAATGCATGATTATTTAATCAATAATATGAGTAAGATGACTAAATTTAATTAAAATTATTAATCAAATTTAGGTATCTACAAAGATATTTTGAGGATATTAAGGTATCATCATTCGTAAACATATACATTCATGACATAGAATAGAACATACATTTGATGAGTGATTCTTAGATAGTTGTATTCGGTTCCTATGATCAATTTTGTTTCAGTTGATAAGTTTTTATGATGTTTATATATTTGGCAGTAAAGGATATTGGGGAATGTAGATAGGGAGGTTATTTTGGATTTTGATGAGATTCATTTTTGTTACTTATATTAGATGTATTGATAAAGAATACTTGATTGAGGGTATTGGAGTTTATAATTTAGTATCAAAAGTTGTTGCACACAAACCTTATTTATGTAATATTGTATGGTAGTAGGTTATAGGCACTATGCAAGATCATATTTTCTTATTTTGTATGTATGGAAAGTTGTAGTGAATTGAATAGCCATTGAGGCTTAAAAAGACTATCAGTGAGCTAGCATTGTTAGTGAGATTGTTGTACAACTAGTGAGGCATTGTAAAAAGATATTTCAGATTAAGCTAGTGAGGCACTTTGAGTGGTTTTATTCCCCAAGGGGGTTCCAGTCAGGAGATATCTTGTGTTACAATTTCATGTGCATGTATTATCTTTATATTGTTATCTCAATTCAGTTTACTTTATTTGTTGTATAAATTTGGCTTTAAAAATTGACACATTTTTTTATATCACTAATTCACCCCCCTCTTAGTGATATTATACTCCAAGAATCAGTATCAAATCCACCCCCTTCCTCTTAGGTTTTTTTGGTTAGGGAATAATTAAAATGGCTAGCGAAGATGATTTGACAAGTTTTAGATAACCTCTATTTGATGGAATAGGCTTTGCATTTTGGAAATATAGAATGAGGCATCATTTGAAGTTCTTAGGTTTTTATGTATGGGAAACAACTCAAAATGTCTATACTAAAACAACCCCTCCATCTACTACAGATGAGAAAAAGGCCTATGAGAATTATGAAAAGACATTTAATGCCATTTTTTGTCATTTTTCAAATGATGTTATTGTCAAAGTCATGGATTGTGAATCTATTTTTAGTATTTGGGAAAAGCTATCAAATATCTATGAATGAGACAAAAAAGTTAAGGAGAGTAAGCTACAAGCCTATAGGGATAGATTTTAAATCCTCAAGATGAATAAGGATGAGAAGATATATGATTACTTTCTATGTGTCTTTGATGTTGTCAATTCTATTTGAGGGCTTGGTAAAACTTTAGATAAAACCACTATGGTTAAGAAAGTGCTGAGATCATTGACATCCAAGTACGATTCAAAAATATCTGTTGCGTAAGAAAGAGATGTAAAAAAGGTAACACTTGACACTTTGCATGGAATATTTACTACATATTAAATGAGAATTACTTTTGATCCACCTATTAAAGAATTTGTTTTTAAATGTAGCAAAGTAGAAAAAAATTCTAAATCAGATCAAGCTGATAATACTAAATATTCTTTTGTTAGCAAATTTAGAGGAGGCTTAGGAAGATACAAAGGAAAAATACCTTTTAAATATTTCTCTTGTGGTAGGATAGGTCATTATCCTACACAATGTCCTAACAAGGACATTGAAAGTGATGAGGAAGATAATAGTAAGGATTTCAAGAAAAAAGAAACAACTAAATTTTGAGAAGAAACATTATTTATGGCAATAGTATCTACAAATATTTCTCAGGACAATAATTTATTATAACTTTCAAGATCTGAAATTGATTTTAAGGGAGAGATAAAGGTCGCCCTTAAGGAGATTAAAAAACTAAAAAGAGAAGCTACCAATATAAAAATAAAAAATCAGAAAGATGTAGAACTTGTTTCTTCTTTAAAGCTAAAGGTTGAAGAATAAAAGTGTGTTCTTGATATTACTCAAGAAAAAATAAGAAGCAAAGAACATGTTTTAGTACTCTAGAAGCAAAGATAGTTGGCTTGAGAAAACATGTGTCAAGTATATCTAATTGTCAACTTGGTGAAACTTCCAAGGAAGGTGGTAAAGGTAAAATGATTTCTTAGTATTGGATCAACTATAAAGCCTCACTAAAAAAGATTGATGATTTTAAAGGTTCTATCAGAAGGAATACAAGTTTAGTTAATGGAAAATTATATTATTTTTTAACTAAACTTAAATGTTTTCAATGTGGAAAACTAGGAAATATTGCAAGATTCTGTAAATAATCCATGTTAAAGTAGTCTAATTCTGTTCTTAATTTTTTTTTTTTTTGGAAACCTAAAAAGGTGGCTATGACTGCACAATCATGTCACTTTTATAAAATAGATGTCTAGATGTTAGACAATGGGTGTTCTCACTATTTAACTGGTGATTAAAATAAGTTTGTAGAACTTAATTTATTTGATGCTAGATCAATTAGATTTGGTGACAATAAATGTTTTCAGATCAAAGGGTTAGGTACTATTTTACTTGATGTTTGCACTCTAGTGGATAACATTTATTATGTTGAAGGAATGGTACATAATTTGTTAAGTGTGATTCAAATTTGTAAGAAAAACCTTACAGTTGTCTTCATAGCACTAAACTGTCAAATCATGGAGATAAATGGAAAAGTGATTACTACAAGAATCAAGACTAAAGGAAATGTTTATAGTTTTCAAGCTGTATTAACAAAGGTCAATGATGAAGCTTTTCCCTTTGGTGAAATGGTGGGGCTTCTTGCCTATAGGGCCTACAACCAAGGTTCAAGTCCCCACAGGGTTGTTCTCTACTGTGGTTCTTAATTGAGAGTTGCTTACTTTGACCCTTGGTGAAATAGTGGGGCTTCTTGCCTATAGTGCTTACAGCCAATGGTTAAAATTTTTAATAAAAAAGATGTATGTTGGAGATTTGTTGGATGTTGGAGCTTCAGCTAGGGATTTTCCTTTCATTGGAGCTTTTCAGTCAGCTGGGAAGTTGCAGACTTCACTGGATGTTGGAGCTTCTAGGGTCTCACCAGCTACTGGAGTTGTGGATAGGTTTTTTCCTTCTACTAGAGTTTTGCAGTCGCAGCTATCTACTGGAGCTTCACTAGATGTTAGAGCTTCAGCTAGGGTTTTGCCTTCCGTTGGAGCTTTGTAGTCAGTTGGGAAGTTGCTGACTTCGCTAGATGTTGGAGCTTCTAGGGTCTTGCCAGCTGCTGGAGCTGCAGCTAGAGTTTTTCCTTTCATTGAAGTTTGGGAGTCAGTTGAGAGTTGCAGACTTCGCTAGATGTTGAATCTTCTTGGGTCTTGCCAACTAATGGAGTTTTGTTTTCTGCTGGTGTATTGTTGGTTGCTAGAGCTTCATTATTTTCTAGTGTGTTGCTAGGTGTTGGAGCTTCTTTGTATGTTGATACATTGCCAGCTACTGGAGCTTCTATGGTTTCATCGGTTGTTGGTGCTTTGTTGTCTTTTGGTGTGTCATCGATAGTTGGTGCTTCGTTGTCTGCTAGTGCTTTGCCTTCTGTGGGGTTGGCAGGGTATTTTGATGATATTATTTCCAAGGTGGCTATGGCTATGAAGGGATGCAGGGTTTCCACTAACAATGGGACTTCCATTGCCCCGATTACTATTTGTGGATCTTTATCTATCAAGTTGTCCTCTGCTACTGATAGAGATTTGATGAACACTAATGAAATTTTTAAATCCCAAGGACTAATTTCTAGGTTTCAAGGTTTTTGGCCTAGCCTTCCCCAAGTACATAATTGGATCTCTCAAAGATGGGAACCAAAATTATTAGGTACTATTAACATCTATCCAATGGCAAAAGAATTTTTCATTGCAAAATTTGATAATATTATGGATAGAGCTACGATCCTATGCGATTATTTATTTTGTTGGGACGATGAAATTTTTTTTCTCATGGTCAAGTCGTGGCACCCTAATTTCAATCCCTCCACTGAAGTCTTTAGTTCTATCCCTATATGGGTTAGGCTCCCCAATCTGCCCCTTCATTTGTGGCATGATTATGTCCTTGAGGAAGTGGATGGGGCTTTGGGGGAATTCTTGTTGATTGATAATGAGTGTGATAATACGTATCATTCTACTTTTTCTCATATCTTGGTAGAAATTGATACTTCAAAGGGCCTCCCAGCTGAAATTAAAATTGAATCATCCTTGGGACCTTGGATCCATCAGCTTGACTTCAAAGGCATTGCTTTTAGATGTCATAAAAGTTTTAAGTCTGGTCATATATCATCCCAATTTGGAATCATTTCCAAGAAGAAGAAATCTTCTCCTTCTTGGTGGAAGGGTGCTTCTACCCAACATTACACTATCTTGAAAAGCTCATCCCACCCTAAGATGGAGGCTGCTCTTGATACTAGAAATCCTCTACCTACTAGTGAGAAGGTTGGTTTATGTCATGATATTAATGCTCCTGAAGGACCTCTTGAGATTGCTGGCTTTGTCCCTATCCCAAGTGCTGGACTGGAACCTTCTCTTTCTACGCTGGGTGAGACCAGATTTTCTATTGATTCAGTGGGTGTTGTCTTTGCTAGAAAGGATGGTATTTTATTAGGTGTTGGATTTGACCTTACTACTCCATATCTTGATTTCCCTTTGGCTTGATCTAATGGCAGCCTTGCGCTGGCTGTTTCTCTAGGTGACTTAACCCTACTTTTGGGGGTTGGTTCGCCAGCTCTAGAATCTTTGTGCTAGTAGGATAAGGATGCTAGTGTTGAAGAAGGATGGAGGCAAAAATTCTAAGAAATTCTCCCTGACTTTTGACATGACCCTACAATCTCATTTGAAGGGGACAAAAAGATAGTTTACCTTTTGCCATGGATTTCCAATGTTTTATCTTATGCAACAGTGTGGGTGTTTCTTTGGCTGAGTTCTTTTGAAAGGTTTCTTGGGGATGGTGGCCTTTTATTATGGTTGTTCAATTGTGTATGGTGTACTCCTAATGCTCTATCTTAAGCTTTTTCTTTATATAGGGTTTCTGGTCCCTTCAAAACCTATTTTTACCATTAATTAAAATAAAGGTCAATGATGAAATCTGTTTGGTTAATGAAATAGGTGAATTCTCAAAAAAAATTATCACAATTGACTATGAAGGACAACTAATTGATGAAAAAAGAGAAATCAAAAGTCTTAAAGAGAAAATTAGAAGATTGGAACTTAATCAAGCAAAATGTCAAAATAAAACAAATGAATTGGATAACACAAATGCATATCTTTGTAATAAAATAGAAGAAGCTACAAGGGAACAATTGAATCTAAGACATCAGATTACCAAAAAGTGTAAAATTTTTGATAGTGATGTCTCTTGGTTAACAACAAAATTAGCCAAATATGTTGGAAACTCAAATTTATTTAAGGGACATACACATAATATGAGGAATAATTTAATGATAAATGGTCCATATCAAAAGGTCCATGTGTTTGATTCAGGATAAAAGGTCAAATGGTCTTACTATTATGTAACCAAAATATACTTACGTCAAGGGAACTAAATCCTTCATCCCTTGTGCACCAATATGTAATTTTTGGAAGGATATTTTTGGAATAAAATAAGTTTATGTTTATGTGACCAAAGTTTGTATTGTTATTATATTAAATCTTGCCTTCTTTAGATTTATTGATTATTAATATCCTGGTAGTAGTCTTAAAAACTATCACATGTGTAGTTGTTGTTTTTAAACTTACTATCAGTATGTTATTGTAAGCATTGAAATTTGTAAGTCAAGGTGTAATAAAAAGTAAAATTACATAAGTCTATCATATGACCAATATTAGAGTTCATTGACTATTTGATCAACTTATGGGTACCACACATCTTTGTTTACATGAGGTCATGAACAATTTGGCTTCCTTTGGTAATACATTTTTAGTTATAATGTTTATGCTCTCCTAAGGTTAAAGGAGTTTAATTTTTTGTGCTAGGACTGAGGGGGATTTCAATACATATTTTTCCCTTCATGGTAATAACAACTTGTATACTAGTTGACATACCTTTATGATGCTTTAAAAAATCATTCCTATATGTTTATTTATTCATATCAACAAAGTATTCATCAGTGGTCAGGGATGACATGGATTTAGCAGTGTGATGTTGTAGATTGCAGTGTTTGTTCTACATTGAATTCATTTGACATGGTTGTATGTTGGTATGATTGATATTTTCATGACTGCATCTTGATTATTTAGATTTAGAAGAGGAAGTTTTTAGATCTTATATTAATTGATCTTGATTTATGTATGTCAGAGTATTATTTAATGAGAACTACATGGTTTTCTATTGTTTAGTTGGTTTCAAATTATATTATGACATGACAAGGTATTGTACTTGTTTTAGCATACATGTATTGAACTAAAAAAAAAAAAATCCTAATGAATGTGATAACATGGAAGTGTTATGTTAATCACAATTGACTCTTTATTTTCCAATAGGGAACTATAGTATTTTAGTCTTATTTTGACAGTGATACTCTAAGGTTTATTCACTTGAGCATATTCTTTTGGGTATGTGATTTGATCACAATTCATAGGAAAGTGTATATTTACTCTTGATGTCTCAGTTATATTTGTTGGTTACATGGTAGTCCTATGGATGTTGGTAGGGTTTAGTAAAAAATTGGTTCCTTAATCTCCTCCAAGTATCCTTATTCAATTTTTTGTTTTTATTCACTTCTATCTTTGTCCTTGTTAAAAATAGGGGGAGAAAGGTTATTGTACTTGTCACCAAGTACAAAGGGGGAGTTTTTAACTCCTCACCTAAGTTGTCCTTGATGCCAAAGACACCAACTATCAGTTTGACAATATTATGATGGTGATTATAGTGTTTCAATATTTACATGTGTTAACTATAACTGATGGCGATGATGATGAAGACCGACAAAGATTAGAGGTATACATGTATGTAGAAGGATTAGATCAGTTATTATTTTTTCATTGATGTCAAGCAATTGATTTTTGGTTTATATTGAGTTTCCATATCATTCATAGTATGATATAAGTTGAGTGAGTTATGGAAAAAGGAGAAGTAAAAATTTGTGAAGTTGAAGAACTTAAATGGGTATCCAATATAGATCAGACAATGATAAGGTTATATTGATTTATTTGTTTTCTACTAAAAATTTGATTATATCAAGTCATTAAAGAAGATTGGTCAAGTCAGTAAACAAAAATAGTTTGGTTTCCGAGCAGGAAGAAGTTATTCGGTAAAAGGAAAGTAGGTTTTGGTAAAGAGAAATCAAATCAAGACATTGAATAGAAGGATTTAGTTACCAAGTGAAGCAAACTGAATGACATTTAATGAAGAGCCACAATGATTTGAAAGATTCTAAGGATGAGGAAGAGTTAGTTAAAGAGATCAATGATCAGGAAAATTCAAGGTGATGATCTATGGTAAATATCTATGTGGAAAAAAGTAAAGGTACAAGTTCCAAGGAAATTTCAAGTTTCGAGGTGATGATAAAACATTTTATCAAGTTCTGAATTCATTGAATTAGTTTATAAGAATGATATGACGGTTGAGATTAATCAGAGGAAAATGTAATAAAGGAGATTAAGATGCAAAATGAAGTCTATATAAAGGATGAAATTGTATGAAGAACAAGCTGGAAAGTAGAAGGGTGGATGAGTAACCGATTGATGTAGTGAAGAAGAAAAAGGTTGAAATCCAAGTCTACAAGTAGAGATTGATGAGGTGTTGAGGCTAGTGGAAAGTGATGGAATGAAGTGAAGATAAAGAGTGCATAAGGGATCTGACTAAACAAGTGGTAGTTGTAGATTTAAAGATCAATTTTTATATTGTTTCTTATTAACAGTTGTAGCAAAAAAATCTCTTAACCAAGTGGACTTAACAGTCTTATTCTAAACCTTGAGAGAGGTGACATTCTAGAAGAGTGTTTAAATACCTTTAACCAGGCCACTCCCAACAGGGTGAAGATCCTAACAGATCTGAGGCAAATCCCCTAATAGGGTCACATTTAATAATGTGCATTGTAATCTTTAACAAGATTGGCTTTTAACTGAACATACTTCAGAAAAGTATTTCTTTAGTGGGTGAAAATTCCCACGGTGGTTTTTTCCCAAATTGGGTTTCCACATAAAATACTAATTTTATATGTGTTGAATGTTTATTGTGAATGTTATTGTTGATTGATAAAGTTAATTTACTGTTATCATTTAATATTGAAGTTTTTCTTACCGAATTGCTACCGAGTTGAATCAAAGAAAATTTTAAGGTTTAAAGAATCACTTATTACTAATTCACCCCCTCTTTGTAATCCAACAATTGGTATTAGAGCTAAGTACTCTAAGGGGATAACTTTAAAAGACTTGAGTAAAAAATCTCAAGCTGTTTAAGAGGGAGGCACCAAAGTTGAATAGAGACAGCTTCTCTACATGGAAAAGTAGGATGAGGCTACACATATATGGAATTGGAGAGTATGCAATATACTATCTTGACAATAAGTATTCACCACCACCATCTGGGCCTATAACATTTGAACAAGGAAGAGAAATCCAAGATCACACACAAGTTATGATTGAGATATCTTCTTCTCTTACCGACCTGGAGTTTAATGACCTTAAAGGATGTGATACAACAAAACAAATGTGGGATAATCTTGCATTATTATATGGTGGAGATCTACATGTTCAAAAGGAAAAAGATGAAAGTCTAAAAGGAAAATTTGATTCTATGAGAATGAAAGAAGGTGAAGATGTTATACAATGTAGTACAAGATTGAAGGAAGTTGTGAGTGCTATCAGAGGTGATGGAGGACATATAGAAGAAGAAGATGTAACAAGTAAAATGATGAGGACATTTTTGCCTATATATGCTATTGGAGTGTCTACAATACAAGAACTGAGATCCATTCCTCAAATGCCTATTTCTCTGGATGCTACAATAAATAAGTTGATTTCTTTTGAGCTTAATGATTTTGACAATATTTTACCTACCACTTCTAAGATCGAGTTTGCATTCAATTCATCTTTGAACATCAGAAATTATAGAGAGTCTAGATCTAGTGATGGTTATGTAAGCAATGGAAGTGAAAGATTTTAGAGTTGTAAGAGTGATTTAGAAAGTATATTTGAAGAGTAAAGACAACAAGAAGAATTTGAAGCTTTACTATCTAGGAGGCTATGGAGAGGAAGAGGAAAATACTGAGGTAAATTACCCTTGAAATGATTTAATTGCAATAAGATTAGTCACATTGCATCTAGATATCTAGACAACAATAATGATGAGAAGAAAGGCAACTAAGATAACAACAAAGGAGAGAACAAATTGAGGAGATACCGATATTTCAAGAACAAAGGTAAGAAGTCATGTTACATTGTTGAAGAAGGACTAATCGATGATGATTCTAATAATGATGAAGGTGAAGAGATTGTGTATGTTGCCATCAAGGATGATTTTGATGAAGAAATGTATGGAGAATAAAATGTATTAATTTCTCATGTTAGCAAGAATGATACATGGATAATTGATAGTGGATGTTCACATCATATGATTGGTGACACACATGAGTTCATTACTATGGAAGATCATGATGGAGGTTATGTTAGATTTGGTAATGATGCTCCATATCCTGTGAGAGGTAAAGTTTCTATAATTCTACTAGATAATACACAATGTGATGATGTATATTTGGTTTAAGGACTAAAGTACAATTTTTTGAGTGTGGCACAACTGAATAACACAAGTCATTGATTGGAATTTCATAATGGAAAGGTAAAAGTATTTGATCGAATGAAGATTGATTGCCATTGGTGAACAATCTAAAGATAACTTATTCTACCTTGATACTACTACAAAAAGTTTCTTATTTTGTAAAGTTGACGATGTATGGTTATGGCATAAGAGATTTTGTCATGTGAACTTTGACAACTTAATTAAGGCGAGAAAAAAGAATAGAGTAAGAGGTCTACAGAGATTGGATAAACCTGCAAATATCACGTGCAAAGGATGTCAAGTTGGTAAGATGACAAAGTCAAGTATTACAAGAAAATCTTACACTACACAGGGAATTTTGGAGTTAGTGCACATTGACCTATGTGGACCTATGAGAATACAAAGTTACTATGGTGATATATATTTCATTTTATTTGTTGATAATTATTCAAGAATGATGTTTGTCATGTTTTGAAGGAAAAATATGATGCTTTTCAAATGTGCAAGTGGTATAAGAAAAGAGTTGAGAAGGAGACTGGAAGACAATTAAAGTATATGAGATCTAATAGAGGAGGTGAGTTTATATTTGATTAGTTTACACTTTTCTATAATGAACATGGAATAAAGAGACAAATGTCTGCACCGAGGACACCACAACAAAATGGTATACCAGAGAGAAGAAATAGATCCAGTATTGATTGTTCAAGGACACTGATGATTGAGAAGAGAGTGTCTCAAACATTTTGGAGAGAAGTTATCAGTATTGTAGATTATACACTAAACTGAGTACAATTGAATAAAGGTACAAACATGACTTCATATGAGATTTGATATGGTCACAAACCAAATGTAAGTTATTTCAAAGTATTTGGAAGTAGATGTTACATTCTAAATAATGCTAGAAATGGAAAGTTTTAATCATAAAGGCGATGAAGGAATATTCTTAGGATATTATACAAAGAGAAAGGCTTACAAGAGATTAAACATGTCTACTAACAAAATGGTGAAAAGTGCAAGTGTAAGGATTGATGAATTTGGAGAGAAAAATGAAGAAGAAAGAAAAAAAGGAACTTGAGGACTATCAAAGATTTGTATATATTCAAATTGAAGTTAGTGACACCTTACCAAGAGTAAAAACTAAGGAGGAAGATAAACAAAGAGATCCACCACCAAATACGGAAAATGTAGAACTTCCACAGTCTACCGAGCATGTTCTAGCAAAGTATGTGAGAAGACACCACTCACAGAGAAAAGTTATTGGAGACAAAAATGGTAGAGTAATGACAAGAAGTAAGTTATGAGATAACACATGCTTAATCTCTAAATTTGGGCCAAGAAAAGTAAATCATGCTTTAAATAATTAAGATTGGGTTAAAGCTATGAAAGAAGAGATAGACCAAATTGAAAAGAACAACACATGGATTTCCATACTGAGACCTAAAGATAAAAATGTTATTGGTACTAAGTGGATTTTTAGAAACAAATTGAATGCACATGGAAATATAATTAGAAATAAAGAAAGATTGGTTTGAAAGGGGTATGCACAAGAAGAAGGTATTGACAATGGTGAGACTTTTGCACTTGTTTCTAGATTAGGAGTTAGAATTCTACTAGAATATGTTGCTTATAAAGGTTTTAAAATTTTATCAAATGGTTGTTAAGTCTACATTTCTCAATGGTATTCTTGAAGAAGAAGTTTATGTTGAACAACCTGAAGGACTTGTAGAGAATACTAACAAGGACATGGTATCCAAACTACACAAGGCACTATATGGTTTGAAACAAGCACCTTGAGCATGGTATGAAAGATCACACTCATATTTGATTAAGATTGGATTTCAAAGAACAAATGACAACAACAATTTGTATCTGAAATGTGATAGTAATGATAAGATTTTGATTGCTAAAATATTTGTTGATGACATTATTTTTGGAGGAGATAACACATTACGTAAATCTTTTGCTGGGGAGATGAGAAAGGAATTTGAAACATCCATGATAGAAGAGATAAAATTCTTTATTAGACTACAGATTCAACAAGTCAGAGATGGGATCTGACTACTGGTTACAAATTATTAAAGGAAGATGAGATAAAGGAAGTAAATGAAACACTCTACCGATCAATGATTGGTAAGATACAATATGTTGTACATAGAAGACCTGATATTGCTCATGTAGTAGGTATTGTTGCAAGATTTTCTACTGATCCAAAAGAAACACACATGTTTTCAGTCAAAATCTAAAAGTTAATGAAGATTTCGGTCTACTATACAAGAAAGGAGGAGATTTTGATCTGAAGGTTTACACTGATGTTGATTGGTCTAGAAACATAGATGACAAGAAAAGTACAAGTGGAGGAGATTTATTTTTAGGAGAAATATTAGTGACATGGATGAGTAAGAAATAAAGTTGTATATCACAATATATACTACTGAGGCAGAGTATGTATTAGTAGCTATGAATTGTGCAAACATTGTATGGATCAAACAATTACTTGAAGGTATGCAAGAGGAGATTATCGATCCACTTACTATTTACTGTGATAATAAAAGTGCTATCAACATATCAAAGAATCCAGTAATGCATTCTAAGACCAAGCACATTTCTATCAAGTATCATTAATTAAGAGAACAGGTTCAAGATAAGCATGTGATATTAGAGTATGTGAATTCAAAGGAGCAGATAGTAGATATATTTACCAAGTCACTATCAAAGAATGCTTTTGAGTATCTCAAAGGTAAATTAGGGGTTCTTCCCCTATCCAATATTCACTAAGGAAAGATGCATGTTGCATCAATTCAAGGATTCATTAGAATATCTATTTTGTGAGTTGATGCTAATGTTCACTCTTTAGGTGATGCCTGAAGTTGTGAAAAATATTTATGTATGCAATGAGATATCATTGCATGCTAGGTATGATCCACTACTTGAACAAGGTTTCAGGAGTATGTGTCTTTGGCATTATTTTCAAAGAGGGAGAATTAACTATTGATGACTACAGAGAAAGATGGATAATAAACAATTGATTATAGAGGGAGAATAAGCAAAGAAATAAGATACAATTTAGAGGGAGAAAAGGACAAAACATAGTGACCGAGAAGACTTAAAATCAGAAATCTATAATTGAAAGTGTACTAATAGTGTTGCCATGATCAATTGACAATGAGTGTTGCCATCAATGCAAAAGAGGGAGATTGTTAACTATAACTGATGGTGATGATGATGAGGACCAACCGAGATTAGAGGTATACATGATTGTAGAAGGATTAATTAGTTATTATTTTTTCATTGATGTCAAGCAATTGATTTATGGTTTATATTGAGTTGTCATATCATTCGGAGTATGATATAAGTTGAGTGAGTTATGGAATTAGAAGAAGTGAAAAGTTGTGAAGTTGAAGAACTTAAATGAGAAGCTAATACAAATCAGACAATGATAAGGTTATATTGATTTAGTTGTTTTCTACTAAACATTTGATTATATCAAGTCGGTAAAGAAGATTGGTCAAGTTGAAAAACAAAATAGTTTGGTTTCCAAGCAAGAAGAAGTTATTCGGTAAAAGGAAAGTAAGTTTTAGTAAAGAGAAAGAATGTCAAGACACCGAGTAGAAGGATTCAGTTACCAAGCTAAGAAAACATAATTTCATTTGAAGGAAAAGGAGTTAACCACCGAGAAAGGAACACAAATTAAATACAAGGATCGAAATGACATTTAATGAAGACCCACAGTGATATGAAAGATTATATGGATGCGGAAGAGTTAGTTAAAGAGATCAACGATTAGGAAAATTCAAGGTGATGATCTATGGTAAAGATCTAAGAATAAAAAAGTGAAGGTACAAGTTCCAAGGAAAGTTCAAGTTTTGAGGTGATAATAAAATGTTTTACCAAGCTCTAAATTTATTGAATTAGTTTATGAGAATGATTTGATGGTTGAGATTAATCAGAGGAAAATGTAATAAAGGAGATTAAGAGGAAAAATAGAGTCTATATAAAGGATGAAATTGTATGAAGAATAAGTTGGCAAGTAGAAGGGTGGATGAGTAATTGACTAATGCAATGAAGAAGAAAAAGTTTGAAATCCGAGTCTGCAAGCATAGATTGATGAAGAGTTGAGGCTAGTGGAAAGTGATGGAATGAAGTGAAGATAAAGAGTGTATAAGGGATATAACTAAGAAAGAGGTAGTTGCAAATTTACAGATCAATTTTTATACTATTGCTTATTAATATTTGTAGCAAAAAAATATCTTAACCGAGTGGAATTAATAGTCTTATTGTAAAACCTTGAGAGAGGTGAAATTATAGAAGAGTGTTTAAAGAACTTTAACAAGGTCACTCTGAATAGGGTGAAGATCCTAACAGATCTAAGGAAAATCCCCTAATAGGGTCACATTTAACAATGTGCAATGTAATCTTTAGCAAGATTGGCTTTTAACAGAGCATACTTCAGAAGAGTATTTATTTAGTGGGTGACAATTCCCACAGTGGTTTTTCCCAAATTGGGTTTCCATGTTAAATATTGGTGTTATATGTGTTAAATGTTTATTGTGAATGCTATTTTTTATTGATAAAGTTAATTTACTGTTATCGATTAATATTGAAGTTTGTCTTACCAAGTTTCTACTGACTTGAATCAAAGAAATTTTTAAGGTTTAAAGAATCACTTATTATTGATTCACCCCCCTCTCAGTAATCCAACAACATGTATTCATATTGCATAATGTTTAGTAATCATCCTAATGAGCCTAGTTTTTAATTTGTTTTAGACTATGTTTTTTGTATCTTTATATCTTTTATTATACTGAAACATACATTAAGTAGTGATTATGGAAGTAATATATAGACTTTTATGCTTAATACAAATTTTTTTAATTATGATAAGTCTTTGATATAATTTCCATGGTTATTGCTTGATGTTTTATTAGTTCGATGAAAGATGTGTGCCTTGTGACTCTATGAGATGAAATACCTTTCTTGCAACCACTACTATTCACCTTCTTGTAGCCATATGTGAAATGTTGTTTGATTGAAATCAATACCCAATGAATGTATGAATGAGATAATGGATCATTTAATGAGTTGGATTTGTTGAGATGACCCTTTTTCACAAGAATAGCTATTAATTATTGTAGGTACCAAGTCTCAAGGAGAAGACTTAGCCTCCACTAGATCATTGCAAAACTGATTCAAAGAAGATCAATTCAACAATAAGAAATAAGGAGATAGCTGAGAAGTTATCCTCCATGCAAGGGGAGCATTCTAGGAATGCAGTAGAAGGTGTCTTGATGACACACAAATCCAGGATAGCTACGTTCTCCTCCAGAGAGAGAGCTATAAGTTTACATTTGTATTAACTTTAGTTGCAAGTAATATAGTTTCAAGTTATGAGCAATGTACTTTTTAGTTTCAATTCAATAAAAAAATTTCATAGAGTTTGCAATTTAATCTGTTGTGTACTTGAGACACTACCTAAGGGGGCCCACTTAGGGAAGCTATCTATCTTTTCCATTTTTTCAGTTAGAGTAATTGTACTTCTCCTAGAACTTCAGCATGACTATTCCTGTAGCTGGAAGAATTGCAGAGTTGTCAACTAATCTTCCAGCCACTAGGGACATAGTAGTTCCTATCTTCAAAACTGGGTTTAGTTTTCATTTTGGGAAGTAAATGTTAGTTGAAGTTTGTTTATAGTAATTTCAATTCCAGCATGGTATTTTCAAGGAAGAACATGTGTCTATAATAGGTTGTTAGTTCATATATTGTGTAGGCCCATTTCAAGTCTAACATCCCTGGGTTGACAAACAAATGATTTCCTTAAGTGATTATAACTGTCAGTTGTGATATCTAATCCTTGAGTAGAGGAATATATGTTCCTAGTTATCAACTTAATTAAGGACATTGCATTTTTGGTTCCATTTCCAAGGATGGTATCAAACTAAGAACCTATTGCAGGCATGGTAGTAGGAGTTTGAATTTTATTTCTAGCATTTAGCTCAGAATTCAACATTCCAACATTTTCCATAGTTTAGACTTACTTTTTGTTGTATACATAGAAGTAGAGATCAATTTGGAAGATTCCTTCCTGGAAGATTAGACATCCAAGAAATTGAACTAGAGATTTTCCAAGAAGAAGAACCATATGTGGTTGTTGGCCAAGACCTAGTTACCTCAACTTCTTACTTAGAGTTAAATTTGAACTTGTCTGATGATCCATATAACCTTAATCCGCTCATTTAGCATTTAAATTATCTACAAGCTTTCAACAACCATGACCTATATAATAATCCACTTTCCCTTTTAGTTTATTAGCCAAGAGTTAACCCAGGAGGACCACCAAGGATTAAAATGTTGGATATTGCTAATACCTTTAATATGTTTAATTAGTACATTATCTTGTTGAGTGTTGTTGGAATCATACTGTTGTCAAGTCATGTTTTGTCACTGATGTCAACATATGTTTTTATGAAGAAAGTAGACTAGTTATTACAGTGTATGGATACTGTACGGTTGATTCTGAATGAGCGAACACAAATTTGTGTATAGGGAAGTGTTGTGATCTCATATCCAAGATTGCATACCGTAATAATTCATATTGGCCAAGTTACAAAAGATTTAGTGAAGACTAGTTACTAGACTGTGATAATAGAAGTTGACAAAGTAAGTCTATGAGTTTTGAATATATCTTACAAGTGATATGGATTCAATATATGCGAGCTTAAAGGATGTCAGATAGCATACTAAGGAATGTTCATTGATTTGAGCAAGTCGTGGAAAGTGTGATGATGTTAGCGGTGTCATATATTCTGGAGGAGACCTATTTGGGGCTGACTTCTGAATTGAAGTGTGCATTATGAATAGTGAGCATGAATTATGAATATTGGACCTTAGTTGTTGAAATGTAATTTTTGTATACTTTTTATAGATATCATGTGTATCTTAGCAAGGGGTTATGTAATTATTTATATATTAGGAAAGCCTAATTGGCTGACTCGATCATTTATTTGTAATAGGGTATATATGTAAGATCTTTTCTTTTGAAAAAATGGAATATAAAAAAGTAAGATGTAAGAGAGGAATGTGGAAGCTGCAAGCTTGTATCTGGTGGATGTAGAGCAGAGGATAGTTTATACTTCATTAGAACTGACTAAGCAAAGATAGTTTCTATTAGACAGTTCATAAGGATTGTGTATTTCCTTACATACACTTGTGTTGCAAATAGTAAGTTCTAGAGGTGGACATAACCTTCTTTGGGTAGTGAGCCTACTCCTTTCTTTGACTCCTCACAAGGTTTGTCCTTTAACAAGGATTGTGTACTATACTATTTTAATAAGATACTAACAGGGCTAGATCTTTTAACAGGGATACAATACTCTCATAACATCATTTGTGGGTGTTAATTTCCACTGGGGTTTTACCTTTAACAAGGTTTCCTTGACAAAAAAATATTGTCTTATTGTGTTTTTACTGTGCTATCATTTGACTTGGTGTTGCTGCTATCTATACTTCAAAGTTTAATAGTCTGTCTCACAATTGATTCACCCCCCCCTCTCAGTTGTGTTGGTGAACTGTTATTCCTAACAATTGCTATCAGAGCTACTGGTCCTTAGAGAGAAATCTTAACAACTTAAGGTGATCTTGGAGATGGCATTCTATAGGAAGGATAGTCCAAAATTTGATCCTAAAAACTTTGACAGTTGGAAGAACAAGATGCGAACCCATTTGCTATGTTTGGGTATCGACTACTGGATGATCAAAAAGAATGAAGAAAAGAAGATATTTTCATATAACATGGTCACAAGGGAAGCATTGATCAACATACTTTCTAAAGGAGAATTTACTGAGGTGAAAGATCTGGATTCATCACACAAAATTTGGGCAAGATTAGAAGTATTATATGAAGGAGACAAGTTTACTAAGAAAGCAAAGTTACAAAACTGGAAAACAAGGATAGAGAAGTTGAAAATGAAAGATGATGAAAACATTAGAGCTTATGTACAAAGAGTTACAGAGGTTGTGATTGGAATAAAAATTTTTGGAGGCACTTATGAAGAGGAAGAAGTCATTGTAAAGATCCTTACATCATTGACACATGTTTACAAGACCAAAGTTCAGGCTATAGAAGATATTATACCTTTGACTACAAACTTTAGTAGAGAGATGTTGATTGCAAAGCTAACTACCTTTGAAGCTACAGAGATGGGAGATTCTTCACCTAAAGTTGAAACAACATTTAAGGCATCTACACACAAAAAGACATTCTCTGGAATTGCGAGCACCAGTAGTGATAATATAAAAGAAGAACTTGGCGAGTATGTTGATGAATGGGAACAGATACAAGAAGAAGAAAGAAAGCTAGATGAACTTGTTACCCTGATCGCTAGAAGAGAAAAGTGAGGTAAGGGTAAATTTGAAGGAAAGTTACCTTTGAAATATTTTTCATGCAATAAGATAGGTCACTTTGCATCCATATGTCCTACAAGAGTTCCTAAACACAAACATAAGTTTCTCAAACCTAAGTATTCAAAAGAAAAGAAATGTTATTATGCTAGTGAAGGTATTTCTGATGATGATTTTGATGATGAGGAGATTGGATTTATTGCTATCAAAGATGAAAAACTATTACATGAAGAAAAATCTTTAGTATCACATGTTGATAAGAAATTTGAATGGGTTATAAACAATGGTTGCTCACATGATATGACTAGAGATAAAAACAAGTTTGTTAAACTAAATAAGTATGATGGTGGTGTTGTAAGATTCAGAGACAATGTTCCTAAGCCGATCATAGGAGTAGGATCTATTTCTTTGGATGGAAAGACTAATACTGACAATGTACTACTTGTCGATGGACTTAAGCATAACTTGTTGAGTACAACTGATGGACAAAGGGTATCAATTGAGATTCATTGATGGGAATTGTTTTACCAAAAGTAAGACAAGAAATTTGATTGCAACTAGTACTAAATATAGAGGTAATGTATTTGAGTTAAACACATCTGAAGCTTCTTGTTTTGTTGCAAAGATAGATGACATTTGGCTATGGCACATAAGGTTTTGTCATGTTAATTTTGATAATATTGTGAAGGAAAGCTTGACTAATGCAGTGAGAGACCTACCTAAAATTGTAAAACCATCTAACACTATGTGTAGAGAATATGTAATGGGAAAGCAGACTAGAAGCAGTTATAAAAGTAAATCATATACAACAAAAGGAAAGTTGGCTCTATAACATACAGACCTATGTGGACCTACAAGGACAAGATCATACTATGGTGAAAGGTACTTTATACTTTTTGTTGATGACTTTTATAGAATGACATGGATCACTTACTTGAAAGAGAAATTAGAAGCACTTGAAAAATTCAAGTTATTCAAAGCAAAAGTAGAGAATGAATCAGGCTTAAAATAAAATGTTTGAGATCAGACAGAGGTGGAGAGTTTAATTTAGATCTATTCAATTCATATTGTGAAGAGCATGGAATACATAGACATACATCTGCTCCTAGGACTCCACAACAAAATGGGATAGCAAAGCGAAGAAACATAACAATATTGGATGCTACTAGGACAATGTTGCTAGAAGGAAATGCATCTCGTATACATTGGAGAGAGGCTGTTGTGAAAACATTATACAAATTGAATAGAATTCAAATCAGAGAAGGTACAAATAAGATTCCTTATGAATTGTGGTTTAATCAAAATCCTACTGTAAAATATTTCAAAACATTTGGAAGCAAATTCTATATCAAAAGATATGATGAAATAGGAAAATTTGATGCTAGAAGTGATGAAGGAATTTTTCTTGGTTATTCTACTAAAACAAAGGCTTGAAAATGTTTTAACCTGAGATTGAGAAAGATGATTGAAAGTAACAATGTGAAGATAGATGAAAATTTTTAGATACAAGAGAGAATGTATGATTGTAATCAAAATATAGAGATCAAGGAGGCCGCTACTACAAAAGAAGAAGAACATGTTGAGACTGATTGTGAAAATGAGATTTGTGATGATGACACAAATGAAGTTATTGATATTCCTAAGACTCAGAGGTATGTTAAAAAAAATCATCTTGAAAATCAAATTATTGGTAACGCAAGTCAAGGAATAATGACTGGATCAAAGACAAGGGAAGAAATTTGTTTGATTTCTCAAGTTGAACCAAAGACTATAGATGAAGCTTGTAAAGATGAATCTTGGATCAAAGCTATGCATGAAGAGTTAGATTAGATAAATAAAAATAACACTTTGGAACTATTTCCTAGAGCCAAAGACAAAAATGTAATAGGAACTAAGTGGGTTTTCAAAAACAAAATGAATGAAGAAATAATTGTTGTAAGAAACAAAGCAAGATTGGTATGCAAAGGCTATTCACAACAAGAAGGCATAGATTTTTAGGAGAAAGTCTCGTTGCTAGTATAGAAGCTATGAGACTATTTATGGCTTGTGTTGTACATAAAGACTTCAAGGTATATCAGATGGATGTAAAATCTGCATTTCTGAATGGGGATCTTGAAGAGGAAGTATACAAAGAAAAACTTGATGGATTTACTATATCAAAAGATGAAGACATGGTTTGCAAGTTGAAGAAGGCATGCTATGGACTGAAGCAAGCACCAAGGGCATGGTATGAAAGGTTAGATAAGTACTTACTTTGCCTTGGATTCAGAAAAGGTAATGTTGATAGTAACTTATATTTAAGAACTAGTCAAGATGGAATTTTAATAATAGAAGTTTTTGTTGATAACATTATTTTTGGAGGCAATGATGAGATGTGTAATAAGTTTTCTAAAGAAATGGAGAATGAAATTGAGATGTCCATGATAGGCAAGATGAAATTATTTCTTGGACTGCAAATAAATCAGAGCAAGAATGGAATTTTCATTTCTTAGACTAAATATCTTAAAGAAATGTTGAAAAAGTTTGGAATGGAAGACTGTAAACCTGTTGGTACACCCATGGTGACTGGCCATAAAATGAAAAATATTGATGAGACCAAGAGTGTTTTTTAGACCAAGTATAGATCAATGATTGGAGGATTACAATATTTGACTCACTCCAGACTAGATATTGCTAACATTGTTGGAATTGTGGCTAGATATCAGGCAGATCCTAAAGAGACACACATAGCTGTTGTAAATGTTAGAATAACTAAGAGGGGGGTGAATCAGCTATCCACAGTCCCAAATAAAAAATGTAAAACTTCAAAACAAATTCAACTTATTATGTAGCTTTGTAAACAATTATACTAATCTGTCTGTGCTTTTACCGATTACCAGTTAATTGCTCATAGTGATTACCAACCAAATCAAATATGCAATATGTAAAGTATGAAAATCAAATAATCACCACAATAAACACATAACAAAAAAGATTTAACATGGAAACCCTGTTAAGGGAAAAACCACCTAGGACCGGTAACCCAAAATATTTTCACTCTTCTGGAGTGAGCTCAGTGAGGAGCCAACCCTGTTAAAGGTTACAAAACACACTGTAAGGTGTGACCTTGTTAGAGGATTTAACACTAAAAGTTATCGTCCAACTAGCATTCACTATGGGGTTGATAGGATAACAATGTACATTCTATGAATGACATATAAGACTTTCAAGTCTACTCAATTAAGAGATTTTATCTGATTACAATGGTTAAACTGTAATAGTAGGTGATCTGAATACAATACAACTTGATTTTTAGATGTTCAAATCTATTCTTAAGCTCATAAAATCCTCTGATCAATATTCCTATTCAATTCATCAACATTCAACAACTTATCGTCCCTCAGTAAAAACTCTTTGATGCTTGGTTAACTCTGCAGTTCGGTTCTCCTTTAACCAATTTGATCTGGCATGCATAAAGCTTGTTCACACAATATCTCTGCAGTTTCCCTCCTCTGAGATATTTTTCACTATGAAACCCTAGTCTCTTAAATAGACAAGTAAACTATTTTCTTTTCATCCATCAGATTTTTCCGATTAATCTCCTTCGTTGATTTTGCCGCTTAAGCTTTCCTCGACAATTGTGTTAGTAATACATTTTGATTCCATCCATTAGATCTTCCTTGAATTTTGCTAGCCGTTGATCTCATAACAAACTTTATCTTCCATCCTGATTACGAGGTACTTTCTAGCTCATCAATATTATCAGCTAAACTAATCATTTAGTTCATTTTGTTCATACTCGGTTAAGAAAGAAATGCATCAGTGAACACAAGCTCAGTTTATACTATGCTTGGTATACACTACACTGTTCGGTGTATACTGGAATGCTTCATTAACCGACCACACTGCTTTGTAACATTTTGCTTCTATCTCCATAACAAATTAATGCAACATAATCAAGTAAAAAATATGAAGTCATAGACTCATCAATAAGTTACCAAGAGTATTCCTTATCCTCATCTGTCATATCCATCTTCCTCAATGTAGATATCTTGGTTCTTCATCTTTCTCTTCTCTTTTATAGATGTGTAGATGTTTGCAACTATCATGATAAGTACTGTTAAAACTAGTTGACATCAATGACAACATAAAACTGATTCAATTATCTTACTTAACCATTCAATGCTTGGTGATCTCTAATCACTTGTAGTTCTTCAATCATGTTCTCAATCAGTTGTAGTTCAGTAGTAAAAAGGATATTTAGATACCTGAAAGGAATAATGGAATATGGCTTATGGTATGAAAAAAATGATGACTTTGAATTACATGCTTATATTGATGTCGATTGGGTAGGGAACATTAATGACAGGAAGAGTACTAGTGGAGGTACATTTTTTCTTGGGAAAAGGTTGGTTTCATGGTTAAATAAAAAGCAAGATTGTATAGCTCAATCTACTGTTGAATATGAGTATGTTGTTGCTGCTATTATTGTACTCAAATCATTTGGATGAAACAAATGCTGAAAGATATTGGAATAAATTTTGTTGAACTTGTGGTTATGCATTGTGATAACACCAGTGTAGTGAATATGTCAAAGAATCATGTGATGAATTCTAAAACTAAGCATATTTCTATTAAGTATCACTTTTTGAGAGACAAGGTAGTAGAGATAGAAACAAGGTTGGAATAAATTAGCACAAAAGAAAGATAGCATACATATTTACAAAGCCATTGCAAAAAGATGAATTTGAGTATCTCAGAGGTATGCTTGGGGTGCAAGCCCCTCCTAGTGAGAATTAAATGATGCAGGGATGCATCAGTCTAGAGGTATTCAAAGCTCCATCATTTTTTGGACTTGATGTATGGATCTACTCCTTAGGGGGAGTAATCATTGGAAGCTTACAAAATACATTTGGGTGATTCAACACTTGGTTGATCAAGACTAAACAAAAGATAGTTGATAACTTATGGCACCCTTTGCCATTTTTGTCAAAGGGGGAGAGATACTATGAGAAAATCCCTACTGTATGGGGAGAAATACTATGGAAAAGAGTTCATTGTTTTGAGAGAGAGTATTTTTGATTTGATAGCTTTGGGTTGATGGATTTTCCCATATGTTGCCATCAATGCCAAAGGGGGAGATTGTTAGATATTGCTGATACATTTAATATATTTAATCATTACATTATCTTGTTGAGTGTTGTTGGAATCATACTATTTTCAAGTCATGTTTTTTCACTGATGTCAACATATGTTTCTATGAAGAAAGTAGACTAGTTATTACAGTGTACAGATACTGTACGATTGATTCAGAATGAGCAAACATAGATTTGTGTACAGGGAAGTTTTGTGATCTCATATCCAAGATCACATGCCATAATAATTCATATGGTCTGAGTTATAGAAGATTTAGTGAAGACTAGTTACTAGACTATGATAGTAGAAGTTGACAGAGCAAGTCTCTGAGTTTTGAATATATCTTACAAGCAATATGGATTCAGTAAATGCAAGTTTAAAGGATGCTAGATATAATACTAAGGAATGTTTGTTGATCTTAGAAATTTGTGGAAAGGGTTATGACATCAACAGTGGTGTATGTTGTTAGGATTAAAAAGGCAGAAATAACAATTACATGCAAATATAACCAATATCAGAAAATAATAAACCACATAGAAGAGAACACAAGACACAAAGATTTAACATGGTTCACCCAATCCCTGGGCTATGTCCACCAACAGTGTGTCCAATATTTTATTATCCAGTGATTACAACCTGATTACAATCCGTAATCCCTTACAGCTCAATTCTACCACAAATACTAAAACCATATAGTACTTTCTTGATCAGTCACCACAAGCTAACAATCTCCCACTTGGTGACTGATCAATATCCACACTAAAAAAAACCTCCCACTTGGAGACTGATCCTGTAGCAATACTACTACCATATGAGGCTCCCACTGGATCGAACCACCCTGGACTCAACTGTTCCTTTATTCTGTTCAGTCTAGAAGACCAACTAAAGTTGAACATTGTACACACTAAAATGGTGAACTTCTATGAACCATTGCATGCAAGGTTGCTCAAGAATGAGGCCTCACAAAGCGGCTCATAGCTCTCTATGCATGGAGTTGCAAGGGACTATGAGGTGTTTTCTCTCAGCTAGAGCTACAAGCTTGTGACCTTGCTAGTCAACCACACAATGAGAGACTCAAGTGAGGACAAGGGCAAGAGTGCCAATATCCTCAAGAATCACTATGAAGATGTAATGCAATGCAACTAAAATGAGTGTGCAATCTAATCTATGAAAGGAGAGTACAAACTATGCTATGAAAGGAAAGAACAAGTATTACCAAGCCTTCCTATTTAGACTATGTGAGTTATTCTATTGCATAAAAGGAAATCTACATTAATAATGCCATTATTATGCAACTATGAAAGAAAATATGAACTAGATGATGCAATGAAGCAAGTCTTCAATGTCTTCAAACTCCAAATGCACCTAAAAACTGCAGCATAACATTAGCATAAAACAAGTGGATGCAAATGAAGGAGAGAGCTCTCCTTTTATAAGAAATGAGGTGAAATGGACCATGGAGATTAAGAGGCAAAAAGACTTAATCAGCGGTGGAGCTTGAAAGAGGAGCAATCCATGTGCACAAGTATCCTCCAATGAGAGTGAAGTGTTAACTTTTGAGCCTCATGTGAGACAAAAAGTGTTTTTTCCCTTTTTATAAAATAAGAATAATATTTTATTTGTGCAACTTAGGATAAGAGGGAAAGGTGGGCTTTTTATTTAATCAAAAGGGGAGGAAATATTCCTTTTAATTAAATAAAGACTTAGGATAATGGTTAGCCCCTAGGATAAAAATCCAATATATGATCGAAATTAGGATTTGATCAAGAGATTGATATTGAAAATATTGATTATTGATAAAACTGATTCAGGATTGATAAATTGAATAAATGGGGCCCAAAGTCTAGGTGACCATTTTTGGGTGCATACATTTGCCCCTCTTTGACTAATGTGTGATCGATTTGGGAACACATGTAGTCAAAGAATGAAGTTGAAATGTGAGATCGATTTGGGATCACAAAACAACTCAGATGTGAGGTCGATTTGGGATCACATTCGAACAAACATAGACAAAGGCCTTTGAACATGAGGTCGATTCAGGATCACATTCAAAGTAAGAGATAAGAATCTCAAATTTGAGCAAAATCTCACAAAAGATGTCTGAATCAAGAGAATCGAGGAATCGGGGATGAGAATCCCATAGGTACTGCCCCCTCGGAATCGAAATCAAAATCAGGTAAAGAGGAAAAACAAACTAATAAAGATTTGATCAAATCATAATTAAATCACAATTGAAGGTAAGGGTCAATAGGTTAACCATTAGGCAATGAAACATGCCCCAGTGATGAAGTAGAAGAATAGAAATAGAAGACTAGAAATAGAGCGAATGAAAGACTAGAAAATTGAGAGACATGGAAAGGAAGAAATTTCACCGAAAATCAAATTATGCCTCAAAAGGTCAGTCAACTACTCAGAAGAAGGGGAAAATTTTTTGAAACACGACTTGGATTTCGATTTCGAGTCCGAAAATGGATAGAAAATGATGTGATATGAAAGATCAGAAATGAAAGATATGATCAAGAGGAATCAGAAAATGAGCACAGTTGACCAACAGGTCCACGTAAGATGAAAAAAGGAGAGCTCTCTCCATATGCAAGGTGCAGAAACTAAACTAACATGAACCTAGAAATGCAAGCTACTATGAAAGTGGTTGACTTGCAAGGTCACAACGCTTATAGACATCTAATTATCATCATCGAGCATTATTGGTAGCATCGTAAGATCATACAATGCACACTAGAATAACTATGTGGATATGAATATGATCTTTATCAGATAGAAATGTGGAAATCTCACCTAGGCATCAAAGACATGTAGGTCCAAATGACTAATGCAGTGAGATCACCTAAGTTTGATATGGCGAGATTATGCTTGTATCAAGACACATGAAAGTCAGGATAGCTAAAAGCATCCACTCGCAAAACAGTCAAGGATAATACCTTGTCAATCCATAGTGTCAAGTAGGACCAGCATAAATGCTCATGATAGTTAGGATCAACAAAATATACCCACAAGCAGATAAAGAAAGAAAACATGTTCTTATTCCCTCAATCTTCTAGCTATGCATCATCAAAAACTTCTCAGGGAGAGATCACTCAGCAAAGAAATCCTCATAGACAGCACACAAAGAAAAAAAGAAAGTCATCATATCATCAGCGAGTTGATTGTTTAAGTGCGTGTGTGTTGGTCATAGAGTCAAACTCTGAGTATCATATCTGCTTAGTGAGAAATAGCACATCATACTTTAGACTATTGGGTAAGACACCTGATAAGTGTTAAGAAACACTCGATGCAAGGGTAGTGTTGAAAAACACTGTTTTGGGGTGGTGTTGAAAAACACCTGTTGTGAAATGCCCCAAGAGACAAACACACCTAAAAGACTAATGCTAACAGTTATGCCCCCTAGACAAAGACAAAGACCAATTCTAGACTAAGCCAAATAAGGTCAAGGCATGATGGGAAGTGGCTAAGTGTTGAGGACGCATGCTAACAAATAGGAGTGCAAAGGCCTCAAGTAGCGCATGTTCCTAGGTTTTCACCAAGGCACCTTTTTCTATTTTTTTGAATTTTTGAATTTTTTTGATTTTTTTTTATATTTTTTCAGGACATTTTATGCTTTTTAGAATTTTTTCAGCATCATATATCAATTTTTTTGGTATTTTTTCAGGATCCATAAATATGTACAAAGGATGCCCCCAGATAGAAATGGGCATCAAAATCCGAAGCAAGATCACATCATGTAGTCCCAATGTCTAGGAAGGTGAGGGACAAGAGGGATCAGCAAGCTGGTGAATGAGATGGAAGACATGAGAATGAAGGAGAGTGAAGGGAAGAAATCCTCAAGGTCAAACTCCTCAAGAGTACCCAAGCTAGGGAAAAAATTTTGTCATGTAAAGCGCATTTGGACAAGCAATGAGAGGCTAGCATAGGATAAGTCACAAAAGAACATTGCAAAAGAAGGAAGGATGCAGTCCAAAGGAGTAGACATGTCAAGAGGCTTCATAGCATCATGTTTTACTTTTTTTTTTTTAGATCAAGACCAAGGGGGAAAAAAGATAGCGAAAGGCTAGAATGAATAAAGGAAAATGAATATGAAGATTAAACATGAATGGAATGAAAGCAAGACCATCAGAAGATAGCTCACAAAATAGCCAAATGTTCGTGTATAGGTCAACATTGTCAAGATCAAAGAGAGAAGATGAAATGGATGAAATATATAGAAGAACTACGCATGATGCCTGATTGCCAAGTTTTCATCATGGTACTTATCCAAGGTGCCACAAGGGAGTGGTTTTCACCATAGGATGAATTTATTTCTCTTTACTTTTGCTACCAAGGCGCCTGTTTCCAGGTTTTCACCATGGCACATTTTCAATTTTTTTTTTTTTCTTTCTTTTTTTCTTTTGGAATTTTTCTATTTTTTGAATATTTTTTCTATTTTTTGGAAGAAGGCAAGCTTTTTAGATAATTATCCTTGAAAGGATAAACCATGATATGTCAAGGATTCAAAATGATATGCTCAAAGATGCTGAAGAGGAAAGGAAGACGCAGAAGGAATAGGCAAATGAGGAAAAATGAGAGAAGGTAGAAGGATAATGAATGGAAGGAATGTGAAAAGGTAGATGGAAAGAAAGGTAAGATCAACGTTAATACACACCTTGAAGGGTGACGGGAAAAATGGAGGAAACGTAAACCATATTCTAGTCCAAATGAGAACCATATTCTGGTTCATTATTGCTATCTGACTCCTCGAAGAGAGGATTGGTGTGCTTGTTATAATTCTCAAATGTGAATTGAGGAATATGAGAAGGAATATGGAAAATGTTTAGCAGAGGTTGTGGTTCAGGCGCATGGAATGAAAGAATGTTTTTGGAAAAAGATGAAGTGGAAGCCTTTGGAAGCTTGAATGTCAACTTCACTTTTTGTTCAATATGAGACTCTTTCAAGAGAGATTTTGGAATCCATATAGCCTTAGGCTTTTCATTTCCTTTTGATAATTTAGAGAGAATATCTTCAATGATGGATTTTGGAACCCATACTTGTCTTGTAGTTTTCTTCTTATATATCTCTTTCGACTTTATGCCCCCATGTCGACTAGAGGGGACATGGTGATCTTCTTTTTTTGATGGATTCTTGTATTGCTTCTTTTTCTTGTTTTGAACATTCAACTTACTTCCAAAAGACTTGGGACTTGTGGAAGAAGAAGGAGGATATGACCAGTTTAGATGGGTGGGTGGATGAAAAGGATTCAAGGGTATGTATCTATGTTGATCTTGAGGAAAGATAGGAGATGGAGGGACGTAAGGACCCAAGATGGATGACGAATTAGGAGAATTAGGAGGGGAAAGTGAAGGGACATAAGGGCCCAAGATGGAAGGAAGATGTGAAGCCCTTAGTATTGGCGGAGGAGGTCCAAGGATGGAAGTGGAAGATGCAAAAGGATAATCAATAAGTTCATTAGCATCTATATAACAACCAAGGACATCCGGATCTTTAGAGTGAGCATTAGGATTTACAATAGGATCATGAACATCTTGAATAGGAGCAACTTCTTTGATAGGATTATTCAGAGCTTGCAAAGACTTAGGAAGAGTAGAAAGCGGAAATGAACATGGAATGGTAGAACAAGAAGATGGAAGACTTTGATCTTGACAATGATTGTTGGGTAGCATAAGCGTATCAAATTTTTCTAGATTTTCAATAGGCTCAACATTGGAAGTAACAACACCATTTTTAATAACCTTAATGGAAGTATCATCTTTAGAAAGCGCAAGCGTAGTAATGTTATTTTGATTGTCAATAAGCTCAATAGTGTAAGTAGTAGCTTGATCTTGCTTAGGAGATGGTGGAATGAATGCGAAAGAGCGTAGAGGATCAAAAGAACCATGAAACGGATCAGAGACATCATGAAAAGGATTGGATGACATGGAGGGTTCTTGATCTTGATCTTTTTTTATGTTCTTTTCTTTATCATTTTTAGAGTCCTCTTGACATGGAGCCACTTCTAAGGACAAGGAAGCATGTTGGGATTATATGGAAGACTTTGGAAGAGGTGGTGAAGGACTAGCTGAAATAGGCATTATAGTGGATGAAGGCTTAGGCTCTTTAGGTTTGACATTATTGAAAGTATTTGCAGCCAAGTGAAGGTTATCTTGAGTATCTTTAAGAGGTGGCCCTTGAGGATAACTATAGGGAACCGCATGGAAAGTCTTAGGATCTTTGTTGGATGAAAGATTTGTGAAAGATTTAGAAGACTTAGCAGCTTTAGGAGATGTGTGGATATTGGAGGAAGTAGAGGATGGAAGGGGACCATCACAAGACAAAGGTTTAGCATTAACATGATCTTGTTGGAGAGTGTAATCTTTATTTTCAGCATGAGAGTTTTTAGACAAGACATGCTCATAGTATCTTCGTTTATAATCAGCACGGAAAGCTTTCTCTTCCTCAATAGAAGTAGATGTATCATATTGTTCACAACAAATATCATAATTTCTCTCAAAATCAGAATCATATGGATCACCATCACAATCTATCCAATAGGATGACCCTTTAGTAAGCCTAAGCACACGACGAGGAGGACTCTTAGGAATAGAGGTGCCATAAGTATTGCTACATTGTCCATCATCATAGTCATCATAGTCATCAAAGATAGGTGTGTCACTCTTTGTGGAAGAGACATCACAAGGACTATCATGTTGCTCTTTATGGTATGTCTTCTGAAGAGAAGTAAGACTCTTAGGAGAAGTAGAAGAAGAATGAGATCGTGAAGAAGAGGAAATTGAAGACTTAGTGGAAGAAGAAGACTTGGATAATGAGGAATTCAAATAATGTTTAGAAGAGTCATGATAAAATTTGGAAGATGAAGAATGTGAATAGTGTTTAGAAGAATCATGATAAGATTTAGAAGATGAGGAATGATGAGAAGATTTAGAAGATGAAGAATATTTGGACGAGATCATGAGTATGATTCTAGCAAAAGCATCTGATTTAATCGACTTTTCTTTTATTTTTGCTATAAGTTTATCACCCATGCCATATTTAGAAGAACCATTGGAGGAACAAAATTCTTCAAATTAAGAAATGAGTTCAAGATCATCCATTCTCAAGAGAGGTTCCATGGCAAGGTAGTTGGAATTCATGGTTCTAGAAGAGGAGGAATCAAGCATGGAAGAAATGAATAGAAGAAAGTAGACTAGATAATAAGAGGAAAAGAATCAAGAAGAAGAAGAAGAAGAAGAAGAATTTCCCATGGGAATAGAAGACTTTAGAAGAACATGGGAAACAGAGAAGAAAGAAGAAGATTAAAAGCCATCTTGTGTAATTGATACCATAACGTTCATTGAGATGTTGAGCAACATGACAACACCTAGGATCTAAGATCTGGACTGACCAAGGAAGACTGAAAATAGAAGACCCTTGGTAATAGGATGACCTCACAAAATGTCAACACCAAACTAGGATAATCAAAGTTCTCTATTGTCCAAAGAGAAATGAAAAGATAGAAGAAGGGGCTTTACCAACACTGTCAAAGAGGTGCTTCAAATCAAAGGGTGACTACCCTTGCACTTTTGAACCAGGAGGTTGGGCTAGGCCAAAATATAATTAAAATTGAGATTAAATGAAAATTATTTGGACAATAAGAGTACGAGAATTTCCCAAGAATGTAGCTCACAATTCTAGAGATAAACTTTCTTACCAAGAACAACCTTCTAATGCAATATTTCTCTTTGGCTAATGTGATACTGATGTTGATCTTGACCAATTTGTGCAAAATTTTGAGTTTTTAAGGTCTAATTTCAAGTTTCTGAATGTGAGGGTGAAAATGTCTGATTTCAATCACAAATTCAACAGCATTTGGATAGGTTTGCAAATAGTAGAGGATCAAACATGTCTTCAAACACTTGAAACAAGGGCAAAAGCAACCTTGCCAAGACAAACACTTATGATATCAAAACAAAATTGCACCCTATGAATGCTACCGATTGTTTGTATGTTGAGAATGTTTACACTGGTATCACACAATCGAAGACACTTCAAGCAATATCTACCTACAAGACAAGGCTCAATACTTACCAACTTAGCCCAAAAATTGATGCCCCCTTGCCTCACACCAAGTGGTTGCCCACAAGAGATATTGGCTTTGTCATGGAAGTGTCAAATAACACAACCAAAGGGACACATATGGTGAGTATCTTGGGGTGATCTGGGTTAGTCCACTTGGATCAATCCTTGCACTAAGAAGATAAGTGGCTAAATAAGGTGGCCTCTAACCTATGGTTCTTAGTAAGGGCTTCCGTTCATAACACCCCTCTTGCTCCTCATAAAAGACTAGGACCTCGCGGCCTTAAGAATACCTTAAGCATTCTTGCTCAATATTTTCCCCATGGTTGCAATCCCATGAGCTACTCACATCAAGCGAAGACAAGTGTTATGTCTACCAAGGTTTTGTGTCCTTGATAGCCTTGAGATTATAGTGGGTTGGAATAGCTCGGTATTATCTTGTCCCCACTTGGGTCGTTCCTCTTGATTGCTCAAGAGCAGGCCCGCTAAAAGATTCTAACAACTAAACAAAAAGTAGATCAACTCTTGAGGTTCAAAGTTTTTGGTTCACCACAAGGGTGAAGAGCATACTCCCCTATCTCAAGAATCTCTCCCAAACACACCAAACAAAGAGATTCAAATACTCCCTTGCTTCCAAAACCTTAAGATGGGTCAAGATTTTCTGGTTCACCTAAAGGTGAAGAGCATACTTCTCCTACCACCTCAAGATCCCTTTCACAAGGTATTAAGATTCCTAATACAATTAGTGAATGCCACACTTGAAAGGAAAGCAAATAAACAAGCAAGATTTTTTATTTTTTATTTTTATGCTTGGGCAGCCCTACAAAAACTATTAGTAGCCCTCTTTGACATGCGTTTTTAGCAATTTTCAAGCAATAAGAGCACCTACAAACACAACTTGTTAGACCAACAAGAGTTAGGAGAATCAAAATCCAAAATCTACCAATGATTAGTACATGAAAAATTAGATAATCTGCAAAAATAACTGATCAAATGATAAAATCTAAAAATGAAACCATCATGGTTGGATTAGGCTCAGAAAGACCTTTCCAACAATATATCACACTTAAACTTTTGATACCATTTGCAAAATTTCAAAAAAAATGGGCACCCATTTTCCAGAGTGGCACGGATTTGAAAACGCTGGAATTTTCAAAAAATTTCAAAAAGATAGCTAAGAACCCAAAACTTGCAAGATAGATAAAATAGCTCAAAAATAGCTCATTATCGGGTACAGACACAGTCCAGACACCAGTATCGCGCGATACTTCGCACTATACTGGGGTGATACTTTTTAGTCTACGCGATATTTCACCTTATGCCAGGCGATATACCTCAGTACTGGTGGGCGATATACTCCAGGCAGGTCGGGCGATAGTCCGTAAAGGGTGAACTATCGCACGATATTTCTCTTCAAGGCAGGCGATATTTGTAGCAAGCGCGAAGTATCGCACCGCTATATAAAGGTATATCGCGCGATATACTGAGAAGTATCACGTGATATTCTAAGACAAAAAACTAGAGAATGAAAATTACGCTAAAAACTTGCCGAAAAATTGATGAAAAATGACAAAAATGCAAAAAAAGAAGGGACAAAGCTAGTCTACTCTGCCCCATGGTGGGCGCCAAAAATGTACACACTAAAATGGTGCACTTCTATGAACCATTGCATGCAAGGTTGCTCAAGAATGAGGCTTCACAAAGTGGCTCATAGCTCTCTATGCATGGAGTTGCAAGGGACTATGAGGTGTTTGCTCTCAGCTAGAGCTACAAGCTTGTGACCTTGCTAGTCAACCACACAATGAGAGATTCAAGTGAGGACAAGGGCAAGAGTGCCAATATCCTCAAGAATCACTATGAAGATGTAATGCAATGCAACTAAAATGAGTGTGCAATCTAATCTATGAAAGGAGAGTACAAACTATGCTATGAAAGGAAAGAACAAGTATTACCAAGCCTTCTTATTTAGACTATGTGAGTTATTCTATTGCATAAAAGGAAATCTACATTAATAATGCCATTATTATGCAACTATGAAAGAAAATATGAACTAGATCATGTAATGAAGCAAGTCTTCAATGTCTTCAAACTCCAAATGCACCTAAAAACTGCAGCATAACATTAGCATAAAACAAGTGGATGCAAATGAAGGAGAGAGCTCTCCTTTTATAAGAAATGAGGTGAAATGGACCATGGAGATTAAGAGGCAAAAAGACTTAATCAACGGTGGAGCTTGAAAGAGGAGCAATCCATGTGCACAAGTATCCTCCAATGAGAGTGAAGTGTTGACTTTTGAGCCTCATGTGAGATAAAAAGTGCTTTTTCCCTTTTTATAAAATAGGAATAATGTTTTATTTGTGCAACTTAGGATAAGAGGGAAAGGTGGGCTTTTTATTTAATCAAAAGGGGAGGAAATATTCCTTTTAATTAAATAAAGACTTAGGATAATGGTTAGCCCCTAGGATAAAAATCCAATATATGATCGAAATTAGGATTTGATCAAGAGATTGATATTGAAAATATTGATTATTGATAAAACTGATTCAGGATTGATAAATTGAATAAATGGGGCCCAAAGTCTAGGTGACCATTTTTGGGTGCATGCAAACATGAGTTCAACTTCTCCCTTGTTACTACCTTTGTAAACATATCTACTGGATTATCATCTGTATGAATCTTTTCCAGCTTTAACTTCCCATCATCCAAAACAGACTAAATGAAATGGTACTGCAATTGTATGTGTTTTTTCTTTGAGTGCAAAGCAGAATTCTTCGCAAGATGAATGGCACTTTGGCTATCTGTATGTAGAAAATTATCCTTCTGTGGATGTCCCAATTCTTCCATGAAGAATTGAAACCCTATCATCTCCTTGGCTGCCTCTATAGCAGCAACATACTTTGCCTCTGTAGTGGATAAAGCAACCACCTTTTGTAGTTGAGAAATCCAACTCACTGCTGTCCCACCAATAGTAAATACATAACCTGTAGTACTCCTCCTGCTATCTATATCTCCTACCAAATCTGAGTCAACATAGCCTTGTACAGTAGTAGTAGAACCCCCAAAGTGTAAACACTTACTGGATGTACCTCTCAAATATCTGAGAATCCATTTGACTCCATTCCAATGCTCAATACCAGGGTTACTCATATATCAGCTAATGACTCCCACTGCGTGTGCAATATCTGACCTAGTACATACCATAGCATACATTAAGCTCCCTACAACTGAAGCATAAGGTACCTTAGACATTTTAGTCTCTTCTTCTGGTGTCTTGGGACACATCTCCTTAGTCAATTTCAAATGACCAAGCAAAGGTGTAGTGACAGCTTTGGCATCCTTCATGTAGAATCTCTGCAACACCTTTTCAATGTAATCAGCTTGAGATAGAGTTAATTTTCTGTTCTTCCTATCTCTGCAAATTTTCATGCCAAGGATTTGTTTTGCTACCCCCAAATCCTTCATAGCAAAAGATTTTGCTAACTGTTGTTTCAACCCCTTAATATGATCCATGTTAGATCTAGCTACAAGCATATCATCAACATATAAACATAAAATAATGTAGCTGTCATCATCCAACCTCTTAAAATAAACATAATGGTCATAATTACATTGAGTGTATCCATTCTCATTCATAAAAGTATCAAATTTAATATACCATTGCCGAGGTGCTTGCTTCAAGCCATACAAACTTTTATGCAATATGTACACCAAATTCTCCTTACCCTTGACCTCAAAACCTTGTGGCTGTACCATATATATTTCTTCATTCAAATCACCATGAAGAAAGGTTGTTTTAACATCAAGCTGCTCTAAATGCAAATCTTCAGTAGCCACAATACTTAAAATAGTATGAATAGAAGTCATTTTAACAACTGGAGAAAAAATATCATCAAAATCAATACCATGTTTCTGTGAAAATTCTTTTATGACTAATCTGGCTTTAAATCTTTTCTTACCTCCATCCTCATCTTTTATCTTGTAAACCCATTTATTTTGTAAAGCCCTTTTACCTACAGGTAACTTGCATAAATCCCAAGTCTAATTTTTCAGCAAGGAGTCCATTTCATGTATCATTGCAGACTCCCACTGAAGCTTTCTATCCACCTGCATAGCTTCATTATAATATTTAGGTTCACCAGCATCAGTTAATAAGATAGAATACAAAGAAGGTGAAAATCTATCTGGAGGTCTACTTAGCCTTGTTGACCATCTAACATTCATTAGAGTGTGTGGTATTTGTTGTTGCTGTTGTTGTGGAGCATAAGGAATTTCTGGAACATTATCATTTAGAATATCATCCAACACTACATAATCATTTTCTTTCTTCTCATGCTGTAGCAATAGATCTTTGTACAATACTTTCTCATTGAATATGACATCTCTGCTTCTTACAATTTTATGATTTTCAAAATCTCAAAGCCTATAACCAAATTCATCAATGCCATATCCAACAAATACACATTTCTTTGACTTAGCTTCCAGCTTGGTTCTATTTTCAGAATCTATAAGTGCAAAAGCTTCACAACCAAAGGTTTTGAGAAAAGAATAACTCATCTTCTTACCACTCCATGCTTCCTCTAGAATACCACAGTCCAAAGGAGTAGAGGGGCCTCTATTGATTAAATAAATAGTAGTGTTCACATCCTTTGCCCACATATTTTTGGGCAGCCTAGCATGCAACCTCATACTCCTTACACACTCCATTATTGTCCTGTTCATGCGTTCAGTCACTCCATTTTCTTGTGGAGTCCTTGGTATAGTTTTTTGCCTACAAATACCATTAAAGGAACAATAATCTTCAAATTCTGTGCTACAATACTCACCACCATTATCAGATCTAAGACATTTTAACCTTTTACCAATCTCATTCTCAACCAAGCATTTCCATTTCTTAAAAGTTTGAAATACATCAGATTTCTATCTAAGGAAATAAATCCATACTTTTCTTGTTGCATCATTTATAAATGTAACATAATATAGAGAGCCACTAAGGGAAGATATCTGAGTTGGTCCCCATACATCTGTATGCACAAGCTCTAATCTCTCATTTTTCTTTTCCTTCCCACTCTTCACAAAACTAACTCTCTTTTATTTTCCATAAACACAACTTTCACAAAAATCCATATTGACACATTTTAGACCAGGTAAAACTTTCTTTGAATGAAGTAATTTCATACCTTTTTCACTCATGTGCCCAAGTCTATTGTGCCATAGTGCTGTGTCAGAATCTATGGCAACGGTTTGATGTTCTTCCTGCTCAACTGTAGCCACTGTTCTTGAACATTCATTATCTTCTGAAACAATTAAAGTAGAAGGAACAATATGACCTGTACAAAGATATAAGGTGCCTACTTTCACACCTTTTTCTACTACTAAGGAACCTTTTGAAACCTTCCAATTTTTATCATTAAAAGTAACTATGCAACCCTAATTAGTGAGTTGCCCTACTGAAATTAAATTTCTACTCAGCCTTGGAACATGTCTTACCTCTTGTAGTAGCCAATGATTCCCATTGTGCAACTTAATCTTGATTTTCCCTTTTCCAACAATTTGACAGGGTTCATTATCTCCCAAATAAACTAGCCCAAAATCCCCTTGGACATAATCAACAAAATAACCTCTATGGGGTGTAGCATGAAATGAAGCCCCCGAATCTAGCACCCATGAATCATCAACATTTTCTAAAGACAAGAGCAAAGCATCCTCTTCGGATTTGTTACTTACCACATTTGCCTCCTTGTTTCCATCATGTTTGTCTCCTTGATCTTTCTTCTGAGACCAACAATCTTTCTTCTTATGACCTAGTTTTCCATAGTACTAGCAATCATTTGGCCCTTTGGATTCAGACCTTTTTCCCTTTGATTTTCCTCTTGATTTTCCATGATTTCCAGAGTTGTTTCCTCTATCTCTTGTTCTGCCTCTGCTTTCTGCGTTCAATACATTACTCGATGTGGATGCCCCTGAGCTTTTCCTATGAATTTCCTCACTCAATATAACACCAATAACATCATCAAACTTTAGGGTATTAGAACCATAAATATAATTACTAACAGCCATTACCAAGCCATTCCAACTTTCTGGCAAAGAACACAAAATCAAGAGAGCCCTAACCTCTTCATCAAAAGTAATTTTAACTGAGGCTAACTGACTTGTAACTATATTAAACTCATTCAAATGATCAACGACTGATCCACCTTCTACCATTTTCATATTAAATAAATGCTTCATAAGAAATACCTTGTTTGAAGCTGAAGGCTTTTCATACAACTTCGCTAGGGTATCGATCAAATCTTTAGCTTTCATTGCTCTAGCAATATTGAATGCCACCGATTGTGCCAGACATAAATGAATACTCCCCAGTGCCTTCCTATCCAAAATATCCCAATCTTCCTGAGACATTGTTGCCTCTTTCTTGTCTATTCCCTCTAATGGTTTCCATAAATCCTTCTAATAGAGATAGTCCTCCTTTTGCATCTTCCATAACTGGAAGTTCTGCCCATTAAAATTTTCAACCTTCAGCCTACCCTCGTCTGCCATTTCTCCCACTTAACCGAGAGACTCTCCCACTGACTCGTGAGACCTGCTTTAGAGAATAGATGAAAGAACGAATGAAATAACCTCACTCTAATACCACTTGTTAGGATTAACAAGGTAGAAATAACAATTACATGCAAATATAACCAATATCAGAAAATAATAAACCACACAGAAGAGAACACAAGACATAAAGATTTAACATGGTTCACCCAATCCCTGGGCTACGTCCACCAACAATGAGTCCAATATTTTATTATCTAGTGATTACAACCTGATTACAATCTGTAATCCCTTACAGCTCAATTCTGCCGCAAATACTAAAATCATACATGATAATGAAATCCCTAACCCTAAGCCATATTATACAATATTTTTGCCGCTTTAGGGTTAGAATGAGTTACAACATGTCGGCCCAAAAATTATTGAAACTATGTCAGCCCCGAACCCTGGCGAGGTCAGGAGGAAAAGTGTTCAGTACTTTCCTAATCAGTCACCATAAGCTAACATATGTTCTGGAGGAGACCTATTTGGGACCGACTTCAGAATTGAAGCATGTATTATGAATATCGAGCATGAATTACAAATGTCAGACCTTAATTGTTGAAATGTAATTGTTGTATACTTTTTATAGATATCGTGTGTATCTTAGCAAGGGGTTATGTAATTATTTGTATATTAGGAAAGCCTAATTGGCTGACCTGATCATTTATTTGTAATAGGGTATATATGTAAGATCTTTTCTTCTAAAAAAATGGAATATAAAAAAGTAATATGTAAGAGAGGAATGTGGAAGCTATAAGCTTGTATCTACTGGATGCAGAGCAGAGGATAGTTTATACTTCATTGGAAATGATCAAGAAATGACATTTTCTATCAGACAGTTCACAAGGATTGTGTATTTCCTTACATACACTCATGTTGGGAACAGTGAATTCTGGAGGTGGACATAACCTTCTTTGGACAATGAGCCTAGGCAGTGAGCCTACTCTTTTCTTTGACTCTTAATAGGGTATGTCCTTTAACAGGGACTTTGTATTGTGATGTTTTAATAAGATCCTAATAGGGCTAGATCTTTTAACAGGGATATAATACTCTTAGTACATCATTTGTGGGTGCTAATTCCCACTAGGGTTTTACCTTTAACAGGGTTTCATCGACAAAAAAATATTGTGTTTTTACTTTGCTATCATTTGATTTGGTGTTGTTGCTATCTATACTTCAAATTTTAATAATCTATCTCACAAATGATTCACCCCCCTCTCAGTTGTGTTGGTGGACTGTTATTCCTAATAGAAAAGGCCTACTTTTCCCTTTCCATTTTAGATCCCTGACCTACATGACAATAATAACCTCAAGAAAATCCCTTATTACTTCCGAAGTTCTATGGACTTATTAAATAAGACCCTGATACCTTCTTGTTTGAGTTTGACATCCTTTCTAGAAGTTATGATTACACCTCTAATGCACACAAGCTGAAGTTGTTTCCCTCCACCCTAAAGAAGTCATCCTTGAGGTGGTTCATGGAATTAGGTGGAAATGCAGTGACCAAAGAAATAAATATTTTTTCTTGGGAAAGTATAAAGAATATTGTAGGGGGGATGATATGAGAGGAGATGAAATCTTCAAGATGTCACAAAAAGAGGATGAAACCTTGGAAGACTATATGTCAAGATTTTTGTTCAGTGTGCAGAAAAACACTTAGCACTGGCTCAATGAGGAGTCTCAAGAACTTCTCTTTCTAAGAGGACTTAATGATACTTGCATGGAGGCACTAGACCTCATGGCCAAAGGGGATATCACCCAAATCCATTGGGATGATATCAAGAAGATCTGTCTTAAATATTCCAGAGAAACTATGAAGAAAACTAGAGGGTTTACATCCTCTATTGGAAATGGAAATAGCTCAGGAGCATCTAAGGGGCAGATTTATAATTGTTACCATTATTTTTCTCATCTTTGGTCACCTAATTACTAGATGAGCTAATGTCCCCTAGTTTGTGTTATTAAGTGATCTTGCTTAATATTTGTGTTCATTTCATTGCAAAGTACATGAAAGGGAAAGGAAATAAACTGCATCTAAGATTACATGTGCCAATATTCTGAATATGTTGTACAGAAAAAAAAATAAAAATTGGAAAGGAAATTTATTTGAGCTCACACATGCCGTGAGCATAGCCATTGCTAGAAATGCATAAATGAGTGCAAATATACATATATAATGAAGCGTAGATGTAGGGGTACCAGACATTGCCTGGTAAGGAGTCTGTCTCCACTATGTTCTTGGTGTGCCCCTGTGATCCTGAACCTGCAAAGAGAAAGAAAAGAAAGGGGTTAGATCCAATAGATCTAAGCAATGCCTGGTATCATAGAATCTATCTATAGCATGCATACGTGCACTCAGCTATACACCCCTGGCATGGGTTGTGCTCAAGATAGGTGCATGAGAGAGACTCTGGAAATAAAAGAAGTACCATTGTTTTTTCACTAATATGTTTATTCCATGTGTAGAGATAGAAGAAGCTGATTCATAACAAATAGTTGAATACCAGGATCTAGATGAATGATGATGCCTTGTGATGTGGGCTCTATCAGGAGGATCTCAAATTTCCTAAAGAGAAACCACATCATAGGCCACGAACACCCATGCTCAACAGTGTAACATTTAGTGGGTAGTACAGTATCAGTGGGACACCAAAGAACCATAGATCCATATCAAGTAAAGCATGGTTGAAGCACAAATAAGGAAGTACTGGCACATGGAGGGCTTGCAAAACACATGCATTCAAGTTAGAACAGAGAAGTGAGAAGGTTCAAATTTGCATATTGTTGGCATGAACATCAACAAATGAATCTGCATCATGAATCAAATAGTGAAGGGGCTGCAAATGATCAAACCCATAGTTTCAAAAAGACAAAATAGTGCATCAATAAAGGCATCAATCTTAAAAGAATGAGAAGGGAAATAATGGAGGTTTGTAGGCCTCAATAAAGTACATAATAGTTAAACAATGAATCCACATGGAGAGATCAATAGTCCTGATGAGAAGGAATCAATCAAGCAAGATGCTAAAGACAAGGCATAGCATGGCTTAGTAATCCAAATAATGAATAAATCTGCAATACAATATGTCTATGCCTGCAATCATAAACCACATAGAACCAGAGTACTGAGTAAAAGGGTATTAGCCATGTTCAAAATAGTGAGCAAGTTCACAAGCTGTTGAAAAAATGTGATGCCCTAATTCAAGCATTAACAACAAAAAACATCAGATGTGCTGCCCTCGGTTTAACAATGTAGTGAAACCTAAGAACCAACAGTAGATACAACACCCTAGTATGCTCTTGGGATGTATACAATAAGAGAAATAGTAGTGATACAGATACATCGGGCTGTTAGAACAATGGACAAAGGCCCCAGTTTCAAATATATCAGAATGATGGAACAGTAAATGTGTTAATAATAGTCAACATGCAATGCCATCATTTTGAAAGAAATAGACACTTCACTATGCCCTCGAAGTAGCAAACATCATCGATACCAAGTGAGCGTAGCAGACCAGGGGAACTTAGGTGCCAGTGCTTCGAGGAGACAAGCATTGATAACAATAAACAATAATGATCAAAAGCATAGCTTGGGCCTCTCAAATACAATAAACAGAGCATGGGTACCAATCATAATAATGATGCTTCGGTTCAGAGAATTAGTCATATTCATGAACACATAAGTAAGTTTCACTTTATGATAGCTACAGCAAGCAAAGGGTTCAAATGAAGACAACAAGTCTAAAAATGGAGATGCAGTACATTGTAATACAATAAAGGAAACAACAAAAATAATCACAAATACCAAATGCCAACAAATTCAATAGTGCCCTACAAATTGCAAGTCCAATGTCCTAGTTTGCGGGTTATGAAATCCAATGCCAAAAAGAATAAACTATCGGTGAATGCAGTGATTCATCGATAGTGCCATTGCCATGCCCTTGAAAATACAAAGCGTGGCGAAGCATATGCTCGGTGCCATAACAGAGAGATTAAATAGGGACAGTGCCCTAGCTCTCGGGTTGCATGCAATAGCAATACAAAAATGCCATCATAGCCACACTCAATATCAAATGCAAAGATACAAAATGAATAGTGAACATATAGCCCATGCCCCAGCTCATGGGATGGCATTAAATATTGTCATGAAGTTAAATGAAAATGCATTTGTAATGTGTGCAACATCCAACCATCATTAGTATGATGTCAAGCAGTAAATGCAAGACTATATACAGAAGGTGTCATTTTATCACAGGACACGACATTAAGAAATGTTAATACAAAGATTGAATGCCTTAAAATAGAGCCCGTGCCCTAGGATAGCAATATGATGCCCTAGCTCGATGCATAAAAGGTCTGCCATCACAACAAGAGATACAAACATTGCCTTGATTTCCAATGAATAGACAAACATGATAGTGCCTTCATAGCGTGGAAATAGTGGATGAATTCATGGGCCAGTATAGTAATCAAGCAATGAATAAACACTCATAGTGATACCCTAGCTGTGGGTTTTCAAAGGAATCAATGGAAATAAATATAATATGATGCCAACGTCGATACTCATTCAACAATCAGATGCAAGCATTCATAAACATAAAACATGGTAGCATAGGCACCACTGGGAAAAAGATGCTATGCTCACAGCCTCAGTAGACCAATAAATCAACAAATTGTAGAGAAACAGTGCTATCGATAACAATGCTATGAGTGAAATCAAATAGGCCTACCTTTTGCAATAATGCCCTGAATAGGAGAAGGAGTTGTTGTTTCCAAATTTGAGCTTAGAAGCTGCCAGAAGAAGATAGAAACTTGCCAAGTGTGGATCGAATAGCCCAGTGCCAGCAACTTTCCTTTTGAGAAAGGGTTTTCAAATGTTTTATTATTTCAGTTCTCATTTTCTAGGGTTGAGTTCCATTCTTTTTATTTTGAGCACCTTGAGATATGTGGGTTTTCTTTTATTAAGATGTAAATGTTTTTAATTTTTTTTTTCCCCCTTTTTCATATTGGGTTGAGACATTTTTTTTTAATAAAATTTATATCAAAAGCCACATGTTTTAGCATAGGGGGGCCTATCTGTTTTAACAATTATATGATAAGTGGATATACAAGAAGTGTACACATTTCAAATATGTTTTCCCCTATCTTTTGGGGTTGAGAACTATTTGTTAATGTAATTAAAATCCACATATTTTTGATGTAGGGGTAGGAGCTTTAAAGTTAGAAGTCATTGCAAATTGTCATTGTAAGTTCTGACAAGTGGCATTTTATAAGCCATTGTCAGAATTCTTTCAAAGCATGACTTAGTGGGTGGTCATCTCTGACTATCTATTTTTGGGCCCCACTTTCCTCGCCCCCCTAGAATCTTGGGAATCTGGCACATGAATTTTTGATGGCATTCATGGGCCTATTTGTAGTTATTTTCCATCTTTAGGAGGTGGTGGTCATGAATGCAGATGTAGACAAGTTTTCTTTTTATACCTCTCACTTTTTGTGATAGAGGCTAGTTCTTCTTTCCTTCTTTCTTGGAGGTGAAAGTTTGTAGCTCTGGAGAAGCAAGCTATTCTTTGGCTCCTTTCAATTCAGTTTATGGAAATTGTCCTTCTTTTTCCTATAGCTTTGTGAGTTATTTTGGTGAATTTCATGTCATGTATTGTGATAAAAATTGGTCCTTTACTTGATATGTTATTCATTTTCATGTTCACAAGTACTGTTATTTCTTAAAGTCTCAATCTGTGTGCATTTCAATGTATTTGGGTTTGTGGAAATTATTTTCCCTTCGCATCTACAACTAGCACCTAGTTATTTCTAAGGGAAAAAATCAGAGTAGGAAGGAGTTGTGATGCTCAGGTTATGTTCTGAATCATATTGTGAGTTTGTTTTCAGTTTGTGGATCTATCAAAGTTTGGTGAATCACCTTAGTTTTAGTTTCAGTTTCATGCACTCTCTCTCCCTTTTACTTTAAAGTTTAGTCAAGTTTCAGGTGATTCAAAGGGAAGATGACCCTTAATCCGGAGGTCTATTCTCGAACAGGTTACCCACAACCTGAGAATAGTCCCATGTTTCAGAGGATTGCTAGGTTCTACACTTAGCCATACTCGAGTGCAATCCCTAGTGACAACAATTTTTGGCATGCCCGGTGGGAAAACTTTGTTTCCCATCATTCACTGGGATTTTGGTGTGATCTCAGTGCAATCAGCCTTTAAGAGGTGGTTTTTTTCTAGCACCATGGTGACTCTTAGAAAATCTACTGGTTTAAGCAGTTCAAATACTGATAAATTTTAGAAAAATATCTTTTTATCAGCTCATTTGATGAGAAAGCATGTCAATGCCTAATGCATATTCTCCCTATCAACCCCCATATCATGAGAAACCTACCCATGTTCCAGCATTCATGCCATATCAAGCTAGCCAAGCAGCAACATATAGTCAAAATAGCCCACAAACAACAAATTTTCAGCATGCACGACCATACCCTCCCGCCCAGCATCAAGCATCTATGCAGTATTCCTATCAACCACCCTATGAGAGAAACCATTATAATCCTCAGAATCAGCCTAATGCTACTTCAGATTCAAACTCCATGTCCTTTGTTTTGATAGTTTTTCAAGAAAAAATGACCTCTTTTATGAAATATTATGTAGAGATGAGGTCTCAAAAGGAGGAGCTCTCAAGGTAGTATATGGAGGTGGTGACTTTCTCAAGGCAGATTGAGAGCCAGATAGCAGGTGCTGAGCAGACCCTTGAAGAAAAGAACCAATTGATCTTGACACAAGAGAAGATTTATGAAGAAAAGATTGAAGAATATCAAGAATTCATAAGGAACATCTATCTTACAGCTACAAAAACTAAGGAGGATCTCTGAAAAGAGTTGGAGAAAAATGATGAATTCCATGATCATGAATGGGAGACACTTGCCAAGGAAATTGTAGAAAAGGATCAATTGATTAAGAATCTATTGGCACAAGTACAGAGGCAAGAAGATCTAGAAGCCACTGCTGCCCCAATGCAAGAAATCTCACCAAATCTATCTGAGAGCAATAAAAACATAATGCAGTCTTGGAGACCCTCATGGACTATGTATCTGGGTCACAAGATGCTAGCTCTTGTTAAGGAGGAAATCCAGAAGGAGATGCCTCATGCTGCTAAAGAGAAGCTAGAAGCTTTGTAGACCATACATGAGACTCATAAGGTACAAATCCCAAGCTTCTTGTCTGGTAAGTCCACTAGCACCCCTATTGAAATTCCAAGCTTTAGGATTTCTCCTTCAGTTCAAAATCTTAGTCAACAGCACCCTGATCTCCATGCATGTTTAGAGCCTATTCATGACCCTATCTCAGATTTCTAGCCACTTCATTCTATTTCTATAGATGAGACACCTACGATGTTTGACTTCCTAAGTGACAGTGAGCCTATCCTACAACAAATAAAGCCCTATAAGCCACTTCTTAAAGAGCCCACTACACCTCATGAAATTTTAGGCCATCAGGAAGAGAATGATTCTTGTCTGTTAGGTGTACTTTTTCATGATGTTCATGAGGAACAAGTAGATTTATTACATGATGATGGATTGGAGTAGCTAGATAAGGATCAAGAAGTAAGTGAAGAAGGTGAGAACCTAGTTGATTTGTTTGAGGAGATGCCTTCTTATATGGAGAAGGATGAAGTAGTGCAAGATTTACTAGTTAAGATCTTTGATTATGATAAGAAAGATGATATAGCTGTTGCTAACTTAGGACAACAAGAAAATTTTGACTCTATGATAAATGCTTTCTGGTCTGCTTTTGTTTGTGATCCTCATCTTCCTGAAATAGATGATAGCATGTATGTTCCTAAGGAAGACCTTTCATTTCAGGAGGTTAATGTTGTGCCAGTTATAGAATATGGGCCTATTTGCAATAAAGTGGTGGACGAATCTCAAATTTTTTTTTCCTTGGACCATGAGGAGGGGACAACTATGGTTAAGGAACTAATGCAATTTGATAGCTTGGACAGGCTATTGGATTTTCCAACTGGTGAAGAGGATGATCCCCTAACTGTAGAAGAAGAAATATTGTGGCAGACTATCATGGAGGGGCAGATTTTTGATCAGCATGCTGAAGATATTTGTAAGATGCATACTGAGCAGCAAGAGAGGCTTAGTTTTATGCTCTCCAGGGGGTGTCCTATCAGATACCTAGCACAGATGGGATCAAATGAGTCATGCATACTCAAAGATTCAATGGAGATCAATGACATAAGAAGTCCACTCCTTGGTGATCAGGAGCTTATTCAGCCTCATCAGACTCCCTGGGAGGACAACATCTATGATCTATTTGAGGTTAGTAGTCTGGTATACCAAATTCAAAAGTTGATATGCTAGACAGTTCAATACATTTTTGTGTTCCATATTCTCTTTGTTGGCATCAAATATGAAAAGTATAATATTTTGAGGAGAATGGGAAGCTATTTTAACAATCCAGTTAATGGATTTGTTTAACCAGTTTGCTGAGATTGGTTAGAGTAGGGTAGGATAGGAGTTTCCAATTTTCTGTGTTTCCTAAGTGCCTTGACACAGGTTGCTTTTAGTTTTCTATCAGTTTAGATTTCAGTTTGGTTTGAGTTGCAATAAGCCAGAGAGGCTATCTCTAGTAGTTCCAATTTTGTTAAGAAGGAGGTTGGTTGTTCGAAGGAGCTAAGTTTAGTTCTGTGGCTTAAGGAATCTATGTCCAATGGATCTATAAGGCAGCTGGTTAGGATGCTTAGTAGGAAAGCACTCCATAGAGGTCACCAGAATGTTACCATTATTTTTCTCATCTTTGGTGACCTAATTACTAGATGAGCTAATGTCCCCTAGTTTGTGTTATTAAGTGATCTTGCTTAATATTTGTGTTCATTTCATTACAAAGTACATGAAAGGGAAAGGAAATAAACTGCACCTAAGATTACATGTGCCAATATTATGAATATGTTGTACAAAAAGAAAAAAAATTGAACAGGAAATTTATCTGAGCTCACACATGCCATGAGCATAGCCATTGCTAGAATTGCATAAATGAGTGCAAATATAGATATATAATTAAGCATAGTTGCAGGGGTACTAGACATTTCTTGGTAAGGAGTTTGTCTCCACTGTGCTCCTATGATCCTGAACCTGCAAAGAGAGAGAAAAGAAAGAGGTTAGATCTAATAGATCTAAGCAATGCTTGGTATCACAGAATCTATCTACAACATGCATACGTGCACTCAGCTATACACCTCTAGCATGGGCTGTGCTTAGGACAAGTGCATGAGAGATGCTTTGGAAATAAAAGAAGTACCATTGTTTTCACTAATACGTTTGTTCCATGTGCAAAGATAGAAGAAGCTGATTCATAACAAATAGTAGAATACCAAGATCCAAATGAATGATGATGCCCTGTGATGTGGGCTCTATCGGGAGGATCTCAAATTTCTTGGAGAGAGACCACATCATAGGCCAAGAACACCCATGCTCAATAGTGTAACATTTAGTGGGTAGTACAGTATTAGTGGGACACTAAAGAACCATAGACCCATATCAAGTGAAGCATGGTTGAAGCACAAATAACGGAGCACTGGCACATGGAGGGCTTGCAAAACACATGCATTCAAGTCAAAATAGAGAAGTGAGAAGGTTAAAATCTACATATTGTTGGCATGATCATCAACAAATGAATTTGCATCATGAATCAGATAGTGAAGGGGCTGCAAATGATCAAACCCATAGTTTCAAGAAGATAGAATAGTGCATCAATAAAGGCATCAATCTTAAAAGAATGAGAAGGGAAATAATGGAGGTTTGTAGGCCTCAATAAAGTACATAATAGTTAAACAATGAATCCACATGGAGAGATCAATAGTCCTGATGAGAAGGAATCAATCAAGCAGGATGCCAAAGACAAGGCATAGCATGGCTTAGTAATCCAAATAATGAATAAATCTGCAATACAATAAGTCTATGCCCACAATCATAAAACACATGGAACCAGAGTACTGAGTAACAGGGTATTAGCCATGTTCAAAATAGTGAGCAAGTTCATGGGTTGTTGAAACAATGTGATGCCCCAATTCAAGCATTAACAAAAAAAAACATCAGATGTGATGCCCTCAATTTAACAATGCAATGAAACCTAAGCACCAATAGTAGATATAACACCCTAGTATGCTCTCAGGCTGTATACAATAAGAGAAACAACAATGATATAGATATATCAGGCTATCAGAACAATGGACAAAGGCCCCAGTTTCAAATATATCAGAATGATGGAATAATAAATGTGTTAATAACAGTCAACATTCAATGCCATCATTTTGAAAGAAATAAACACTTCACTATGCCCTTGAAGTAGCAAACATCATTGATACCAAGTGAGCGTAGTAGACCAGGGGAACTCGGGTGCTAGTGCTTCGAGGAGACAAGCATTCATAACAGTAAACAATAATGATCAAAAGCATAGCTTGGGCCTCTCAAATACAATAAACAGAGCATGGGTACTAGTCATAATAATGATGCTTCAGTTTAGAGAATCAGTCATATTCATGAACACATCAGTAAGTTTCACTTTATGATAGCTACAGCAAGCAAAGGGTTCAAATGAAGACAACAAGTCTAAAAATGGAGATGGAGTGCGTTGCAATACAATAAAGGCAACATTAAAAATAATCACAAATATTGAATGCCATCAAATTCAATAGTGCCCTACAAATTGTAAGTCCAATGCCCTAGTTTGTGGGTTATGAAATCCAATGCCAAAAAGAATAAACTATCGGTGAATGCAGTGATTCACCGACAGTGCCATTGCCATGCCCTTGAAAATACAAAGAGTGGTGAATCATATGCTCATTGCCATAACAGAGAGATTAAACAAGGACAATGCCCTAGCTCTCAGGTTGCATGCAATAGCAATACAACAATGCCATCATAGCCACACTCAATATCAAATGCACAGATACAAAATGAACAGTGAACATATAGCCCATGCCCCAGCTCACGGGATGGCATTAAATATTGTCATGAAGTTAAATGAAAATGCATTTGTAATGTGTGCAACATCCAACCATCATTAGTATGATGTCAAGCAGTGAATGGAAGCCCGTATACAGAAGGTATGGTGCTATCATAGGACATGGCATTAAGAAATGTTAATACAAAGATTGAATGCCTTAAAATAGAGCCCGTGCCCTAGGATAGCAACATGATGCCCTAGCTCAATGCATAAAAGGTTTGCCATCACAAAAAGAGATACAAATAGTGCCCCAATTTCCAATGAATAGACAAACATGACAGTGCCTTCATAGCATGGAAACAATGGATGATTTCATGGGCTAGTATAGTAATTAAGCAAAGAATAAACACTCATAGTGATACCCTAGTTGCAAGTTTTCAAAGGAATCAATGGAAATAAATATAATATGATGCCAACATTGATACTCATTCAACAATTAGATGCAAGCATTCATAAACATAAAAAATGGTAGCATAGGCACCACTGGGAAAAAGATGCTATGCTTACAGCCTCAGTAGACCAATAAATCAACAAATTGCAGAGAAACAGTGCTATCGATAACAATGCTATGAGTGAAATCAAATAGGCCTACCTTCTGCAATAATGCCCTGAATAGGAGAAGGAGTTTCTGTTTCCAAATTTGAGCTTAGAAGCTACTAGAAGAAGATAGAAACTTACCAAGTGCAGATCAAATAGCTCAGTGCCAGTAGCTTTCCTTTTGAGAAAGGGTTTTCAAATGTTTTATTATTTCAGTTCTCATTTTCTAGGGTTGAGTTCCATTATTTTTATTTTGAGCACCTTGAGATATGTGGGTTTTCTTTTATTAAGATGTAAATGATTTAAAAAAAATTTGTTTCCGCTTTTTCATATTGGGTTGAGACATTTTTTTTAATAAAATTTATATCAAAAGCCACATGTTTTAGCATAGGGGGGCCTATCTGTTTTAACAATTATATGATAAGTGGATATACAAGAAGTGTACACATTTCAAATATGTTTTCCCCTATCTTTTGGGGGTTGAGAACTATTTGTTAATGTAATTAAAATCCACATATTTTTGATGTAGGGGTAGGAGCTTTAAAGTTAGAAGTCATTACAAATTGTCATTGTAAGTTTTGACAAGTGGCGTTTTATAAGCCATTGTCAGAATTCTTTCAAAGCATGACTTAGTGGGTGGTCATCTCTGACTATCTATTTTTGGGCCCCACTTTCCTCACCCCTGTAGAATCTTAGGAATCTAGCACATGAATTTTTGATGGTATTCATGGGCCTATTTGTAGTTATTTTCCATCTTTAGGAGGTGGTGGTCATGAATGCAGATGCAGATAGGTTTTCTTTTTATACCTCTCACTTTTTGTGATAGAGGCTAGTTCTTCTTTCCTTCTTTCTTGGAGGTGAAAGTTTGTAGCTCTGGAGAAGCAAGCTATTCTTTGGCTCCTTTCAATTCAGTTTATGGAAATTGTCCTTCTTTTTCCTACAGCTTTGTGAATTATTTTGGTGAATTTCATGTCATGTATTGTGATAAAAATTGGTCTTTTACTTGATATGTTATTCATTTTCATGTTCACAAGTACTGTTATTTCTTAAAGTCTCAATCTATGTACATTTCAATGTATTTGGGTTTGTGGAAATTATTTTCCCTTCTCATCTACAACTAGCACCTGGTTATTTCTAAGGGAAAAAATCAGAGTAGGAAGGAGTTGTGATGCTCAGGTTATGTTCTGAATCATATTATGAGTTTGTTTTCAGTTTGTGGATCTATCAAAGTTTGGTGAATCACCTTAGTTTTAGTTTCAGTTTCATGCACTCTCTCTCCCTTTTCCTTCAAAGTTCAGTCAATTTTTAGGTGATTCAAAGGGAAGCCGACCCTTAATCCGGAGGTCTATTCTCAAACAGGTTACCCACAACTTGAGAATAGTCCCATGTTTCATAGGATTGCTAGGTTCTACACTTAGCCATACTCGAGTGCAATCCCTAGTGACAACAATTTTTGGCATGCCCGATGGGACAACTTTGTTTCCCATCATTCACTAGGATTTTGGTGTGATTTGCGTGCAATAAGCCTTTAAGAGGTGGTTTTTTTCTAGCACCATGGTGACTCTTAGAAAATCTACTAGTTTAAGTAGTTCAAGTGCTGATAAATTTTAGAAAAATATCTTTTTTATCAGCTCATTTGATGAGCAAGCATGTCAATGCCTAATGCATATTCTCCCTATCACCCCCCATATCATGAGAAACTTGCGCATGTTCCAACATTCATTCCATATCAAGCTGGCCAAGCAACAACATATAGTCAAAATAGCCCACAAACAACAAATTTTTAGTATGCACCACCATACCCTCCCGCCCAGCATCAAGCATCGATGCAGTATTCCTATCAACCACCCTATGAGGGACACCATTATAATCCTCAGAATCAGCCTAATGCTACTTCATATTCAAACTCCATGTCTTCTATTTTGATAGTTTTTCAAGAAAAAATGACCTCTTTTATGAAAGATTATGCAGAGATGAGGTCTCAAAAGGAGGAGCTCTCAAGGTAGTATATGGAGGTGGTGACTTTCTCAAGGTAGCTTGAGAGCCAGATAGAAGGTGCTGAGTAGACCCTTGAAGAAAAGAACCAATTGATCTTGACACAAGAGAAGATTTATGAAGAAAAGATTGAAGAATATCAAGAATTCATAAGGAACATCTATCTTATAGCTACAAAAACTAAGGAGGATCTCCAAAAAGAGTTGGAGCAAAATGATGAATTCCATGATCATGAATGGGAGACACTTGCTAAGAAGATTGCAGAAAAGGATCAATTGATTAAGAATCTATTGGCACAAGTACAAAGGCAAGAATATCCAGAAGCCACTGCTGCCCCAATGCAAGAAATCTCACCAGATCTATCTGAGAGCAATAAAAACATAATGCAGTCTTGGAGACCCTCATGGACTATGTATCTAGGTTACGAGATGCCAGCTCTTGTTAAGGAGGAGATCCAGAAGGAGATGCCTCATGCTACTGAAGAGAAGCTAGAAGCTTTGTAGACCAAACATGAGACTCATAAGGTACAAATCCCAAGCTTCTTGTTTGGTAAGTCCACTAGTACCCCTATTGAAATTCCAAGCTTTGGGATTTCTCCTTTAGTTCAAAATCTTAGTCAATAGGACCTTGATGTCCGTGCATGTTTAGAGCCTATTCATGACCCTATCTCAGATTTCTAGCCACTTCATTCTATTTCTATAGATGAGACACCTATGATGTTTGACTTCCTAAGTGACAGTGAGGCCGTCCTACAGCAAATAAAGCCCTATAAGCCACTTCCTAAAGAGCCCACTACACCTCATGAAATTTTAGGTCATCAGGAAGAGAATGATTCTTGTCTATTAGGTGTACTTTTTCATGATGTTCATGGGGAACAAGTAGATTTATTACATGATGATGGATTGGAGCAGCTAGATAAGGATCAAGAAGTAAGTGAAGAAGGTGAAACCCTAGTTGATTTGTTTGAGGAGATGCCTTCTTATATGGAGAAGGATGAAGTAGTGCAAGATTTACTAGTTAAGATCTCTAATTATGATAAGAAAGATGATACAACTATTGCTAACTTAGGATAGCAAGATGATTTTGACTCTATGATAAATGCTTTTTGGTCTACTTTTGTTTATGATCCTCATCTTTCTGAAATAGATGATAGCATGTATGTTCCTAAGGAAGACCTTTCATTTTAGGAGGCTAATGTTGTGCTAGTTATAAAATATGGGCTTGTTTGCAATAAAGTGGTGGATGAATCTCAAAAGTCTTATTTCTTGGACCATGAGGAGGGGCCAGCTATTATTAAGGACCTAATGCAATTTGATAGCTTGGACAGGCTATTGGATTTTCCAATTGGTGAAGAGGATGATCCCCTAACTACAGAAGAAGAATATTGTGGTAGACTATCATGGAGGGGAAGATTTTTGATCAGCATGCTGAAGATATTTGTAAGATGCATACTGAGTAGCAAGAGAGGCCTGGTTTTATGCTCTCCAGGGGGTCTCCTATCAGATACCTAGCACAGATGGGATCAAATGAGACATGCATACTCAAAGATTCAATGGAGATCAATGACATCAGAAGTCCACTCCTTGGCGATCAGGAGCTTATTCAGCCTCATCAGACTCCCTAGGAGGACAACATCTATGATCTATTTGAGGTTAGTAGTCTGGTACACCAAATTCAAAGTTGATATGCCAGATAGTTTAGTACATTTTTGTGTTCCATAATCTCTTGTCTAACTTCAAGAAATATATCATCAATAATGTAGTTATTCAATTATACACTATGTAAGCTAGGAGGAAGCAAGATGAAGTAGAGGCAATGCTATCTAAATATTTCCTTCAGTAGAAAAATGAAAAAAGAAGAGGTATTGCCAATGCAAGGAAGTGGCTAATTTGGAGGTGGAGAATCTTCCCACTGAGTTCAAAGCAATATAAGGAGAAGAAGAAGTGCTATGTGTTTCTCAATGTAGGCCTTGGGCCCCAAGACAAGGTATGCCTCAAGGCTCTTTGCAAAATTTTGGTTTATATAATAATCAATGAAAGATCCAGTACCCTCTAAATTATGGTCCATATTCCCAACCTAAGTGGAATAATCATTGGCCAAATTCTTAGAAACCGGTGACAACGACCCCAAAATTAGTGGCAGTCTCTGCAACAAAATTAGCAACAGTCTTACCAATGGAGGGGAGACCATCAATGGTAAAATAAACCTACTGGTTTCCTTCAACAACCCCAGAAATAGTTAATCATTCCACCTCTTGTAGAAAACCAAAGCCAAAATCCTAAACCAGTCTAGCTACCTGCTTAGCCAACACCTAACCCAAATAGCCAGCCTCAGAAACAACAACAAGTTTATTTCATCAATCCTAAGGAGTAGCCCGCTTATGCTCTCAAATTGAGTAATATTAAATTTTGGTCAGGGACAATGTTACCTACACCTTCTCATCCCATAATCATAGAGTTTTCATCAGAGGGGAATGAGAAAGAAGACATTAGTGACCTAGTTCTATCCAAAGAGCCCATGCAAAATCCATCTTTTCCTAAAGTGTCCAATAAAACCTCATCTCCTTTTCCACAAAGATTAGAAGGTGAAGTTATTCAAAATCATGAAGAGCCTACCTTTGACCTTCTAGGACAACTAAAGCACATATGTGTAAAAATACCCTTGTTCGAAACAATAAAGGAAGTACCTATGTATAGAAAAGCTATTAAGGAAGCATGCTTGAAGAAATTGGGTAGGAAAAGGAAGGAACCACAAAATATTCATGTCTTAGGTCAACTAGCTGACTTGATGTAGGGAAGCTTACCATCCCAAAATATTCAGACCCTGGAAGTCGTATTGTGGAAATAATTATTAATGGAGTTTAGATTAAAAATACTTTGGTAGACCTTGTAGAATCTATTAATGTCATGAATAAAGATCTTATGGTACAACTAAGTATTTAAAACCTAAGAAATACACCTACAATCCTACATCTCATTGATAGTTCAACTATTAATCCTGATGGAGTAGTAGAAGACCTAGTAGTCACCCTAGATTCATGGGAATATCCTTTTGATTTTATGGTCTTGTCTCCAAAGGCAAAACAAGGAGGATATCCTATAATACTAGGAAGGCCTTGGTTAGCCATTGCAAATGATTAAATAGGATGTAGGTATGGTAAAATGACTATTTATGATGGATATAGCACCAAGAAGCTCGCTCTTTATGCTCTAGGACATCCTTAACTTGAGTCCAAACAAGAAGTTTGGCTAGATTTAGCAGAAGAAGTGAATTCTATGGATAACCTGATGGTGATTAGAAGAGAGCCTTTTATTTAAAAACAATAAGAGGAAGAAGTAATTTCTAATGTCCTTTAGAATAATTATGGTATAGATTACCCCCTTTGCAAAGAAGATGCATGTTCCTTGTAGAAAATTATTCCCCCATCTACTTTAGCTTGTTATCCTTCATCAACTATCTATTTGCACACTTTATTTCCATATGAAGTAGAAATGCATTTTCTATCAAAATTATATATGCTAGAATTGACCTCACAAGTGGAAGCCACTGTAGGAAAAACCTTGAATATCAATAGTAAATGTTGTATTGAGAAACAAGAGTCAATTGTCGAAATGTTTACTACCCACAAGACAACTTTTTCTTGGGATTATAGTGATATGAAGAGGTTAGATCCACAACTATGTACACATTGAATTTTTATCAACAATGAGTTTAAACCTATTAGAAATCCCCAAAGGAGAGTTAATCCAGCCCTAAGAGAAATAGTTAAAGAGGAATTATAGAATTTGTTGAATGCTAGTTTTATCTACCCAATCTCAGATAGCCAGTGGGTTTCTCCATTGGTTATTGTCCCTAATAAAGGGGGAAAATAGAGAGTGCGTGTGGATTATAGGGATCTCAACTCAACAACTAAGAAAGATTATTTTCCTCTACCCTTTATTGATCAAGTCATGGATAACTTATCTAGGAAAAAGTATTTATGTTTCCTTGATAGTTTTTGTGGATATAATTAGATAAAGATTACTCCAGAGGATCAAGAAAAGACTACCTTCACATGCCCCTAGAGAACATTTTCCTATTTGGTCTTACCTTTTGGCCTTTGTAATTCTCCTTCAACTTTCCAAAGAGCTATGATTAGTATTTTCTCAGATATTTTATATAGTTGCATGGAAATATATATGGATGACTTTATTGTTTATGGTGCAACATTTGAGGAAGCCTGAGATAATTTGGAGAAAGTACTACAAAGGTGTGAAGATCATAATTTTTCACTTAATAGTCATAAATGCTTCATGATGATGCAAGGAGTAGTGTTGGATCACTACATCCATGTTGTAGGAATACACGTAGACCATTCCAAAATTGAAGTCATTTCTAGTCTACCCTCTCCTACCAAGAAAAAAGAACTCAGAAGCTTTCTTGGACATGTTGGTTACTATAGGAGATTTATTAAAGATCTCAATCAAATATTAGGACCTCTATATAGTTTGCTAAAGAAGGATGAAAAGTTTTCTTGGACAACATAATGGGAGAAAGCATTCCTTGATCTTAAAACCTCTCTCACACAAGCACCTATTTTGAAAGGACTAGATTGGTCACTTCCTTCCATATTCAAATAGATGCATCAAATTATGCTATTGTTGTTGTTCGAGGACAAAAGAGTGGTTCAAAAGAGCATGTGATTTATTATATCAAGAAGAACTTACAGGGGGATGAATTCAACAACATATTTATGAAAAAGGAAATGTTAGCAATCATCTATGCCCTTAACAAGTTTAGGCATTATATCACAGGCTATCAAATATTTTTCCATACTGATCATGCAAAAACTAGGTACCTCATGAACAAGAGTTCAATTACAGGGAGACTATCTAGGTGGTTGTTGTTGATGCAAGAATTTGATATCACAATTGTGGACAAATCAGGTAAAGCCAATGTGGTTTCTAATTTCCTATCTCGAATCTAGAAGCAAGATGATCCTACACGCATAAAAGATTCCTTCCCTAATGAACATTTTTTTCCCATCAAAGTCATTCATCCATGGTATGCAAACATAGAAAATTATTTAGCTACAAGAAGAACTCCTTCTCACTTCTTAGCTAAGGAGAAGAGATTGTTAGTTAAGAAAAGCTTTAACTTCTCTTGGATTGCAGATTGCATGTTTTACACAAGGCTAGATCAAGTAATGGGGAGATGTGTAAGAGAGGAAAAAACTCATGACATATTGCATGCATTCCATGATGAACCTTGTGGTGGACATTTTTCTGCTAAGAGGACAACCATGAAGATCTTAAATATTGGATATTATTGGCAACACTACATAAGGATACAGCCAAATACATCAAGAGAAGTGATAGATGCAAAAGGATGGGGAGGTCAACAAGATTAGATGAAATGCCTTTGTTTCCATAAGTTATTGTTACACCCTTTGATAAGTGGGGATTGGACTTTGTAGGCCCAATTGATCTACCTTCAAATAGTAAGTATTAGATTCTTATGTGCACTAATTATTTAACAAAGTGGGTTGAAGCTAGGCCTATGAATCATGATAGAGATAATAAGGTAGCACAATTCCTCTATGAATAAATCTTTACTAGATTTGGGGTTCCTAGAGAAATAGTGACAAACCAAGGGGCACAATTTACTTCTACTCTTATTACAACATTAGTAAATAAGTACAACATAAGGAATAGGAAGTAAAATCCTTATCATCCTCAGCTTAATGGATAAGAAGAGACCACTAACAAGAATATTGAGGTGACTTTAAGAAAAATAGTGGACCTGCATAGGAAGGATTGGGCTATGAGGTTACCTGAAGTTATATGGGCCTATAGAACTACTTGGAAGACTACAACATGTTTTAAACCTTTTAAAATGGTGTATGGGAAGAAAGCTATGATGTTAATAGAGTTTGAACAAAAAAATATTAGAACAACTTTGGAATTAGATATGGATTTAATAACTGCACAGAGAGATAGAATCATGTATATCAATGCCTTGGATGAGCTAAGGAAGAGTTCCATGTAGCATATAGAAATGGTACAAAATAAGAGAATTATATAATGTGATAAGTACATAAAGGAAAAGAAATTCAAAGTAGGAAACTAGGCTCTGCTATATGATTCAAGATACAAGGACAATAAAGAGAAGCTATAGACTAGATGGTTGGGGCCATACAAAATTGCATAAGTATTGATAATGGTGCAATTTAGCTAAGCACAATTGATGATGTCAGATTCAAATTATTGGTCAATGGGAATAAAATGAAGCCTTACCTAAATCCCATTGATAAAGAAGAGTTCCTAAAGTAGTTTTAGGTTGAGAAGGAGTTCACAGATCCTGCAGCTGAAGGAGTTGAGTCTCAGCTTGATTCCTTAAACAATGCATGAAAAATGCATAAAAGACCATGATAAAGGGGTCATCCTTTTGGATTCCCATTCCATACCATCATTTCATACCATTTACTCTTCTTCCACCTCATCCATCATTCATTCATCACCATTTCCACATTTTTAAAAATTACCTTTTGCAATAAATGAAGTGGAGTTGTGATCATTTAGTTACGGTGCATCATGGAAGGTAAGCTCCACTTAACTCAAGAAGTGATTAATTATTTAATTCATTATGTTTAATTAGGTATTAAATTAGATGTTAGATTTCCTATATGGCTTCCATCACATTCATTATTTTCCGCATGTATGAAACATTTTCTTCAATTCCTAATTGATGGCCATGTCATTACCTTCCACTGCCAAGAGACTTGGTCACATCAAGTCTAATGTCCTTTTTGCTAGAACTCAAGATTTTAAGGATATTTTCAAACAAATTAATAAAATTTCATCACTCCTTGGAATAATTCCCTGATGTGTCTTTAGTTTTTCTCTATAAAATCTTTTTATGTCTAAAATGTGGAATTGGGTGTTCAAAATTCTTCCTCCTTTGTTTAAATTTGTTGAAAGAAGTTCAAAAGTTTAGGTTGAGGGGAGAAAGGGATTTAGTTTGAATTTTAGAAGGTTGAAATTGAGAAGGGAAAAATTTGAAGTAATTAGATTGAGTTCTTGGTAGTGAGCTAAGTTGCAAGGCAAGCATTAAGAATGGGAGGCCAACACATTAAGCATGAACCAACAGACCATCATGTCTTGTTGCAAGATGCAAAAAAATTTCCACCATTCTGGCAGTATGAGTGGCTTGATTATTTTCTCAACTTGTCATGCTTGATGAAGATATTACTAAAGAATTCACTAGTATGTTTCATAATGGGAAGGCTAAGGTGAAAGGAGGGAAAATTGATGCCACAATGGAAAAAATTGCAAAGGTGATGTGGTTACCTCAAACTAGTGAATTTATTGCCCAAAAAAAAGATGCATGGAGTGCCAGGGAAAAATTTACTTGACATGGAGATCTTCCTCTACATGTGGATAAGAAAGGAACTCAATGGATGAATTTTCCATAGGATTATATCCCATAGGAAACCTATGTCATCAAATACCTCATGTGTGAAGGTCGGTTATCTAATTTTCATTCCCACCATTTCAAACTATTGTCTCATTTGCATCATGGTCTATTGATGAATATACAATATTTCTTGTATAATTTACTTTCCAATAGTGATGTAGGAAAGGTAGAATGAATTTTTTCTCCCATCATTGCCTAAAATTTCTTGTAGAGAGATCTATTTGAGATGTGTCACCCATGCCCTGGGAGGATTTTTTTTTTAACCAGAGGTTCAAGATGTAAGACCTAGGGACTAGCCTCTTACTTATAAGAAAAAAAACTCTCAGTAGAAGGTTGAAGCCTCTATGGATTCACCTAAAATTATTGAAACCTCAGAATCACAAGACATTGTCCCTCTATTTAAAAGAATTCCCATAGTACTAGTTCAAACCCCTGTTGCTAAAAATGGGACTTCTATTAAAAAAAGGAGGTCACCAATGGTGTCACCTCAACAGAAGACCCCTAAATATTCACGTAGGTCCATGAAGAGAAAAACAAATAAGAGAATCTTCTAGTCCTATAGCTAGATACCCAAAGAAACCTAAGGAAACCCCTACACCCACACAAATAATTTCCAGGATTCAGAATCAGAAAATGCCTATTCCTCCTACCATCAAAGTAGAATCTACCCCTTCTCCTCCTAGTTCTCCATTCTGACAACATTCACTTAGTGCCTCTCAATCCTCACCATCACCCTTAACTCTTCCTAGTCCAACACTTGAGAAAAAAGAGCAATCTATTGGTGAGACAAAGCATATTTCTAAGGGAGCTTGCCTTGAGGAGTTGGCAGTTGTTGCAGAGTAGATGCAAGAAGAGTTATTAGAAAAATTATAGGAAGAGGCAATGTGGATTGAGGAAGAAGGAAGAATAGTATTAGATTAATCATATGAGGGAGATAATAATGATGAAGGGATGGATGAGTCACAAGCTATTCCAAAAATACAATAGAACCTAAAATGCCATAGGAACAATAAGAGAACAAGCAAAAGGATGTTGAAATTGAACAAGAAGTTCCTGAGAAATTAGATGATAAGGAAACAATAGAGACATAAGAGAACCCTATTGATACCTCTGAGCATCATGGACATGTCGGTGTACCTAAAGAAGTTCAGAAACCACTTGCAGCAAATCAACAACCGAAAGTTAAACCTGAACAAAAGGAGCTGCAGAAGGAAGAAGATACATAACAAGATAGTGCAGTGGTTGTTTCATCTTCTATCGAAGTACCACAATGGGTTAACCATAAGCCTCCTATTAATTTCACTAGTTTTTTTTGTAGGAATGTCATGTTATAAAGAACTTCAAGATCAAAATTTTGCCTATGAATTGGAGATAAAGAAATTTAAAAGGGTAATCTAGAACAAAGATATATAAATTGCTAACCTTACGGACACCCTACATCAGGTAGTCAATTTTGTTCCATAGATAGTCCAGTGTAGATCTCTCTCTCTAGTTTATGCAATATATTTAAGGGAGTTGTATTTGAATTTTTAATTAATAAGAACTTGGCAAGGTCAAAACTCTTATTTGAGTACTCCCTAGGAGTTTTATGATGCATGTCAGGACTCACCACATCACATCAGACATCTCCTGTGTGAATTCTATTTGCACAATTTGGTTGTGCCTCATGATATAGAGCTGAATCCTTTGTGTTATATAGGAGACATACACATTAGTGCTTTGATCTCTTGGATCAAGAATGATATAAGTAGAGGAGAACAGTTTAATAGTTATAAATATGACGAAGCTAATATGCCATTGGCAATAAGGAACGAATCCAAGAAGGGGATAAGAATTTATCTTGACTGGAAGAAACTATGGGCTAATAAGAGGGCTAGACCAATAATAGAACCCTTGAGACATGATGTCTTTTCCTAGTACTCTCAGATTGTGAATGATGAACTTGATGATGCTACACATCATAGTAGGGAAAGAAGGGAGAAGTTTCCATTACGGTTAAAGAGGGCAGAGCCACATACTCCACACAACTTGTATACAACCACTAGAAGAGTATAAAGGTACATGATGAATGAAAGGATGAAGAAAGAGAATTTCCTACCATTGGTCATGCAACCACCCATTCTCATATGGCCACTTTTGGCCATGTAGGGAGATGACAATACTTAACAGAGAATCAAAGGAAAATAGGTGGCAACGGTTGGAGTCTATGAGGGCTCATTTCTAGAGTTTTTAGAATGGATAATTTGGATAGAAACTAAATGCATACTTGAGATAATTTTCATGTAGGAATAATGTCAGGCTTTCTTAATGGACCAACAAGTAGTTTGTTGAGGGGAATGATGAGCCTAGTTTTTGGCATGTTTTATACTATATTTTAGTATCTTTATATCTTTTATTATTGTGTACAAAGAAAACCTAACCTATTCAAAACATGTGTAGGAATTCAAACATTAGTCAAATAGTCTATTCCTAACATATAGTAAATGAAATTTGCAAAGACATTCAGATAGAACTTAAACAGGAGCACCATATCACCGTTTGATTTGTTCTCAATTTAGGGATGTGGGTGTGCTCTCAAAACACATGGAGAATGTCCCTTATGGAGATGAGGAAGGTTTGGGATAGATTAGGGACCATGAGAACCCTATAATGGCACAAAATCAGGTATAAAACACCTATTTTGCCCCTAGAGTCTCAAAGAGCCTAATGATGCTGAAATGAAGATTGATGCAAGTATGCTTAAACTAGAGTTTATTTTGATTCAAATGAAACATGATATGATACAAAAATGATTAGAAAGAATTAACAAAGAACTAGATTCAATCCATTAAGCTATTCTAGGATGATCTATGAAAGCATAAATAGAGTTAATCTAACAATTTATGCTAAGAGCTATGTGATCTAGATGTATTTTACCATTATAACAATGCAAAAAGATAAAAAATAGGCTAACACTTTTCTCTTGGAAGGAGGAGTATTTATAGGATTTTCCTAAGGGCTTGGGTTAGAAAGGGGAGTTAGGGTTAGAGTCAGGGTTTGGGGTAGAGTCTGAGGTATGGTTAGGGTTAAGGTTAGAAGGATAAGGGTTAAGGGTTACTCACACATGTGTGAGAAATACTAGGGAAGTGTGCCTAGGGAACAATGGTGGAAGATAAGACACGGGTTTCATTTATGAGGCTGTAAGAGCCTTAATGAATGTGTAAGAGGCTATTAATGAGTTTGTAAGGCTCATTAATGAAGGGTATTGACCAAAAGTCAAAGAAGACTGGATTAGGCTAAGAAAGGTAGGAAACACCTTCTAAATAGATTTAGGAAAGGTTTAGGAAAGTTTAGGAAAGATTGGAAGGGTTTAGGAATCTCTAGAAGATTCTAGGGTTTTGAGGGATTTTAAATAAATATTTCATTTATTTAAAGGATTTTGGTCAATTTATTAAATAATTAATAAATTTTGGGGGAAATGGTGTTTAAATTTGATTTAAACATTTCTTGAAGGGAATCCTTAATTAAATGTTTTAAATTAAGGTAGGGGGATTTAATGGCATAATAATAAATAAATAAATAAATAAATTAATTAATTAACAAATGATGATATCATCAGGGTTTTTGGAAAATAAAAATAATTTTATTTACCAAAGGATTTTTAGGTTTCTACATTTTTCCCCTCTTTGATGCGATGTCACGAGTGGCATGGCATCAAAGACAAGAAAATAAGATGCCCCATGCAAGAATTTAGAGAAAAAGGGGATGGAAGAAAGGAGGAAAGGGGGGATAAACAAATGACCTTCCAAGAGAAAAGATGCATGAATGCAATATGATGTGAGATGAAGGATGAAGCTATATGAAAGATGTAAGATTAATCTATATGATGCAGGATGGGGTTTAGGGAGCTCCATGCATTGGATATTTTTGAGAGCACAACCTAGTTTGATATAGCAATGCTAGAAACCTGTCAAGGATATTAGGATCACAAGGCCTTGTCACTAGTTTTACATAGGACTAACATAAAAAGAAAAGCACGCAAAGGGTTTTCCTATCATCACACATGAAACCCAGAGGAGGCATGGTGGAAACAATACTGGAGAAACCACAAACACATGATTGACTCACATGCAGAAGGAAAATATCAAAAGACCTTGCCCCAGATTGTCCTCATGCGCAACACACCATGATATAAATGATCATGGTGACTTTGAGGAGAGGAATAATGAGAAGCCGTAAAAGATTAACAAGACCCAAAGGACAAAATCCAAGGTCAAAATGATAACTCCAAAAGAAATCCTTTGCCAAGGAGAGAGATTGATGGTTGATTGATGGGGGGAGATTAGGTCTGAACATGGCAAAGTATACATCATGATGGACCTGGTTTGATTGCTTAGGTCAGACAATACATAAGGATACATCTATGTGGACCTATGATTAGGCTTAGGCTAGATAATACAGAAGGATACATTTGTGCAGACTCATGATTAGGCTTAGGTCGGACAATATAGAAGGATACATCTGTGCGGACCCGTGTGGATGGGGAAAAAGTTGTGTTGTTGATTGGAAAATGATGAGGTTCAAAGATAGTCACGGTGATCAAGGATAGTCAAAAATTGATGTTGTTGAAGTGCAAGGTTGGGTGGGACAAGATATCTCATTAAATGTTGTTGCAAGACTGAGGAGGATATGTACAACAAGACACGACTACGATATGTATAGGAGAGCTCAAAAAGATAAGCAAAGATCCAAAGGAGTGAATGAAATAACAACTATCTCACACACCTTTTTCCATAGGTGGGATGATGGAGGATGATTGATTGATTTGAGGATTGACTTGTGGAGGATGGTGGAGGATTACTAAGTGTCGGGAATGAGTTGTTGCTTCCTGATGTAGGATTAGATAGGATAGGATTAGATTTTTCAACCTAAGATAAGCTGTTGATCTTCAGAAGATAGGATTCTTGCCAGTGCATGCCAATATCTTGCTTGAGATGATGAGGCCTACAAAGACAAGTATAAGATTCCCTAGATAATGCTTAGTCAAAGGGTAGTGCTGGGATTGATTTTGATTTAGGATAAGGATTGAGAAACTCAAAGGATTGACATGAAGTGGATGGTGGGTAACTGGATAAGGATTTCTATGACAAGAGATAGGTAAGACACTCAAACCTCAAAAGGACCAAGGGATGATTGCTAAAGTGCTTAGCTGGGATTGGTCATGACAACACAAGGGCTGACTGATGCAGAGGATAGGACCTAAAGACACATATGTAAAAATGAGATTGGGTGGAGACATGACTGACGCTAGGGTAAAAGACTCAGGATAGGATGTACAAGAGATCTGGGGATGAAGCTAAAGCTCCAAAAAAATGCTAGATGATGCCCCAGTTGGGCTGGAAAGCCAAGATGGACTGATGGTGGATAGGCTTGATGATGGATGATGTACCCTAAAATGACATGGATTAGGGAAAGATGCATCCCAATGATGATGATTAGATTGAGATCAAGACTTTCCATAAGACTAAGGATGTGATTGGATCGGTTGGCTTGATCTTGGATGTTAGACTTTGGATAGTTGGAGGATATGGATAGGATTGGAAGATGTTGGAAGATTTCTAGCAATAGTTGGATATGGATGAATGGTATTGGATTGCACGGGGATAGCCTATAGCTAGATACCAATGACAAGGGAATATACAAGGTGATGGAAAGATGGAGGAAATGCCGCGGATTGTAGATAGAGGAACTATTTAGGATTGCTGATAGAGGATTTGGATAGGATTTGGATAGAGGACTATGCTTGGGATTGGATTGGAGGAATGCTGAAGGATTTGATGGAGGAAGACATGCTGGGGGATTTGGATGGAGGAATTGCTGAGAGATTTGGATGAAGGAATGCTTGGAGATGTGGATAGAGGGTTTGCTGAGGGATTTGGATAAATAAATGCTAGGAGATTTAGATGAAGGATTGCTTGGAGTTTTGGAGATGGATGTTGATGGAGGAAGACATGCTGGGGGATTTTTATGGAGGAACTACTGAGAGATTTGGATGAAGGAATGCTGAGAGATTTGGATGAAGGAATGCTTGGAGATGTGGATAGAGGGTTTGATGAGGGATTTGGATAGAGAAATTTTGGGAGATTGAGGAATGTTGAGGATTGGATAGAGGATTTCTTTGGAATTCAGATATAATATTTGGATGGGGAGATGGAAGATAAGGATTTGGATGGAGGAAGATTTAGATTGGGAGATGGAAGATAAGGATTTGGATGGAGGAAGATTTAGATTGGGAGATGGAAGATAAGGATTTGGATAGAGGAAGATAAGGATTTGGATGAGTCTCCAAGGACTATGTCACCAAGGAATAAGATGCCCCATTTAGGATAGTCCATGCATTCAGAGGCATGTGGCAGGGGGTATGATTGGATGGAAGATATGCCAATAAGAGGATGCAGAAGTTAGATGGAAGCTAGGTAGAATGGATTGGATAGAGGATATGTAGATGAAAGATGTGATGCATGCCAAAAGAGTGTCCAAAAGCATGTATACCTGGTGGTCTATGTTTTATCATCAAGATCCAAAGGAGGATGAAGGAGGTGATAGACAAGTGGGATGGAGGAAATGCTGGATAAGATGTGATAGAAGGGAATGACCCCCAATTGTAGAAAGGAATTGGGGGGATTACGTATGACACATGTTTGCCAGGTTTTCATCATGGTACTTGTCCAAGGCACTTAAATTGCCAAGTTTTCATGATTGGACAAATGTTTTTCTCTTTTTATTTTATTTTTTAATTTTTATGGATTTTCTATTTTGCTAGCTTTTTGTTGATCTTTCACTGATATTCTGATTTGTTGTTGACTTTCTCTAACTTTCTGATTTGTTGCTAACTTTCTGATTTGTCTAGATGATGGTACAACTTTGTTAGGATGGAGGAATTATGTAGAGGCATGGATGGGATGGGGGGGGATGGGAGATATGGTGGTAGAAAGTTTTTAGATGGAAGGATGGGAATTGATCATGTTGTGAGGAAGGTGTGAAGTGGATGGGATGCAGATGGTAGATGTCTATGTGATGGAGGATTTGTGCTAGGAGATCTTGGGACATAAGGACCCAAAATAGATTTAGAAGATGGAGAAGAGGAATAGGTAGCTGGTGGATTAGCAACTTTAGATGCCATTGTGGATATTTTTAGATGCATTATATCTTTTTTATTTGGGAGCCACATAGTTTTTTCTTTAGCTTTGGTGGGCCTTTGTGGCCATTGGGATGTATTGGATTCTTCTTTTTCTTGGATGGGCCTTTGTGGCCTTTGGGATGCATTGATTTTTGCTTCTGCTTTGATGGGCCTCTATGGCCATGTAGTGGATTTTGCATTTTCTTTGATGGACCTTTGTGGCCTTTGGGATGCATTGTATTTTTCTTTTTCTTTTCTGGGCCTTTGTGGCGATTGGGATTTAGTAGATATTTTGATTGGATTTTTCTTTGCTTGAGCATGTCTTTTAGAGTGGACATGGAAATTTTTGGATCTTTGTGGATAGTCCCCTTTATGTATCTTGGATATGGCATCCAAATAATTATGAGGATTATTGGAAATAATATGCAGAGGTGTGCAGGATGGAGGAGATATGGATGAAGAGATGGAAGAAGATTGGCAGATGGGAGATATGGGAATGTGCCTTTGTTGATCATGACTAGGAATTGGATTTTTGTGGTGGGTGAAGGATTTAGTAGGATAAGATGGGGGAGGATATTTTGGGATTTAGGGCCCCAAAATAGATTTGGCATGTGTAGGACATGTGCTGGTAGACTTTGGGACATAGGGACCCAAAATAGATTTGGAGGATGAAAGAGGAATGTGATAGGTTGCCTTTGGTTGCAATGATGGAGGAGGAGGAATGGTGTTGTATGATTTAGATGGGTGATGGGAACATGTAATGGTGTTTTTGGAAGGATGCTTGAATCTAGCTTTAGCTATACCAACATTTATGGAGGAATTTTCTTCAAATGTGTGACCGATACCGCATGATTTTGGATTTTTCTTGTCCTGAATGGGCTCGAGATTTCCTTGTTCATGAGTGCCTAATCCTTTACCTTGATTATTCCATTTCTTGAGAATTTTATCCAAGAAAGGATATTTTTGACTTGGGGAATAAGATAAACATCCAGTATCAGATTCTGTGGTGGAAGATATGGAACTTATTGCTTCTTCTTCAAGTGGGTTGCCATTAACAAATGTAAGTGGACCAAGAGGATAGAGTGATAAAAGAGGGATAACTTTGATTGGAGGATCCTCAAGTGGATAGGATGGGATGATGGGATCTAGACTGGGATTGGAGGATGGTGATGGATATTGAGATGAGGAATTGAGATTGTAGGATCTTGGATTGGGGGTGATGAAAGCAATATAACATGCAATAGAGGAAGTGAAGGGATAGGATCTTAATTTTCCTCTATGAGTATTTCAACATGCTTTTGGATAAGATCTTGACATGATAGGATTGGTGTGAATAGAATGATGGGGGATGTATGGATGGACTCTTCAGATGGAGTGGATGGAAGGCTTGGAGATTCTACAAATGTGATGACTGGAAGAAGGATGAACTCTTCAGATGGTATGGATGAAAGGATGGGAGATTCTACAATTGTGATGGCGAGAAGAAGGGTGAACTCTTTAGATGGTATGGATGGAAGGATGGGAAATTCTATAATTGTGATGGTAGGAAGAAGGGTGAACTCATGAGGCTCATCGAATGTGCTTTGGATAATGCTAAGAGGAGGAGATGGTGATGGGGATTAGATGGAGTCAACAAATAGAAGTGACTCTGATTCTAGGAGAAGGAAGAGGATCAATAAGTGGGATATATGGAAGAAGGACAACAGATGGGAGTGATGGAGGAGGAGTGATAGATGTAGGAGATAAATGGGCCTCATCACTAATGGTTTCATATGAAGGATTGAGATGGCATGACTCTTCATCTTTTGGAGTGGGATTTTTTGTTGGCTTCCTTGTGAAAATCATTGGAGACTTTCGTGATGGGGGTTGACTAGAATGTGGAGGAGATGGAGTATTTCAACATGCTTTTGGACAAGATCTTGACACGATAGGATTCATGTGGATAGAATAATGGGGGATGTATGGATGGACTCTTTAGATAGAGTAGATGGAAGGTTGGGAGATTCTACAACTATGATGGATAGAATAAGGATGAACTCTTCAGATGGTATGGATGAAAGGATGGGAGATTCTGTAATTGCGATGGTAGGAAGAAGGGTGAACTCTTCAAATGGTATGGATGGAAGGATGGGAGATTTTTCAATTGTGATGTCAGGAAGAAGGGTGAACTCATGAGGCTCATCAAATATGCTTTGGATAATGCTAAGAGGAGGAGATGGTGACGGGAATTGGATGGAGTCAACAAATGGAAGGGACTCAATGATGCTAGGAAATGGAAGAGGATAAATAAGTGGGATATATGGAAGAAGGATAACATATGGGAGTGATGGAGGACAAATGATGGATGTAGGAAATATATGGGCCTCATCACTGACATGAAGGTGGGGTGTAAGATTGTGAATTCTCTTGAGGGGATGACAGTGTAGAAGAGGAGTTGGAGGATGGCATGACTAGATAGTTCACATAGGTTTAGAGGAATCTTGTGAACTTGTTTAACTATTTGGTGAGGTAGGGGTGATGGGTTGAGATATGGGATATGAAGTGGATTGAGGGATGCATTCTTCTTGTGAAAAGGTATTTGTGGCAATGTAGGTAAGAATGGGCAATGGAGGATTGAGATATGATACATTGGATGGTGGATCAAGATAGGATGGGGGATTAGGATAATGGATTGGAAGACTAGGATTTTGGATTTGAAAATGATTTGGAGGATAAGGAGATGGAGGATTTGGATAAGGGATGTAGCTAGTAGTGTTGTTGTGAAAGGATGGTGTTTGGGATACAACCATAGAAGGAGATGGAGGTATGAAGGATGCATATAGAAGATATGTAGCTTCAAGATATGGAGAAGGTGTTGATGAATATGATAATGGATTTCCCTTGTTAAAGGTAGGATAAAGAGAACTAGTGGATATGCATGAAGGCATGATAGGATAGTTTGGAGGAATGATTGGATGCTATGGGATTTTTGGAGAAATCTTACTAAGGTTTTCAAAGTACTCATCATGATCAACATGACTTTCATCATCATCAACATAGGATGGAATGGGAGGAGAGACATAATAACCAAACTCATCATAATAGTTTTGAGACATGCTGACTTGCAGATGAGTTGGATATGGATGAAGGATGAAGATGGACGAAAGAATAAGGCTTTGGATTTGGATGACTAAGAAGCTCAGATTGGGATTATATTTGACTTAGGATAGGAGGAAAGGCTAACTTTGGAGGAAGATAGAAAGGGTCGTGGGATTACCTAACATGACTTCACTAACCTAGGATGGGAGGACAAGACTAGATGGGGAAGACGTGGGATGACCGGAAGACCATGATTATGAGACTAGGGTGACAAGGTTCTGCAAGCTTGGATGACTTTTGGATTTTAATTTGATATGGAAAAGGATTTGATGTATAGAACTTCTTTATTTGTGTATATTTCAACTGATATTTTGTACTGAGTTTGAAACTTCAAAAAACACATCAAGCAAAACTACCTAGGAGATAGATTAGTATCAAAATCTTTACCCATAGCTTGATATCCCAAAAAGGACTATAGATGGTGAGTGTCTTAAGGTGATCTAGGAAACCATAGGGATCAGTCCTTCTTCAAAGATTTTGATACCTTTGGGAGTAGATCAGAAAAGCCTTTGATTAATAGGTATCTGATTTGGTCCGTGGTGTCCTCCCAATTGGTTTTTACACACGTGAATCACTTAAGAGCCTAGTTTACCATGCTGAAATAGTAGGGATATTCACCTACCTTGGGCTACCATCAACACGCATCAACTGAGCTTGAGGGGATGAAGTGAGAGTTTTCTTAGTGCTTTATTTCTATACTGATTGGGGAAATACTAGTTTGAATTTTTTCTCCAAAGAGGAATCTCTTTTCTCTTTGGATAGGCTTCTCTAAAAGTGAAATAGGTGAACTTGTCCAAGTCCAACTTCTTTCACGTTACTTAGCTAACAAGGCTTTACAGAATTGGAGTTTCCTAGAAAACATTAGAAAGGGGTTCTTTGAAAATTTAAATTAGTGATTTGAAATGAAAGATTTGTGAAAAACATGTGTTTATAAGTTTGATTTGTTCATTTCCTTGAAGACACAAAAGCTTTGAAAGAGATTGCAATCTTGTTTTATCTTTTCACTCAAGATTGTGTTTTTCTTTTAGGAACTTTTGAAATGCTTTGTTTTTCAACCTTAGGACATTCAAAATTTGTTTTTTTTCTTTTGGGATTTGAAAAATAAATGACTCTTTGCACTTTGGTTTATTCTTTTAGTTTCACTAAAGAGCTAGTGTTCTAGAATTCACTTTTAGACCCAAAATGAGGTTCCTAGATTGATTTTATGCATGAAAACTTAGGAAAACATTCAAGATTTTGCAACAAGACATTTTTTTTTTACCAATAAAAAATCTTTAGGATTGGTTTAGGAATTTTTAGGAACCTTTAGGATTGTTTAGGAACTGAATAGGAAAGAGATGCATAATTGCTCCTAGATTGCATAAAACTTGAAATCACTTTGAGATTTTGCAAATAAAGTTCACTTTAGTTAAGAAAAATGTTTCAAGATTGATTTAGGACAATTTTGAATTAATTAGGATTTATTTGTAACCAAATAGGAATGAAATGTGGATTTTAAGTTCTTTTTATGCTTCCAAAACTTGAAGTGTTCCTGACTTGCATGAATGTACCTTAAAACCCTAGATTTGCAAGAATGAGGTTTTTTTAGCCAAAATAAAGACTATAGAAGTGAGTTTGAATGTTTTTAGGACCAATTAGGAATGAGTTGAGTTGGTTAGGATTTATTAGGAAATGATTAGGAAAGATTTGCAGGTGTTTGCTTTAAGGCATTCAAGAGTGTATTGATGTTCCTTTTAAACCCAACAAAATGAAAGTTTGAAGTTCCTAATTAGTCAAGAAAGTTTATGAGACTTAAGGAATTATGGTTTTTGATGTTTTAATTGATTTTGAAGAGCACACCTACAAAAGATGGGGTCAAAAATTGACAATTTGCAGTTAGGAGGCACCAAGATGCCCTAAAAACACCTAAAAACCAACTTGCACCTTGATTATGGCCTTACACATGCCCCTTGTTTTCCACATGAGTAAAAAGAGATCATTATTTTTGTGTTTTTACTTTTACAAGTTAGGATGAGGCCCTATATGAGTCAGTATGACTCTTGGCATGAGTAAACATGGTCAGAATGCCTAAAATAGGCTTAAAATGCATACAAAGAGCCCATTTGAGTAATGGGTGGTCCCAGTATGATTCAAGGTGTTTAATCATATGATAATAAGCACCAATGAGTTTAATTGTATAATTATTCTCACAAAATAGAATGAGATTTATCAAAAAATGAGTTTTTTACTTAGAAAACCCCAAAAAATATAGTTTAGAAGGCTTACGGGGTCCCACCAGGCATGCCAAAATGCATACAGAGAAAACCTAACCTATTCATAATAGGTGTAGATATTAAAACATTAGTCAAATAGTCTATCCCTAACATATAGTAAATGAAATTCACAAAGACATTCAGATAGAACTTAAATGGGAGTACCTTGTCACCGTTTGATTTGTTCTCAATTTGGGGATGTAGGTGTGCTCTCAAAACACATGGAGCATGTCCCTAATGTAGAATAGGAAGGTTTGGGATAGATTAGGGACCATGAGAACTTTGTAACGGCACAATTTCAGGTTTAGAACACCTATTTTTCCCCTAGAGTCTCAAAGAGCCTAATGATGTTGAAATGAAGATTGATGCAAGAATGCTTAAGCTATAGTTGATTTTAATCCAAATGAAACATGATATGATGCATAAATGATTAGAAAATCTTAACAAAGAACTAGATTCAATCCATTAAGCTATTCTAGGATGATCTATGAAAGCATAAATAGAGTTAATCTAACAATTTATGCTAAGAGCTATGATGATTTAGATGTATTTTACCATTATAACAATGCATGAAGATGAAAAATAAGCTAATATTTTTATCTTGGAAGGAGGATTATTTATAGGATTTTCCTAAGGGCTTGGGTTAAGAAGAGGAGTTAGGGTCAGAGTCAGGGTTTGGGGTAGAGTTTGAGGTATGGTTAGGGGTAAGGTTAGAAGGATAAGGGTTAAGGGTTGTGCACACATGTGTGAGAAACACTAGGGAAGTGTGCCTAGGGAAAAAGGGTGGAAGAGAATACATGGGTCTCATTTGTGAGGCTGTAAGAGCCTTAATGAATGTGTAAGAGGCTATTAATGAGTATGTAAGGCTCATTAATGAAGGGTGTTGACCAAAAGTCAAAGAAGACTGGATTAGGCTAAGAAAGGTAGGAAACACCTTCTAAAAAGGTTTAGGAAAGATTGGAAGGGTTTAGGAATCTCTAGAAGATTCTAGGGTTTTGAGGGATTTTAAATAAATATTTCATTTATTTAAAGGATTTTGGTCAATTTATTAAATAATTAATAAATTTTGGGGGAAATGGTGTTTAAATTTGATTTAAACATTTCTAGAAGGGATTCCTTAATTAAATGTTTTTAATTAAGGTAGGGGGATTTAATGGCATAATAATAAATTAATTAATTAACAAATGATGATGTCATCAGGGGTTTTTGGAAAATAAAAATACTTTTATTTACCAAAGGATTTTTAGGTGTCTACAATTATAATGAAACATACATTAAGTAGTGATTATGGAAGTAATATATAGAATTTTATGATTAATAATTTTTTTTTATTATGATAAGTATTTGATAGAATTTTCGTGGTTATTGCTTGATATTTTATTAGTTTGATGAAAGATGTGTGCATTGTGATTCTATGAGATGAAATGCCTTTCTTGTAGCCACTACTATTCACCTTCTTGTAGCCATATGCAAAATTTTATTTGATCAAAATAAATACCTAATGAATGTATGAATGAGATAATAGATCATTTAATGATTTGGATGTGTTGAGATGATTAGTTATTGAAGGTATCAAGTCTTAAGGATAAGATTTAGCCTCCATTAGATTGTTGTAGAACTAATTCAAAGTAGACTAATTCTGTAGCAAGAAATGAGGAGACAGCTGAGAAGTTATCCTTTATGCAAGGGGAGCATTCCAAGAATCTTTCAGAAGGCATCTTGATGACATGCAAATCTAGGATAGTGGCACATTAATTATTTGAAGCTGATTTGACTCAGTTCTCTCTCTTGTGTCCACTTCTTCAATGTAAAGATCAAGATGTAATAAAGGTTTCCCATTTATGTGGGAAATATTTGTTAGTTATTAGGTTTCAGCTTTAATAATTAACTACGTTCTCCTTTAGAGAAAGAGCTGGAAGTTTATTGTTGTATTAGATTTATTTGCAAGTAATATAGTTACAATTTGCAAGTAATATAGTTGCAAGTTGCAAGTAATATAGTTGCAAGTTGTGGGAAATGTACTTTCCAATTTCTATTCAATAAAAGAATTTCATGGAGGTTTTAGTTTAATCTATTATGTACTCAAGACACTACCTAAGGGGGCCCACTTAGGGAATTTTTCTATCTTTTCCATTTCTGCAATTAGAGTAATTATACTTCATTTTCCTAGAACTTCAGTGTGACTATTCCTATAGCTAGAAGAATTACAGAGCTGTCATCTATTCCTGTAGCTACTAGGGACAAATTAGTTTATGTCTTCAAAGCTGGGTTTATTTTTCATTTTGGGAAGTAAATGTTAGTTGAATTTTTTTTCTAGTAATTTCAATTCTAGCATAGTATTTCAAGGAAGAATACATGTCTAAAATAGGTTGTTAGAGAATATATTGTGTAGGCCCATTTTCAAGTCTAACATCCTTGGGTTGACAATTAAATGATGTCCTTAAGTAGATTATAACTGTCAATTGTGATATCTAATCCCTGAGTAGAGGAATATATGTTCCTAGTTATCAACTTAATTAAGGACACTACACATCCTATACATTAGCATCATCCTTCATGATCCTTGTTTACATTTAGTTTAGGATAAACATCTAGTTTAGAATCATCCAGTAAAATTGCATCATTCATTGAATCATGGTGTGTTAAAATTATCATGGACACATTACTTAATTTTATTAGTTTGAAATAAACTTGATTATTATTTTTATCATGTTCAGAATTCACCTAATTTTGATAACATTACGGCACAATTATTTTTTTATGGACACACTCTTAGGTGTATTTCAATTTTCATAAAATGTTCATTGATAAGGGTCAACATTGTGACCATGGCATTAAAACATCAATAAAATTCTCATAGATAAGGGTCAACATTGTGACCATGAAATTTAAAGTTAATGTGCTAGGTAGGCCTTTTGGTCACCCCCTGGCAATTCTTCATGTTTCAATATCATAATTAGTGGCATTTGAATCAAGATTTATCTATTAGTCCTAAGAGATCAGATTATTGAGAGGGGGGTGTATCAGTAATTAACCAATTATGAAACCTTTTAACCGCTTAAACTTTTACAAAAAAATTCACAAGATTTACTTAATAGCAACAAATAAAAATCATAACCATAAGCACATCCACATAACAATGAAATATTTGACATATATTTATCTCATGGAAACCCAAATTGGGAGAAAACCATGGTGGGAATTAGTACCCACTAAATTATATACTCTTCTAAAGTACACACTGTAAGGAGCTTAACCCTGTTATGAGTTTACAAAAACACTAATAGGTACTACCCATTTAAAGGATTTACCTTAGGCCTCTTAGGACCTTTACCCTATTAGGAGTAGACTTGTTAGAGGAATTTAGACACAAGATAATGTGCCACCCTGTTAAATAATTTACAATAAGAACCTACTGAGATCCACTCGGTTAAAGGATTTTGACTACTGTAATTGTTAGGAAAGAAAAAAAAGAATGATATGTAGAATATAACTACCTATGCTTGATCAGATCCAATGAAGCACACAATCTCTTCTCAACACACTTAACTCTACCCTAGCTTGATCGCAACTCCAAATTTAAAACCACGCTTGCCCAACACACAATCAACACTCTTAACTTTCAACTTCATCCATTATATATTGAAATTTTAAGTCCACCACGTTAATCAAGACCTAAATTTGAAATAGATTTGAATTTTAAATATCCCACTTAGATCCAGCATACCACAAAACAAAATTCAATCTATAAAATAAATTTCCAAGACTGCATCAGCTAATACAATGATTTACATAGAATTTTGTGTCAAGGGGTCAATCACATTTTGACCAAACACATGCTTCCTCTAGAATCTTCTCTACACAATAGCATAAAAAAATGTGATGCCAGATCATCACCTCCAATTATGAAGACACATCACCAGATGATGACTAACTCAATCAAATCCATCTCAACCTCAACACCGATCACTGATCAAAGAATTTTTCAACTCTCACTCAAGAACACAAACACTTTAACATGTTAACAACTTTGTCTCTATTCACTAATCACCTATCTTTAACACTAGTCACTCAAATTATTTATGGTCATAAATATAGCATATGAACATTTTTGACTACTATATCCTATGACCGCACCAAAAGACAAAAAATATTTGAAAAACTAATTAAATCATCTATCACCTATCACTAACTATTCTAGTAGTTGCATTTTCAACCTTCGTTTGATCATAATTTTTTTATTAGTCTACATTAATAGCAGAGATCATGCATTTAACATTTGGAGATATCCCTAAGTCTCACATAAGGATCACTACAATTAAAACTCACCACAACACCTCAATCATCATATTTATACTTAGCAACATACTAGTAACACTAGGTCAATACTTGACATCAATGACAACCTAATAACTAATCATCATGCAGTTAAATCTATATCATGAAAACACCAAAAATTACTTACCATCACTGCATCATTTATGTAAAAAATATTCCCCTTTTAACTTAATGCCAACACTCTCTTCAACACTCACTTCCTCTCTCCAACATGATACATTATGCACAAACCTATTCAACATCAACAACACTAGGAACAAAAAGATGTTCCTATTGGAGATTTACCAGCAAACCAGATTGCTGATTGTATGTTTGTCATTGATGGCAACATATGGTAAGTATCATGCATGTGAGCTTAATGTAAATTTCTTAGAGCATATGTTGTATGGATATGTTATCAGCATGATATCATAGACGCAGAGGTTGATTCTGAGTAAAGATAGTAGTATAATTGTGTATATCAGTGAGTGTTTTTGACAGGTCCCAAGAATAGTTATGTACTTGATTTGTAGTACAGTTGTAGTAGAGCCTTGCATGGTTATATTTATGTTGTATACATATGTATGAAGCTATGTTCATGGATGCAAAATCTGATATGTAGTAGAAGTTAAGTTATGATGTTCACAGTTGACAGTCATAGTTTCCTAAGTTTATCCAAAGGAGTCGACAAAGATTATATTGGTAAAGTAGTTGTGCATATCATTTTGGTATGCACACTTGGATTAGTGTTTGTTGGAGAGTTAAGAATGTTTGGTTAAGAGTGCATGACATAATTAAAAATAAGGAGAAAGTATCAGTTAATTTGGTGGAGCTGACAGTGTGAAGTAACGTGTTCACTCATATTGAGTTGGACAGGTCCCAGTTTGTGTTGCGTGCTTAGTAGAGCTGACATAGATGTTATTGGAGAGTTTTATTGTTTCTTTAATATGATTTCTAGGTGGATCTAATAGGCTAACCTGATTATATCATTTAGAGGAAAGATATTTATAGGCAGTCATTTGTGATTGCTAGGTATGGTAGCGAGTTGAAAGATAAGTGTAGAGAAGAGAGTGTGAAGTGTTGTGCCATCAGTAGAAGGTCTATGTGACATAGTGAAGAGTATATGCTATTCATTGGAACTGATCAAGACAACAGGTCTACATGCAATTCACCAAGATCTAGATATAGTGTGTATTTGTTATTTAGAAGGTTGTAGCCTTCACCCCTTTGAGCAGTGTGCTCCCAGACAGTGCGTCCTCACCCCTAACAAGTTTCATTGTAAAAGACTCCTAATAGGGTCTGACCAACCCTTGACCAGGTCACTATACTTATTGCATTGTAAAGATCAACTCCTAACAGGGTTGTAAGATCTTCTAACATGGATCATAATACACTAGTGTAGTTCTTAGCGGGTGTCAATTCTCACCAGGGTTTTTACCTATTTGGGTTTCTCTGTAACCAAAATTGTGGTGTTGTGTTAAGTGTTCTTTCATTGTGTTAATGATTAATGTTCTTATATACTTAACTAGACAAAGAATTGAATCTGGTAGATAACATATTCACATCCCTTCTCAGTTATCTCTTGGGACTATTCCTAACAATTGGTATCAGAGCCAAGTACCTCAGAGAGAAAGTTTAATAGCTTGAGGTTGATCAGATGGCATTCTTTAGAAAAGAAAGTCCTAAGTTTGATGGAAAGAACTATCTAGACCGAAGGAACAAAATGATGACACATTTGAAGTGCATTGCCTTTGAGATTTTTGAAGTAGCTACCAAAGAAGCTCAGATTCCCTCTCTAGCAGATCTTGCAAAAGATGATGCAACTTTGAAGAAAAAGGAGATGTTAACTTCAAATGCTATTTCCAAGGAAGCCCTTATCAGTGCCCTATCTAACAGTGAGTTTTCAGAGATCAAGAAAATGGACAAAGCCTATAAGATATGGAAGTATTTAGAAGACATGTTTGAAGGCGATATTCAAGCCAAGAATGCACGCAGAAAGACATGGAAGAAAAGATGCAATAAATTAGAGATGTTACCTGATGAGAATGTCAGAGCCTACAATCAAAGGATTAATGAAGTAGTTACAGGAATCAGAAATAATGGTGGAGAAATTTTAGAAGAAGACATAATGGACAAACTGATGACTACCTTGACACCATAATATGACAACAAGATATGCATCCTAGATGAAACTATGTAGTCCACAAAAGACTTCAAAAGAGAGACCTTAATTAAAAAGCTTTCAGCCTTTGAGATATCAAGATTGAAGATAGAGCTTAAAAGTGAAACAACATTCAAAGCTTCAGTCCATGGTAAGAAATCTTTGAACACCTCTAGTAATCTTGATGATAAAGATGATGATAGAGAACTAGATGATTTAATTTCTATGATTGGTAAGAAGGGAAGAAAAGGAAAAGGTAAATATGAAGGTTGGTTACCATTTAAATGCTTTTCATGTAATAAGATTGGTCACTTTGCTTCTAAATATCCTACAAGAGTCAAGAAGTTCAAGAATAACTACAAGCCTAAGTATACAAAAGAATGTTACTATGCTGGTGATGGAGTATCAGATGATGAATCAATAGAAGATGAAATTGGATTCATTTCTCATAAAGACATGGAGAAAATGAACCTTGAAAATTAAAAGAAAGAACAAGAATTGGAAATGATTTCACAAGCTGACATTAGGACAGATTGGATCATTGATAGTGGTTGCTCACATCAAATGGTAGGAGACAAGGATAGATTTGTACATCTGGATAGGTGCAAAGGTGACATGGTTAGATTTGGTGACAACACTCCTAAACCTATCATAGGTAGAGGAGCCATCACCTTGGATGGAAAGAACTGATGATGTTCTTTATGTTGATGGTTTAGAGCATAACCTATTGAGTGTTGGATAGTTGCTTGACAAAGGTTACTAGTTGGAGTTCAAAGATAACAAGTGCATCATTAATAACAAAGAAGGAGAAATGATTGTATCAGGTTCAAAAACTAAAGGTAATGTTTTTCAGCTTAATCCTGAAGCAAGTTATTTTGTTGCTAAAGTAGATGATAGTTGGTTATGGCACAAAAGACTATATCATATCAATTTTGATAACATAGTAAAGATAAGTAATGTAAAGGTAGTAAGAGATATTCCTAGCATTGCAAAACCAATTGATGCAATATGTAGGGAATGTGTGATGAGAAAGCATGTAAGGAACTCATTTAGAAGCAAGTACAATTCAGCAGAGAACAAGTTGGATCTGATTCATACAGACCTATGTGGACCAACTCAAACAAAATCATACTATGGTGAAAGGCATTTCATTTTTTTTGTTGATGACTATTCTAGAATGATGTGGGTTACATTTGTAAAGGACAAAGTAGAAGCATTTGACAAGTTCAAAATATTCAAAGCTAAGGTTGAAAATGAGTCTAGATTGAAGATTAAATGTCTGAGATCAGATAGAGGAGGAGAATTCACCTCTGAAAATTTTTATGAGTATTGCAAAGAACATGGGATAAAGAGACATCTAAGTTCCCCTAGAAACCCTTAGTAGAATGGAATTGCAAAGAGAAGGAATAGGACCATTCTTGACACATCGTGCACCATCATGATTGAAGGAAAGGTCACACACACCTATTGGAGAGATGTGGTCAATAAAATAGTCTAAACTATCAATAGAATTCAATTGAGGCCAAGTGCATACAAGACACCTTATGAGCTATGGTTTGGGAATGTACCTATAGTGAAATACTTTAGAATCTTTGGAAGCAAGTGCTACATCAAGAGAGATGAAGCAATTGGCAAGTTTGATGCAAGAAGTGATGAAGGTATTTTTCTTAGTTACTCTACTAAAAGAAAATCTTATAGATGTTTTAATCTGAGATTGAAGAAGATCATTGAAAGTGCTCATGTTAAGATTGATGAGAAGTTTATGATTCAAGAGAGATACCATGATTATGCACCTATGATTGAAGAATAACCTAGACCTATCAGTAGTGAAGCAGTTGTTGAAGAAATGTTTGATAGCATAGATGTTCTATTCAATGACCCTGAAACAAGTGAAGAAGAAACAAAAAAGGCAGATGAAAAAGTCACACCTAATGTTCCTAAAATCACATCTACATATCATTCAAAGGAAGACATCATTGGAGATCAGAGCAGAAAATTCATGACAAGATCAAAAACAAAAAATTCCACAACAAATGAAGAGGTATGTTTACTATCACATATTGAGCCCTTAAGTGTTGAAGATGCATGCAATAATTCAGATTGGCATGAAGCAATGAAAGAAGAGCTAGATCAAATAATTAAGAATGATACATGGGAATTGGTCCCTAGGGCTAGTGATAAGAATGTGATTGGAACTAAGTGGATATTCAGAAATAAGATGAATGAAGATGGAACAGTAGTAAGAAAAAAAGCTAGATTAATATGTAAAGGGTATGCACAAAGAGAAGGAATTGATTATTTAGATACATTTTCCCCTATAAGAAAATTGGAAGCCATAAAGTTGTTTCTAGCTTATGCTACATTCAAGAACTTTAAGGTATACCAGATGGATGTTAAGTCAACATTCCTGAATGGAGAGTTGAAGGAAGAAGTATACATTGAGAAACCAGAAGGATTTACTTTATTAGACAAACCTAATATGGTATGCAGATTAAAGAAAGCTCTCTATGGACTCAAGCAAGCCCCTAGAGCATGGTATGAAAGACTTGATGGATATTTGACAAAAATTGGATTCAAGAAAGGAGTAGTAGATTGTAACTTATTCATAAGAGAGACATCTGATGGACTATTGTTAGTTTCTATATTTGTTGATGACATTATATTTGGTGGTAATGATAAGCTTAGTGCAGAATTTGCTAAGGAAATGCAGAGCAAATTTAAAATGAGCATGATTGGTCCTATCAAGTAATTTTTGGGATTAAACATGGAACAGACAAATAAAGGTATATTCATAAATCAAACTAAGTATGTGAAAGAGATCTTGAAGACATTCAAGATGGATGATTGCAAGCCAGTAAGTACCCCTATGATAAAATGATGCAAGATTTCAAAATAAGATGATTCACCAGTAGTAGACATAATCTTGTATAAGTCTATGATTGGTAAACTTATATATCTTACTCAAACTAGACCAGACATTTCCAATGCAGTTGGTATTGTTGGAAGATTTTCAACAAAACCTAAGCAAAGTCATCTTATTGTAGTAAAAATAATATTCAGATACTTGAATGAAACCTTAGACTATGGTTTATGGTATCCTAATTCAGAGAATGTAAAGCTTCATGTATATATAGATGCAGATTGGGAAGGATGCATGGATGATAGAAAGAGCACCTCTGGAGGAGCTGTATTCCTTGGAAATAGATTTGTTACTTGGACAAGTAAAAAGCAAAATTATATCTCTCAGTCAACGATAGAAGCAGAGTATGTAGCAACAACATTAAATTGGTTGTACAATTGTGTGAATCAAGAAGATGAATAAATATTTTGGTATTCAGATTGACTACCCTATTGTTATTCATTGTGATAACACTAGCACTATCAATATGTCAAAGAACCCTATGATGCATGCAAAGACAAAACATATTGAGATAAAATATCACTTCCTAAGAGAGAAAGTAGCAGAGAAAGAAGTAATGGTAGATTATGTGAGTACAAAAGACTAGCTAGTAGATATATTCACAAAGCCTTTACCTAAGGATAATTTTGAGTATCTCAAGGAGAAGCTAGGAGTAATTCCCTTCCCTGAATCTGATTAGAGATAGCAAGAGTGCATTAGTCCTCAGTGATTGATGAAAGGTTGACTACTCTACCTCAGGAGTAGTACCGATGCTTAATATTTTTGGTACCCTTTGGCATTGATGTCAAAGGGGGAGTAGTATATAGTCATGAAAAACATAAAAAGAAGAAATATATAGTAATAAAAAACAAGTAGAAAGGGGGTGTAAAAATACAGTCATGGGAAGCAATAACGTTGAGGAAATGGAGAATATTGAACAATATTGTAGCAGGAGGAGGATAATTCCTTGGGGGAGTTTTAGTTAAGGAAATGGAGAATGTTATAAAATAATTAGACATTTGGATTGGTTGTGTTTTTCATTCCATATGTTTCCATCAATGCCAAAGGGGGAGATTGTTGGAGATTTTCTAGCAAACCAGATTGTTGACTGTATGTTTGTCATTGATGACAACATATGGTAAAAAACATGTGTGGGAGCTTGATGGAAAGAGATTTAAGCATATGTTGCATGGATATGTTATCAACATGATATTATAGACACAAAGGTTGATTCCGAGTAAAGACAGTAGTACAGTTGTATATATCAGTGAGTGTTTCTGACAAGTCCCAGGAATAGTTATGCACTTGATTTGCAGTATGGTTGTAGTAGAGCCTTGCGCGGTTATATTTATGTTGTATACATATGTATGAAGCTATGTTCATGGACACAAAGTCTGATATGTAGTAGAAGTTAAGTTATGATGTTCATAGTTGACAGTCATAGTTTCTTGAGTTTATCCAGAGGAGCTGACAAATATTATATTGGTGAAGTAGTTGCACCTATCATTTTGGTGTGTGTGCTTGGATTAGTGTTCTTTGGAGAGTTAAGAATGTTTGGTTAAGAGTGCATGATGTAATTTAGCATAAGGAGAAAGTATCAATGAATTTGGTGGAGCTGATAGTGTGAAGTAATGTGTTCACTCATATTGAGTTGGATAGGTCCCAGTTTGTGTTGCATGCTTAGTAGAGCCGACATAGATGTTATTGGAGAGTTTTATTGTTTCTCTAATATGATTTATAGGTGGTTCTAATAGGCTGACCTGATTATATCATTTAGAGGAAAGATATTTATAGGCAGTCATTTGTGATTGCTAGGTATGGTAGCGAGTTGAAAGATAAGTGTAGAGAAGAGAGTGTGAAGTGTTGTGCCATCAGTAGAAGGTCTATGTGACATAGTGAAGAGTATATGCTATTCATTGGAACTGATCAAGATAGAAAGTCTATGCACAGTTCACCAAGATCTAGATATAGTGTGTATCTATTATTCATAAGGTTGTAGCATTCACCCCTTTGAGCAATGTGCTCCCAAATAGTGCATCCTCGCCCCTAATAGGGTTAATTGTAAAAGAATCCTAACAGGGTCTAACCCTTGACTAGGTCACTGTACTTATTTCATTGTCAATATCAACTCCTAACAGGGTTGTAAGATCTTCTAACATGGATCATACTACACTAGTGCAATTCTTAGTGGGTATCAATTCCCACTGGGGTTTTTACCTATTGGGTTTCTCTGTAATCAAAATTGTGGTGTTGTGTTAAGTGTTCTTTCATTGTGTTTATGATTAATGTTATTATATACTTAATTGGACAAAGAGTTGAATCTGGTAGATAACTGATTCACCCCCCCCTCTTAGTTATCTCTTGGGACTATTCCTAATAGTTCCCAATTCTATCTTTCACCTAGTATATAATTACTCCCCCTTTCACTGAACTTCTCTCATCTGCACTTCCCTTTCTGTAACTCTGAAGATTTTGTCCCTTTGTTTCACCATATAATTTCCCTTTCTATCATACTCACATTCTCCCCTTTTCACTTTTCCTTACTTTCTCTCCGCCTTTGAAAACAAAGCCAAAGGTACAAAACACACCTAATATCTTATCTAGTGTACCTGACTAAACACAACACATTACTACATAGATTTCTCCCCCTAAGGAGAAGCCCCACAACATCAATCAAAACATAAATACACTTGGATTGATGGAATTGCTTCTTCTTTCAATTCAAATCAGATAGGGGAAAGACCCCCAACCCACCCCTTAGATACTCAAATGTATCCTTAAGAAATGGTTTAGTGAAAATATCAGAAACCTACTCCTTAGTTGGCACATACTCCAACCTCACTTACTTTTCCTATACATATTCTCTAAGAAAATGATATTTGATAGCTATATGATTAGTCTTAGAGTGAATCACCGAGTTTTTTGAAATGTTAATGGAGCTTGTATTGTCACAATAGATAACCACCAGTTCAGTTACCTTCTCCCAAATTCCTTCCAAAATCTACTTGATCTATATTACCCATGTACAATTAATTGGAGTAGCAACATATTCAGCTTCACCTATTGATTGAGATCTATGGTTCTACTTCTTTCTTGTCCAAGATACAAGCATATATCTGAGAAATAATTCACCTCCACTTGTTCCCTTAGGATCATCAAGATTACCTTCCCAATTAGCATCAGTAAACAAATTCAAAGAGAAATAAATTTTATGTCCATACTAGAGACCATAATCTTTAGTCCCCTTAAGATATCTAAAGATTCTCTTCACCACAACCAAATGTGAGTCCCTAGGATTAGAATAATATGGCCACTAATGCAATTTCTTGTGCTATGATTGGTCTGGTGTACACCACATATTGTAGCTTATTGATCATGGACCCAAAAAGTGTCTCATCCACCTCTTTAGAATAATATTCCTTTGATAGTTTGCAATTGGTTACCATAGGGGTACCAACCGGTCTTGAGCCTTCTAACCCAAAAGTCTTCAGTATTTCCCCTACATATTTGGACAAGCTTATGTAGATACCATATTTCATTTGTTAAACCTACAATCTAATGAAGAATTTAATCTCACCGGTCATATACATCTCAAATTCTGTCCTCATTTCCTTTGCAAATGATCCACTCATCTCTTCATTACCACCAAAAATGATATCATATACAAATATCTCTACAATCTGTAATGTGTCATATTTCTTAGTCTTCAAATATACATTACCATTATCTATTGTCCTTAGGAAACCAATTTGAATAAGATATGAGTGCATTCTATCATACCATGCTCTAGGTTCTTTTTTCAACCCATACAAAGATTTCTATAATTTACATACCATGTTCTTACCTTCTGAATTAGAAAATCCTTTAGGTTGTTCAATGTATACCTCTTCATCCAATAAACCATTAAGAAAATATGACTTAACATACATTTTATATACCTTGAATCCTTTGTAAGAAGCATATGCAAGCAATATCCTTACACCTTCAAGTTTGGCCACAAGTGCAAATGTTTCACCATAGTTTGGCCTTCCTCTTGTGAATAACCTTTGCACACCAATCTTTCCTTATTCCTGACCACTTCACCTTTCTCATTCATCTTGTTTTTGAAAATCCACTTAGTACTAATCACATTCATGTCCACTAGTTTGGGTACTAATGTCCAAGTTTTTTTCTTCTCAATCTGCTCCATTTCTTCATACATAGCCTTCACCCAATCTTAATCTTTCAATGCTTCTTTCATAGTTTTAGGATCAAGTTCTGAAAGAAAACATGTACTTTCTCTTACCTTTCTTCTAGTTATAACACCAAAATTTCTATCACCAATAATTTGATTAGGGGAATGATTCAATGTTACATAATTTCACAATACCAGTTTAGTTCTAGGAGTACCTTCAACCACTTGAATTGGTTCCTATTCATCGACCTATCTCTCAATTGGTTCTTCTATAGTGTCCTACTCCACCGGTTGTACATATATAAATCCATGATCATCTTTAGGTTCCTTCTTGTTGGATTCATCATTTTTCTCAAAAAATTCATCTACTCTTACATTAGCACTTTCCACTATCTTATTTTTTCTGTTGTTCAAACACTTGTAATCTTTTCTCTTTGTAGGATATCCTAAGAATATCCTCTCATCACTTCTTGGGTCAAACTTACTTGTATTTTTATCTCTCTTAATGTAACATCTACTCCCAAAAAATTTGAAATAACTTACACATAGAGATCAAACATGTCACATCTCATAGGGAGTTTTGTTTGTACCTTTCTTCAACTGAACTCTATTCAATTTATATACAACAGTGTTGACCGCTTCTCTCCAAAATGTCTATTCAACACCTTTCTGAATCATTAATGTCCTTGCACAATCAATGATAGACCCATTTTTTCTTTTAGCAATACCATTGTGCTAAGGTATTATATGAGATGACATCTACCTTTTGATTCCCCATTCCTCACAATATGAAACAAACTCATGTGAAGTAAAATCACCTCCTATGTTAGGTCTAAGCAATTTTAGGGTCTTATTGGTCTCCTTCTCTACTCTAGCTTTGTAGATATTGAACATGTTAAAAGATTCAGAATTTTCCTTTAGAAACACAACCCACATCATTCTAGAGAAATCATCAACATGAAATATCTATCACCACAGTAATTCCAAGTTCTCATTGGATTTAAAATAATTTCAGAAGAATATTTTTTACTAATGAAACTAGAACTAGTTAACTTCCCTAGCTGACATTATTTACACATTACATTGTCTGGTTTTACTAGGTTAGGAAAACCTCTGACTATATTCATCTTACATACCTTGATCAAGTTATCAAAATTTACATGAAAAAACCTCTTATTCCATAGCCAACAATCTTCTACCTTAGCAATCAGACAACTCTTACTAGTAGAATTTAGATGGAACAAATTACCTTTAGTTTGTTCACCGGTAGCAATCAATTCTCCCAATTTCCCAATAATCCTACATATATCTTCATTGAACTCCAATCTATATCCTTTGTTATTAAATTGAGCAACACTTAACAAGTAGTATTTAGGACCATCAACCCAATAATAATCATCACAATTTGTTTTATCATTCAAAGAAATAGATCCTTTACCTTTTACTAAACATGGAGCATCATTCCCAAAATTTAGCGACCCACCATCACATTCTTCCATCTTGATGAATTTTCTTCTATCATCGGTCATATGATGAGTGCACCCACTGTCAATAATCAAATCACCATGTGATTCATGTTATAAAATAAAGCTTTCTCACCTTATTCAAAGTGTTCTTCCTTTTTTGCAACAAACACAATTTCTTCTTCATCTCTTCCATCAGATTCTTCATCAGTAACACCTTCCTTAGCTAAGTATCATGCTTTCTTGTTCTTATCCTTGAATCTTCTTGGCTTTTCCTTCTTGTTGTTGTGAGGATATATAGAGGAAATAAATCTAATCTTATTTCATGAAAAGCACTTCAAAGGCAACTTACCCTTATATTTACCTTTCCCTCTAGGCAACCTTTTAGAAAATAAAGCTTCCAATTCCTCTTGTTATTTTCTTCAGACATGAAAGATTCATAATCATTAGAGTAATATTCTAAAGAAATTTTAGATATATACTTTCCTTTCCTATATGGTTCAAGATTCAATGATAACTTGAAAGCAACTTCAACTTTTGGCATACTATTATCATAATTTCTTAACTCAAATGCAGTTAATTTTCCTATCAATGCATCAAGAGTAAGAATAAAATCTCCTAGAGATATGAACTCTTGTATATCAGAAACCCTAATAGCATAATTAGGTAATAAAGTTATCAACAATTTTCTTACCACATCCTCCTCATGAAGATTACCACCAGCACCTCAGATAGCAATGACAATGTCTTTAATTCTCTAATTATATTGTTGAATGTTATCATTTTATTGCATCCTCATGTAATCATACTTTCCTTTCAAACTATCAACCTTTTCCTTCTACACATGTGAGTCTCTACCATAGATGGTCTTCAAATTATCCCACATCTCATGAGCAATATCCTAGTCTTTGACATCAATAAACTCTGCATCTGAAAGAGTACTGGCAACAACTTCTATAGTAATAGTATATTCATGCCTAATCTTTAGTTGATTTTTATTCAAGGTTCCTGGAGGGATAGTATACTTAGTAATCACATGATCCCAATATAGATCACCCATAACTTTATGATAGAGCTTCATCCAGTTGCACCAAACTGAGTAGTTCTCTCTTGTGAATTTAGGACCTTCCTTTCTCATCATCTTGAAATCGTTTCCTCAAGATGTTAAGCTTCACCACAATAGAGGACCAAATCTCTGATTCTAATTATTAGTCCTAAGAGATTAGATTAATAAGAGGAGGGGGTGAATCATTAATCAACCAATTATGCAACCTTTTAACCTATTAAAATTTTACAATAATATTCAAAAGATTAACTTAATATCAACAAATGAAAATCATAACCATAAGCATATGCACATAAAAAAGAAATATTTGACACAAAGATTTATATCATGGAAACCCAAATTAGGAGAAAACCATGGTGAGAATTAGTACCCACTAGATGATGTACTCTTCTAAAGTATTCCCTGTGAGGATCTTAACCCCGTTAGGAGTTTACAATAGAATTTTTAGGTGCAACCTAGTTAAGGGATTTACCTTAGGCCTATTAGGACCTTTACATTGTTAGTGGACTTGTTAGAAGACTTTAGACACAAGATAATGTGTCACCTTGTTAAAGAGTTTACATTAAGGACCTATTAGGATCCACCTGGTTAAGAGACTTTTATTGTTGTAACTGATAGGGAACAACATAAAGAATGATCTCTAGAATAGCACTACATCTACTTGATCAGATTCACTAGAGCACACAATCTCTTATCAACACACTTAACTCTTCCCTAGCTTGATCGCAACTCCCACTTTACAACTACACTTTTTCAAAACACGATCAACATTCTTAACTTTCAAGTTCATCCATTATATTTTGAAGTTTTAAGTCCACCCCCTTAATCAAGCCCTAAATTTGAAATATCCCGCTTAGATCTAATATTCCACAAAACAAAATTCAATATAAAAAACACATTTCCAAGACCACATCGACAATTACAATGATTTGAATAGAATTTTGTGTCAAGGGTTCAAACACATGCTTCCTCTATAATTTTCTACACACACTAGCATCAAACAATGTGATGCCAGATCATCACCTCCAATAATGAAGACACATCAACAGATCATGACCAAATCAACTAAATCCACTGTAACCTCAAAAATAATCACCGATCAAAGGTTTATCAACTGTTGTGTCATGCCCTGCAAGGGAACTAGGAAAGAGAACAAAGATTCTCTTTAGAAAAGAAAACCTAAGTAACGAATTATGAATTTTTTTGAACTTTAAAAGATTTGCATGAACAATCCATAAAAATCATTTAACTTACAATCAGGTTCCCTAATAGTACATTTATAATTATTTTAAGATCATTAAGTGTACTAACTCTTATCACATAACCTTTGAAATTCTTTAGAGAGAAATATAAATGCTATCATTTGATTAATAACCAATTGATTCCATCAATATTCCCTAAACCTTCTTTCATAAACATTTAAAGCATAATCATTTGTAAAACAATTTATCTAGGAGTTAAACTATTTCTCATATGAAATTAACACATTTTTTTTACTAACTTTTCTTGAACAATAGTAATAAGAAACATGCCACTTTTCTTGAAACATATATGAAACTACTTTTTCTTTTCCAACAACATGATTTACATAAAGTTCACCATTCCCTTTTCTTTTCCCTAAATCTACCCATCCAAATTAAATCAAATTTAAATACATTGAATGCTACATTACATTCATTTCCTCTAGGAGGTAATAATAGCTTTACATTTGAGAATAATGAAAGATAAATACAAAGTCTTCTTCCTTCAAAACTGGAACAATAAACAAGCAAGATTCCATAAGCTCTACAACTGTGAAAGGTACCTCGATAAAATATTTACCACCCAACCACATGGATACCAAAAGGCCCACTCCCCCATGCTAGGAGATAAACACCAAGGTCCACAGGGAAGTGATATCTAGGTCGTACCTAGGGTTGGAGTAACCTTTCCCAAATAACAACTGAAAAGAAAATTAAAGTACAAACCCTTTCCCAAAAGGTTCTAAGGCTAGGTAGAAACTATAAGTGACAAGCTAGGTTTCCTACCCTTACCAAAACATCATAAACACATAACACTAAAATTTGGAGAGATTTTTAGAGGGTTTGGTGTGTGGAAGAGAGAGGGAAATAAAGTTTTCTTTGAATACAAATGAAAAGCTCTACAACTTTCTTGTTCTCTGCCTGAGGTTATAGCCAACCCTTTTGTATTTGAATAATCTTCATTCCAATGTAAATGTGATTAGAAATGGATTGACATAGTATTGGTTTCTATTGCTAACCATTTACGTACAGGTTTAATTTGTTTTTATGAGGCTTTGAACAGAGGAAGTCCTCATTTACATTGACTATCCCTATTATTGATTTGGTGCAATCAGTCAATTGTTTTGAAGTTTAAATGAGCACATAGGCTCTCTAATTTCTTTGGTTATTATAGATTATGGGATAAGCCTATTACTATATAAGTATGTGCCATTAAGTGTTTGAATGCAGGGATATACAAGAGTTTGAAAATAGAGATCTCTGATTGACAAACAATACAGTATTAGAAAAAAGGAGCTTCAGTGTGGGGATCATAAATTTCAATTAAACCATTGGATTTTGGTGAGCTTTAAATATGTTTTGAAAAACCTAATCACGCCCATCCTCACCAGAGAGATTGAGGAGTTTTGATCAGACTCAAAAGTTATACACATCTGAGTATGAGTCTGTCTAGAGGGCAAAACTCTATCATGTTAGTATAGTCATAGGTAAGATGATTGTTTAAATAAATTTGATTTGGGAAAGAGATAGATAAAAAGGGTAGTGACATATTTCCCAATATAAATCATAGTCCTATATTATCCAGAAAGTAAAAAAATAATATAGCATCACAGGAATCATAGCAACACACAGAGAAAAAAAGATAATTATTTATACAGTAATAGTTTTCAACACACTATCCTTTCTCCTACACAAAATTGTAGACATGATCTAATATATTCATTTAAAATTCATAGAGGACAACACACAGGAAGATTTAAAGAAATAAAAAAATCAAATAAGGAAGAGCATCTTTTTGGATAGCTCCTACCTGGCTTTCGGCGGAGAAAACCATTGATGAAGGCTAATTCAACTCTCTTCAATCTCCTTCTAGCACTTCTCCAAATTCCTCCCGGATGCAAGCATGAACCTTCTATTGGAAACTCACAATCAAACTATCCTTTCAAGAATAATATAGTTCCTCTCCCAGAATACTATAATCCTCCTAAATACAATATCCTCTCAAAGCAATAATCTAAATTCCTCAGTATAATTTCCAGCCCACTTCCCCATCCTTCAAAGATCTCTCCTGTAAATAGGTTGAAGGATTGGTTGCACGGGAAAATCAACCGATGCAACCATCCCGACTAAAATGTAGTTTATAGTTTAGGATTTAATTAATTTCATTAAAGCCATTCCTGGGAATGGAATAGCTAATTTAATATTATTAATAATAAAATCTAATATGAGAGCCTCATAAATATTAATAAACTAATGTTATTTTTCTTTATTTAAGGAAAATGAAATAATTTATTACTATTATTACTTATCACCTTATTTACTAAAGCTATGATAAAAGATTTACCATATAATAATTAATCCTTCAAGTAAATAATTTATTTATTATTATTATTTAAAATACAATTACTTTCACACCATATTATATAGATATATGTAACCATAGGCATACGTGTGCACCCATATGCTTATGTGTACATATATTGTTATAATATTATTAAAAACAATATTATTATTAATATTATAAACATCTTATTATTATGGTATTATCAAATATTATTACCCAATCAAATAATAAATCATATTCCATACAAAGTAAAATCATGATATATATATATATATATATATATGTGTGTGTGTGTGTGTGTGTGTGTGTGGTGATCACTAACACAAGATGTTCTAACAAGATTAGCAAAATCAATCACAACATCCTATACTCACATGAAATAATATCTCATATAAATTATCTACTACCAATGATCGAGCATATCATTAAGAATAATTAAAGCTACCATATCCAAACCTTAGTCTTCTAAAATGCAAGAGACAAGAACAAGCAAAAAGATCACCATAATCCAACAAACTAATATACACAATGATACATCAACAACACAAGGGACTGATTTAGGAACTCCCCACCTAAGGGTCAAAAGGGTCAAAGGTTGAGTTCCTTCTCATGGAACCTTGGTGATATCTCCATAACAACAATAATGATCAAGGATTTGAGGGATCGCTCAGACCTGTGAGAGTAGGTGGAGATGATACCCGGTACCTGCAGTCCTACATCACTGAGAAGAAACACCTGTGCAAATATATATATACACAGACATATGAAGATAGATGACCAGGATTGATACATCATGTGGACCTCAACTAAGTGAGTAACTATGAGTTATGGACACACATTAAACATCTTATACACATGGAAACATAAGACATCATAGATAATAATGGTTAGATCAAATCCATGGGTTAGCTTTATAAATCATGTAAATATAAATGTTTTCAAACTTCATAAACATATAAATGATAACAATAAATAAGTGTATCTAAGCATCTGATAAGTGTATCATCCTCTAAATAAGAAAAACTGTAAACATATAGTTCTAACCATCATAATGAAAGTGTCCAAATAAAAGTCCAAGTATAATCATTGGAGAGGGTATTACATCCTCCCCCCCTAAGATGAGACTTACTCCTAGAAGTCAACAAGTTAGAAATGGAAATACATCAAACATTATCTCTTAAACACATTTTAACTGATATCACATACATAACTAATCCTTGAATCCATGCACTATATAGAGAATAATCCTCATAATATGGTTAAGCATGAAATATATATCCCAATCAATTTTACTATCATCAATAAGGATAGCTTCAACTTGATCAAATATCAGTATGAATAGAATTTTACCTTTACTTAGAAAGTAAGTACCAAGGTAAATAGCTTGGACCACTCAATTCTCCTTAAAATATATCAAAATATTAGAAATTCCTTCTCTTTCAACACATAAAAATTAAATTCTTACTTGCATCCAACATAATGATACATTTCAATCTAAAATAAGTTATTGAGCATATCCAAATGTTCCTCACAAATAATCATATCAGTCCACATCACTGGGATTAAACATCACAAGGATTGGGAGTGGATATGCCTCTCTAGACAAGCTCTCACTCTAGGATACAATACCAGTCTCATCTATATCCAAAATCCATAATCGATACCTCACATAGTGGCTTGATGGTGTCTTGGGCCATTGCCACAAAGGCCTTCCATACAAGTGCACTTGTCATATCCCTTGTTTGTGTAAGGTGGTTAGCCTCCAAGGAACATACACCACACATAGGAAGGTAGTGGATACTAGCTACATAATAGCCTCACATACCCCCATCCTCAAGGGTTCCCTACATCTACTTCCTTGTATACACTCACCAAGTCCACCTCATGCATTTTTAGTGAGGAATCACAACACAACACAAGACCAACATTTGAAAATTCCAAAAGAAGATAGTTTAGCCACCAAAGTACATAAATAATAGAAATAGAATTATCAATCTCAATAATAGGATAAGAATCCAAGATATTACAACAATAAATTACACCCAAGATAAATTTCATAAGTCCTTGCTAAACTATCATAGGAAAAGATGAGATAATTGTTGGTCTACATAAATAAAGATAAAAAAAATCACCATAAATTGCACATCACATCACTGTGTGACTATATCTAGTCACCTCATGAGGAAGGATGGAACAACGTCTAGCTATTGCAATAGCCCTTCATGTGGTTGAGCTCAGGAAACACTACCCACATGGCATAGGGGGTTCACCTCGACAACACCCCTGCATCGGATGGTGTAGAATAAGCATGTCAATCCACCTGACATGACCATACACCAAGTGGAGTAAGCACACTCTAGTCATATGTCGCATGACAGTGTTCCTTATGGAGTAGGCACACATAGGACACAACCTGCATAACGATGTCTCTCATAGGTCATCATTGTAGCCAGAGGTATACATGGCTAGGGCCCACCCATATGCTTACCGCGTCTACAAACCAAGCATCCGGCATAGCTACCCCTCTACAAGCATGCAAGAATCACCAATACACTCTACATCAAGTAGGAAGAAAAATACATACATATACTGCGCCATCACGTAATCATGTACATGGCAACGTGTTCTTGATCTCTGCTTGCTACCATCAGAAACATGACATCATCACCTCACACTATGTCAGAACATTAGTGGGGTGTGGCATCATATTCATTACATCATGTTAGAACATGTGTGAATATGGTATCCATCATAGCATGGGCTAACAGAACCTCCCTCCACATGTTGAACCACATAGAAATATACATATCCATAAATCATATATCTTCTCATAGAGGCTCATATCAAGTACTGGTATTGTGCTCAAGAACTGTGGAAATTAGGATAAAAACTTATGAACCACATGTATAGGTTCATCATAAGGGGAAGCATTGATTACTCTTTTCCCTTGAGTAGTGGAAGTTAAGGTCACTTCGCGCTGCCATTATACATACACCACATAACTACCCAAGGAAATGGTGACACTACTACACCTCCACATACTAAATTACCAACACTCATGGGTTGGCACTCAGTAGGGTGACAAACAAGAAAGAAACACATGAGTGGTATGGTTCTCTCATACCCTTATCCAAAACATAACTTTCATGGACGGGCACTTATATTGCACCACTCCATGGAACTCAAATAACTATTGGTTATACACAACACCCAACATAAGCACTAACACTAGTTTTATCACATTTACAAGGAAGTACACAATAACATCATATAGTATCCATATATTCCAATTTTTATTTTATTTTCACAATTCACTTTTTCTACCTAGTACAAAATACCAATGACATACTTAATCACATTTCACCTCCTCATGGGCATATGCCAATATCCAATGTACACATATCAATCTCTACCATTCACATAATATGAGACAATAACATCTATTTGCAAGATGACTTTAACTTATATAAAATAAGGCACAAAGAGCAATGATACATTATATTTCTTCAAGAGTCATTGAATCAATACATATTTGTTTTAATTAAGGAAAGGAAACAATAAACTTGTACTACGTACATTTATTAGTCACATAATAAATTCACAAGTAATCATTATAAACCATTATGGATATTCACTTTTCACCTAATTAGGGACACTAAGAGTGGATCAAGTATCATCTTTTCAAAGAAATGAATTAGCTAGGTACTTTCATTACACATGATAAATCCCTCCAATAAAGACACAACAAACCATATAGACATTTCAAGACACTAGTATTCACTAACATAATGACTTCAATACCAATAAGGAAATACATTGAAGTCTCAATTTCCTAATATTGAAATTTGGAAGGATAATGACATCATTACTAAACTCACCATAATATTCACATTTCATCTAAATATACCTATTCACCATGTCAAGAACAAACAATTTCCCAAAATAGTCCAGAAAATCTTCCTTCAATAATTGAACCAAAAGAAAATGTACTCCTTTAATTCTGAAATCTCCTAATTTCATCAATATGGTTAAATCCTACATAGGAATCCAATAAAAAATACACCTTGGGAGCTTAGGTCGTTTACCCAAGAATCTCAAAATCAACAATTTAAATCATATATTTACATTACATATAGATAACATCATTTTATGGCCATTCATCAAGAAGAGAGAAGAGATATTTATTTTAATTTGTGGTGGTTATTATCAAATATCATTAATGAAATTTATTTGAACATTCATAGGTTAGAAAAACTATAATCAATCACACATCCTGTCACATTATCAATTACATATAAAGCTCAAGAGAAATAAACACAATCTTAATTTAGAGAACGTTACCAAACTATTCGCAATTCTTTCAACAACATGGCCAAAAGGATTCCCCAAGAATTCTAGTGTTGCAATCTAGTTAATAAGGTTCTAAATTCCCCTTCCGTACAAAAATTTGGTTGTTAATTCTCTTTTAAAATGGGGAAAAGGAAAACAAGATGTAATACTTCAACCTTTACAATAACCTACAATACATATGCAACTTAATTTCATCATTTTGACTCTATAAGAATAAGTACTACCAAGGTAATATCTTACTCCTTGCTATAAATGCAAGCAATGCAATTCCAACTTATAAAATCTCATTAACTAGGATAATTGATCAGACATAGCAATTATGATGTAAATTTAGTATTTATAGGAAAATAGAGTGTTAAGCCTTTTCAAATCAATCAAGTAATCCTAAAATAACTATAACAAGCACTCATGATGAAAATTGTTAGAGGTAGAATTAGTAGGTAATGTTAGCTACTACCAAAAATTTAGGCACAATAAAACTTACCATAATACCTCGAGTCTTTCTAGGAGCACAACAAGAAGGTGAGACCAAAGTATGAGGGATTCATTAGTATTCCTTTATTAAGAAACACATCCACTATTTATGAAAGTACTTAGGAGACTCATTAACTAATTCTAAAATGAAAACATAAGTAATTGATTTGAGGAAACTTAATCAAAGAAGAACATGCATACTTTTGTAAAACAATGTAGCATAAATACCAAGAATGTGGTTCTTATATCTAGGATCCTATCTTATTGATACAATGATAAAATCAAAAGGAAACTATGTAAAACACACAAAAAAATAAGTGAGCTATGAGTCCCAGAGTTCCCAATGTGGCAACCTAGGGCTCTGATACCAAAGATGTCATGCCCCACAAGGGAACTAGGAAAGAGAACAAAGATTCTCTTTAGAAAAGAAAACCTAAGTAACGAATTATGAAAAGTTTTGAACTTTAAAAGATTTTCATGAACAATCCATAAACATTTTTTAACTTACAATCCTTCCAAGGTTCCCTACTAGTACATTTATAATTATTTTAAGATCATTAAGTGTACTAACTCTTATCGCATAACCTTTGAAATTCTTTAGAGAGAAATATAAATGCTATCATTTGATTAATAACCAATTGATTCCATCAATATTCCCTAAACCTTCTTTCATAAACATTTAAAGCATAATCATTTGTAAAACAATTTATCTAGGAGTTAAACTATTTCTCATATGAAATTAACACATTTGTTTTACTAACTTTTCTTGAACAATAGTAATAAGAAACATGCCACTTTTCTTGAAACATATATGAAATTGCTTTTGCTTTTCCAACAACATGATTTACATAAAGTTCACCATTCCCTTTTCTTTTCCCTAAATCTACCCATCCAAATTAAATCAAATTTAAATACATTAAATGCTACATCACATTCATTTCCTCTAGGAGGTAATAATAGCTTTACATTTGAGAATAATGAAAGATAAATACAAAGTCTTCTTCCTTCAAAACTGGAACAATACGCAAGCAAGAATCCATAAGCTCTGCAGCCATGAAAGGTACCTTGATAAAAATTTTACCACCCAACCATGTGGATACCAAAAGGCCCACTCCCTCGTGCTAGGAGATAAACACCAAGGTCCACAAGGAAGTGATATCTAGGCTGTACCTAGGGTTGGAGTAACCTTTCCCAAATAAAAATTGAAAAGAAAATTAAAGTACAAACCCTTTCCCAAAAGGTTCTAAGGCTAGGTAGAAACTATAAGTGACAAGCTAGGTTTCCTACCCTTACCAAAACATCATAAACACATAACACTAAAATTTGGAGAGATTTTTAGAGGGTTTGGTGTGTGGAAGAGAGAGGGAAATAAAGTTTTCTTTGAATACAAATGAAAAGCTCTACAACTTTCTTGTTCTCTGCTGTGAGGTTATAACTAGCCCTTTTGTATTTGAATAATCTCCATTCCAATGTAAATGTGATTATAAATGGATTGACATAGTATTGGTTTCTATTGCTAACCATTTACATACAGGTTTAATTTTTTTTTATGAGGCTTTGAATAGAGGAAGTCCTCATTTACATTGACTGTCCCTATTATTGATTTGGTGCAATCAGTCAATTGTTTTGAAGTTTAAATGAGCACACAGGCTCTCCAATTTCTTTGGTTATTATAGATTATGGGAGAAGCCTATTAATATATAAGTATGTGTCATTAAGTGTTTGAATGTAGGGATATACAAGAGTTTGAAAATAGAGATCTCTGATTGACAAATAATACAGTATCAAAAAAAGTGAGCTTCAGTACGGGGACCATAACTTTCAACTCAACCGTTGGATTTTGATGAGATTTAAATAAGTTTTGAAAAAACTAATTATGCCCATCCTCACTAGAGCAATTGAGCAGTTTAGATTGGAATAAAAAATTATACACATATGAGTACGGGTCTGTCTAGAGGGCAAAAATCTATCATGTTAGGACAGTCATAGGTAAGATGATTGTTTAAATAAATTTGATCTGACAAAGAGATAGAAAAAAGGGTAGTGACATATTTCCCAATATAAATCATAGTACTATATTATCCAAAAAGTAAACAAATAATATAGAATCACAGGAATCAGAAGTTATACACATATGAGTACGGGTCTGTCTAGAGGGCAGAAATCTATCATGTTAGGACAGTCATAGGTAAGATGATTGTTTAAATAAATTTGATCTGACAAAGAGATAGACAAAAAGGGTAGTGACATATTTCCCAATATAAATCATAGTACTACATTATCCAAAAAGTAAACAAATAATATAGCATCATAGGAATCATAGCAACACACAGAGAAAAAAGATAATTATTTATACAGTAATAGTTTTCAACACACTATCCTTTCTCCTACACAAAATTGTAGACATGATCTAATACATTCATTTCAAATTCACAGAGGACAACATAAAGGAAGATTTAAAGAAATCAGAAAATCAAATAAGGAGGAGCATCTTTCAGGATAGCTCCTACCTGGCTTCCGATGGAGAAAACCATTGATGAAGGCTAATTCAACTCTCTTCAATCTCTTTCCAACACTTCTCCAAATTCCTCCCAGATGCAGGCACCAACCTTCTATTGGAAACTCACAATCAAACTATCCTTTCAAGAATAATATAGTTCCTCTCCCAGAATACTATAATCCTCCTAAATACAATATCCTCTCAAAGCAATAATCTAAATTCCTCAATATAATTTCCAGCCCACTTCCTCATCCTTCAAAGATCTCTCCTGTAAATAGGTTGAAGGATTGGTTGCATGGGAAAATTAACCGATGCAACCATCCCAACTAAAATGTAGTTTATAGTTTAGGATTTAATTAATTTCATTAAAGCCATTCATGGGAAGGGAATAGCTAATTTAATATTATTAATAATAAAATCTAATATGAGAGCCTCATAAATATTAATAAACTAATGTTATTTTTCTTTATTTAAGGAAAATGAAATAATTTATTACTATTATTACTTATCACCTTATTTACTAAAGCTATGGTAAAAGATTTACCATATAATAATTAATCCTTCAAGTAAATAATTTATTTATTATTATTATTTAAAATACAATTACTTTCACACCATATTAAATAGATATATGTGACCATAGGCATTCGTGTGCACCCATATGCTTATGTGTACATATATTGTTATAATATTATTAAAAACAATATTATTATTAATATTATAAACATCTTATTATTATGGTATTATAAAATATTATTATCCAATCAAATAATAAATCATATTCCATACAAAGTAAAATCATGATATATATATATATATATATATATATATCTGTGTGTGTGTGTGTGTGTGTGTGGTGATCACTAACACAAGATGTTCTAACAAGATTAGCAAAATCAATCACAACATCCTATACACGCATGAAATAATAGCTCATATAAATTATCTACTCGCAATGATCGAGCATATCATTAAGAACAATTAAAGCTACCATATCGAAACCTTAGTCTCCTAAAATGCAAGAGACAAGAACAAGCAACAAGATCACCATAATCCAACAAATTGATATACACAATGATACATCAACAACACAAGGGATTGACTCAAGAACTCCTTGCCTAAGGGTCAAAAGGGTCAGAGGTTGAGTTCATTCTCATGGAACCTTGATGATATCTCTGTAACAACAACAATGATTGAGGATTTGAGGGATCACTCATACCTGTGAGACCAAGTGGAGACGATACCCAATACCTACAGTCTTGCATCACCGAGAAGAAACACTTGTGCAAATATATATATATATATATATATATATATATATATATATATATATATATATATATATATATATATATATATATATATATATATATATATATATATATATATATACAGACAGACATATGAAGACAGATGACCAGGATCGATACATCATGTGTACTGTTGGTTATATTTTCAAGCTTCTGAGTTTGTCCTTTCCAAGTCCTGGATTACCTCTTGTTTGCAAGTTTTCCTGTGGTCTTGGTGTCTGAAATTCATTTAGTTTTGCCCTAGTTAGGTTTGAAAAACCTCACCCTATGTTTTATCCTTGAAAATCTTTTTTCTAGGTCTTGATCCTTGGTTAGCCCTAGTTTCTTATGTTTCATCGTTACTTTTTGGGTCACTTTAGTGTCTTGACAATGCACGTGCTCTTTTCTTTCAAGTGTTCGCTAAATCATGTAGTCTTTGTTTCATAATAGTAAGTCACTCAACAAACTGGTGAATGTGTTAAAACCCGATTATATGTCATGACAGTCGCTAAGTCTCCAGATCATTCAGTGGTTACCCAAAACCTTTGCACGAATCAACGAATGTGTGGTATCCTATTCACTCATCTTCTGGCAATTTCCTCTTAGCATTCAATGACTCAACATGGTAGTTATCACTAATTCTCCCAATCAAGCGGTTATGTTCTAAAAGACCCAGCGAACTGGTGAACACCGTCAATTGTCTTCTCATCTGGCGACAATGTTTTAATCTCATGAAGATTGGGTCCTACTCAAATTCATCAAATGATTCAGTGACTAAGTCATGTTTGATATCCTCTAAGTTTGGCGAGCTTATTCGCAAGATCTTGGAGGTTTTAGAGGATCCCCAAATGATCCAGCGACTCGGCGAATGAGGCAAAGGTTAAAAGGTTTCTTATTAGTCACTGATTCTCAGAGCGAAAAGGTTATGGTCAAAGTTCTTAATCGATTCAATGCCAACCGTAGATTATGATGAAAATCAACGGCCAACATGTAATCTTAGGATCTAATCTCTGGTTTAAAAGGTATTCAATGAATTAGAGATACAAGTCATTCGCCCATTCTCGAGGCTTGACTATGGTTAGAATTTTCTTCACGAGAATACGAGAATACTTTGTTCACTGATTCTCCAGATAAGTGTTGGGTTAAAGCGTGTGTCTGAGAACTGGCGAAGTCTTTCAGTCACTGAAACTCTGAAGTGGATGGGGCTTAGCATGATTATTAAAAGGGTTTCCCGTGCACCATTGATCATCTTTGGGATCAATGGTGGTCGCAAAGTTCTGAGATTGAACCATGAGTTACTAAATTCTTTTGAGATTAAGTGAATAGGCTTGTCACGTGATCTCGTAACTCGTAACTCAACCTTGGGTTAGATGTTCTTTCAAAGATTATGAAATCCTTTGCTCGCGTGTTTGCTGAATTTTGTCTGGTTGAGTTTTCGTGTCTTTATTGTTGAAAGCCGTTGTGACATGGAAGAGTACTGTGCCAAGTTGGGAAGGAGTAGAAAGCCATCCAATCAGGTTTTAAATGAAGGCTTACATCAGTTAATAAGGGTTTTAATGCAAAAAAAAAGGCCATGATTACAACTTGTGCCATGTTTTGATTATTTAAATCATTCTGTCAACATCCACGCCACGACTAGCTCTGATTTGAAGGTTGGCAATATGCAAAATTGAATGCCGAGGTGATTCAAGTTGGATTTTCCATGATTTGGTGATTGGATGCACATGAATTTCCAAGTATATAGATAGGATTGCATAGCTTTTTATGCTCAAAGTTACTTTGGAGATAATTGATATTGTGCTGTTGTAGCAGTGAGCAAGTAGTGTGAAGAATTATAGAGCTAAGAGTTCCTGCTCTATTAAAAGATGAGTCATCCTGTAGCAAGTGTAGCATCATCCAGTGGAGCCAAGTAGGCACAAGGTGGAGCCCAAAAAGAACAAGGTGGAGATGATAGGGCGAAGCCAAATTATTCAGATGAGTTCGTTAGATTGCTTCCCGACTCAAATTAGAATAAGAAGGCCATAGACACTATATTTGAAGATCTCATGGACAAGTGCAGGAACCCTCATACTTCTGCAAGTTCTGGCTTTTCCCTGTACTCATATTTTTATAATAATAGGAGTAAGCCTATACCTATATGTAATGCCTGGGTACTGGGAATGGTGAAATTCATTGTGCCAAATGTGTTTGTAGATGTTGACTTAATCATTGAATTGGCTAGGCTATATGATCCTATTTCTAGGTGTATTAGACGTGCAGACCAGTTTGTGTTTCTTTCTCTAGATAGGGGGTCTTTTATGAGGGCTTTCAATTTTTATGCATCATCCTCTATTGATATTGATTTAAGGAAAGAGAGGGAGAAATATGAGAGTAATGTGGGGCTAGTGAAGAACCATATAGTTAAGCATATGCCTATAAATGATAGGTACATAGCCCCTCTCCCGCTGAATATGAATGCTCCCTATTCTTTTACAACTCTCAACCGTTATATGAAGCTTTTATGCCATGGATTATGTAGGGTTTTGGGTGTAGATGGGGATGATGACAAGCTGCCTGTCAACCTTCTAATGATAATCTTGGATATTTAGAACACACAGACTAATACTGATTATGATTATATTCAATATATAATCGATAGGATGCATGAAGGATTTGTATCTGATAAGGAGAAGAAGAGGCCCATTAAGTTCTTGCATTACTCTTTTCTTATGCATTTGGTTCTTTACCATCATGTCAATGATTTTGATTCTAGGGTGTTGAAAATAAAAACCCATTTCAAGGACATTCTTAGCCCAGTGCAGTATTGGGTAAGATTTGGAATACTACATCCAATGAATGTGATTTTTCCATTTTTGAGAATTACTTTGTCAACTCGGTGCTAGAAATGTTGAGTACAAATGTAGTAAGATTACCAACTAGGGTTTTGAGAATTTTAAGGCCAATGCAATTTGAAGACAAATGGCCGGGGAATAATAATTGGGGAGATTTTTACCTGGGAAAAAACTCCATGGTCATTAGAGTTTATGGATGCCCTCAGCTCCCAAGATATGTGCCTCCTAGGGTGGCCATGATGGAATTTATTTGGAAATTGATGTGGACTGACAAGGAGCATCTAGGACCACATAGGAAGGGTACCTTCACACCCCAACAATTCAAGTTTGATAGTTTTCTGATTGGGAAAAGGGCATTGGATCAAGTTAGTAGTTGGCTACATCATTTCAAGATGACCGTAGGGACATACAGATATGTCAACTCTAAGGGTTTTATTAAGATAGCCAGGTTAACCTTGATTCCAAACATTGGAACAATTAAGGAACATGAGGGCCTTGATAAGGAAGATGTAGTAAAAAATATAATAGATTTTGATGAAGCCAAAAGGAAATGGACCAAGTACTTTGATTTACTGGACTTGGAGACATAGTTAAAGGAGGCTAAAATTCCTTTTGGTGGGTTTTTCCTTGAGCTATCATATTTGCAAAGGATGGAAAAAATGGTAGAAATGCATGGCACCCTATCCAACTAGTTGGAAGGGATGCTTGAGGAGAGATTAGAAGTACCAAAGAACTATTCCACTTCCGAGCCTGAGGAATTTACTGATGACTCACAAGAGGCTGACAGTCCACCTCTAGTAGGTGAAGAACAAATTGTTGATTTGACCTTAGATCCATTAGTGGTGGAGGTCATTCCAGAGCCACCTTTGAAGAAATAAAAGATTAAGATTGGTGAGCCCTCTAGGAAGAAGAAACCAAAGAGGATCCTGAATTGTGCATTAGTTCTTGTGCCAGGCAAAAGGGCCAATCACCACCAGCTAAGAATAGCTATTAGGGAAGGAAAGAAGGTAAAGACACAAGAAACAAAGGACTTGACTCTGTTACTAGGGCAAGATGAAAGGGAGTTGTACCAAGAAGAATTTGTCAGTGATGACCAGTTTGTCAAGAGTAAGGAATTCATGGAATTCCTTATTTGGAGGAAACATGAGGAAGTGAAGAAGGCCTTGCCTAAGGGTATGGAACCAAGTGAAGAAAATTTGAGGGCCTTAACTTCATATGATCCCAACCTTGAAAAAATCTCTGTTGAGGAAGCCAGAGAGATGGTTAAAACAAGTGGTATGATTCTAACTCCCAGGTGGGATTTAACTTCTGCCTTTATTATTGATCAGGTTAGAAAGTAGCCAAAAGGAAGCCTATCCTATGAAGTACACATTGATGACATGATTAGAGGAAGTGGTTATGACCCAAAGTCACAAGCTGTAGCACTTTGGTCATTGGCCCCAAAAAATCAGAAACCCTCTCTAGTCAGTATTGAAGATAAAATGGAGGGTAATAAAATTGTGTGGACGGTGCAGAATACAAATGCTATTGAAGTTTCAAAGGTAGTGACTTACCTAGCTCATCTCAATGAGGAAAAGACCACCCAATTATCTGAGAGATATACTAAATTGTTTGAAAATTCAATGAAGGTTGCCAAGGATAGAGATCTCAAACTCATGATGATCAAGAAAATGGAAAATGAGTTAGAGGAGCTAAAAGAAAAGCTTGAGGAAGCAATAAATGCAGTCCCTCCCCCTCCTTTGTCAATTGAAGCTCCACCTCAGTTGGAAACACAGGTTCATGAATGCCCAGTGGAGGACTTGGAGAAAATAAGACTAGAAGCTGCCTTGAAGACCATAACAGAAATTGTGCAACATAGAAGGAATAAGATAAAAGAGAAGATGGAGTCCGTTCATCAATCAGTAATCATGTTGCATAACACTAATGATAAGATAAATGATTCATTAGCTTCTCTAGAGCCACTCCATAGCATTTGGTCTGGAAAGGGTTTATTATTTGATAAACTTGACAGTTTACAAGAGCACAGGCCTGACATTCCTAAGATAGTGACTGTTGTCTTTGAGAAGATTGGGTTAGTTGGTTCAGTTTCAAAGTTTTTTAAAGGAAAGTCCAATCAAGTAAAAGCCAAGTTGGCCATTTTTGATAGTGATTACAGTAGGTTCCTACCTTCTATTTTTGCCAGTGATGGAAGCATAGTCAATTTGGATGAGTGGAAAACTTCAATGGATCAGTTAGCAATCAGGCATGAAGTTTACCTCAAGGGTGAAAATGTTTTAGACCTGGATGGATGTAATGATGTAATTGATAGCTTGATCAAAGTTGAAGGAGATTGTATACGGTTCATTACAGAAGTCAAGGCTATAACTAACTCCAAGTGGGACTTGCAAATCAAATCACTTCAGGAGTTGTAGAGTTTCAATTGGCCATCTGAGGAGGATGTGGCAGCTTGGGATAAATTGACAAAAAAGGAAAAGAAGAAGCCAGTTGTCCAAGCAACAGAAGCAGAGGAAGAAGAGTAGAATACACATGGCACCTAATCTAGAATTCAAGGGAGAGCATGTTTCAAACATATAATGATGTAGGTTAGCCTGTAATGGTGGTCATCATTCATGCTACAAATCATAGTAACTGCTCTGAAGATATTTTCAGATAATGGTGCCACCTCTGAAGTTGTTAGTAGTTGCAAACTACTTTTGTTGTTGTAATCACTGCTTTTTGGTTGGTGCTTTTTGTCTTTTAGTGCAAGTCACTTTCCTAGCCATCTGAAGCTTGTTGCATCCTTTTGAGGATTCCAAGATGGCTAGAGGTGTAAATAGCAAGTTTAGTTCTTTTGTAAGAGGGGGTGGAAGTTTTTGTAAAGGAGACTAAATATAGATTCTGACTTTTTCTAAGTTTTTGTCAAAAAATTTGTAAGAAATATAGTTGAAAGTTAATGAAAAGAGACTGAAGTTTCATTACCAATTCTTGTTGTCTTTATGTATGGATGTTTTGAATTTTTATGCATCAATTAGTAAGGCTAATTTTATGCATTTTTCACAAGGTGAATATAGGGGCTGAACTCAAGTTTCTCTCAAGGAGAGAGTAAAATCTTTAGCAAGGTTTCTGGGATTTAAATTCTGTACATGGATTTGATGGCTGGGTTGGGAATTGAGAGAGTAGATTGCTAGGCAGTTTATTTAAATTTTAGCATTGTTTTATTGATGGGATTATGTAGATCTTCAATTTTTGACTCTAACCCAATGAATAGGGCACTGGTTTAGTTTGATTTATATTTTTTCACCATCATTTGATCATAAAACTATATCCATTTACTTTACTTGTATGCTTATGAATTGTATTGGCTATGTCAAGTACATAGATCACATTTATAATGCTTTAAAGAAGCATTTGGAAAAGGTTATCCTTCCTTGGGTTTAAACTCATAAAAAGAAGAGGGATGAATATCTTTATGCCATTGTTTCATGTTTTTTTTCATTCATGATTTTTGTTGCAGTATCATGCATCAGGATAATTTGGGCCATATCAAGAGTTGTGATGTCTTACTGAGTTAATTTTGAAGTGGAAAACATGACAGTGAAGAAGTTGATTCATATTGTGAAGTTCAGCTTAGATTGTCTGAGAGTAATTAATTATCAAAGGTAAACCCACCTGAGTTGCATACTCAAAGTGAAGAAGGCACAAGGCCTTAATACCTTAGCATTTGAATCCTATTAGGTGTAGCTATTGGGATTGCATGAGTCATAAGTTCAGTATATTTTTGAATATTCAATCACCTACAAGTTTAAGTGATAACATGAACCTCAAGTAAGTGAGTAACTACGACTTCGTCCTGAGTCATGAACACACATTAAACATCTTATACACATGAAAACATAAGACATCATCGATAATAATGGTTAGATTCAAATCCTTGGGTTAACTTTATAAATCATGTAAATATAGATGTTTTCAAACTTCATAAACATATAAATGATAATAATAAATAATTGTATCCAAGCATCTGATAAGTGTATCATCCTCTAAATAAGAAAAACTATAAACATATAGTTTTAACCATCATAATGAAAGTGTCCAAATAAAAGTCCAAGTATAATCATCAGAGAGGGTATTACATGCCGCTGAAGAATACAAATACTTTAACCTGTTAATAACTCTATCTCTGCTCACCGATCACCTATCCTTCACATCGGTCACTCAAATTAGTTGCGGTAACAACTATAGCATCTAAACACTGTTGACCACCATATCCTATGATTATTACACAAGACAAAAAATATTTGACAAACCAATCAAAATATCTATCACCTGGCACTAACTATTCTAGTAGTTGCACTGTCAACCTTCATCCAATCATAACTTTCTTGCCGGTCTACATCAATAGCAGTGGTCATGCAATTTACATTTAGAGACATCCCCATGTCTCACATAAGGATCACTACAACTAAAAGTCACCGCAACACCTTGATCATCATACTTATACTTAGAAACATACTAGGAACACTAGGTCAATACTTGACATCAATGACAACCCAATAAATAATCATCATGTAATCAAATTTGTATCATGAAAACACCAAAAATCACTTACCATCACTACATCATTTATGGAAACATTATCATGGAAAATTAATAAAGATTTAAAAGTTTGGTGTGTACGTCATTTTGATATTCATATTTCAAATTTTGTAGGTTTGGTTTCATTCGGAAACCCTAGCTCTCTTGAGCTAGGGCTCTGCCCATGTTAGGGCACAACATTTGGAGATCATAGTTTCTTGGTATGTGGCTGCCAAGGTAGTTTTATTTATTTATTTTTATTTTTATGGAGAATCATAGTATGTTTGAGAAGTTATTAGTGACCTCATGTTATCAGAAAAGAATGACAATTACAATTGAGATCATGAACCATTGAGGAGATAGAATATACGAGATTTTGAGAAATAGTTGCAACCTAAAATTTGTTACTAGGTGTTCTCTTTCTTTTAATCTATTTTTTTATATGTATTTAAGATTTTTTTAATGGTTCCATTCTTTAAGGGTTTTACATGTCATTATCTCAATATGTATGAAGGTTGTGGTTTATGTTTCTTGTTTTGAAAAGAGACCTTTATTGGGTCCGTTATCTATTAACTCAAGTTTGAGTTTGATGAGTCATAGTTCAAGTTTGATGAGTCATTATTCATGGGCTGAGCTAGTAAACAAGTTTTGTTTACCATTTTGGCATTGTTGTTTATGTTTTAACCCTGTTAAAGATGTATCTCAACTTTTTTTCAGATGTGCGTAATGATACCCTATCCCAACATACTTATCATTCATTCTTCTATTTCTTGTCAAACCCTTGTCAAGGGTTTGTGAGTTTTTTTGTCAAAAACGTGTATGGTTACTCTTGAGCCTTATCAACTCATATTTTTTCAATTGTGGTTATTTTTGGATAGTACAATTAGTCTATCTTAACCCAAGTATAGAGTCTTTGCAATATCATGTATATATAGTTGAAATGTATGTTGTGATAATTATTGAACCCATGTAAGGTCTTAGTTGTTGAACTCAAGTGTGGAACTATAGCTTGTTTGTGACAAACTAATTTTTTCTTTATCAAAGTTTTATAGTCAGGTCTTTGACAAGATTTTGATTAAGAGGTTTTTAATTTGATAAATATTTCTTAAGTAGAGATAAAGGTATAAAATCAATGTTGATTATCTCTTGATTGCAAATATTATATTATTTTACAAAGAGTCTTGATTTTATGATAAGAGTTATAGTATTATTGATTCTTAACAAAGATTCATTATGGAAACAAGAATAATAATGGAAATGGAATATAAATAATATTTTTTGACTTATTTCCAGAACTTATACATTATATTTTTTAAAGAGATTTTCAGGATAATAAGGTGTCATCATTCAGAAACATATACATTCATGACAGAGAATGGAGCATACATTTGATGAGTGATTCACAAAAAAATTTATTTGGTTCCTATGATCAATTTTGTTTCAATTGATCAACTTTTATGATGTTTATATATTTAAAAGTAAAAGATATTGGGGAATGCAGACAAAGATGTTATTTTTGATAGTGATGAGATACATTTTTGTTACCTGTGCATAATTAGACGCACTGATAAAAAATAATGGATTGAGGTTATTGGAGTTTAAAATTTAGTATCATAAATTATTGCACAAAAACCTTATTTGTGTAATATTGTATGGTAATCAATTATAAGAACTATACAAGATCAGATTTTTTGACTCTACATGTATGGAGATTTGTAGTGAAGTGAAAAGCTAGTGAGGCATCAAAATACTATCAATGAGATAGCATTGTCAGTGAGCCAATTGTACAACAAATGAGGCATTGTAAAATGATATCTCAGATTAATCTAGTGAGGCACTTCGAGTGGTTTTATTCCCCAAGAGGGTTTCCACTCAAGACATATCTTGTGTTACAATTTCATGTGCATGTCTTATCTTTATATTTTTATCTCCATTCATTTTACTTTACTTGTTGTATAAATTTGGCTTTAAAAATTGATACATTATTTAATATCACTAATTCACCTCCCCCCCTCGTAGTGATATTGTATTGCAACAATAAAAAATATCACCATATGAGTTCTAGAAACCAATTGTGATGTTACCACCCACCATTCCAAAATAATAATACAAGAAGTAACATAAAAAATTGTTGTACCAAGTAAGTCATCTAATTCACCATTAGGGCACTACAATTTTCTAGACCATCTAAATAAGACCCCAAAATATCCATTTATGAACTGATCTCCATTTCACTAAACCAATCTTAGGTATAGCCCTATAACATTCATGCATCCCAAAAGACATAGGAGTTGAGGATTTTCAAGCCATAATAGGGTATTTATCCACACCACATCATATCGCTTTCACTTAAAAAGATCTTCCAAAACATAAACCATCCCACAATGATCCTTTTTTTATAGAAGTATTCATCCATCTCCACAAAATCAGGTGAGTCTTTATAGATGGAGGAGCAGGTCTTAATATATGTACACCAAAATTAGTACAAGAAATGGGCTAATTTGAGAGTTGTGTAGATGTAACTAAAAATATCATAATAAGAGCCTATGATGATGAAGAATGTCCCTCCAAAGGCATCATAAGTCTCCCAAACAAATTGGGTCAAAAAAAACAAGACACTGCGTTCCAAGCATTGGATCTTGATGTGGGAGCATCTTGGGTTCTTGGCGATCATATATCACCAAAAACAAGTTAGAGTTGTTAGTTATGCTCCGTAGCTCCTTTTGGGCTCTCAGTGATGTTTTCCTATTTCCACCGACGGGGTTTGGTTGCTACTCAGTTTCTTTGTTCACCAAGTTGGTTTGGTTGTGTATCATCTTAAAATGGAAGAACTTCCATGATAAGATAATTTACCCCTTTGAGTAAGTGGTTTGGGGTCATGTCAAGTGCCTTGATTGGGTCTTTGCATGTATTTGGATTTCCCCCACTTTCCACTTCTTCTTTGCACTTGATTTCTTCATTCTAGGTGAAATTAGGGTTAAGTTCTTAAGGACTTTCCTGATTTTCCTCTTTCCATGGATCTATTTTCTAGGTAGGATTTAGAAATGAGACCTCCTAGTCCATCATCACATCATTCAAAGGATTTTTTGTCTATTCCTGACACTGGGTCTTTCTCAGACATCAAATTCTGCATTTCTGGCTTCCCTTGGAACTCCTGCTGCAAATCCTGACAAAGTTAGGGTTTGAGGTCAATGTTGACCTTGACCCTAACCAGGTTAGGGTTGACCTTGACCTTGACCTTTTCCTACCAAAATTTCAAAGTTTCATTTCCCGCTCATTTGTTTTTCAGGAAAATTGTTTCCCGCTTCCGGGTCGGCTGTTTCGAGCTCTGAAATGGTAAATCCTTCAATGGTATTTAATTAAGGTATATTTTCTAAAGGTGAGGACCTAATTTGGATTTAATTCTTCAAGGTGGCCCATCTAGAGGAGTGTGCCCTAGTTCACTATAAAAGGAGGCCTTCCTCTCTCATTTTCACATTACATTCACATCAAGTTTTCTCAATCAAGCAATCAAGCTCTCAAGTGCAAGCAAGTCTTCAAGAATTCAAGTGTTCAAGCATTCATCCATCAAGGAGTTTGATTATTAGCTATTGAAGGATTCAATCTCCTTGGAGCCCCCTTGAAGATCCATCCTTCTCCATTCATTCAAGCCTTCTCATATGCAAAGATCAAATCAAGATTGGTGTTGAAGATCAAAATACCATTGATTGGAGACATCCTACATTCATTGAAGCATTCTTACTTGTGGATTTGAGGATTCAAATCCTCTACAAGGACTTCAACATAAGCGAGGTGATTTGTTTCAATTACTTTGTTTATGCACCATATATTTCAATTCAATTTCAAGGTTATTTCCTAAATTAGGGTTTGACTAAGGCAAACCCCCCATACAACCAAAAACCCCCATTTTCTTGCAGGTACAGGTGTGAAATCTCAGATGTGAGAGCAAATTTGGATACCCTTTTCGGCAATCTTTTAGGATCTATGACCAAAATCAAAGTCGGACTTCAAATAAATAATGTGGTCTTTGACCTTTTAAAAGGTCAAAGTCAACCTATGTGAATTTGGAGAAAAGATTTCTAGGTTTTGTCCGTTTTGACATTTCCAATCCAAAATAAGTGATAGAATCTTCAAAAAGTTCATATAGAAACCAGAATTCAACATTTTCTAGATCTGCCCTAATTCAAGGTTAGTATTTGTATTTCAATTATTTCAGATTTCAAGCTTAATCCAACTATAGGGAAGTATAGGATTTATTCTTTCTTTCATATTCTTCATAGATTGATTCAATTGTGTATTAACCTCTTGGTTGATCAGATTGGATCTCTCCTTTGGGAATTTGGATTTAGGAGTGAATCTTACATTTTCCCCACACACATACATAAATAGAGGTGATTCCAAATCACAACTATTCATTTTGGTGAACCCAACTACCTTACTCTTTCTTTTTGGTGTTAGATTTCCTTTTATCTTGTTAGTATTAGATTTGTCCTTTGTGATTGATCTTGTATGCTAATTAGATTTCCTATTCATGCATTATGTGTTCTTAGTTTAGTTCATTTGCATTATATTGGTTTATGAGCTTTACTACCACTAGTCCTACTTATAACATTCCGGTTAGAAGAAGTCGTAGACTCATGGGTGCCTTTGAGCCTGAATCTTCTCCTTTCCTTAGGATTCCTGATGATAACTTGATTCTTCATGATTCTAATCCTACTATGGAGAAGAACTCTTCTCACTCATCTCCTGATGAGGATGATGCTTTAAGGGTTCCTCCTAAACAAGTCCAAAAACTTTCCACTGAACTTGATAAAATGGGTAATTGGCTTCTTCAAAAAAACCATGGTCAAGATTCTATTCAAGCTATAGAGGCTCTTAAGAAATTTCTCCATGATAGTGATCAAGGTGTTAATCTCTTGCTTGGTATTACTCATCTTGTGCATTCCAATGTTAAACCTTTAACTCAAGAGGCTCAAGATTTAGGTTTCACTGCTCCTATCACTAGTGTTGAACCTTCTTCTAATCCTTTATCTAGTATTCCTATCTATATTCCTCCTTTGGTGACTGTGACGGTTCCCTTTGTTCCTATGAGTGTTCCTCCCATGTCCCTTCCTACCTCACAACCTTCATATCATAGTGTTCCTTTCACTTATTCCACTCCGCTTCCAACTATAGTTCCTAGTGTTCCTCTGGTTGTGTCTTCTATTCCTGCAGCTTCTTACACTTTACCTAGTGTGTCTAATGTTGCTACTACTCCTATTTCCTCTAATGATTCAACAATCATCAGTTTGGCTCAAACCGTATCATCCTTACAACAAAAAATTTCTTCCTTAACTCAAAACAAGTTTAGTATTCCTACATGTGACATGGGAAGTCCTTTGTCTAGGGATATTATCCGAACTCCTGTTCCTCAGCAAGTCGATATGCCTAGTCTTGAGAATTATAATGGAAAGGGAGATCCTGTTCATCATGTTAAAACATTCCAAATCCTTTGTAGTGATTATGCTCATGACCATAGGATTTTAGCCAAACTATTTGCTCAAACATTTCGTGACAAGGCCTTACAATGGTATTGTTCCTTGCCTCCTTATTCCATTGATTCCTTTCCACAACTTGCTAATGCCTTCATTCAATAATTTCAAAACAATATTGGCCCGCAAGTCTCTTTGACTAATTTAATGCATTGTAAACAAAGTGCTAAAGAAAAGTTAACTGAATTTATTGGTAGATTTAAGCATTTTCATGCTCAGATTTCCTATCCTGTTCCTGATATTGATATTCAACGTATGTTTATTTCAAATTTGCAAAAGGATATTAGAGATAAGATTTTGCTTACTGAATTTACCTCTTTTCAAAAACTTTGTGTAGTGCTTCATCATTATCAATTACAAGTGAGTCAGTTTGAGAGAAACACTCCAATGGCTCTTGTTCCCATTGATAAGAGTGATGCTGCTCCTAATCCAAATAAGTTTCAAAAATTCAATAATTATGTCAAGATAAACAAACAAGTGAATGCAGTTGCTAATCAGGTTGCTGTTGCATCTCATAATGCCACTTTTGCATCCACTTCTTTTTGATTAAATCATATGTTTACTCCTCTTTCTAAAACTTTACATGCTATTATGAATAGGTTGTTAGCTGCTAATGTGATTACTTTACCTCCTATTCGACCTCTTTTACCTACTACTATTGCATCTAAATCTTTTGATCAAAATGCTTTTTGTCAATATCATCATTAGAATGGTCATGATACTGAGAGATGTTATTCTTTAAAACATAAGGTCCAAGATCTCATTGATGCTAAAGCTTTATCTATTGATAATTTGGATAGTAGTGGGAATCAATCTGTCTCTCCTCCTAATCATAACCTTCAAATCTATATGAATCCTTTACCTATGCATGATACTAATACTATTGCTCAACCATCTGATATGGAAATTGTATATGATTCCAAGATGGATGATCTTAATCATGTTGTTAATCAAGTGGAGCATGTTGCCAAGCCTATATCTCCACCTCAACCTTCACCTCAAGTTCAATCTCAACCTCAAGATAAACCCAAACCTAAAGTGAAACCTCAACCTAAACATCGACAATAGCTTAAGGATAAATGACCTCAGGAACTTTTGATTACCTTTGATGACTTTGAGATTGTTAAGGCTCTTGATGGTCCCCTTTACATTGCTACTAGGGTTGCTCAGATACCTACTCGTGGTTGTCTTGTTGATCCTACCTCCTTAGTCAATGTTATCATTGAAGAAAATCTTTTTATGAAAAGCTTACAACGTGACTTCTATGATACATCAGATGTGTGGATTCAAACTTGTAATGGTTTTCTTTATCCCTCATTTGGTTCTATTACTTTACTGGTTGAAATTTTTGGAAAACTTGTGAACACTACCTTTGTTGTGGTTCTTACTTTTGATCAATTTCAAGTTAAGCTAGGTTTGCCTTGGTTGACTGCCATGCATGCTGTTGCTTCACCTATCCATAAGTGTCTTAAGTTCATTCATGATGGTAAAGTGAAGATGATCAATCATAGTCTATATCAACCTTCTAGGCCTCGAGATTGTGTTGCTCTAGATTTCTTTTGGCCTTCCTTACCAAATTCATGTCCTCCTCACCCTAATAATCTTTTTCAATCATATCAAGATTATAAGAATCATAAGATTCTTCAATTAAGCATACCTCCTATGGATCTTAATCATGGTCTTTTACCTACACCTTCGATACCTCCTTCAACTATCGCTTCTTGTTCTGTTAATCAAGTTCCTCCTACTAAATCTATCAAAGATCCTGTGATTGCTCCTCTTATGGTTGATAATCCTATTGATCTTCCTAAAGAACCTGTGAAGGATCCTGCTATTGTTCCTCCTAGTTCTCAACCTATTTAAAATAAATCAAAATGTAACTGATCTACTAATGAATGTCATAAAAAGTGTCGTGCTCATACTAAAGCTAAAAGATCTCTACTTTCTGCAGATACACCTATGCATAATGTTGTTACTAATAATGAGGTTCACATGCATGATTATGATGATTCTATTCATATCTTAGATCCTATTTTGATTAATTTGGATGATGAAGATACTCTTAATGATACTGATAATGTTACTAATGAATATGAGACTATTGATATTGACATTGATTTGCCAAATATGCATTCATCTCAATTAACTCTTACACCTAGTATTGAACATAATGATTCTCAAGAGGATCCTTGTTTGGAACTGGCTATCATTCCTACTATATTGGATATAGTCCCTCTTGCGAGTTACCCACCTACCCTAAATGATATACAATGAGATGGGGAAAGTAGGTAGCACGCTTGAGTGGCTTGTCCTTCGTGGTAGCTTTGTTGTGTGTTTGCTTGCTGTGCTATGCTTCTCCTGTAATGTGTTTGCTAACTGTTGTTAGATTATTTTATATGATCCTTGTTACTCAGTTGGTACAAGGTGATGAAGGAATCAAAATTGTTGTTCAAATTCCTCTCTATGTATCTCTATTCTTCTATGCGTTGTTCAATGTTATGTTGTAACTATGCTATTGTTTGTAAATGTTTCCTTGTGTAATCTACTTGGATTCAAGACATGGTAGCACTAATTCTTTTTGGTCTCCATGTCATGGTCTGAAAAGATTCTCCTTCGTATATCTTATGTGATCTTTCCTCCTTTGTGATTGTAGTTCTACTTTCTTTGGGGAATGATGTCAATTCATTTGCAATAATATCATACATATATTATCTTATGATCATACTGACCCCATGGTAGGTAGATCCCTTTCGTGTTCTCTGTATGTTTCTATGTTATTTCCCTTGATTTGTGTTCGTCTAGGGGCATCTCGATGTGGAAACATCATTAGTGGAGTTTTTTATGTTTCTGTTAAAGCCATTGCTCTTGTTAAAGTGTCAGCAATGACTTTAACATGGGGGCATACGCTCTGCTCACTTGTTGCACACACACACTTATAAAAAATTCAGAACATGGTAAATCTCCTAAAGGTAACGCACATAAGTTGCCAAATCCTGAGGAAGACATGCACTTTAAATTTACTTTTCAATCTTTCTTTTTGGATTAAAAAATAATCCTTAAAGTATGGATTTATATTAGGATCTCTTGATCCCTCCAGTTTCAAATACACATATATCGTGATCCCTTAAGGTCGGAAGTGTCCTTAAGATTGGATCTCTTTTGTTTTTTATTTATTCTTATGGAATAGGATATTCCTAAGGATAAATCCTTGATGGGTTGACTAGTGAGTAGCCACATTCACTAGGCGGTTCAATTCCATCTTTCCAGTTGCACCTTTTTCCTGTGTGGTTCACAATAGGACATAAGTTCTCATTGGGCGAGGTAATCACACTTTTTCTTTCTTTCTTTAGAGATGTCTCTCTTATCTATGATTTAAGAGTCAATGAAGACTTGAGTCCTTGGGGGCTTGAGATTTCTCTTTGTCCCTTAGATTACGATAAGATTATCTTGTTATTTTTATCTCCTTTACCAAGAGTTTGCATCAAGTCCATACTCTTGCTAAAGTGGGGCTTAATGTATCATCTTAAAATGGAAGCACTTCCATGATAAGAGTGTTTATCCCTCTGAGTAAGTGGTTTGGGGTCATGTCAAGTGCCTTGATTGGGTCTTTGCATGTATTTGGCTTTCCCCTGCTTTCCACTTCTTCTCCGCACTTGATTTCTTCTTTCTAGGTGAAATTAGGGTTAAGTTCTTAAGGAATTTTCTAATTTTCCTCTTTCCATGGCTTTATTTTCTAGGTAGGATTTAGAAATGAGACCTCCTAGCCCATCATCACATCATTCAAGGGATTTTCTATCTATTCTTGACACTGGGTCTTGCTTAGACATCAAATTTTGCATTTCTGGCATCCCCTGGAACTCCTGCTGCAAATCCTGACAAAGTTAGGGTTTGAGGTCAATGTCGACCTCAACCCTGATTAGGTCAGGGTTGACCTTGACCCTAACCTCTTCCTACTAGAATTTCAAAGTTTCATTTCCTGCTCATTTGGTTTTTGGGAAAATTGTTTCCCGCTTCCAGGTCGGCTATTTCGGGCTCCGAAATAGTAAATCCTTTAATGGTATTTAATAAAGGTATATTTTCTAAAGGTGAGGACCTAATTGGGATTTAATTCTTCAAGGTGGCCCATCTAGAGGAGTGTGCCCTAGTTCACTATAAAAGGAGGCCTTCCTCTCTCATTTTCACATCACATTCACATCAAGTTTTCTCAATCAAGCAATCAAGCTCTCAAGTGCAAGCAAGTCTTCAAGAATTCAAGTGTTCAAGCATTCATCCATCAAGGAGTTCCATTGTTATCTATTGAAGGCTTCAATATCCTTGGAGCCCCCTTGAAGATCCATCCTTCTCCATTCATTCAAGCCTTCTCATATGCAAAGATCAAATCAAGATTGGTGTTGAAGATCAAAATACCATTGATTGGAGACATCCTACATTCATTGAAGCATTCTTACTTGTGGATTTGAGGATTCAAATCCTCTACAAGGACTTCAACATAAGCGAGGTGATTTGTTTCAATTACTTTGTTTATGCACCATATATTTCAATTCAATTTCAAGGTTAATTCTTAAATTGGGGTTTGACTAAGGCAAACCCCCCATACAACCAAAAACCCCCATTTTCTTGCAGGTACCTGTGTGAAATCTCAGATCTGAGAGCAAATTTGGATACCCTTTTCGGCAATCTTTTAGGATCTGTGAATAGAATTGGAGTTGGACTTCAAATAAATAATGTGGTCTTTGACATTTTAAAAGGTCAAAGTCGACCTGTGTGAATTTGGAGAAAAGATTTCTGGGTTTTGTCCGCCTCGGAATTTCCAATCTAGAATAGGTGACAAAATCTTCAGAAAGTTCATATAGAAGCTAGAATTCAACATTTTCCAGATCTTCCCTAATTCAAGGTTAGTATTTGTACTTCAATTATTTCAAATTTCAAGCTTAATCCAACTATAGATAAGTATAGGATTTATTCTTTCTTTCATATTCTTCATAGATTGATTCAATTGTGTATTAACCTCTTGGTTGATCAAATTGGATCTCTCCTTTGGGAATTTGGATTTAGGAGTGAATCTTACATTTTCCCCACACACATACACAAATAGAGGTGATTCCAAATCACTACTATTTAGGTTGGTTCATTGAGTTAATTTCTTGGTGCTTGGTAATCTTGCTCAATGAGTGGTTTATTTTGGATTTCTTTTGAGGTTGACTTGTGCATTGAATTTTGGTCATAGAGTTGATGTTGGTATTGATCATTGGGAAGCGTGTGGACCTAGATCCAGTCATTTCTTTCTCCAATGATGGATCTAAAGGCTGACTTGTTTTAGTAGCCTCTTGTATAAATAGAGTAGTTGGTTGTAGTTTTAGAGATAAGTTTTTGAAGATAGAAGATAGATTCTGAAAGTTGAATCCTCGCATGAATGAGGACTGTTATAATTGGATCTTGATATTAGTTGGCCGTAATTGGGAAGGCCTTACAACCTGACATGAATGAATCAATTGAAGATAATCTATGAAGTTTCCTGCATTATCTCTCACACCAATTGTGTTATTTACTTTCGTGTGTTGATTCTGCAAGGGGGTTGATGATTTGGGTGTGCCTCTGGTCCCTCTTCATCCTATCCTTGCATCAGGTGGTATCTGAGAGAATTTGAGATCTGGATATAAATTTGAGAATTTAGGTCAAGGGTTCCTTCTTGTAAAACCTTAGTTGATATTTGTTGTGGGGTAGCAGATTGCGATTTGGCCTACAATTGTAGAGGGTTTCAAGATGGTTCATGGGAGGTGAGATGAAGATCCAAGATTGTCAGATATGCTAAGACAAATTGCTGCTAGGTTAGAAGCTATTGAGACAACCTAGTGCTAAGGAAGACATCTTGAAGATTTTAGTGATGAAGAAGTTGATGATGAACAAGGTGAAGTAGAGCCTGCACCTGTGATGGATCAAGGTGAAGAAAGAATTTTGAAGGCATTGACAAACTTGAAGTCTAGACCAAATTTCAATCCTCTTGAATATAGTGGAAGGCTAGATTTGGATAAGTTAATGGATTGGATAACCGATATGGAAAAATATTTTGAATATGAAAATGTTCCTGAGGAAAACAAGGTTAAAATTGAAAGCAAAAAATTGAAGAGTCTTGCATCGTTGTGGTGGGAGCATCTACAATTGACATAAAAAAGAAAGGCAAAGACAAAATCAAGGTATGGAATAAGATGGTGAATAAATTGAAAGGCAAGTTCTTATCCTATGATTATCTGATTAACCTAGTTAGGAGAATGCAAAGTTTGAGGTAGAAAGATAGCTCAGTAAAAAACTATATGTTGGGGTATTTTCTAGGTTTTCTAAGAAGTTTTATTATTTGTTATTGATGATAGTTGATTTGTGCCTGTGTCTCCTTTATTTTATGTGTCTGAAAAGATTTCTAAGGGGGTCTGAGTCTTGAAATATTCATATGTCAAAAATGTCTTCATCTCTCTATCTTAGGTCTTGTTTGCCTTTGGTAGGGTTTTATTCTTGAAAAGTTCTCAGTCATGCCCTAGACCTGATGTTTTCAAATTACCTTTTTAAGGCACTTAAGTTCACAATATGCACATGGCTTTATCTTTTCCCTTTGAGTCTCTTAATCTCGCAATGAAAGTGTTAAGTAATTTTTTATTCAAAGATTCAGCGACATGGTTAATGGACTTGACAGTTTGTGGTTATCTCTGAATCTCCAGATGTTTGATAGATAAGTTAATATGTTCAACGACTTGGTGATTATGCTTGTCTCTCAATCTCCAGGTACCAATGGTTAGTGATTTAACATTTGGAGACTCAAAAAATATGGTTATCTCTTAATCTCTTAAGGTAGTAGCTAAGTCTTCTTGCATTTAGCGATTAAGCGACAACCATAGATGATGGAAAAGATCAAGGGCTATTGTTGGATCTCATGATGGGACTATGGTTAAAGCTCACATCTAGTGATTATGAGATAGCCTTTGTCACTCAATCTCATGAACTAACTAGGGTTAAGCTAAATATTTAGAGATTACTAGATATGTCTATGGTCGCTGAATCTCTAGATCAAACATGAGTTAAAGTAAAATTCCTAGAGACCGGGAGATGCCTTCAGTCATGTGGTCTAATGATAAAGTATGAGTTGAGTTAAGAGCTTTGAGACTATGTGCAACTTGTGATCACTCATTCTCTAGATGTAACTATAGTTAAGATAAGAAATCAAAGATTGAGAGATATGCTTCAGTCACCGAATCTCATGACTAGACTCAGGTTAAGTAAAGTGTTTAGAGTTCCTGAGAAGACTTTAGTTGCATGATCTCCAGATGGTGGGGTTAAGACATCACAGTTAAGGGTAAGGGAATTTCAAGTCAAGGTTGATTTGATGATGGTCATGACACCGGTGTGAGAAGATGCTCAAATGATATTGATTGCATGTTCACAACTACCATTTGATATTATCCAAGGAAAGGCTAATGAAGTGGTGGGTCTGGTTGCTAGATGTTGCTAATTTTATCACTTTTGATTGGTTGCAAAAGATGTTGATGTGGTTGTTTATTTTTCAAAGCCAAGTTGACTGTTCTACTAATTTTCATGAGCCACACAATATGCTAGGAAGATAAGAGATCAACGACTATGTTTTAAACCTAAGCGATAACCATTGTGTTTTAATTTTTTGAAGTTTTACTGGGGTTTTTTGACAGAATTGAAACAGTGAGCTAGAAACGACAAGCCAAATTTAATTTTGTTTTATTCCAGGACCGAAGTAGCTAAGAATTGAATACTCCTACTGATCTGATCACATCTAGTTGTTTTAAAAGGATAGTAACTGCAGAGGACTGGTTATTAATTACAGGAGTGGCTGATCTATTAAGTAATGGTCCTGTTAGATGCCAAAGAGATTTTCATGTCCTTGTGGCTTGCCGGTAGGGTTTCCACCTTAATTAAGGATTAGATTGGATCATTTTGCTCTTTATTTTTAGGCATGTCTTTTCTACAGTAAATTGCCTATTGAATATGGTTGTTGTAGTTGTTGGAAACCCTAACTTTGTCCAAAGTCATTCAAAGCTTGTTGCATCCTTCTCCTAAGGATTCCAAGATGACTAGTAATGATATAATAGCAAGTTTTCCTTTTGTAAAAAGGGGGTGAAATACATTTGTAAAGGAAATTCTGTATCTCATGTTTCTATTCTGGGAATTTTTGTCTTCTGAATGTATTAATATAGGAAAATATCAATGAAAATATATTGAGAATCCTTTGCATATCTTGTTGTCTTTTTGTGTGGATCTTGAGTTTTTCATGTATTAAATCTATAAGGAATTTTTAATACATCATTTACAAAGTAAATAGTGGGGTTAAGCTTGAGTTTCTTTCAAGGAAAGGGTAAATATTAAGGGAGATCTCTGTGAATTCATGATTTATGTAGGAATTTGATCACAATATGTGTGAATGAGAGGGTGATTTGTAAGGCATCTCATCTAGGTTTTGGTTATATTGGATTTGAGGGATTTATGTGGATGTATGTTCTTTGACTCTTTGCCCTAGGATTTGGCACTGGTCTTTGCTCAATTTACATTTCTCACCATCAACACAATTATATAGTTCAACTTATCTTAAATTTATGTTGAGAGAATTAGATGTTTATGTCTGTATCAAGGATACAAATAATTGTTAGTATTCTTTAAAGAATTGAATCTATCAGGTACACTCGCCTGAGCTTGAAGCTTGAAGCTTGAAGGGAAGAAGGCTTTAAATCCTTAACACCTTAGTGTTTGATATTGTTAGATGCATCTATTGGGTCCATAAGAGTTATGTATCAGAATTTTTGATTTGTATTGATCATTTGCAATTTTAAGCACTAACAAATTTGGTGACTCTATTGGGCAGTATAATATTTTGCAATAGGCTTGTTACAATTCCTTTTTAACCGTCTATTATTTTATTTGAAGACCAGTTTAAAAAATTTATCCCCACATGTTCTGTGGGTGGTGAATCTGATATCTGTGTTTTCCAGTTGCTAATATAACATATAGAAAATTGTGAATATCTTGTAAAAAATACAATGAGTCGAAAAAGATATACTAGGTCATATTATAGGGATCACCCATAAAGAAATATGGGTGATGAAATTCCCATGCCTATTAGAAATCAATGGTCTAGGAGTGGTTTCTTCAATCCTAATTCTCCAAGACCTTTTAAGGAATGTGTTTCAACACCTATTCCTAAGGAAGTCTCTTCTTCTTCTAAAAATCCTGAGCCTGTTAGAAGAATAGATCTTGATGCAATTAATCCCTCTCAGGAAGATGAATTCATAGATGTGGGGTTTTTCCCTGCACGAGAAACTCTAGACCAACTAGGAGAGACTTCTGCTGCTGAGATTGCTTATTATGATTCTGAGAAATTGCATGATGAGGTCATAGCTTTGAGGAAAAAAGAGTGTGAACAATTACTTGAAATTGCTAATAGAAGAAAGTAGCGAGAGTAGAAGATTTATGATTTATTGATGGAAAGACAAGAACTTATAAGAAAAATAAAGAGTAATGAGCTCATGGCTCAAAGTTTGAATTAGGAGTTCAAGGGTCTAGACAAAGATTTGTTTGGTGATGTTGGAGCTTTGAGACAACAAGTTGATAATAATGAGTCAAATTATAAGAAGGATGAATTTGAAGGAGAAGGCTCAGTTCTAAGATAGTTGCACCCATCAGAGATCAAAAGAAATGAAGATCTCAAAAATAACACTAGGGATGCATCTGATAATGATGGTTGGGGATAGTATAAATGTACCCAAATAGAGTAAAGTTATTCCTGATGTTGTCTCCCAAGCTAACTTAGAATTGGAAAAGGCTAGAAAGGCCAAGGATGACTTGGCAATTCAATTAGAAAACATGGAGTTGGAGGCTGTTGTAGATGAGATGAAGAGGAAAATTGCTTTCCTACATGCTAATATGAATACTATTGCTAGTAGCTCAGTCCTTGTTACTATTGGGACAATACCATAGAACCAACCAAGTGGCCCCAAGCCAAGTTTCTAGACTTTAGGCTCCAATCAAGCGGTCCCAGAACCAATCCAAAATGTCAATTCTGTAGTTCCATTGGCTAGTGGTCCCATGGGAAATGCATTGTATCAAAATAATAGAGGTGGTGAAGCCCAAGCTTCACAAAATTTTCAAAGAAGGCTTGTTCATCTGGATAGGTACCGACCATTGTTCTTTGATGGTATCCCTAGTCAACCAAATGCTATCCCAAATGAGGCAAGAGACAAAATCCCTAAGTTCACATGAAATAATGTTGTCACTTGTGAAGAGCATCTTAAGTCTTTTACAGATAAGATAAATGACTATGAAATTGAAAATGAAGATGTTGTAATGAAACTATTTGTTCAGTCATTAATAAAAGATGCTAGGGATTGGTATAGGGGTTTTCCTGAGAACAATATTACATCATGGGATGAGTTTGTTAGAATTTTCAAAGAGAAATATGTTGAACATGTTAATTCTAGTTATATGCTCAATGAATTCAATAATATCAAAAAGCATCCCAATGAGATCATGTCTGAATTCAACAATAGGTTTCAAAAGGCAATGTATAAATTATTCCAAGTTTTGAGATTAGATGATGAAGTTTTCCTAAGCACATATTTCAATGATTTGGATGAATAAATGTCTTATCTTTTTAGAGACAAAATCCCATGTACTTTGAGAGATTCTTTCAAGTTAGTAATAAATATTCAAAGTAATAGGAAAGCATTTGGTCAAATGTACAAAAGAGATGAAGGAAGATTGTGGAAAGAAACCAAAGCACATGCTGGTAGACCAACCAAAGAAGAGGATAAGGTTGAAAAATTGGCAAATGTTGTTAAAAATCTTTCAATTAGGTTGGAAAAGGGTGAGAGATATTTTCAGGAGAATAGATTGTTAGGAATGGGAACATTGAGAGGGGGGGGGGGGGGGGTGAATCAGTGTTCACTATATTTTAACTTTTCACTTTAATCTGAATATTGAATTATAAATGCTTAAGTACTGAATTAAACATTCACATAAACATGAAGCATGAAATCAACACATGACACCAATATGGTTATGGGGAAACCCAAATAGGTAAAAACCCCGGTGAGACTTGATACCCACTAATATTTTGTACTAGTGTATAATGATCCTTGCTAGAAGATCCTTTACCCTGTTAGGAGTAGCTTTACAATGCTTTTAGTACAGTAGACCTTGTTAAGGGTTGGACCCTATTAGGAGTCTTTCACAATGATCCCTATTAGGGGAGTGGACTCACTATCCTAGAGCTCACTACTCAAATGATGAAGGCTACAACCTTCTGAGATCAGATACACACTATATTTGCAGGTGAATTATTGATGTGACACTGCTTGTCTGATTAGTTCCTTTGGTGCATTGATGCTTTGACCTCTAGAAAAGCTCTAATACATCTTATGATCACTTAGCATACCTTTGATATGCTTATCTCAACTCTAATATGACTTGCTTGACTTCCATACCGAATACAATGGGTGCACCTTATATTTATGCGCTCATATCAAATATACAATTAAGTCAACCCTATAACTAATTAAAAATAATGCTTCCAAATGAATTGGCTTAAGCGTGATTACAATTATACATATAAATATGTTGGAAACCTAAATACAATGGGTGCATAGCCTCTACAACATTAATTTACAATTGCAAACCAAAATAGTCATTGTCGGCTCTATGCTCTATTCTCTGTTGGCACACACTAGTTGTGCAACTTCAACTGATTGTAACTTTGACATCTTTAAATATCTACTTATGCGCTCTTAGACTAAGCATAAGTATAGTCTAAAAATATTAACTTCCAGGGCACATACCTTAATTCATCCGTACGCATGGGCGCAGGTGCTCTGAGCTGCAGGAACTCTGTACACTGTCTAGTCTTCAATACTTAGCTGAATTATGATCTTTACACTTAGTGCGCTGACTCCAAACTACTATATGACTTTGTTGCCATAATGAAAACACTATAACTAGTCATATATCTCAGTATAGACAACTTTCCAACAATCTCCCCCTTTTTCATTGATGGCAACAAAGGAATATGGCCAAGTCTCTAATTGATCCTTTACACAAAAACTTTTCACTTCTATACATTTATACATACTCTTATATCTCCTTATACATCTTATATACTCCATATTCTATACAAATCCCCATTTGACATTAATGAAAAAGGTTCATAAAAAAACTTTATCTATAAACACTTACTGAGGAAAAACATCCGGATATGCAATCTTGAGTTTCTGGATCTCCTTCTTCCAAAAGGTTATCGGAGAATTGACTATCTGTAGATGGGTGCATAATGCATATTGAAGCTTCTCCATCTTCTCCAATTCTATGCTTAGACCTTGATCATATGTTATCATGGTTGCATCAATCTCCTTTATGTTTTGACTGAGAATGTCTAGTGAGGGCTCAAGAGCGTTCCTCAATTGAGTCTATCTAGACCTTAACTTCTCCATTTCTTTCTCTGCCTTCTCAATTATTTCCAACTGACCTTGATAGAAATTGTTGCACATGTTTACATTAGTGGCTATTTCTAGCACTAAAATCTTCACCTTCTCAATCATTTTCTCTACATTTTTGATCTTCTTAAGATTGGCATCAGTGAACTTATCCTGATCCATGGATTTTGCAATGACTTTCCTTCCTTGATCTGCAAACTCTTTCAATGATGCCTGACCAGACTTAAGAGAGTTCAAGTCTAGTGCAAAGTTACTCATTAGTTCATTGAGTCTCTTCTTTAAGTATTTCTCCTCTACCACTATGGCTTTATATTCTTCTAGGCTTGAAAAATTTACTTTGAATTGAGAGATGACTATGCTCACGTCATCAACTAAATGTACATTTACCATTTTCTTATCCTCTGGTAGCAAACTATTCAAAATATTTACTGATTCTACTAGGAGAGGATTCCTCATTACTTGCTTCTCCTTGGCCTTCTGCATAGCTAGGATGCTAAACTTAATCAGGTCTTCTTCCTTATAGGAGTCCAAATTGCTAGTGTTAGGTGTGAAACTTGACAACAATGCTGAGGAGGGGGTGATGAGAGTGCTATCCATCACCTCTTGCTTCAACTTGACCAAATCAATAGAAGATTCATCTTTCTTTTCTACCTCTACTCCTTTCTTTTCTTCTTCTTTCTCATTAGATATATTTTCTATGATTACTTCTTCTTGTTGAGTGGGAGGGGTATTGATGCATAAGATTTTTGCTTCCTCATTGCTGAAAAATGCTTCCTCAAACTTGTCCAAGTCCTTATCAGTAGCCACCATAGCTATTTCCACATTATCTATGATAATTGTGCTGTCTGTCATAAGCGTAGACTGATCTACTTCTGTTTGAGTTACTGCTATGGGCGCTGAGTCTTGAAGACCTATCATTGGTACATTAGTGGGCTCTACCACTTTATCTTCCTTAATGGGTGCATGAGTGATGGGCACAATGGGTGGTTTGATCTATTGCTCCAATAAAAACTTTTCAAAGGCTTTTTCTATTTCCTTCATAATCAACTCATAATCTTTATTCATGATGTGAAGAGTCCTCATTTTAATTCTTAGGTGCGGCTTCACCAAATTCAATATCAGTTTCTCTTCTTCTTTAGAACATACAGGTAGAGTATCTTCTAATACTTTTTCCTTGATCCTTAGGTCTTCTTCATTTTCTTGTCTTTTAAGGTTTTCTAGAATGTCCCATACATTATCTGGTATTTCTATTTTCAATTCAAGAACTATCTTTTTGAACTTTATCATATGTTTGATAATCATACCATGAATTTCAGACTTATCAATCTCACTGTATGATTCATAAAACTTCCCTATTTGATCAATCCTTCCCTCATCAACAATTCTAGAGCTCAAAACTTTAAGGCTAGGCCTGAATCCTACCTTAGGAGGTGCTTGAATGTTTTTCTTGCTCCTTAATGCTTGTGAGGATGGATGACTAGTGCTTTCTTCTTTCTTTCTCTTGAATAAAGGCTTATACTCCAGAGGAGTATCTTTGGGTGCAGAAGGAGTACTATCTTCCTTATCCTTCTGACTGAAATCTTTCTCAATTTTTATCTTCTTTACCTTGGGATCTTCTTGTTCTTCTACTCCACTCTTCAATTTTAGAGCAATCTTCTCATCCCTTGCTTTATCAAGGTCTTCTTGTGATACACCATGAATCCTTAGAATCTCTAATGTGACCTTTGCAACCTTTATTTTTGTTGCAGCCTTATTTAGCTTAGCATCAACTTCTCTAGTTTTCTCTTCATAGGTTCCCCACCTAGGTTCATTGTCATCCTTAGGGGCTAATAGCAGTACTTGTGCATAAAATTCAAGAACTTGTTCTTCAACTTCATACCCAGGTGGATGAATCCACTTAGTTCTAGGTTCCACAGCTTCCATACATGTAGTATCAATCTCCACCATGAAGCATATTGTATCCTTATACTTCTCCACAATACTCTCAGGAATCTTGTACCTCATCTACATCCTTGCTCTAAAAGTCTTCAATTCTAGGGTAATGTAATCTCTAAGTGTGCTTTTTGTGGATGCCTTGTTAGATATCTGTGGCATGGTAGGAATGGACTTGTCTAGATACAAGTCTGACACTTTACCAACTATATGAATGTACATATAGATGATTAGGGACCCAAACATGAATACCTTATTCTTATCATGTTTGATGGCTTTGATATTGTCTATCAACTATGTGTGCAAGATCTCACACAAGTTGAACTCTCCATCTTCTTGCACAAGATGAATGGCTGCTAGAATAGTGCCCATAGACACACTATTCACTCTGCTGGTATGATAAAATCTATAACCAAGTATCATTGAAATCAACTTGATATCTGGCTACTCTATAGGCTCAATGGTCATGCCACGCTTATCACTCCTAGATTTACACACTTGCTCCACCATTTTCCTGACATCCTTACCCACAGGAAGGATGGCGCCTGTCTTAGAAAGGCCTATCATCTCATGAATTATATCTCCTGTTATTCTTACTGGTACATCTCCAATCCAAAACAAGTCATCATGGATTCTGCTCAACAATATCTTTATCCATTCTTCCTCATAGAATTCATATGCCATGGCATATTCAATAATGGGGTGATCATTCCATTTGGTTTATTCATCCATGAACATTTTGTCTGGTTTCAACATTGTGTCCATGTGTGCCCTTAACCTATCCAATCCAATAGGTTCCTTCTTACAATAGATGTAAGCCCTTATGTGTTCTACATGCATGACGCCCATCGATGTGTGGGAGAATGCTCCCTCTAAATCATCTAGGGTTGATTTAAATGGGTGCCTCTTGAAAACATACCTCTTCTTCTTAGCAACATAAAAAACAATAGGAGTGGCCATGACTTACTTGATATTCACTTTCCAAATGATCTCTGAGATGTTTTGACAGCTTCTAAATTAGCGCAATGAGCTAGGGTTTCTTGCAACCAATCAAATGCACTACAATTATTGATAGCTCAATCTCAAATCTTCACAACAATTTCCAAGGCTCAATCTGCTCTCCAATCACTCTGAATATGAATGCAATGAGTGAACAAACAACTTTTTGTGTACTTAAGAAATTTTCCATTAATGCAACTCGCATAAACCAGGCTATCACTTCAAAATTTCAAACTCAAGTTCTGCTAACAATCAACATGTGCACTCTTGCACAAAGGTTTCTATACACTCCAAAAGCTTAAGTCCAAAGGTGCATACTCTGAGGATGAGTATACTAGCCACACAGGGGTCTAGAGCTAAATTATCTCCCCCTATGACCCCGAGGGCCATTTATGTAGATGTAGAGGGTGCATCCACTTGGGATGCATCCAATACATTCTCAACAACATTGTCCTTCTTTCCTTTTGACCAAATCAAGCTCACATCTTCTAAGGCCTTCACAAACTTGACTTCTGCTTTAGGATCCAAAACTGGTTCTTTGTTCTTTTTAGGGCTTTCCTGACCTTGCATCCTTGATCTACAAAACTTTGAGATATGTTCAACCTTGTTACAGGTGTGACAAATCACTGGAGGTCTATTATTCCTTGGTGCATTGACATGAGTCATTATTCTACATGTTCTAGCTAAGTGACCATTATTGTTACATATCTGACATGTAACATTCTAAGAATTTCTTGCATTGGTCTGATTCTGATTTCTTTGATCATGATGATTCCTGCTCTTCTTACTAGTCCTGCAATTTATTGCTCTATGACCAAATCTATTACATGTATAATAGTAACCATTAAAAGGTTTTACCTCTGTATAGTTCCTTGCAATGTGTCCATGCTTGTTACATGAAAAATAGGTGCGTTCTATTGGCTTGCACTCATTCCTAGGAGGACCACCATTATCTTTGGTTTGATCTTCAGTCTTCTCATCATCAGTAGAGTTCTTTTGTGAATCCTTTCTTTCTCGTATACTGTCAATCTTATTTTGTGCTTTATTGTATTCGATACAACTAGTGTCTCCTTTGATTCTTCTTGCATACAACTGTGATTCAACCAATTTAGCACTGGTGTGTAATTTGGCTATATGATCCTTTGAATTTTTCAATTCAAACTCCAAGCTTTCTTTGTTGTTTCTTAGCTCCAAGATCTCCATGTTTTCTTTCCTTAGTTCTTCATTCAATTGACGGTTCTCTTTGATTTGTCCATCACAGACTTCCTGATTATTAGTCAACTTATCATCAAACTCTTCAAGTTGTTCTTTCAAGGACTTATTTTCTTCATTCAACTTCTTGATTTTTTCTTCAAGATGATTGCTAGAGTGTCCTTTCAAATCCTTTCTTAGTCTTTTGATAACTAATTTAGCATCACTAACTTTTTCTTTTAGTTCTTCAATTTCTTTTTTTGAATTGTCCAGGTCTTCAAGAGCTACTTCAAGATTCTTCTTCAGATGTTTCATTTATGCTTTGTCCATGATCTCCTCAAGTGGTTAAAATTATTTGTTGAGGACTAGATCTCTGATACCAATTGTTAGGAATGGGAACACTGAGAGGGGGGGGGGGTGAATCAATGTTCATTGTATCTTAACTTTTCACTTTAATCTGAATACTGAATTATAAATGCTTAAGTACTGAATTAAACATTCACATAAGCATGAAACATGAAATGAACACATGACACCAATATGGTTATGGGGAAACCCAAATAGGTAAAAACCCCGGTGGGACTTGATACCCACTAATATTCTATACTAGTGTATAATGATCCTTGCTAGAAGATCCTTTACCCTGTTAGGAGTAGCTTTACAATGCTTTTAGTACTGTAGAACTTGTTAAGGGTTGGACCCTGTTAGGAGTCTTTTACAATGATCCTTGTTAGGGGAGTGGACTCACTATCCTAGAGCTCACTACTCAAATGATGAAGGCTACAACCTTCTGAGATTAGATTCACACTATATCTGCAGGTGAACTGTTGATGTGACACTGCTTGTCTGATTAGTTCCTTTGGTGCGCTGATGCTTTGACCTCTAGCAAAGCTCTAATACATCTTATGATCACTTAGCATACCTCTTCTTTGCTTATCTCAACTCTAATACAACTTTCTTTACTTCCATACCAAATACAATGGCACACCTTATATTTTTGCGCTCATATCAAATATACAATTAGGTCGACCCTATAACTAATTACAAATAATGCTTCCAAATGAATTGGCTTAAGTGTGCTTATAATTATGCATATACATATGTCAGAAACCTAAATAGAATGGGTGCATAGCCTCTACAACATTAATTTACAATCGCAAACCAAAATAGTCACTGTTGCCTCTATGCTTTGTTCTTTGCTGGCACACACTAGTTGTGCAACTTCAATTGACTGTAACTTTGACATCTTTGCATATCTACTTATGCGCTCTTCGAATAAGCATAAGTATAGTCTAACAATGTTAACTTCTAGGGCACATACCTTAATTCATCCATACGCATGGGTGCAGGTGCTCTGAGCTATAGGAACTCTGTACACTGTCTAGTCTTCAATACTTAGCTGAATTTTGATGTTTACACTTAGTGCGCTGACTCTAAACTACTATATGAATTTGTTGCCATAATGAAAAAACTATAACTACTCATATATCTTAGTATAGACAACTTTCCAACATAGACCACCATATCAGAGGTAGGAAAGATTCTCTAGGTTGCATGATCAGCCTTACAAGACAAATTGGAAAGATGGGAAGCCTATTTTTGATACCCATGAGACTCAAAAAGGAAGGGATACCCCTGATCCTTTAAAAAAGAATACAACACATAATGTAGAGAACACTCCATGGTGTGTGGCTTGTAGCATGCCTCATTTACCTTATCAATGTGTTGTGGCCCAAGCTTTGGGAGAAGATGTGGAAGACCCACATGTAGGAGATAATGAAGGATCTAAAAAGCCTGTGGTTAATATGTTTACCATTGAGAGAGTGGAAGAGATTTCATCTTTAGATGATGAAGAAATACTTATTGATGTTGATTACAATAAAATAAATTTTCCAAAGTATGAGCAACAAGTTTTTACCCATTCAGATCAAGATGAATCTAAAAGTGATGTTTGCAAATCAACAACTGTAGTCTGACCAAAACTAGGAAAGGCTCACTGGAGAAAATCCAATGAAGAAGAAATAAGGACTCTAACTGTGGCTACCATTTCTCAAGCTAGATCCTCATATAACTTGAGGAATAGAAGAGTGGACCCTGATCAAGGAGTACTGAGGTTAGTCTTTGTAAAGGATGATTCCTAAGGCAAGGTTTCTCCAAAACCAAATGTAATCAAAGGCAAGGGTGGTAACAACAATAAAGAAGAGTCTATTCTTGTTCAAGATACTAAGAAGAATGAGGGGGTTGCCACAGATAAGAGAAACAAAAGGATTGGTAAGGGAAAAGATTTTTCTGATCCTTTTACTTAATCCCCAACCTTTGATATGAGACATGCCTTGTCTCAAATGAAAGTCTCAATCCCCTTGTTGGAAATGCTGAAGATAACAGAGCATAAGGCAACAACATTGGCCTTGATAAATGAACAAGGATACATTCCTGTTGTAGGTGAAAAGGAAAAGCCAATGGATGACCATGATACAAGCAAGGAGATTTCTAAATTTTTTTGTTGGAAATATTGTAACCCAAGAACCATCTTTAATTGATCCTTTCTATGTCACTTTGATTGTCAACAACATTTTTCTAAAAAATTGTATGATATACTCTGGTGCTGTAGCTACAGTAATGCCATATCATGTTATGAAGGAACAAGGATTGCAAGTTGACAATTCCAATGGAAGGTGTTATGCCATGGATAATAGGGTAGTTCTTATGGTAGGAACCTTAGTGGGAATAGAATTGAAGATTGTTTCTCTCCCTGAGGTCACATATAAAAAGGATGTAGTTATAGTTGATACCAAGCCTCATTATGGTATGCTACTATCAAGATAGTGGGCAACAATAGTAGGAGGAAAATTGCAACTAGATATGTCATATGCTAGTATACCTATAAATGGTATTGAGGTTAAATTGTACAGAGAGCATCACTCTTCTGTCATGATCGAGATGGTAGCACTTGAAGATTTAAATTGTTGTGTTGACATTGATATGGAAACTTTCATAGTTGAGGAAATCAAGCCACAATTGAAGAATACTGATCCAATAGTTGACGAGTTGTTGTTGCAACAAGATGGGTTGTGGAAAATGTACTTTGATGGAGGATGCTCTAAAGAATGATTAGGAGATGGTGTATTGTTTATCTCTCCATCAGGTATTACCTTTAAGTACTCCTTTTTGTTAACTTTTCAATGCACAAATAACATTGTTGAGTACGAGGCATTGATATTGGGATTAGATATTGCCATAAAACATGGTATTAAATGTTTAAAAGTTCATGGAGAATCCTAATTGGTCATAGCTCATATTAGATCTAAATATGTTGCCAAGGATGATAGACTAAAATTGTATAGATATGATGTCTAGGATAGAAGAGAATTATTTGATGCTTTCAATATTCAGTGAGTGGAAAGGTCAAATAATATAATGGAATATTTTCTCACAAATGTTGCATTGAAAAATAATGATGTCACTCTTACTGGTGTGTCAATGTTAGAAATTAAGAGCAGACCTATTGTGCCTGATAATGTTTATAATTGGAAAGTTTTTGAGGATGACAGTGATATCCTTAGATTTATTCAAGGTTTGGATTAGTATGATGGACAACATATTGATTGTGATGCCTCAAAAGAGGTTGTTAATGGAAAAGGTTGCATCCTTAGAAATTAAATTGTTTGGTTAGCTTCTAATCATATTCCTAAGGGGTTAGTTGAACAAGAAGGCATGTTTAGAATAAATGGCAATTACATGTTACAAAAATCCAATACTAAGGTTGAGGATTTGGAAGAAAAAAACTTAGGGCCAAAGACATCTCCACAGTTGGTCTACATTGGAAAGAAGCTAAGTAGGGATGTGAGAATTAATTTGATAAGATTGTTGAAAAGGTATAAGCATGTGTTTTCCTGGTGTTATGATGACCTCAAGGCTTACATGAAAGATTTATTTCAACATGCGATCCCTTTGAAGGAAGATACCAACCCTTTTAGGCAAAAACAAAGGCCTATCAATCCCTTGCTAGCTAGTAAAATGAAACCAGAGTTGACAAAGTTAAGGGATGTAGGCATAATTGAGCCTATAAGGAATTCATCTTGGGTTTCTAATTTGGTACCAGTCAAAAAGAAGAATGGGGATATAAGATTATGCTTTGATTTAATAAAGTGGAATGTTGCCTCATTAAAAGATAATTATGGATTTCCCAACATGGAGGCCATGCTTCATAGGGTGACTAGTTGTGAGTTATTATCCATGATGGATGGTTTCTCAAGGTATAACCAAGTATTGGTTAAAGAGTCAGAACAATTTAAAATAATATTTACTACTCCTTGGGGAACTTATGTGTATGTATGTATGCCATTTGGTTTAAAAAATGCTAGAGAAACTTTTCAAAGGGAAATGGATATGGCTTTCAAGGATCTTATCAATGTTCTTATGGTAGTGTATCAAGATGATCTGACTGCTTATTCAAAGAAGGCTGATGACCATTGCAGTCACTTGGAGAAAGTCTTGGTCAAAGCATTAGAGTTTGGCATATCATTGAACCCCAAGAAATGCCAATTTGTTGTTATTTAAGGAAAGCTATTAGGGCATATAGTGTCCAAAGAGGGAGTAAGAATTGATCCTAAGATAGTTGAAGAAATTTAGAAGGTCACTTCTCCCAAAAACCTTACGGGTGTATAGTCTTTCCTTGAACAAATTAATTTTGTTAGAAGATTCATTGCTAACTTTGTAGAGATGGTTAAGCACATAGTCAAGATTTTGAAAAGTGATGTAAAATTTGATTGAAATCAGGAAGCACAAAAGGCCTTTGAGAAAATTAAGAAAATAATCCAAGAATCCCTTGTTTTAATATCTCCAAATTATTCCAAACCTTTTTCTTTTTTTTCCTTCCCATCTTTTCATACTATTGCAGTAGTCTTATTACAAAAGGATAGTGAAGGATTTGAGCACCCCATTGCATTCCTTAGAAAATCTCTACAATCAATTGAACTAAATTATGAGCTAATAGAAAAGAAGGCTTATGTATTGGTAAAGGTAGTTAGAGAATTTGGGCCTTATTTGGTTTGTGCTAAAGTTAATGCATATGTTCCTCATGCTATAGTCAAAGACATTCTAGTTCAGAGTGAAGTTACAGGGAAAATGCAAGTGGATTAATAGAATCCAAGAGTTTGATTTGGAGCTTCATATTACCAAGTTAGTTAGAGGCTTGGGGTTAGAAAAGTTGATGACTGAAGAAAATATGTACTTGGTCTAGGTAAATAGTGTTACCATAGGTGAAAGAATGATTACAAGTATTGAGATGCAACCATGGTACACTCATATTTTGCATTTTCTCAACAATTCTAGTTGCCCATAGGGTCTAAATGAAAATTAAAAGAGGAGCCTCAGATTATAGGCTCAAAAGTATTTGTTGTTGTGGGGTGACTTGTACTAGAAAGACAAAGATGGAATATTGCTCTTGTGTTTGGACAAAGGACAATCAAAGAAAGTATTAAAAAAAATGCACTTTGGACTATGTGGAGGGCATTATTCAACTAGGACAACAACTCACAAGATTCTAAGGGCTGGTTATTATGGGCCTAGTTTATTCAAGGATACTCATTCATTTGTTAGAAAGTGTGAGTTTTGCCAAAGATTCTCAAATAAATCAAAATTCTCAGGAGCATTATTGTTAAACCCTATAGTTGTAGAAGCCTGACTTGCCATGTGGGGTATTGACTTCATTGGAGAATTTGTAGAAAGATCTAGTGGTGGACATAACTGGATACTAATTGCTATAGATTACTTTACAAAATGAATTGAGGCAACCACAACTAAGAAAGCCACTAACACAGTGGTAATAGAGTTCTTTATGAATAATGTGGTTACTAGGTTTGGTGTTCCTATCAAACTAGTAATGAACAACGCCATGTGCTTCAGATCAGAAGAATTTGTTGATTTATGTTTAGAGATGGGTATTATATTGTCATATTCATCCTCATACCACCCATAGGCCAATGGAAAAGCAGAATCAAGCAACAAGAGAATTCTACAGATTCTGAAGAAAACATTAGAAAAGAATAAGAGAACCTGACATGCAAAGTTGAAACTTGCATTATGGGAAGATAGAATTATAGAGAAAAGGGCCACAGGTAAGTCTCCATTTGAATTAGTATATGGTATGAAGTCTAGACTACCTGTTAATAATCTGTTTCATGTCTATCAATTCATGCAAGATGAATGTTTGGAAGTTTGTGAACATTTGCAAGATAGAATGGTCCAATTTATTGAATTGGATGAGACAAGAAGAGAGAGTCAAAAAGAAAATGTCAGATTACAACAAAAAATGAAATATCTTTTTAACAAAAGAGCTAGTATTAGGAAATTCTAGCCTGGTGACTTGGTCCTTCAATGTAATGCCAGGGCTGAATATAAGGGAAAACATAAAAAAGTTTGAATCATTATGGTTGGGGCCTTATATTATTCACCAGATTCATGGAAATGATTCTTATTTTTTAAATAATCTGGATGATGAAGAACAAGAATTGTCAGTGCATGGACAATTTCTGAAGTTTTTCTTCAATTAAGTTTCAAATTATTCCATGAACAATAGTTTTGTGATATATGTATAGGTGTGTTTACTTTTTTCATGTGCAGTAGGTTAGTGTTTTTGTGGTCTGCCACCTAGAGATTCATGAATTCTTGCTATGAACTTGCTTTCAAGCATCCTTAAATAGAGCCACTGTTGGGGTATTTTCTAGGTTTTTTGAGAAGTGCCATTATTTGTTCTTGATGATAGTTGAGTTGTGCCTATGTCTCCTTTATTTTATGTGCCTACAAAGTTTTCTAAGGGGTCTGAGTCTCAAAATATTCATAGGCCAAAAATGTCTGCATCTCTCTACCTTAGGTCTTGTTTGCCTTTGGTAGGGTTTTATTCTTCAAAAGTTCTCAGTCATGTCCTAGACCTTATGTTTTCAAATTACCTTTTTGGGGCACTTAAGTTTGGAATATGCACATGGATTTATCTTTTCCCTTTGAGTCTCTTAATCTCACAATAAAAGTGTTAAGTCATTTTTTATTCAGAGATTCAGTGACACGGTTAATGGACTTGATAGTTTGTGGTTATCTTTGAATCTCCATATGTTTGACAGTTAAGTTAATATGTTCAGCGACTTGGCGATTATGCTTATCTCTCTATCTCCAGATACCAACGATTAGTGATTTAACATTTGGTGACTCAGAAAATATGGTTATCTCTTAATCTCTTAAGGTAGCAAGTAAGTCTTCTTGCATCCAATGATTAAGCGACAACCATAGATGATGAAAAAGATCAAGGGCTATAGCTAGATCTCATGATGAGATTATGGTTAAAGCTCACATCTAGTGATTACGAGATAGCCTTTGTTGCTTAATCTCATGAACTAACTAGGGTTAAGCCAAACATTTAGAGATTATGAGATATGTCTGTGGTCACTAAATCTTCAGATCAAACACGAGTTAAAGTAAAATTCCTAGAGACCAAGAGATGCCTCCATTCGTGTGGTCTTGTGATAAAGTATGAGTTGAGTTAAGAGCTTGGAGCTTGCACAGCTTGTGATCACTCATTCTCTAGATGTAACTATAGTTAAGACAATAAATCCAAGATTGAGAGATATCCTTCAGTTGCCAAATCTCATGACTAGACTCAGGTTAAGTAAAGTGTTTAGAGTTCTTGAGAAGCTTTCATTCGCGTGATCTCTAGATGGTGGGGTAAAGACTTATCAGAGATAAGGGTAAGGTTATTGCAGGTTAAGGTTGATCTGATAGTGGTCATGATGTCATTGTGAAAATATGCTTGAATGATATTGATTGCATTTTCATGACTGCCATCCGATCTTGTCCAAGGAAACACTAATGAAGTGGTGGGTTTGGTTGCCAGATGTTGCTGATTTACTTGCTTCTGATTGCTTTCTAAAAATGATGCTGTAGTTAGTTATTTTTCAAAGCCAAGTTGATTGTTTTATCAATTTTAATGAGCCACACGATATGCCAAGAAGATAAGAGATCAACGACTGTGTTTTAAACCTGGGTGATAACCATTGTGTTTTAATTTCTTGAAGTTATACTAGGATTTTTTGATAGAATTGAAAGGAGAATAACTACAAAGTACTAGTTATTAATTGCAGGAGTGGCTGATCTACCAAGTAATGATCATGTTAGATGCCAAAGAGATTTTCATATCGTTGTGGCTTGCTGGTAGGGTTTCGGCCTTAATTAAGGATTAGATTGGATTATTTTTCTTTGTATTTTTAGGCATGTCATTTCTGCAGTAAATTGCTTATTGACTATGGTTGTTGTAGTTGTTGGAAACCCTAACTTTTCCCAAAGTCATCTGAATCTTGTTGTATCCTTCTCCTAAGGATTCCAAGATGACTAGTAATGATATATATAGCAATTTTTACTTTTGTAAAAAGGGGGTGAAATACTTTTGTAAAAAGGGGGTGAAATACATTTGTAAAAGAAATTCTGTATTTGGTGTTTCTATTCTAGGAATTTTTGTCTTCTAAATGTATTGATACAAGAAAATATCAATGAAAATATATTGAGACTCCTTTGCATATCTTATTGTCTTTTTGTGTGGATCTTGAGTTTTTCATGTATTAAATCTATAAGGCATTTTTAATACATCATTTACAAGGTAAATAGTGGGGCTAAGCTTGAGTTTCTTTCAAGGAAAGGGTAGATCTTAAGGGAGATCTCTGAGAATTCATGACTTAAGCAAGAATTTGATGACAATATGTGTGAATGAGGGGGTGATTTGTAAGGAATCTCATCTGGGTTTTGAGTATATTGGATTTGAGGGATTTATGTGGATGTATGTTCTTTAACTCTTTGCCCTAGGATTTGGCACTAGTCTTTGCTCAATTTTTATTTCTCACCATAAACCCAATTAAATAACAACTTATCTTAAATTTATGTTGAAAGAATTAGATGTTTATGTCTGTATCAAGAATACAGATAATTATTATGATTCTTTAAAGAATTGAATCTATCAGGTACACCCGCCTAAGCTTGAAGCTCGAAGTGAAGAAGGATTTAAATCCCTAGCACCTTAGTGTTTGATATTGCTAGATGCATCTATTGGGTCCATAAGAGTTATGTATTAGAATTTATGATTTGTATTCATCATCTATAATTTTAAGCACTAACACTATACTAAGGAATTATATAGATTAGACATTAGATCTACACATGTTGAGGATGAAGTGGAAAGAATTGACAGGTACCTGAATGGGTTAAGAGTTTCTATTCAAGAGTAAATCAGTTTGTGTTGGGATAGGAAAGATAAAGTACTAAGAGGGGAGGGGTGAATCAGTACCCTCAAAAACTTTTACTGAATACACAATTTGCAATGGTAGTGTCTATCTAACTAACTGATTCCATTGTTTGCAACATTGATTTAAATAACTTTGAAAATGTAAAGTGCATGAAAACAAACAATAAATCATACATGAAATGTAGTCACACAACACAAGTATTTTGGTTTTGTAGAAAACCATTTTAGAAGGTAAAAACTTTGGCGAGGATGACACCCACAAATTCTTCACTACTATAGATAATAAAGTATGCTAGTTAGGGCTACAAGTGTGATCAATTCTGGTGATCTTACCCTATTAGGAGTAACAATAAGATCAATTAGATCTACCTTATGAAAGGATTTTTGCAACACCAAATAAGTGTGCACTTGGTTAAGAGATTTACAATCAGACTGTTAAGTCTATTATGTTAGGAGATTTATAAATCTGCTATAATGATTACAAGACAACAAAAAATATCTGTAAATGACAACTTTACTTTTTTTGAATTAGATCTATGATATAATAAATAAATATCACCTTGATGTGTAGTAAAATTCTCTCTATTTTTCTCGGTAGCCTTGAATATTTTTGAATAAACTAAATACTCTTTCTGATAACTGCTCTTTCATGTAAACCTTTTCTAAATTTTGATGTCTTGATAGGTGGCTACTGCATCATGATCTCCTTATCATGTATCTTCTCCATCTTGTCAAAATAATATTAATTACAATTATATAGAAAATTGCTATGACTTCTATGACATAATTAGGTTTACAACATCTTAGAAAACCTAAGATCTACAGTGTACACAATTAACCTAGATCTAGCTATTACATAGGAATCATCACAACATTTAATGATTACATCCATAATAAATAATCCTTGATCTTGGTAAAATTTTTATGGATTTGTGTAAACCATTTGTATAGATAAATGTGCCATTATTGATTACTATGTCATTTCCTAAATTATTCGATAAACACAACCTTCTCTATTTGATGAATACACTGATGCTCAATGTGTACTGACTCGATGCTCAGCATACTCTGATGCTCGGTAAACATACTTGGTACTCAGTTAAGCCTATATTCATTTAGCTTTTGGTTCTGCCTTGTGACTGCTTGATATGAAGGCTTTGTAGGTTTAACCGACTAGCTTCTATAGCTTCTTATTTCATCCTTTACTGACTAATCTGCTTAGATTACCAACTAATCTAATTGATACTGATGACAACATCTAATGCTCAAATAGAGATAACAATCTCCCCCTTTGGCATTAGTATCAAAATGTATATAAGCCGAATCTCTCAATTTTTTTTTAACTCCATATATACATATACATATATTGATTCTTCTACAAAAATCCCCCTTAGTGCATGCTCCTAGTATGTAGTGTAGTACATTTGCATATAGAAGTACATTTGGAATATACATTATTATTTCCCCCTTTTTGAAATTAATGCCAAAAACAAAAATTGTACTTACAACTTATAAAAAATGTGCTTATTGGTTTTCTTCAATGAATCTAAGAGGTTTTCACATTCCTCTTTCAAGTTGGTAAGAGAAATGTGCTCAAGACCAACTTGTGCATGCATGTAAAATATGTTTTCCAACACATATATCTTGGTGTAGCAACTAAGGCTTGTGCCTTCACAATGTTTCTTTCTATTATCTTGAGGTGGGGAAGTTTGGCTTGTAGCTCGGTGACTTGGTCACTTATAATTGCTTCTTGCTTCCTTAGATCTTCTCTCAACCACCTTAATTCTTGTACTTTAAGAATATGATTATGAAAAGAAGTTGGCTCAGTTAGAGATGCATTAGCACCAGCTAGGATATCTGCATCCATCTTCTTTATCTTCTCACTGACCTTGGTAGTGAAAGTTTCCACAGTGCATAATTGAAACAAAATTTGTATGATTTTCTGAGTTATTGATTACTCTTACTCTTACTTTATTTCCTTAACTTCTCTTGGGATGCTTTTCTGGTGGACAATTACCCATACTTACTTAATTCCTTGAGGTCCAATGTCCTCAGGTCATAGTCAGGAATTTCAATGACTTTTTCTAGAGTGGCTAACCCTTTTCCATGTTTCTTCTTTTTCTTCTTCTTAGACTCTTGAGGGGATGACTTAACAAATGTAACTATATCCTTTACCTTGATACTTGGATTTTCTAGCTCGGTAGACACTGTTTCTTCTTTCTTCTACTCCTCGGTGACCTATGTCTTGGTCAATTGAGATGGAGCCTCTGATGTAGTGTCAGTTTGTGTAGTCTTGGTAGGCTTAGGGTCATCCTGTGCCTATGTATCAGCCTCTTTTTCTTTAGGCATATTTGTCTCTACAATGTTTGAAGTACTTGTACCTTGTTCCCCTATTGTATCTTTTGGTTGCTTGGGGATTGAGCCTTCAAGTTCCTTTTGTGTTATTATTTCTATTGCTTAAACCAGAATAGGAAGGTCACCCGATATGCTACTTACTATTGGCTCGGTGGGGGCTTGCTCTTCTTGTTGAGCTCCAATAACTATAATATCCTCATCATCCTTGATGTCATCATGATCACCATTTGTGATGTCCTTAATGAGTACATCATTTGAATCATCAATGATTCCTTGTATTGTTATCTGCTCAGATGCATCCTAGATTAAATCTTGAAACTCAGTGGCACCAGTAGTATTAGGTACCTTAGTATCTGATAGCTCAATTATATTATTTGGTGCCAGATCAGCATCATCAGAATGGATGCATTTACCTTTCCTCTTTGTCTTCCTCTCGGGGATTATGGCCAAAGCCATCTTATCTACCGCAACTCGGGCTTGTAATATAGAAGACCAAAGTAATTGACTATTTTCATCAATTTATGCTAGATTTTCATCAAGTATCTATAATTCTTAGCTCTTCACTGGAAATATTTTAGAATATGTTTTCATTAATTCCTCAACTTCAGGAATTGTCAATGTAGGCATTGTCGTGATTAGGGATTGTTCCCTCATTCTCTTTTTAGTATTCAATGCATAAGTCCATCTTGTTGAAATTCTATCATATAAAACCTTAGGTACATACTTAGAAAATTTTACGGGTACCTTTTTGCATTTTATCATCATTTGTATAACAACTTCCTCTATTTTATTCTGATCCTTGGTTGATAGGTGTTCAAACTGACTTACTTGTGGATCACTCAGACTTCCATTGTCTATTATGTTCTCAACAATTTCATCAATAGAATGGCTCTTATTTACAATAACCTTGAATTGTTTAGTGTCATCTTCATCATCATCAATGCCATCTTTACCTCTTATTAAATTTCTTCTTTTCTTTGGGGCCTCAGTGATAGCTTTTGTACCTCTCTTCTTCTAATAGGTTTTAGTCAGTGTTGGCCTTGTTATTTTCACAACTCCTTTCTTCGATGGAGGTGAAGCTACAGTGGTTGATCTTGTGCATTCCCTAGTTTGCACTTCTGCCTTCTTCTTTGGATTAGCAGAGAGCAAAACCAATGTAGAATCTACATCTCTATCAGACTCAATTGCCTCATCATCATGTGTTTTGTCAAAAAGAAGTAACTAACCCTCAGTTTCTACCTCAACCAAAATGCTCTCAGATGCTTCAGCATCGTCTCCAAATTTCTTTACCAAATTCCTTGATTTCTTTGTTATTTTCCTAATAACTAGGTCTGTCTTTATCCTTGTTTTAGCTTCTTTATATGTGCTAAACCTAGCAGCTTTTGTATCGTTAGGCTCAGCTAATAAAGCCTTGATTGATCTAGAGGCTTGATCCATATCAAGTTCATAACCCATAGGGGCTAACCATTTGGTTCTCGGTTCCACTACCTTTATCAAAGTGTAGTCTATATTTACTAAATAATAATAATAATGTTCATACATTTCTACCAGTTGACTCAGTATCCTGCTTCTTGAGTTCATTCTTTCCTTAAATTGTTCAAAATAACTATCTACCATAGTCACAAAATTATCTCCCAAACTTGTTATCAAATCAGTAATTTGTAGTGTCACAGGTTTCACAGTTGACCAATCCACATTACCTACCGAAGGGAAAACATTTTGTACATAAAATAATATGAAAAGTATTAAAAATCCAAACTTACAAGTGTTGGACTTAGCCGATCAAATAGTCTTCATATTCTCTTCTACTTGCCTCAACAACAACTTGGCAAGGTCCAACTGAAATCCCTTTTTCACCATCTTATAAGCAATGTCAACTGCACCACACAGTACAATTTTTGGTCTACTTGATTGAAATATTTTGTACCCTATGACATATGCACCATACCTATTTTTGAGATCTATGATAGTGTTCACTTTCAAACCTCTACCGTCCCATTCTTCTCTATTTTATTTCTCTATATCGGCTCTCAGTGCACTCCACAGTGCTTTGAATTTGTCAGTGGTCGGGTATCTAGTTACTACATGTATGGTGTCTTTTGTGATCTTTATGGGCTCATCCAACCATAGTTTCCCATCATGAAATTGACTCAACACAATTCTTATCGACTCATTTATGAAAACCTTTAGAAAATGTAGGGCATTGGTCAAACCCTTGACTTCTAAATGCTCATGATTAGTTTTCAACTTTCCATTGACACTCAGCTCTTGATAAGTAGCATTATCTCAAAATCACCAATTTATCCTATTTTGTAGTGAATGTAGGAGCATACGTCTTCAACTAGCAAAACCCTAGGCAGTATGCTCGAAAAAGCTCCAATTTAATCAATCTATGATGCTACTTCAGGATCAAGTTTATACTTTGGCTCATTGCAAGTAGTAGATACAATTAGTCTCACTTCCTCCTCATCTACATTCTTTGATTTGTTGACTTTTGATGCGGATGCCATTTTTCTTTGTTTAGGGATTTGGTAAATAGAAAATTAACAACTCAATGATGATAGTACTTACTCATAATAATGATGAACACACTCAGAATTCTTGAAATCTTTGCTTGAATGCTCTGGAAATCCTTTTCTCAATTTTTCTTTATAAACTCTTAGCTCTCCATGATCGCAGTGAAAAATAAGCTAAGTCCACCATGTATTTATATCATTTTCAAATTCCCGCTCAAACCTTTTACTAATAAATGCTCAACCTAACACAGCTCGATAACAACTGTCTCACTTGGTGTATACCAAAAAATAACATAAGCTTGATTAACACATAAACTTTTCACTCAGTTAATATTGGCGCTTGGTTAACCTTGCAAAGAATTACTGACTGACAACTTCTTACTCGGTCCAACATACACCGACTGTAAACACTTAAAGCTCAAAAATTGTAAAACCATAATGCATCTTAATTCATGCATATTTGGTATGAGATCATTTAATATAAGGAACTATATGATAGATATAACCAATTAAAATTATCAATTCCATACATACCCTTTTAGCTTAGGTGGAGGTGGTGATGTCACTTAATCCAATGGACGAGGTTTCACCGACCCCATTTCTTGACTTAGCATTGTCACTTGATGGTTTTCTCCACACAATATTCCTTATCTTCATAATATCTTAAATTGTATTTCCATTTTCAAAGATTTATGTCTCTGGTGCTCGGTCTCTATAATCTTTACTTAAGTGACCGACTTTGTGATAGTGTAAGCAGGCCATACTAGTACTTGTCCAGCTATGAGATCTGCCTCTCTAATTCTTTCTCATGCAGTTAGTTGCAATATGTCCATATCTTCCACATGTTGTACAATTAACCCATTTATTATAATCCCAAGTATAAGCATTACCTTGTCTTCTCAGTTGATAGGTCTTATTTTGTCCTTTCGGTGTCTAGACTTGCTTCATCTTGGTTCTGCATTCTTGTGAGGTATGTCCATGCATGCTTCAAGTGCAATAGTGTTTGTCCATGCATGATTTGTTAGGATTCCTATTCAACTTACATCTACACTCATGTGCTTGATGTCCATACTTGCTACAACTATAACAATGACCATTGAACTTTGGAGTGGCTTTAGGATTACCTTGTGCTTTACTCCTGCAAACATTTGATGTGTGGCCTAGTTTACCATAGTGATAGCCTAATAGTTTCTTAGGTCTTTAACTCTTGTTGGTGTTCACATGTTTAACTTTCTTAGATGATTCTCCTTTCTTGGTATAGCCTAATCTAGTAGTACTTCCAAGTCCTCTTTGACTGATCAAAAAATCATCAATTTTCTTGGAACTATCTTCAACTTTCTTCATCATTTCATTGTGTTGTTGTTGCATCTTCACTTCATGTTTGAATCTTTCATTCTCTTCTCTTAGTTCTCCAATGTCTTCAAGTTTTCTTGTTAACTCACTGTTTACTTAGTTGATCTCCTGATTAACAATAATCATTTGATTAGATATTTCAAAACAATGCTTGGTAAGTCTCAGTATCTCAGATTCCTTCTCTTGTAATTTCTCAATCATTCGCCTTTGGTCTTCAACAACCAAATTTATCTCTTGTTCAAATTGTCTTGCATTATTCATTACATCAATCATTCTTACCATTTGTGCTTCTTGACCGATCTACAAGGCTTTAACTTGTTCAGTGAGATGAATATTTTTCTTAGATAAATAAAAAATTTCAATTTTAGATATGTCAGATATACTACCTGATAATCAGTCTCACATTGCCAAATAGCCATATCTTTTCTTTGAACCAGTAACTTCTTCAACTCATCCTTTGCTTGCTTGTATTTCTCAATGAAGATTTGCATCTGAATGAATTGTCTTGTCCAACTTGTATCTTTCCATCACGAGATCTTTCCTCTTAAGTGGTTAAAATTCCAAATAAGAGATCTAGCTTTGATACCAATTGTTGGGATAGGAAAGACAAAGTACTGAGAGGGGAGGGGTGAATTAGTACCCTTATAAAATTTTATTGAATACACAATCTACAATGGTAGTGTCTATCTAACTAACTGATTCTATTGTTTGTAACATTTATTCAAATAACTTTGCAAATGTAAAGTACATGAAAATAAACAATAAATCATACATGAAATGTAGTCACAGAACACAAGTATTTTGGTAATGTAGAAACCCTTGTTAGAAGGTAAAAATTGTGGTGGGGATGAAACCCACAAATTATTCACTACTGCAAATAATAAAGTATGCCAGTTAGGGCTACAAGTGTGATCACTTCTAGTGATCTTACCCTATTATGAGTAACAATAAGATCAATTAGATCTACCTTGTGAAAGGATTTTAGCAAAACCAAATAAGCGTGCACTCGGTTAAGAGATTTGCAATTAGACTGTTAAGTCTACTCTATTAGGAGATTTATAACTCTGCTATAATGATTAGAAGATAACAAAAAATATTTGTAAATGAAAAATTTACTTTGTCTGAATCAGATCTATGATATACTAAATAAATATCACTTTGATGTGTAGTAAACCGATCTTTGTTCTACTCGGTAGCCTTGAATGTTTCTGAATAAATTGAATACTCTTTCTGATAACTGCTCTATCATGTAAACCTTGTCTTAATTCTGATGTCCTGATAGGTGGCTATTGCATCATGACCTCCTTATCATGTATCTTCTCTATCTTGTCAAAATGACATCAATTACAATTATATAGAAAATTTCTATGACTGCGATGACCTAATTAGGTTTACAACATCTTAGAAAACCTAAGATCTACGGTGTATAAAATTAACCTAGATCTAGCTATTACATAGGGATCATCACAACATTTAATGATTACATCCATAATAAATAAGCCTCGATCTTGGCAAAACATTTTATAGATCCGTGTAAACCATTTGCATAGATAAATGTGCCATTAATGATTAATATGTCCTGATAGGTGGCTATTGCATCATGATCTCCTTATCATGTATCTTCTCTATCTTGTCAAAATGACATCAATTACAATTATTGTGTACAAGGAAATGTACCTTCATAGAATTAGTATTGAGCAATAAATGAAATAGAAACTAAATAAACCACAATATAGAAACTATTTAGCAAATGAATAATCAATTAAGCATCCTATGGCTCTTTATCTAAGAGTGTTAATAGAAGCTCTCAGCAAGCTACCATTGATGACAGTCCTAGAATGAGAAATGATAATGATAAACAAGCTAAATTGTTCAATTCCAAAGGAAATACAACTAATTAGCCTTAATTTGCCTTTCTAGCTATAAAATGCAAGAGGTTTGATGCTATTCTCAGATTTGTGGATTTTAATTATGATTGATTTTGGTCTTCCTTTTATAAATTTATGCAAGGGTAGGGGGTGTAGTTGTGTTGATCATGATTAAGCTTGAGTTGAGTCTTTGGTTCCACCCTTTGAAGACAATGCAAAGTTTGTGTCCTCAAAGCTTGGGACAAGAAGACAAGATCAATGGACAAGATGCTCTTTCATTTTGAGTGATTGAGATTGAATTTGGCTTGATTCATGTGAATGCCTTTTCTCAAATCCTATTGGTTGATTGAATTTCCTCCCCTTTTGGGTTGTTGAGGGAATTTAGGATTTATTAATTGATTTAAATTCATTTATTTAGCCATGCACCCCTTGAATGGGTTGAATTTATTTAATCCAAAACTATACAATTAATAGAATTAATTGCACTTTGATTTGATTTAACTTGATTAAAATGCTCTCAATTTTGATTTATCTTGAATTAAGACTTGATTTCAATTTTGATTGGCTAATTATGCATTGTGATTCAATTGCCTTGATTTTGTCCTTGATTTATTTTTATTTGCCTTGATTCATTACTTAATTATCTTTGTCCATTTTTAGGTGATTACAAATGCCCCTCTTTGAGTTGACGTGCGAAGCATGTCGATTCAAAGAATACTCTGATCTTGCTGATGATAGGTCCTGATTCTGTCGATAGTCAATCTTTGATGTTAATTTGATATTATCCGATGGTCAATACTTGATATCTGATATGAGATTGATGTAGATTTTGATGATTTAATACTCTCGATGCAATTTTGATGATCATTCTTTCAATTGATGTTGTTCTTTGATGATCATTCTGATGATCATTTTGATGATTGATCCTTGATATAATGGTTGATCTGATGAAAAATCTTGATGCGATACCTGATTTGATGATTGATTTTGATACTATGCCCCATTTGATTGATTTATGAAAAATTTTCTAATAAAAGCTTTCGCTTTGATTTGATGATCAATCTCCTAATTTGATGATGGTGCTTTTGATTATCCGATGGTATGCTCCCTCAGAAATGAAATAAAATTTGATTGATGATTGAAAATTTTGTTGTTTTAGGTCAATTTATGTTGATTTAGTTCTATTTTAAATGAATTTTAATTTCATTTCTGATATTGTTTTTACGTTTGTTTGATTACAAATGCCCCTGTTTTGGCTGATTTGATGAAAAAATCAAGTTATTAGGTCAATTTTGGTAAAAGATTCTTCTTTTAGGTCAAATAAACCATTTTTTAGGTCAAAAGATTATATAAAGGGGTTAAAATTCCTTTTAACTATTCATTTTCACTTTTACTTTCCACTTTTTTCTCTTTGACCTTTGTTGACTTTTGATGATGTCGATCCCCATCCACAAGCATAGATTCGAGCGATACCGTCGATATCAACATCTACCTAGCTCTGGACCTTTGGTGAGTACTTAAACCTCTTTGTTTTGTCATTTCTAGCATTTAATTTCAAAAAATTTGAATTTTTCCTATTTAAACCCTCTTTTTTTTCCTTTTTTAATTCCAAATAGTGATTTTGCTTAATTAAACCACACTTTCACCCTCCAAGTTGTGCTACCATGAATTTAAGTTGCGCTTTTGTGGTTTGAAACTACACTTATACTCCTAGTTTTAGGCCCTAAATTGCCTTTGACTTGTTAAAGAGTGCCTTTGCTTTGTTTTTTGCTTTTACCATTTTAAATGGTGCTTCGAATATTTTAAAGTGCGCTTTCAAATTAATTATGGCGCTTTTGCCCCAAAATTCACTTTTAATCCATTAAGTAGCACTTTTACACTTTTAAACAATGCTTTTGCATTTGTGCACTTTTAAAGCTTGAAGTAGCGCTTTCACCCAACTAGAAATCATTTCAAATTAATTAAGTCCACTTTGCAATTTTTCCTAAGGTCACAAACTTGATGTTTTTAGCAAGTTGTAAGATGTCAGTGTGAGGTTATAATTTGAATATTTGTTTGTCAATCTAGATTCAGATGATGGATGAAGATAAATTTTCCATTCTATCTGAGTAGAAACATGAAAATTGATTGTGGTTTGATATTTTGAAAATTTTTAATTGACTTAGAATGATCCAAATAATAATCGATTTCAATTCTAATGTGATTGAGCTTGCTTTTTTCAGGTGGTCCTTGGGTTTTTACATGTTCACAATGCCTATCTATTGTCTTGGAGCATGATTCCTGACCTGAGTGCGGTGGATCATCGCCATATCAGTCTCTATGGCCTATCATTCCTTCTACATCTTCCTTGATTCTGAGTGAATTGGGGTCTTCTCACTACTATGGCTGAGCGTTGGCACTCAGACCATAATACTTTCCACTTGCCATTAGGGGAGATGACCATCACTCCCAAGGATGTATATCAGATCCCCCATTTACCGACTCATGGTGAGGAGGTGTACTATGAATCTTTGTATGATGGAGCTGCATGTCGGTGGGTATTTATGGATCCTACCATTGGTGATGCTCACATCCAGTGGGCTCAGTTTGTTTCCTTTCCTATATTGCCAGCTGTTCTGGATACTTTGATTGGTGGGTTCTTACTTCATAATAGATGTGGGCATGATTTTTCTGTCGGTTGGGGTCCCATCCTCGAGGATTTGATGGAACATCCTTGTCACTTTGACTGGGGTTCATGTGTCTTGGCATAGTTATACCATGAGTTACACACAATGGTTTATAGACGTTCTACTACACTTATTGCAGGAGCTATACTTTTACAGCTTTGGACCTAGGAGCATATCCCAATGACATGTCCTATTAAAACATGGGATCATCATCCAAGTTGGCCATTTTCTTGGATGTACAATGGTATCATCATCCAGACCCATATGGGTAAGCTAGATTACTGGTGGCGTGTCATTGATGATATGGACACTGTTTTGTGGAGGCTGTATCTTGGTTGTGAGGTTTGGCCAGAGGATGATGGTGAGCTACCCTACATGTTCTTTCCCTAATGGATGCTTGGGTATTCCACATATACTATTGAGAGGTTCTACTTTCAATGAGTTCTGTGTCAGTATAGGTGTACTCAAGATATGCCACAAGGAGTAGCCATGTATGCTCAGGTACAGGTCAAGAGATTGTTATGGGGCCCATGTGTAGATTATGGGATAGCTATGTGAGAGATATGAGACATTGGGTATCATCCTTGGTCTCCTAGATCACATGTCATGGATGCTAGGATTACTGATGATTATGCTACTTGGGTACATCGCTATCCTTTTCCTTGATTCACTGATCCTGCGGAGAGAGTTCTTGCTATTGATGAGTTATTAGATGGAGATGATGGTGATGTAGGAGATGATGCTGGTGATGATGGTGGAGATGATGGTAGAGATGGTGGTAGTATTGGTAGGACTAGAGGATGGCATGGATGATGGGGTCATCAAGGAGCTAGAGCAAGTAGAGTCTGTATTCCAGTGATTGTTGCTGCTCTGATTCCTCCTTCGGGTGATGATAAGGTGAGGGGTCATCGGGTTGACAAAGTTATACATAATGTTGCTAGGGATCCAACAGATAGACCTAGAGTTAGGCATCAGAGGGAGGTTGATGAAGATATTGCATAGGTGTTACTCAATCAAGCACATGGTTCTCCTACTCAGCAAGTTATTCCTCCAGTTGTTCCATAGGCTACCTCATCTTAGGCACATGCTTCTGCTTCGATGCCTTCATCTTCTTCACATCCATCATCTTCTCGCTTTGTTCCATCTTTGGGTGATCCTTCTTCTTTGATGTGATCTTCTTCTATTCCTCCTCCATAGTCTTCTTTAGTATAGGCTCTTGCCCCAGCCTTAGCATCAGATGTTGTATCTCTGCAAACTCAGATATCAGCGGTGTAGCAGCAGGTTTCTCAGTTGAGTTTGATGATGTAGACTTTCATGGCTGCTATGAGTCAGCAAGGTTTATAGGCTAGTTCGAGGTAGCCTCCAGATAGTGCTCCTGGTCCTAATGGTACTAATGGTGCTGGTGATTTAGCTATTTGAGATATCTCTAATTATTCCATTTGATATACATAATCTCTCTTCCTTGTTGTTATTGAGACATTGGACTCTTTATTGTATCATTTTTGATTGATTGATGTTGTTTATGTTGATACTTTGATAGTTGATGGACATTGATAGTTGGATATTGCTTTTTTATGATCATTCATTTAGACTTTGATATCTTGTTGATTTCATGATGATAGTACCATGGACTTTGATACTCTCTTTGCTAGATTTCACTATATATGATGTCATTATGTGTTGGATCTCTTTTTTAGGTGTTTTGCACGATATGCAGATCTATATGATTTTATATCCTATATGCTTTGTTTTATATTTTTCAGATGCACTTTTTAAATGTATGCCTATCTTCTAATAATGCTTAAATGATTGTCTTATATATAACATAGAATAGATGAATACAATGTTGATTTAATGATTAATGATATTATGTGTATATGTAATAAATATATGTAGGATGTTAGATGGATAATGAATAATAGATCTAATGGATGTATTTGTTTTGATATGCAAATGTGATGGATCTATGTATGTTTTGCAATGATCATGAGCTTTTAATGATTAATGATTCTAAATGTTATATGCAATATGGATGGATGATACTATCATGAATGATGTGCATTTAATGATGAATGATCCTAATAGATGCAATGAATGATCTACTAACTAATGCAATGCACTTAATGGATTAATACTTAAGAATGCACCTTAAATGAGATGAATGCAATCTAAAGATCTTTAATGAGCTTAATGAAATGAAAATGGATGCAATCGAATGATAATAATGAACTTAATGCAATGCAAATGGATGTAATCTAATGATAATGCAACTTAATGTAATGTAATAGATTTTAATGATATATGCAATCCAATGCAATGAACTTAATGACTCAAATGTTGGACACATTTAAATGAATGCAAGGTTTAATGAAGATGACTTAATGCAACTTAACCAATGCAAGTGAACTAAATGATATGCACTTTGTTTTTGATTTCCAACACACTCGATCACATTAATTATTTTTGATGATCCTTTGATTCTTGATTTGACTACACCCCCTTTTTTCTCTTTTCCTCTTGCAAATTAAGCTAAGAAAGGCAAAACATATTAAATGAACTTAATCTAAGATGTATGTAACTAACTGTCATTATTCAAAAATTTGGAGCTTATAATCATCATTGAGCATTTTTGGAATCCTGTTTTAGTACAACCATCACTAGTTCAACTATGATGATATGAATACTTTTTGCACCTCTTTCTTTTCTTTCCCATCTCTTTTATGTATGACTATCACTGATTGAAGCCAATCATGAGAGTGCGAATACCGATTTTGTCAGATTCTATGTTGCAAGTGGATTTTGGTATTATGATATTGAAGATCAAAATAGCCAAGGTATCCTTTTGTGTAAACAAACAGAAATCTCAGTTTTATCCTATGTACAAGTCCTTGATGATGATTTGATGATCACATCCTTAGACAAATAATACATGATTTAAAACTTTGATTTTAAGACAGTCATTCAGAAATCAACAAAAATATCATCCTTTCATCATAGCTTGTCTAGTTAAAACTTTCATCAATTCACTAGAAAGACATGATTTCGTCAATTAAGTCAACACTTAGAAAAAATAAATTTGCAATGTTTTTCAAATCCATATTTCAAGTGTAGTTCCATCCATTTTATACTTTTAATCCTGATAAAGATAAGGTCATGTAAGATCTTGGATCAAATTCTATGTTTGGTTCAAATTGGATTAGAATGTAGATTTGATTAAGTGTTCCTCTTTCATTTTTGATGAGTTGATTCTCATGATTGAATAAAGTTTTCTTTGATGAATCCTTTCTCCTTTTGAGTAGATTGCCCCGAGTTTGATATGATTTCATTTGTGGGACTTAGGACAATTTGCAGATTAGGTGACCAAAATCCCAAGGTACTTGCAAATGCAACCGTGGGGTTTTATTATGCAATATATACAAATGTTGGTGAATGCAATATTTACAAGGTGATCTTCTAGGTATGTGACTGACTTGGACTTTCAATGGCGCCTGTTTACTAGATTTTCACTGATTGAATGGATCTTTCTTTTTTTTCTATTTTTAAAGCTTTTCTCTTTTTTTTTTTCTACCAAGGTGCCTATTTGCTAGGTTTTCACCAAGGCACTTTTTCTCTTTTTTGATTTTTTTTTGTATTTTTGTATTTTTTCAAATTTTTTTCATATCATCAAGGTGCCTATTTGCTAGGTTTTCACCAAGAAAACATCTTTTTGAGGATCATATATGAATGTTTTGGTATTTCTTCATGCTCAATTTTCCACTATTTTTGATCTTTTCTGTATTTCTGATTTGTTTGTGCTTTTCTGCTTTTCAAGTGTTTTTGGCATTTTCAAGATCTCTTTTGACTATGTATAATAAATATGATGCTTTCCATCTGATTTCTGATACTCTTTATACTCTTTCATCTACCTCATGTATAGAACCTCTTTAGATGTATGCTATTAATAGGTTCTTGTAGCTCATCTCCATCACAATCTACTAATTTGTAGGTATCGGTACCAAAAGAAGAAGTAATGATAAATGGTCCTAACTAGTTTGCCTCCCATTTTCCTTTCTTTTCTCTTTCTTCTTGATTCTTGGGATTCTCTCACAAAACTAGGTCACCTATTTGAAATGTTCTTGACTTGATATGCTTATTATAAGTCCTTGACATTCTATTTTGATATACCTTTAGATGATCAAATTCTTGTTTCTGTTTCTCATCTAGGAGTTCTAGTTCTTGCAGCCTAGCAACTCTATAGTCTTCCTCACTTATCAAACCATGAAGAGATACCCTTAAGGATGGAAGCTCTACCTCCAAAGGTAAAACTACTTTTGTTCCAAAGACTAAGGAAAAAGGTGTAGCTCTTGTTGGTGTTCTTATGCTTGTTCTATAAGCCCATAAGGTAGGGTTTATTTTTATGTGCCAATCTCTACTTGAATTGTCCACCATTCTCTTCAATATCTTCAAAATGTTTTTATTTGTTTCTTCAGCTTGTCCATTACCTTGAGGGTAATATATTGATGAAGAATGATGAATCATGTGGAACTTTGTGCATAACTACTTTAGGTCTTTGTTTTTGAAATGCTTTGCATTATCCGTTATGATGGCATGAGGTATGCCATATCTACAAATGATGTGATTTAGGATAAACAAAGATATCTATTTTCCCGTTGCAGTTGATAAGGGTACAACTTCCACCCATTTGGTAAAGTACTTTGTTGCTGTGATGATGAATTTATGACCATTCAAGGATGGTGGATAAATCATTCCTATTAAATCTAGACCCCATTGATAAAATGACCAAGGTGTTGTCATTGGATGAAGCTCTTGTGTGGGCACATGTATCAAGTTTCCATGGAATTGACACTTTCTACAAGTTTTGGAAAAGTTACAAATGTCTCTCTCCAGTGTAGGCCAAAAATATCCTATCCTAAGAAGTTTCTTAGCTAGGGTTAATCCATTTGAATGTGACCCAAAAATTCCCTTGAGGATTTCTCACAAGGCTACATTTGATTCCTCTTCTTCTAGACATCTAAGGAGCATTCCATCTAAACTTTTACGATACAATGTCTCAAAAATTATGGTATATCGGGAGGCTTGGCAAATGAAGCTTTTCTTTTGATTCCTGGTTTGGTCTATGGGTAGGATTTGATCTTTTAAGTAAGTGTAAATAGGTCCATACCAAGGTGATTCATGTGTAGTTAGCAAGAAAATGGTGTAAGGATGGGTAGGGTCAAATGCAGGTTGTTCCACTTCTTCTACCAGGAATTCATATCTGGCACTCTGATCAAGCATTTGTAGGAGTGATGCTAAAGTGGACATTGCATCTGCTACTTTGTTCTTTTCTCTTGGCACTTGCTCAAATGTAATAAGAATGAAGTACTTATTAAGATTTTCTACCATGTTTTTGTAGGGTACCAATTTGTCATCTTTTGTCTAATATTCCTCATTAACTTGATTAATGACTAATTGTGAATCTCCATAAACCTTTAGTTCTGTCACCTTCCACTCTAATGCCAACTTGATTCCAATAACCAAGGCTTCATATTTTGCTATGTTATTGGTGCATGGAAATAGAAATTTATAGGACTTAGGAATTATAGATCCTTGAGGAGTGATTAGAATTATGCCTGCTCCTGACCCATGTTGAGTATATGAACCATCAAAATACAATTGCCATGTTTTTGCCTCAACATTCACAATCTCTGAATCTGAGAATTCCACCTGAATGGGATGATCATCTTGAAGTGGTGCTTCTACTAACTAGTCAGTAATGACTTGCCCTTTGATCGATTTACAGTCTACATATTCAATGTCAAATTTTCTTAACACCATAACCCATTTGGCTAGCCTTCCACTTAATTTTGTTTTACTAAGTAGATACTTCAAAGGATAGATCTTGGCAATGAGCCTTATCTTGTGAGCTAGGATATAATGGCGTAATTTTTGGGAAGCAAAAACCACTACCAAGCATGAACTTTCTATGAATGTGTAGTTTAACTCATATTTGACTGGAGTCTTACTTATGTAGTATATTAATTTTTATTTGCCTGTTTCATCTTCTTGTGCTAAAAGTGCCCCCAATGAATTCTCCATTGCTGAAACATATAGGACCAAGGGCTTGCCTCTAATAGGTGGCATAAATATTGGAGGGTTCATGATGCATTTCTTTAATATGTTGAAGGCTTCTTCACATTTTTCATCCCATTTGAAAATTGTATCTTTATGCAGAAGTTGGGTGAAATTATGACATTTTTCTGCTAGTTGGGAGATAAATCTCCTAATGGATTGTATCCTTCCTTGTAGAGACCTCATTTGGATAATGTTTTTAGGTGCTTCCATCTCCATAATGGCCTTGAATTTAGTAGGATCCACCTCTATTCCCTTTGCAGATACAATGTAGCCTAGTAGTTTGCCAGATTGGACTCCAAATGCACATTTTTTTGGATTGAGCCTTACTTTAAATTGTTTTAGTCTTTCAAAGATTTTCTCCAAAATTGGAAGATGCTCCTCCCTTGAGTGAGACTTGGCTAATATGTCATCCACATAATCCTCCATGAACTTATGCATCATATCATGGAATATTGTGGTCATCGCTCGTTGATAGGTCGCTTTGACATTCTTCAAACCAGAAGGCATGACATTCCAGCAAAAAGTACCCCATGCACATGTAAAAGCTATCTTATCTTGGTCTTCTAGTGCTATATTTATTTGGTTATATCTTATAAATCCATCCATGAGTGAGAACATAGAATGTCCCACTGTTAGGTCCACAATGGTATCTATACTTAGAACAGGAAAGTCATCTTTAGGGCATGCCAAGTTTAAGTCTCTAAAATCTATATAGATTCTAATGGATTTATCTTCTTTTGATACTGGAACTATATTTGAGATCCATTGTGAATAATCAATGGCCCTTATAAATCCCACCTTCAATATTTTTTCTAATTCCACTTTGACAAGTAGTGCTATATGTGGATGCATATTCCTTAACTTTTGCTTAACAGGTTTGGCTCCTTCTTTGATATTTAGATGATGCATTATCAGATTTGGGTCTAATCCTGACATATCATCATAAGACCATGTGAAGTTAACTTTTTTTTCTTTAAAGAACTTGATTAATTTTGTTCTTTCTTTGCAAAATAGTGATGCCGCTAGGTGGATGATCTTCAGATCAATTTTTGACCCAATATTTATCTTTTTTGTGGGCTCAATCAAGATTGGAGATATTTCTTCATAATGTCTTGGTAAAGCATTCAAAATTACTTCCTTAGGTGCCTCAATTAGGTTTTCACCTTTGGAAACATCCTTTATTTCTTTTTCTTTTTCTTTTTGATCTAATGTTGCCACTATGTGGTTTTCAACACTTGACTCTTTTCCTTTTTCCTTTTTTTTATTTTTTTCATTTTTTCATGGATTGAAAGTTTGGATACTCCCCCTTATCATCTCCTTCTAATATTCCATGGCAGAAGAAGGTTCAACCATGTTAAGGTATTGGGACACCATGTTGTCATTCAAAAAGGTCGGGAGGATGGTGGGTTCAATGGAGTCCCATTCAATTAATTCTAGGTGTATGAGAGTCAATGGGTCAATACTTGGGCTTGTTTCAATGGGGTTTAAGGCTAATACCTTGTTAGATGGTTCATACATTGTATCATGCAAGTCTATGACATGGGCCTCTTCTAAATGTTCTAAAGAAGTAGGATCAAATTCTTCCTCACTAGACTCCTCTAAGGTTTCCATTGGATAAAAGTCATGTGGATTAAACCTAACATTTGATTCCTCCATAGTAGGTCTCCATGAAGGTACGTAGGGTTCACCTACCCATTGATTTATCTCCATTTCTATGCTTGGAATCTCATTTAGAACCACTTGATTTGAACTGGATGCTTGATTTGGACTTGATTCTGCTATTTGTCCTTTATCCTCGGTAGAAGTATAGGTATGAATAACATCAATACCCTTATCATGGCATGACTCATCAGATAATGTATCACATTCCAACTCATTATAATCTTCATCACTATGAGATTCTAATTGCAATATTTGATCATAAAGTTTGGGATAATTTTTTTGGGTGTACCCTTCTTTAAGATACCCTAATCCCATTTTCTCCTTGGTATCTCACCATGTTGTTTCTATGGGTTCAATGAGCCCTTCATTATTCATGCCCAAAGGCCCTTGACCTTTGTACCCCATCTTTTGCATGATTTGTAACCCTTTCCCATATTGATGTGTGCGAATGGTTACATTTTGAATATGTTTGACATGTGCACTTGATTCTTCATCTTTATATAACCAGTTTAGGATCTCATTATCTTCTTCATCCATGGAGGATGATGTACTTTCCATCACAAAGTTATCATTATATTTATGGGGTAGATTTGAGGGTCTTCCATAGGACTTGGGTGATAAGGGTAAGTCCATCATAGATAGGGAGTATTCGCCTACTCCTTTTTGCTTGATCTTGCATTGTGTATCAAAACTCTTCATCATTTGGTCCATTTTCTAATAATGGGCCTCTTTGGTGTATACTTGAATAGCTTTGGTTTGGTCTTCTTTTGATTCTTCAATAATATTATCCTCACTAACCTTCTCTTTTCCTTTAGTTGATGTAGTTAGGTTAGTGAGTTTTGGTGTGTCTTCAATAACAATTTCCATTTCCATCTTTTCTTTTCCCCTCCATAATGGGATGTCTTTAGAACTTTTCCCTTGCTCCATTTGATTAGGTATAGACCCTTTTGCATTGTGTGGGACTAAAGAGTCATTGATAGGCTTGATGTTGTTACAATATTGGAAGGGGTTTAGGTCCCCACTTACCATTATTTCCTACCCTAGATAAGGAAATTTTAGGCATTGGTGATAAGTAAAAGGAACGGCTTGCATTTCATGGATCCACAACCTTCCTAACAACATATTGTAGGTTAACTTTAAATCTATCACTTGGCATATGGTCTCTTTTTGCATGGGACCAAATCTTATGGGTAGCACTATGACTCCTTTTGAAGCTCTTTCTTCATCATCGTAGGCTTTAATGGTTATCTTTTTCTTAGGGTCAATAGCCTCCTCAGAAAATCCTAGGGCTTTCACTAGACTAAGGGTACAAATGTTTAGGCCAGCTCCTCCATCTATAATGACTCTTTTCACCCTACGCTTATGAATCAAAACTTCTATGTGAAAAGGAAAATTTTGAGGATGATTAAGGGATATGTCATCTTGCTTAGAAAATGATAAGCAATGGGGTGCAATGAGGTGTCCCACCATATTTTGAAACTTTTCCACCTCTAAATTTAGAGGTACATTGGTTTCTAGTAAGGCCTTCTCCAAGATATCCTTATGAGTTGGTGATAATTTGAGCAACTCAAGAATAGAGATTTGAGCGGGAGTTCTTTGTAATTGATCTACCAAGTTGTATTATTTTGATGATGAAGTTGAAGCCTGATTTGATAAAACAATTTTAGGAGCATTAGTAGGTAGAATAATTTTTGATGCTTGTCCCCTAGTGAAAACATTTGATGATGCTTCCCTTAATTTCTCCTTTACCACTATAACATTTATGGTATTGTCCTCTTCTCTTAGAGTATTGATTGTGTTATCATAAGTACGAGAAAAGTTCACTTTCTCATTGCCTCTTTTTTTATTTTGATTGACATTAGATGACTCACCCTTTTCATGATTCAAAAAGGGGTTCTTGAAGGCCATATGATCCTCATTGTTTTGAGGCCCTTCAATTTTGATGGTTCCATTATCTATTAAATCTTGCACTAACTGTTTTAACCTCATGCATTCATTTGTTGGATGACCTCTATTTCGATGGTATTCACAATGATGAGAGTCATTCCACCAATTAGGTTTAACTTGAGGTTCATAATCTCTCACATCAGGCAACGTGATGATTTTGTTAGCAACTAAGGTCCTTAATGCGTTCTCCAAAGGTTCACCTAGATAGGTGAATTTTATTTTGTTAAAAGTGGAGTAAAAGGGTTTGGACTTATTCCCATTAGCATTATTATAAGGATTATTAGCATTATTGTTTGAATTGTCGGAATTGTTATTGGAATTGTTGGGAGCTTTATTTGATTGTTTAACATTATTTGAAGAATTAGCTCCATATGGTAAGGTAAAAGGGGTTGCCTTCAAGTTGTGGGCCTCCACAACTCCATCATTCACAAGATTTTTTTTATTATTATTTATCCATGACTTATTGTTATCATTGTGATTATTGGCCCCTTGATTGTTAACATATTTAGGTACATGATTACTATTGTTATTGTTGGTGTTATTGGATTTTTTATCTTTAAATAATTTTCTCTCCTCTTTTGACCAATACATCCTCAATCTTGATCCCATTTTCAATAAGTTTTTCAAATGCTGGGGGACATTGGAGTTGTAATCGATAATTCATTTCCATGGTCAAATTATTTGTGAATATTTCCATCTTCTCTTTCTCAGGGATACTTCATGGATACCTTGCAAAATTGGTCCTCCACCTTTGTAGGAATCCTAAGAAGGATTCTCCATCTTTCTGTTTGGTATCACACAATTTGAGCATTGTGATTTCGTGCTCAATGTTATAAGAATAGTGGGTCAGAAACTTGGAGGCTAATTCCTCAAAGGTCTTTATTCCTTGGGGTAAGTTTGAAAACCACTCCATGGAGGGACCTCCTAAGCTCCTAGGAAAGAGTCTCATTAGGTATGTATCATTGTGCATGAACTCAATGATTAAGGCACAAAAATCCCTTAGATGATCCTATGGTTCTATTTTACCCATATACTTGTCATACTTAGGAAAAATGGTATTGAAGGGAAAGGGTGCCATAACTAAGCTTTTGTCGAATGGAAAAGGACACAAAGCTTCAATAGAAAAGGCCTTAGGTTCGGCTGCCTTTTTCATGTTATCAATTTGCTCTTGGAAGGCTTTTATTTGCCTAGTCATAGCATTCATGGGGTCATCTTGCTCTTGATTTTTCTTAAGTTGTTCTATATCATAATCATGGGGAAGCTTTACTCCCACTTGGGCTAGGCTTAGGAAGAATTTATCCCTATCCCTATCTATTAATTTTTCCATAACCTCTAAGAATTCATGATCTTGGGCTGCTCTCTCAACTTTTTCTTCAAGTGTTTCTTTAGGATTATGATTGGCATTTTTGGTGTTATGATTGTTTCCTCCTTGTTGATAATTTATGAAATGCAAAGTTTCTATCCATTTCTCCAAGTCTTTCTTCAAATAAGTTTGGGAAAATTTCCTCTTGATTAGGACCTTTAAAAAGACTTTGGTACTCAACTTCTTGACCTTTATTTGCAACACAAGTGTTATCTCCTTGTAAAGATACCCTATATTTTTGGGACCACGTGGAAACTGACATCCAACAAGGGTTTGATTTTAAATGATCCTTGATTTGATAATTGTTGATTTTAATTGAAGAGATTAAAAATATAAGATGAAATTTCAATGGATATCTCTCTCACTTGTTTATGTATTTCAAACACAACAATCATGCATACACTTGTCTCTTTTTACCCACTAACACAAAATGTTTGATTTGAAAGTAGGTTGTCATGGGTTTTGCACAAAAAGAAACTTCAAGCACCTACCTAGCTCAAGATTTGGTTTGTAAACATGGCTCTAAAAAGGTGGTCTTTCTATTTTATCAAGGATTTAATATGGATTCCATTCAAAATGGATCCTAAAATTTCATCCCCAAAGTATGTTAAGGGGCTTCCCACCACCGGTATATTAGAGTTTTGCACAATCCATGAGGACTACTCGAGGAAGTTAAAAAAATTAGTATTCTTTTGTCACACACCCCATTAAGGATGTATGCATTTTGTTTTATAGTGGGTTGGATTCTCGCAGCAAAAGTAAGCGTATCCCACTTTGGGTTGTCCCTCTCATTGGCCTCGTTAAGGCAATTTCTCAAGAGGCAAGCCTACTAATGTTCTAACATGTTCATGAAAAGAAAGGAAATGGAGTTAAGAACTAGTTTTTGGGAATTTGATTCACCAAAAGGTGAAGAGCATATCCCTAACTTTTTCTTAATTTCCCAAACACAATAAACATGGTTCAGTTACTAGCCCACTAACTAGAGAGAATTGAGTATTTCTACTCTCTTCTACAAACAAGGGGCTTTGATTTTATGTGCTTGATTTCCTGAACATTTCTTCTTAATTAAAAAGTTCAACACCTTTTGCATTTTGATTCACTAGAAGAAGTGAAGAGCATAGGCCTAAATGCTAAACTTTCCAAACAAAGATAGGCTATTTTGTAATTACTAGAATCTTAAAAGTGCCAATGCCACAATTTAAGGGAAAAAATTCACTAGTTTGAGGCTTACCTTTCCTTGTAGCTAGCAAAGGCTAGGGGCATTTTTGAGTGATTTTTCCATTTTTAGCTTACCTTGGCTATAGTTCCTTTCCAATGTGCTTTTCCTCCAACAAAGTTAGTCAATAAAAATAGCCACAATGAAGGAAACCAAAAAAGAAATTGAAGAAGCAAAGAATGAATTGAATCTAATGCCTTATTTGCAAATTTTGAGAAAAACTTGAATTAAGGTGCCAAAATCCAATTAAGTGAAACAAACTTAGTTTTATATGCTTCTACAACTTTAAGATAGTTCTCATAAACTTTATTTTCCTCTTGTGAATCCTCAAGAACTGATTTGATGTGAGCAAAGTTCTCCTTCTTGATTTTCTTAGTCAAAGCCTTCCCTTCTTGGTTGAATCCACTCTCTGGTTTGTTCGCTTTTCTGTGATCAGACATCCTGCAGAGTCATACAAATCATTTTACCACAGTCAGATAATGAAAATTAACAGTTTCTACAAAAGCGCTTATGTAATGCTTAAAAGTGCTATTTTACTGCTCAAAGGCACTGTTAATCTGATTAAAAGCACTGTTTAGATCTTGACAGTAAGCTCAAAAGTGCACAAATAACTAGTAAAAGTGCTATAGAATTGATCAAAGGTAGTAAAAATGAAGTAAAAGCACTAATTAAATGAGCATAAGTGCTCAGTAGTCAGGGAAAAAGCATTGTAAGAATGATAGATAGAGAACATAAGAATTTGAGAGTGCTGCTAATCGGTGTAAAGGTGCACAACTTCACCATGGAAGTGTTGAGACAGTGCTCATAAGCGTGGTTTAAATGTGCAGAAGTGTTGTTTGAGCTCTCAAAAGTGTTGTTTCCTGAAAAACCTGAGAGTTAAACATACAAAAAATTGATAAAAATGAAAGAATTCCAAGAGATTAGTAAAGTGAAGCATTCTGCCCCACGGTGGGTGCCATTTTGTGTACAAGGAAATGTACCTTCATAGAATTAGTATTGAACAATAAATGAAATAGAAACTAAATAAACCACAATATAGCAACTATTTAGCAAATGAATGATCAATTAAGCATCCTATGGCTCTTTATCTAAGAGTGTTAATAGAAGCTCTCAACAATCTACCATTAATGACAGTCCTAGAATGAGAAATGATATGATAAACAAGCTAAATTGTTCAATTCCAAATGCAATACAACTAATTAGCCTTAATTTACCTTTCTAGCTATAAAATACAAGAGGTTTGATGCTATTCTCAGATTTGTGGATATTTTTATGAGTGATTTTGCCTTGTTTATATAGGATTTGGCAAGGGTAGGGGGTATAGTTGTGTTGATCATGATTAAGCTTGAGTTGAGTTTTTGGTTCCACCCTTTGAAGACAATGCAAATTTTGTGTCCTCAAAGCTTGGAACACGAAGACAAAATGAGTGGACAAGATGCTCTTTCACTTTGAGTGATTGAGATTGAATTTGGCTTGATCCATGTGAATGCATTTTCTGAAATCCTATTGGTTGATTGAATTTCCTCCCCTTTTGGGTTGTTGAGAGAAATTAGGACTTATTAATTTATTTTAATTCATTTATTTAGCCATGTACCCCTTGAATGGGTTGAATTGATTTAATCCAAAACTATACAATTAATAGAATTAATTGCACTTTGATTTGATTTAACTTGATTAAAATGCTCTCAATTTTGATTTATCTTAAATTAAGACTTGATTTCAATTTTGATTAGCTAATTATTCATTGTGATTCAATTGCCTTGATTTTGTCCTTGATTTATTTTGATTTGCCTTGATTCATTACTTAATTATCTTTGTCCATTTTCAGGTGATTACAATTATATAGCAAATTTCTATGACTGCTATGACCTAATTAGGTTTAAAAATCTTAGAAAACCTAAGATCTACGGTGTATAAAATTAACCCAGATCTAGCTATCACATAGGAATCATCACAACATTTAATGATTACATCCATAATAAATAAGCCTTAATCTTGGTAAAACATTTTATGGATCTGTGTAAACCATTTGCATAGATAAATGTGCCATTTCTTGATGTTTAGTAAACTGCTCTTTGTTCTACTCGGTAGCCTTGAATGTTTTAGAATAAACTGAATACTCTTTTTGATAACTGCTCTATCATGTAAACCTTGTCTTAATTTTGATGTCCTGATAGGTGGCTATTGCATCATGATCTCCTTATCATGTATCTTCTCTATCTTGTCAAAATGATATCAATTACAATTATATAGAAAATTTCTATGATTGCTATGACCTAATTAGGTTTAGAACATCTTAGAAAACCTAAGATCTATGGTGTATAAAATTAACCCAGATCTAGCTATTACATAACAATCATCACAACATTTAATGATTACATCCATAATAAATAAGCCTCGATCTTGGTAAAATGTTTTATGGATCCATATAAACCATTTGCATAGATAAATGTGCCATTACTGATTACTATGTCATTTCCTAAATTACTTGGTAAAAATAGCCTTCTCTGTTTAGTGAATACACTGATGCTCGGTGTGTACTGACTCAGTGCTCGGTAAACATACTCAGTACTCAATTAAGATTGTATTCATTGAGATTTCAGTTTTGCCTTGTGACTGCTCGGTATGAAGGCTTTGAAGGTTTAACCAACTAGCTTTTATAGCTTCTTATTTCATCATTTATCGATTGATCAGCTTAGATTACCAACTGAGCTAATTTATACTAATGACAAAATCTAATGCTCAAATAGAGATAACAGTTTGGTCAAGCTAGAAAACATTGAAGAAGATTATCAATTTGCCTTGAAAGTTGAGGAGAAATTGAACAAAAGAAAAGAGAAAAGACAAAGAGGAAGAGGTGGTAGATTCCCTAGAGGAATAGGTAGATCTTATGGTGAAAACAATAGATCTGATCAAGACAAAACAAATCTCGATAAAGGAAAGACTGAGTGGAAAGGTAAAAATTCTTCTAGAGGAAGAGGTAGTAACTACCGAGGTGGTTATAGTAGAGGTGGATTTCAAGGAACTTATTACAATTTTGGAGAGGAAGGACATAGGTCATTTGAGTGTACACATGCAAGTAAGAAGGTCGATAATAGTAGAAATGATTTGGTGCAAGAAGACTCACCGAATGAACTAGAGAAGGAAAACAACTTGATGGTTAGAGAGCACTATGGAGTGAAAGTAATAAGGAAGATATGGTAAGGAAAATTTTGTTCAAGACTAGATGCAAAGTTTCTAATTAAGTGTGGAAGGTAATCATTGATAGTGGAAGCTTGAAGAATTTGGCATTTGAGGAAATGGTTACAAAGTTGCAATTGGAAAGGTTGAAACACCTGAGACCCTATCAAATTTTATGGATCAAGGATGAGCATACACTATTAGTAAGTGAACAATGTTATGTGAATTTGAAAATTGGCAAATACTATGATAAGGTGTTGTGTGATATCATGCCTATGGATTGTTGTCGTATTTTGTTGGGAAGACCTTGGCAACATGATAGACATGCTATATATGATGGGAGATTGCATAAATGTACTATTTGGGCTAATGAGAGAAGAAAAATCTTGTTGCCTTTGATTGAAGAATTTGTTAGTAATGTTTTTACATCTGTGAAATTTTATTTGACCAAAAGGAAGAAATTTTGGTAAGGATTTGAAGAAGAATGATGTGTGTTTTGTTGTGATTCCTAACAAACCGAGTAAGAAAATAGTGGATAGTATCCCTGAAGAGATTGATAAGATACTCATTGAGTATAGTGAGATCATTTCTAATAATGTACTTGATGGTTTACCACTGAAGAGAAGCATTTATCATTGTATGGATCTAATCCCTGGAGCTAGTTTACCGAATAAGGCACCACATAGGCTAACACCTACCAAGAATTAGGAACTTAACTAACAAATCCAATAATTTTTGCAGAAAGGTTTGATAAGTGAAATTTTGAGTCCTTGTGCATTACCAACTATATTAGAACCTAAGAAGAATGAAGAATGGTGAATGTGTACTGGTTCTAGAGCAATAAAAAAGACAATAGTGAAATATAGGTTTCCTATACTAAGAATGGATGACATAATGGATAGTTTGGTTGGAACAAAATATTTTACAAAAGTTGATTTGAAAATTGGATATCATTAGATCAAAATCAGAGAAGGTGATGAGTGGAAGACTTATTTTAAGACAAGAGAAGGTTTGTATGAGTGGTTGGTTATGCCTTTTGGTTTAACTAATGCACCAAGTACTTTTAGAGATTGTTGAATGAGGTTTTGAAGAGATTTTTGGGTAGATTTATGATTGTATATCTAGATGACATTCTGATATTCAGTAAGACCAAAGAAGAGCATTTGTTGCATATTAAACAGGTATTCCAGAGATTGAAAGAATAAAAGTTGTTAATTAATTTGAAAAAGTGTTCCTTCATGAAAGAAGAGATTGTGTATTTAAGATTTGTGATTTCAGTTGATGGTTTAAAAATTTACCCTGAAAAGGTTAAAGCTATTTTGAATTGGCCTACAACTAAAAATGCTAGTAAGGTAAGATCATTTCATGGTTTAGCAAGTTTTTACCAAAATTTCATCAGAAATTTTAGTTCAATTTGTAATGCTATGTCTGAGACTATGAGAGGAGATAAAAGAGAATTCAAGTGGACACATGGAGCTGATAAAAGTTTTGAGAGTTTGAAGCAGAAGGTTGTTGAATTACCTATGTTGGCTTTACCTAATTTCAATAAGGTATTTCAAGTTGAATATGAGGAAAGTGGTAGTGCAATAAGAGCTGTGTTGAGTCAAGAAGGCAAACCTATTGCTTTCTTTAGTGAGAATTTGAATGTTGCAAAAAAGAAATATTCTGTGTATGATCAACAGTTCTATGATATTGTTCAAGCCCTAAAGAAATGGAGACATTATTTGATACTGAGTGCATTTGTGTTGTATATTGATCATAAGGCTTTATAGTATTCGGGTAGTCAAAATAAGTTAAATAATAGACATATGAAATGGGTTGAATATTTGCATGGTTATACATTTGTGATAAAACATAACAGTGGAGTCACTAACCAAGTTTCTAATGTATTGAGTAGAAGAAGATCTTTGATGACTGAGATGATAATTGAAGTTCTTGCTTTTGATGACATGAAAGATTTGTATGAAATTGACCTTGATTTTTCTGAGCTATGGAGAAAGTGAAAAGCACCTATTCAAGATCAATTGAGTACTAAATGGGAAGACTAATTCATTCAAGAAGGTATGTTGTTTAAAGGTATTCAATTGTGTATACCAAGAGGATCAATGAGAACTAATTTGATAAAGGAGAAACATAGTAGTTGTTTGGATGGATATTTTGGCATTGACAAAACATTGAATTTACTTAAGGAGAAATACTTTTGGCCATAGTTATATAAGGATGTTTTGAAATTTGTGAAAATTTGTGAAGTTTGTCAAGTTGCAAAGGGAGTAAGTCAGAATACTAGATTGTATACACCAATTTCCATTCCTGAGAAACCTTGGATTGATATCAGTATGGATTTTGTTCTCGGCTTATCGAAGACAATAAGAGGTAATGATTCTATATTTGTTGTTGTGGATAGATTTTCTAAAATGGCACATTTTATACCCTATAGAAAAATATCAGATGCAGTGCATATAGCAGATCTTTTCTTTAATAAAATTGTTAGATTTCATGGATTACAGAGGATTATCATCTTTGACTGAGATAGTAAGTTTTTTAGATACTTTTGTTTTTAGATACTTTTGGAAGACTCTTTGGAGGAAGTTGGGTACCGAGTTGAGGTATAGTTCTACATTTCACCCACAGACTGATGGACAAATAGAGGTTATAAATAGAAGTTTGGGTAATCTTTTGAGATGCTTAGTTGGAGATAAACTAAGTAATTGGGATTCTATGTTAGCACAAGCAAAGTCTAAATATAATAATTCAATGGATAAGAGTACTAGAAAGGCACCTTTTGAGATTCTTAATGGTGTACAACTGAGAGGTATATTAGACTTAAAGGACATTGCTTGTGAAGAAAAGAGAAGTGCTGAAGGAGAATTTTTTTTTGAATTCATGAAGACATTGCACGAGGAAGTGAAACATAAGTTGGAGAATAGTAATCAGATATACAAGGATAGAGAAAATAGATCAAGAAGACATAAGACTTTTTTTGTTGGAGATGAAGTAATGGTACACTTGAAGAAAGGTATATTTCCTATTGGAACCTATGGAAAGTTGAAAATGAATAAATTTTGTCCTTACAAGATCTTGAGGAAATTTGACAGTGGAAATGCTTATGAGATTGAGTTACCTGATGACATGGATATCTCACCTATATTCAATATTTTAGACTTATATGAGTATCAAGAACCTGATGAAGATATGACAATACTAAATGATTATCCTAAGAAGTAGACAGAAGAAGTGGAGAAGATTTTGGAACAAAGAATTGGCAGAAGAACAAGAGGAAAGGAATACATGGAGTATCTAGTGAAGTAGAAGAACATACCGATTGAAGATAGTTTGTGGATTTCACAATCTGAGTTAGATTCAGCTCAGGTTGTACTTGTTGCATGATTTGAAGAATCATCTCAAAACAACCCCAGGTGTCTAATGTAGGAGCATCTCAGGTTCTTGGCAATCTTGTATCACCAAAAACAAGTTAGAGTTGTTAGTTATGCTTGGTAGCTACTTTTGGGCTCTCAGTGATGTTTTCCTATTTCCACCAACGGGGCTCAGTTTGTTCATTCACTGAGTTGGTTTGGTTGTTTCACCGAGTTAATTTCCTGGTGCTTGGTAATCTTTCTCACTGAGTGGTTTATTTTGGATTTATTTTGAGGCTGATTTGTGCATTGAATTTTGGTCATAGAGTTAATATTGGTATCGATCATTAGGAAGCATGTGGACCTTGATCTGGTCATTTCTTTCTCCAATGATGGATCTGAAGGCTGACTTGTTTCAGTAGTCTATTGTATAAATAGAGTAGTTGGTTGTAGTTTTAGAGATAAGTTTTTGAAGATAGAAGATAGATTATAAAAGTTGAATCCTTGCATGAATGAGGATTGTTGTAATTGGATCTTGATATTAGTTGGCCATAACCAGGAAGGCCTTACAACCTGACATGTATGAATCACTTGAAGATAATCTATGAAGTTTCTTGTATTCTCTCTCACTATTTGTATTATTTTCTTCTATGTGTTGATTCTGCAATGGGGTTGATGATTTGGGTGTACCTCTAGCCCCTCTTTGTCCTATCCTTGCATCAGATCTAGAGCTAGGTTATAACATGCTCCTAGGAAGACCATGGATTCACTCCATGTAGGCAATACCATCTAGTTATCATCTATGCCTTAAGTTTTCACACAATGGAGTTGAAATTACCATGTCTAGTGATAGATATACCTCTCTATATTGCACAAATATTAGAGGAGCTATTTATAACCAGGTACCATCTAGGCAATACCATCTAGTTATCATCTATTCCTTAAGTTTTCACACAATAGAGTTGAAATCACTGTCTAGTGATAGAGATACCTTTCTATATTGCAAAAATATTAGAGGAGCTATTTGTAATCAGGTACCCAACAATCAAGAAGCATCAAATATTTCCTCTTCTCAAAATATAGACCCCACAAGTCTTCAAAAATCAATAGAGGAACCCACATTAGAACTAAAGATCTAGGTACAAGAAAAGGGATGTGGAGAATATTCCTATGCAGACTTCTTCTATGTAGGAAATTTATCTATCTCACCCAGGTTATATGGAAAACCAAGGAAACATCTCAAGAGGAAGTAATAATTGACAATTGTCTATCCACCAATGGTTTTCGTAAGATGGAGTGACATACACAAATAATTAATTGAGGACAACCTATCTTCTAGGTTGTACATAGATGAAGAAGCCCCTGAGATCAAAATTCAAGTACCTGAATGTGGATGAGGGTACACCATTATCCAAAAATAGGGGTATAATGGATGTTTTGGCCTAGGGAGGAATGAACAAGGAATTGTGGAGCCAATCTCTCCTACCCAAAATCTAAGGCATCATGGTTTATGTTATAGACCACCTATAGATGACATTTTGAATATCTTGTTGCCTATTGATATTTATGCTTGTATTTACAATGAAGTGGAGAAATTTGAAGAATCCCATTTAGACCTAGACTCGAATGATTATGAGTGGGATACTTCACGAACAACAAATAACCTATCTCTTAACATTTCCATTGCCTGAATAATTTTATAAGAAAAACCCATAGATCAAAAGGCATGGATTTCACAAATTTGGAATATGTCTAAACCCTCATCCTTATCCTCATCTAAAACCTATGAAGCAATAACTAATTCATATATAAATACATTGATTGAACTTGCAATTTCCTCCTTCCAAACCAAGGATAACATAGCCATTTTTTACCCTAACCTCATCGATTGGGAACAAAAAAAATCCACCAACGGTAGATATTTTCAAGAATGATGAAGATATTGATGAAATATTTAGACTAAGACAAGGCATACTTATGGGAGACCACAAGGCATACTTCAACATTAAATTAGACAGAACAACTTTTGGGAGCTATATTAATCATCTAGTTAGAAAATTGAAAAGAAAAATGTAAGGCTCTATTATGATATTTAATCTTTCCTTATATTTATTTTAATTACGAGATTCAAATAGAATCCCTACATGTATTTTGTCCTCTACTCCAAGTGGGAGAACATGTCATTTCTTGTATTTCTTTTATTGAGGAAAATAGGTTATCCTTCTTAAAAGGATGTTGCCACTTTGCACACACCTATTATGAATGTTGGCTTTCGTAGATTGGTGAGTTACTTAGTAACTCCACTCCTCATCTCTATTTAAGAGATGCTCTCCTTTCTCATTTCTACTTCATGAATTATTGTAAATGAGCTTCTCTCTCTCTCTATAGGTTTTTCCTCATTCATAATATCACAAGGGTTTTTTCTTTTCTTTTCCCTTTCAAACTTCTTGTCTCCTTGTGTTGGATATTCAGGTGCTTTCTCCAAGTTTATGCATTTATCAAGGTAACAAATCTTCTCTTATATTCTTATTTAGTTCCTTACTCTTCTTATTTTTCCTTTCATGGTATCAGAGCTTGGTAACTAATCTTTGTTTTGAGTGAAATTTTTTTAAGGTTACCATTTTTTGGAACACACTTTGTTGGAGACTTGTTTTTTGAAGAGAGAGAAGCTTCTAGTCATTTTGTAGCTCATTTGTGTTATAGGATTTTGTATTAATTTTCTTTCTAACCATCTTTGGAGGGCTTTCTGCAATAGAGTTGTAGGTTTTTTAATTTTTTGTGCACTAACCCTCTTTGGAAGGATTTTCACCAAAGAGTTTTTTGCATTCTTGCATTTTTTTTAACAAAAAAAGAAACTCTTCACCTTAGTCAGAAAACTGCAACGTTGAATTTTTTCTTGTTTCATTTCATTTGCAAGTTTCTCACAGTTTATTTGCAGAGTTGATAATTTGATTTATTTATCCTCACTGGTTTTTTACACTAATCTATTTTGGTTTATAAAATCTAATTAGTTTTCTTTCATAACAATCTATACTTGCCTTGCATGTTTATCTTTATTTCTAACATTTTCAAATCTTCTCTATAATTATTTAAAAAAAAAATCTAACTTCTTTATGAAGATTTCTATCTATTTATGCTCACATTTAGAATAATCTATTTATATTTCTCTTTGTATTAATTTAACATTTGCATGGAAGTTAATTTCTAAGTTTCATCTCTGTTTACAAAATTTAATTAAATACTTAATCCTTTATTTTTAATTTGTATTAATTTTAAAAATATATAATTATTTTTTACTTTTTTCAAAAGCTTCACCTACCTTTCTTTGTTCTTCTCAGAATATATATTTCTTTAGCCTGTTTCGTATGCCTTATGTGGGATGCATAATCATTTTGTTCTATTTGAAATTCTTTGTCACTTCTTTTCATCCAATAGCTATCATTTTGTCCCCACCCCCCCCCCCGCCTTTTTTTTGGGGGCGCGGGGGGGGGGGGGGGGGGGGGGGGGGGGGGGAGGGGGGGTGTCCATTCATCATAGCCTTTTAGTAATGGCTCTGTGATTTTCACTATTGTTTCTTTCTCTTGTTCACTACCATATGAGTTTTCAGCAAGCCTTATTTCCTTAATTCTATTAACCCTTACATTATTATAAGTCCTCAAATAACATCAATAGGGAATCCAAAGATTAACAACTTGAAAGCATATTAAAGTCTTTGTAATCCAACATATAAGAAGTGGTAATGCGGTTGTAGATAAGGTTACCATATTTATTTCCTTTCACTATTAAATATTATTAATTCCTTATTGTTATTACTTGTCGGTAGGCTAATCAAGTACTATTGCAATGATTAACTCATGATTAAAACAATGTGTATGGACCAATTAGAAATTAGGATATTTATTATTTTGTTACATATTTCATGTTTTGTATAGTGAAATTGAAATTTTTTTAAGTTTGTAATATGTAAAACTTATTTATTGATAATTTGATTGGCTGAATGATTTGAGTCCTTATACATGAAATTCCAAGAATTCTATTGCTCTTCCATATTGCTTGATTTTAGGCAAGATTTGTGCATAAAAAAATGTGTTATAAAAAATATAGTTTATTAAGACAAACTTAAGTTTACTTAATATAAAAATTTATATTTTAAATAGTATATTTTTTAGAATGTAATTTTTGCCATTCAATTGAAAATTTTAAATAAAATAATATATATTTCTATTATATAATCTTCTAAGATAAATTATTATATATTATTATTATAATATATATTATAATATAAATTAAAATAATATTGATTGAACATCTGTGTGAATTTGTTATTAATGATTTAATGGATCAATTTATGAATGAAATATGTGACAAGGAGGAACTCTTGAGACAAAGAGAATTGTTGATCAAAGGTTGTCTGGAGGTTGAGGATGACCATGATTCAATTGATATTGGTAATCTCTTATTAGATCTTGAGGATAGAGAGCTTAAGGATCAGGAAACACTTGGGATTGCAGCTACTCTTCCTAGTTTGCAAGCCCCTAATTGTGCAAAATCTAATAAGAAAAGGGGAAGGAAATCAAAATAGGAATTAATATTATTGGATGGATGTGTTGTGGGCCAAGCTAAATTGACGACCATTTTTAATGCAGGAAAGGGGAAGTTCCTTCCCAAGTCACCATGAATGTCCTAACTTGGAATGTTAGGGGCTTAAATGCCCCTAACAAGTAGCAAATTTTAAAACGCTACATATCTCAAACTAAAAATGACATAATTATGTTACAGGAAACTAAATTGGATAGTAAAGAAATAATGAATTTAAAAAAAACATTGGGTTTCAGAGAGTTCTAGGGAGCTCCAGCAAGAGGAGCTTTTGGAGGTTTTGGATTCATTTGGGATCCTATAACAGTGTCTCTCATTGAATTAGAGGATCATGTAAACTAGAGCTGTGGAATTGTTAAGAGTATCTAGACATCGCTATGTTTTAGGATCTTCAATGTTTATGGCCCTACCCTCAATCTAGAGAAGGGAAAAGTATGGAAGGAAATTGAGAAGAAGTTGGAATATTGTTTAGGTGAGATTTCAATAATTGAAGGAGATTTTAATAAAATTACTAAAGCATCATAGAAATGGGGTGGCCTTCAATGACTCCCCCATGCTATTAATATCTTTAATAACTGGATTAATAGGAATGGCCTCTTCAAGGTTTACACTCCAAAGTATGCTTTTACTTGGAATAATAGGAGGAAGGGTTTCAGCTTTATTGCTGAGAAACTTGATAGATTTTTAATTAACAATAACCCGACAGACTTACCATTTACTGTATCTGCTGATGTTAAACCCATTTCTGGTTTAGATCACTACCGAGTAATACTAAACATAATCAAAGAGGGTAAATTAGATAACTACCCTTTCAAATTTGAACAAATGTGGCTTAAGAAAGAGGGTTTTTTTAATATGATTGAAAAATGGTGGAAGGAAATTGAGGTATTTGGATCTAAGTTATATTAGGTGGTAAATAAATTAAAAATTATTTTTTTTTAAAAAAAGTATGGAACATTGATCATTTTGAGAATATTTTCGCAAACAAATATTCTTTGGAGGAAAAATTGGCAAATATAAATGAGGAAGTAATGGTGAAAGGTATGGATGCTTCCCTTTATGAGGACAAAAAATGCTTGATGAAGACAAAAATCTAGGGAGACATGGTTGGAAGCTGGGGACAAAAATACCAAAATTTTCCACAATAGTACTAAACACAGGAGAATTATTAACATGATCACCTCCATTAAAATTATGAATGGGGAAGTAATTGATGAACCTGAAGGTATAGCCAAGGAGGTGATAAGGTATTTTAAGAACATTTTCAGTAGACAAGAAAAAATGAATATAGACGCCCAGGATAGAATTATTAGAAACATCCCCAAAATTATCTCTTTTGAACATAATAGATTTCTATTAGGAAAAATAACCAAGGAAGAATTGAAGCTAATCTTATTTAAAATGAACCTGAACAAATTTCTAGGACCTGACGGTTTCCTAGCATGTTTTTTTTCAGCAGTGCTAGGACTTCATAGGAGATGAGGTGTCTAAAGCACTGAAAGGGGTAAGAAATTTAGGAAATCTTTTGAGAGAAGTTAACAATACCTTTATTTCCCTCATCCTAAAAAAGGAGAAAGTTGAGTCCTTTGATGATTTCAGACCTATAGCACTGTGCAATACCTTATATAAACTATTCACTAAAATAATAGCCGGTAGGCTGCAAAAATTCCTCCCAAACCTAATTAGTGAGGAGCAAACAGGTTTTATCCAAGGAAAATCAATATATGATGGGGTTATCATACCACAAGAAGCTATTCACTCTGTCCAAAATAATCATGACCCAAGTATGTTAATAAAGTTAGATATTAAAAAATCCTATGATAGAGTTGACTAGAGTTTTCTGAAAAAGTGTTTGATTGCCTTTGGGTTTGTAAAATAGTGGGTGAATATGATATATCAATGCTTCTCTACCCCAAACTTTTCTATTCTAGTCAATGGCTCTCCAAAAGGATTCTTTGGGATTAATAGAGGCCTGAGGCAAGGTGATCCAATTTCACCCTTTCTATTTATAATTATGGTAGAAGCTTTGGGGTGAGCCATCAATATGGCTAGGCTAGAGGATAGGATTAATAGAATAAAGATTACTAGTGGGATAGAACCAATGATGCATCAAAAATTTGTAGATGATAATATGATTTATGGCCATACCTCTAAGGAGGAAGCAATAGCATACAAACATATTCTTGGATTGTATGCTCTAGCTTCTGGACAAGAAATCAATCCTGAAAAGACATAATTTTTTTTCTTTAATACTCCTACAACTGAAATGGAGATTCATAAAATCCTCAACTTCAAATCAGGGAATCTCCCCTACAAATATTTAGGACTTCCCTTGGAAAATGGAATTAGAAAGATGAAATTATGGAAAAATATCATGGATAAAATCAATCACAAGTTGGCTTCATGGAATGGAAGATGGATTTCTTCAATATGTAGAGCGACAAAGGTTCAGTCTGTTATGTTTGCACAACCCATTTTTCAAATGGCTTGCATTGATCTTCCAAGAAAAAATAGGGATGAAATTAACAAAATTCTAAGGAATTTCTTCTGGAAAGGTACATGGGAGAAGAAAAAATTCTCACTTCTTGCTTGGGATAAGGTGTGTCGACCAAAAGTGGAAGGGGGTGCTAGAATAAAAGATATAAAACTACATAGTAAAGCCCTAGGTGCAAAACTTGTTTGGAGAATGTAAAAAAACCCACATATGAAGTGGGTTAAGATACTTACAGTGAAATATCTCTCCAATAAGGATCCCATCAATATTTTCATAGAATTTTCTCCCCCTAAAGGCTCTAGAATATGGAATTTTATGTTGGACTACAGATACATCATCCAAGATAAACTTACTTGGAATCTTGGGAAAGGGGAGGAGGCCCCTTTTTGGCAAGATTCTTGGGGTGGTTATAGTGAGTTGGATGGTAATAAGAACCTTGTTAATGCCTATAGGTTTCTAACGGTTAAATTAGGCAATAAATTCATTGACTATGCTACCTTCACTGATGAGGGAATGAGACGGCAATGGAAGAACTGGGTAGATCTTGGTCTTCTCCCAACAGATGTTTTTGCTTCAAATAGATGTTTGGAAGACAAGAAAACAACTTTAAACCTTAAAAAGGATATGCTAGTTTGGGATGGTAGTAAGAGAGGAGATTATTTAGTCAAGGAAAGCTATAACTTGTTGAGATCATGACTTATCAATAACTCTAAATCCCCTCCGATAAATTTATGTTGGCATAAAAATTATCTCCCTAAGGATGGTTTCTTCTCCTGACTTGTATGGCATAAGAAGATTTTGACAGTTGAGAAATTTGAGAAGATGGGCTATCATGGCCCAAAAGGATGCTCTTTATGCGAGAAGGATGAGGATACTATTGATCATCTACTTCTTAGATGTCCATACTCTACTCAGTGCTAGACATGGTTATGCTCACAACTTGGGTGGGTATCAGTGCTTCCAAACAATATAAATGATTTACTAAACTCTTGGCCCTTCCTTAGACAAGGATGCATTTATGGCTCACTATGGATTGTTGCCCCTTCAATAATTTTATGGGAAATATGGAAAGAATGAAATAGGAGGATTTTTCAGGAAAAGAAATTAGATATAAGCCAACTTATTAATAAAATTGAAGCCTCTATTATAGAATTAACAAATAATTGTAAAATGAACAAGGTTAAAAAGGAATTGACAATGTCACACTCGGATGAGAAGATGAGAGGGAAGTGACATGGTCTTGTTATCCCTCCTTTTATTGGGAATGGAGGTTCAATAATAAAAAAGAAGAGAGAAAATTGTAAATGAACACCACCAAAAGAAGGCTGGCTAAAATTAAACTTTGATGGTGCTTCTAGAGGTAACCCAGGCTTGGCTCACATAGGGTGTACCATTCACAATAAGGTGTTGGAGATTTTCCAGCAAGCTAGTGTTGACTGTATGTTTATCATTGATAACAACATATGGTAAGAAGCATGCATGGAAGCCTTATGGAGAGATCCTTGAGCATATGGTTCTTAGATATGTTATCAACATGATATCATAGTCACAGAGGTTGATTCTGAGTGAAGACAGTTATACAATTGTTTGTTTCAGTAGTGTTCCTAATAGGTTCCATAAAGATTTTTGTATGTGATTTATAGTATAGTTATGATGAAGCCTTGCATGTTTATATTTATGTTGTAGACATGTTAGTGAATCTATGTTCATGGACGTAGAGTCAGTTGTACAGTACAGGTTGAGTTATGATGTTTCCAGTTGCCAGTTACAGTTTCTTGAGTTTCTCTGATGGAGCCAACATTGTTTTTATTATTGTAGTAGTTGCACCTATCATTATGATATGTGTGTTTGGTTTTGTGTTTGGATACTTAAGTTAAGAATGTTTGGTTAAGAGCGCATAACATATCTCATCATGAGAAGAAAGATTTAGTTAATTTGGTGTAGCCAACTGTGTGAAGTGATGTGTCTACTCATATTGAGTTGCACTGTCCTACTTGCATTGCATGCTTAGTATAGTCATTGGAGATGTTGGAGAGTTATATTGTTTCTCTAATATGATTTCAAAGAAGTTCTAATAGGATGAATTGATTATATCACTTGGAGGAAGATACTTATAGTCGGTCAATTGTGATTGCTAAGTATGGAAAACAGTTGAAAGAAAAAAGAAGAGTAGAAGGTGTGAACTATTGATCCATCAGTAGAAGGTCTATGTGACAAAGAAGAGAGTGTATGCTATTTATTGGAACTGATCAAGACATAAGGTCTAACTCACAGCTCACCAAAATCTAGATATAGTGTACATCTGTTGTGTAGAAGGTTGCAACCTTCACCATTTGAGCAGTGAGCTCTTGGACAGTGAGTCCTCACTCCTAACAGGGTTATTTGTAAAAGACTCCTAACAGGGTCTGACCTTTGACTAGGTCACTGTACTCAATGCATTGTAAAGATCAACTCTTAACAGGGTTGTAAGGTCTTCTAATAGGGATCATTATACACTAGTACATTTTATAGTGGGTGTTAATTCCCACTGGGGTTTTTACCTATTTGGATTTCCCCGTAACCAAAATTGTGGTGTTGTGTTTAAGTGTTATCTCATTGTGTATGTGCTTAATGTTCTTCTATACTTAATTGGATAAAGAATTGAATCGTGTAGATAACTGATTCATCCTCCCTCTTAGTTATCTCTTGGGACTCTTCCTAAAAATTGGTATTAGTGCCAAGTGCCTCAGAGAGAAGTTTAACAGCTTGAGTTTGATCAGATGGCATTCTTTAGAAAAGAAAGTCCTAAGTTTGATGGAGAGAATTATCTAGACTAGAAGAATAAAATGATGACACATTTACAGTGCATTACCTTTGAGATTTTTGAAGTAGCTACTAAAGAAGTTCAGATTCCTTCTTTATCAGACCTATCAAAGGAAGATGCAACTCTTAAGAAAAATGAGATGTTCACTCAAAATGCTATTTCCAAAGAAGCCCTTATCAACGCCCTATCTGACAGTGAGTTTTCAGAGATCACGAAAGTAGATAAAGCCTACAAGATATAGAAGTATCTAGAAGACATGTTTGAAGGAGATATTCAAGCCAAGAATGTGCGTAGAAAGACATGGAAGAAAAGATACAATACATTGGAGATGCTACCTAAAGAAAACATTAGAGCTTACAATCAAAGGATTAATGAAGTAGTTGCAGGAATCAAAAAAATGGTGGAGAGATTTTGGAAGAAGACATAATGGATAAGTTGATGACTACCTTGACACCAGAATATGACATCAAGATAAACATCCTTGGATGAAACTATGTAGTCCACAAAAGACTTCAAAAGAGAGACCTTAAGTAGCAAGATTTCAGCATTTGAGATATCAAGATTGAAGACAAAGCCTAATAGTGAAACACCATTCAAAGCCTTAGTCCATGGAAAGAAATCTTTGAATACTTCTGGTAATTTTGATGATGAAGATGATGATAAAGAATTAGATGATTTTATTGCTATGATTACTAAGAAATAAAGAAAAGGAAAAGGAAAATATGAAGGTTAGATACCATTCAAATGTTTCTCATGTAACAAGATTGGTCATTTTGCATCTAAGTGTCCTACAAGAGTTAAGAAATATAAAAATTACAAGCCTAAGTATAAAGAATTTTACTATGCTAAAGATGGAGTATCTAATGAAGATTTAGTAGAAGATGAAATAGGATTCATTGTTATTAAAGAGATGGAAAGAATGTTTGATGAAATGGATAAGGAAGATGAGAGGAATGCACAAGAGCTAGCCTTGATTTCACAAGCAGACATCAGGACAGACTGGATTATTAACAGTGGTTGTTCACATCACATGACATGAGACAAAGATAGATTTATTCATTTGGATAAGTACAAAGATGACATGGTTAGATTTGGAGACAACACTCCTAAACCTATCCTAGGTAGAGGAGCTATCACTTTGGATGGAAAGAATAACACTAATGATGTTTTATATGTTGATGGTTTGTAGCATAACTTACTCAGTGTTGGACAGTTGCTTGATAAATGATATCAATTGGAAATAAAAAGCAATAAGTGAATCATTAATAACAAAGAAGGTGAAATAATTGTATCAAGATCAAAGACTAAAGGTAATGTTTTTCAACTTAATTTAGAACCAATTTGTTTTGTTGCTAAATTAGATGACAGTTGGTTATGGCACAAAAGACTATGTCAGATCAATTTTGACAATATAGTAAAGATAAGCAATGTAAAGGCAATAAGAGACCTCCCTAGTATTGCAAAGCTAGTTGATACAATATGAAGGGAATGTGTGATGGGAAAGCATGTGATGAATTCATTCAGAAGAAAGCATAATTTGACAGAGAACAAATTGGATCTAGTGCATACAAACCTATGTGGACCAACTCAAACAACATCATACTATGGTGAAAGGTACTTTATTTTGTTTGTTGATGATTATTCTAGAATGATGTGGGTTGAATTCTTAAGAGATAAATATGAAGCATTTGAGAAGTTCAAAATATTCAAAGCTAAGGTTGAAAATGAGTGTGGATTAAAGATAAAATGTATGAGATCAGATAGAGGAGGAGAATTCACCTTTGACAAATTTTATTAGTATTGTGAAGAACATGGGATAAAGAGACAACTTAGTACACCTAGAAACCCTTAGTAGAATGGAATTGCAGAAAGGAGAAATAGGATCATAATTGACACAATGCACACCATCATGATAGAAGGAAAAGTTTCACACACCTATTGGAGAGATGCGGTCAATACAATAGTCTATAATATCAATAAAATTCAATTGAGGCTAGGTGCATACAGGACACCTTATGATCTATGGTTTGGTAATGTACATACTATGAAATACTTCAGAATCTTTGGAAGCAAGTGCTACATCAAGAGAGATGAAGCTATTGGCAAGTTTGATGAAAGAAGCAATGAAGGTATTTTTCTTGGTTACTCTACTAAAAGAAAAGCTTATAGATGTTTTAACTTAAGATTAAAGAAGATCATTGAAAGTGCTCATGTAAATATTGATGAAAAGTTTATGATTCAAGAGAGATATCATGATTATGTACCTATGAATGAAGAAGAACCTATACCTACCAGTAGTGAAGCAGTTTTTGAAGAAATGTTTGACAGCATTGATGTATTATTCAATGACCCTGAAACAAGTGAAGAAGAAACACAAAAGATAGATGAGAGAGTCACACCTAATGTTCCAAAATTCACATCTAGATACCATTCAAAAGAAGACATCATTTGAGATTAGAACAAAAAAGTCATGACAAGATAAAAAGTAAAGAGTTCAATAGGTGATGAAGCAGTATGTTTACTTTCACAAATTGAACCCTTAATTGTTGAAGATGCATGTAATGATTCAGATTGGCATGAAGCAATAAAAGAAGAGCTAGATTAGATAATTAAGAATGATACATGGGAACTGGTCCCTATACCTAGTGATAAGAATGTGATTGGAACCAAGTGGATATTCAGAAACAAGATGAATGAATATGGTCAGTGGTAAGAAACAAAGAAAGACTAGTGTGTAAAGGATATGCACAAAGAGAAGGAATTGATTATTCTGATACATTTGCCCCTATAAGCAGATTGGAAACAATAAAGTTATTTCTAGCCTATGCTACATTCAAAAACTTCAAAGTATATTAGATGGATGTCAAGTCAGCATTCCTGTATGGAGATTTGAAGGAATAAGTCTACATAGAGCAACCTGAATGATTTACTTTTTCAAATCCTTCGTTTAGGTGTTGCATTGTCACTAAAGAATGCCCTCTATGGACTTAAGCAAGCCCCTAGAGCATGGTATGAAATACTATATGGTTACTTGAATAAGATCAAATTCAAGAAAGGAGCAACAGATTGTAAATTATTTATAAGAGAGACACCTGATGGATTATTGTTAGTTGCTATTTTTATTGATGCCATTATTTTTGGTGGTAATGTGAAGCTTAGTGTAGAATTTTCTAAAGAGATGCAGAAAAAATTTGAGATGAGCATGATTGGACCTATCAAGTACTTTTTAGGATTGACTGTGCAGCAGACAGACAAAGGTATTTTCATTAATCAATCTAAGTATGTGAAATAGATATTGAATAAGTTCAAGATGGATGATTGCAATCCAGTAAGTACCCCTATGATAACAGGAAGAGATATTTCAAAAGAAGATGATTCTACAATAGTAGACATAACTCTATACAAGTCTATGATTGGTAAACTCATATATCTTACTCAATCTAGACCAGATATTTCTAATGCAGTTCGTATAGTTGGAAGATTTATAGTAGAACCTAAACAAAGTCATCTTATGGTAGTAAAGAGGATATTCAGATATTTTAAAGGAACTATAGACTATGGTTTATGGTATCCTAACTTGGAGAATGTAGAACTTCATGTATATATAGATGCAGATTGGGCAAGTTGCATGGATGATAGAAAGAGCACATCAGGAGGAGAAGTATTTCTTGGAGATAGACTTGTTACTTGGACAAGCAAGAAGTAGAATTGTATTTCTTAGTCCATAGCAGAAGCAGAGTATGTGACAACAAAATTAAATTGTTCTACAATTGTTTGGATGAAGCATATGATAAAATATTTTGGAATTTAGATTGATTATCCTATTTTTATTCATTGTGACAACACTATCACTATCAATATGTCAAAGAACCCTGTGATGCATGCAAAGACAAAACACATTGAGATAAAATATCACTTCCTAAGAGAGAAAGTTGCAGAGAAAGAAGTGAAATTGGACTATATGAGTACTAAATATCAGTTAGCAAACATATTCACAATGCCCTTTCTGAAGGATACTTTTGAGTATCTCAGGGAGAAGATGGGAGTAATTCCCTTACCTAAATTTGATTAGAGTTTGTAGGAGTGCATCAATCCTCAGTGATTGATGAATGGTTGACTACTCTACTTCAGGAGTAGTACCTATGCTTATTTGTTTTGGTGCCCTTTGCCATTGATGTCAAAGGGGGAGTAATATATAGTCATGAAAAACAAGAAAACAAGTAGAAAGGGAGAGTATACAGAAAAAAAGAAAACAAGTAGGAGGAGCATGAAGTAAGGGGGAGCATACAGTAAGAAGATATAGTAGTTGGAAGATTCATCCTTGGGGGAGTTTTGTTGAGGAAATGGAGAATGTTATAAAATAATTGTACATTTGGATTGGTGGTGTTTTTCATTCCATATGTTGCCATCAATGTCAAAGGGGGATATTGTTGGAGATTTGCCAGCAAGCTAGTGTTCACTGTATGTTTGTCATTGATGACAACATATGGTAAGAAGCATGTGTGGAAGCCTTATAGAGATATCCTTGAGCATATGGCTCTTAGATATGTTATCAACATGATATCATAGTCGCAGAGGTTGATTATGAGTGAAGACAATTTTACAGTTGTTTGTTTCAGTAGTGTTCCTAACAGGTCCCAGGAAGAGTTTTGTATGTGATTTATAGTACGGTTATGATGGAGCCTTTCATGTTTATATTTATGTTTTAGACATTTTAGTGAAGCTATATTAATGGACATAGATTTAGTTGTGTAGTACAAGTTGAGTTATGATGTTTCCAGTTGCCAGTTACAGTTTCTTGAGTTTATCTAATGGAGCTGACATTGTTTATATTGTTGTAGTAGTTGCGCCTATCATTATGATATGCATATTTGGTTTTTTGTTTAGATAAGAGTTAAGAATGATTTTTTAAGAGTACATAATGTATCTCAAGATGAGAAGAAAGATTCAGTTAATTTTGTGGAGCCAACTATGTGAAGCGACATGTCTACTCATATTGAGTTGCGTGGTCCTATTTGTGTTGTGTGCTTAGTATAGTTGTTGGAGATGTTGTTGGAGAGTTATATTATTTCTCTAATATTATTTAAAGGAAGTTATAATAGGTTGAATTGATTATATCACTTGGAGGAAGATACTTATAGTCGATCAGTTGTGATCGCTAAGTATGGAAAATAGTTGAAAGAAAAAAAGCAGAGAAGAAGGTGCGAAGTATTGAGCCATCAGTAGAAGGTCTATGTGACAAAGAAGAGAGTTTATGCTATTCATTGGAACTAATCAAGATAATAGGTCTAACTCGCAATTCACCAAAATCCAAATATAGTGTATATCTATTGTGCAAAAGGTTGCAGCCTTCACCATTTGAGCAGTGAGCTCTTGGACAGTGAGTCCTCACCCCTAACAGGGTTATTTGCAAAAGACTCCTAATAGGGTCTGACTTTTGACCAAGTCACTATACTTAATGCATTATAAAGATCAACTCTTAATAGGGTTGTAAGATCTTCTAATAGGGATCATTATACACTAGGGTAGTTTATAGTGGATGTTAATTCCCACCGAGGTTTTTACTTATTTGGGTTTCCCCGTAACCAAAATTGTGGTGTTCTGTTTAAGTGTTATCTCATTGTGTATGTGCTTAATGTTATTCTATACTTAATTGGATAAAGAATTGAATCTTGTAGATTTTGATTCACCCCCCTCCATCCCTAGTTATCTCTTGGGATTATTCCTAACATAAGGAACGTAAGGAGGTGGAAAAATTAGCTAAATATATAGGAAAGGAGACTAATAATGGGGCATAATTACCTGCTCTGGTAGAAGGACTATTACTATGTAGACATTTAGGATGCAAGAAATTATAAATTGAAGGTGAATCAACTATTATCATCAATGCCTTAAGGAAAGGCTCTCTCCTTAACTAGAGATTCGATGCTATGTTGGCCAGAGCTATTGCTCTTTTCTAGGACTTTGATTAAATAACAATTAACCATATTTATAGAGAAGGGAATAAAAGAGTGGATGAACTAGATAATCAAGGAATCAAAGATTTTATCATAAATTAGTCATGTTCCATCAGAATTTATAATGAATCATTTCATTAATCAAGCAAAAGAATGTGTAAACTACCTTAATCAAATTCATTTTCCTTAATTAAGAATGCAAAGTAATCATTTCATCTAATTATAATCAGAGTCTAAAACATAGGATAGACATTCCATTTGTCTTCTTTAGAAAATTTAAAATGATATAGTATATAGGAGTTAAAAATAAAGATTGAAAAAAAAAAAAAACAAAGCTAGAACTTATTTTGTTAAGCTCAGGTAGTCTCTTCGTGAGGCCCACCTTCTTCCCCAGTCTGTGTTGTTTTAAGATATCAGTCCATGAAGGAGAGAACTTGTGTAATTTTTTCATCCCTCAGGATGGTCACTTGATCATTCCTCAGTGCCCATATGAGGTGGTCATCCTTTAGTTTCTTGATTTGTTGGGAGATATCATGGACATCATGGGTGGATGTTGCAAGTTTCCCATTAAGAGCCATTATTTTAGTGATACTCCCACCCTGATAGTTTGTAGGTCTGATAATGTTGTCTATACCTAGCTGATGCCTTTCTTCATACCCTCAACATTGATTAGCTTGTCACCAGTGCCATGTTAAGAACCACATCCCATCTTGGTAAAATACTTCTCCATATGCGTAATGCATGCTTGAAGGGTTTCAACCATGTGATCTAGTTGATCGTGGACTTCTTTTATGGTGTCCCTCTTGAACGAAAGTGAATAATTCCACCTCTAAAGGGGTGCATCTGTTGTCTCCATCATATTTAAGGTGATGGCATCCTCTATCTTAATCTTCATCAACTCCTCTATCAAAGACTAGAGACTCTCTATTATTTCTTCTCTTTCCTGAGATGCAGAATATCACTCCTCACAACATCTTTAAGATGCACATAGACCTTATAATATGCCCCAAGGCATTTGGTTAGAGGGAGTCCCATGGTCTTTAGATCTTGTATCCAATCCCTGCCTATTTGTCCCAGATGGCGATCCTCATGTAACTGTGTTACTACCTCTTGACTTGTATAAGATAAAGGATCAAATGTCTCATTGGATGGTTGTCCAGGCTATGAGGAAAAAGGGGTTAAGGATTTTCTGAGATATTATGTAAGATGAGCTATAGTGGACTTGAGCTTAGCCTTGTCCCCCTTCAGGTTGTCCAATCTCTCCTTTACCTCTTGATGTGTAAACTCCCACATATCTATTGAACTATCATGGTGAGAGAGACCTATATCTATCTCACTCACCTCATAATCAGCAAGTGAATTAGGAGAGGCATCTTCCTACGTTCTTTCTTGGGCAATCTCCAATTGGACATGCCCTGTCCCTAGATCCTTCCCCAGTGAAGACAATATATGGGCTTTCTTTTTTCCTTTTGTCACTACAGGTTCCCTCATGATCTGAGTGATCAAGTCACTTGGAGGCATCCTATCCTCTTCTCTTTTCCTCTTTTTTCGATTATTTTCTCTATCCATGATGGGGTGGATAGAACTCCCAAAGTGTTGGCCAGACTCTCTATATCAAAAAACCTCATCACTATGGGAGGAGTCTGCATGGTTGATGATGGGGAAGAGAATCAAGGTACCTATAGCTCCCCTCTTAATTTCATGGTGAATGCATAACTTACTCTTTAGAAACTCCCATTACTATTATGTATTTGCAAATATGCATAGTAATCATAAACTTGTATATCCTCCTCATACTCTTCTAAACTTGGGAGGCCGGGCTAGCTATGAACATAGGCTTAGGCACAAATGATATAGGAGGACATATCTAAGGAAGATTTTCATTTAGCAATATTGAGTATTTCAATTAACCTGTCACTCAGGAGCTAAGCCCAATCAATATGTCTTCTCTCAGAATTGATGGTCTGCACGATGTAAAACCACCACTCCTCAAATTTAGGGCACTCTCATTTCCCCGTAGACGGTGCAACAACACTAAGATATCCATGATCTCTCTAAACAAATTGGTCCCATATAATTTCTTCAAGAGTTTGGATATAGGGGCCCTCTTGGTTCTAAACTAATCGACTGATATATCGCCTCTCCATCTAGATTTCTTCTCATTAAAATATGAGGCAGACATTGCAAAATCCCAGTCAGTATACTTTTCTTAGGTTGGAAGGCAAAAATTGTGCATTGACTATCTATCTAAGGTTACAACAACCTTATTATTTGAGTTCCTTATCTATTGACTTATGGGGTCGAATTGAGATATGCACTCCATTATCAGTTTGGGGGTTTCGATGGAAACTGGAAACCTTGATGTTTGGATCAACCCATCTCAACCAACTTCTGCGTAATGGGATGTAAGGGTGGGATATGAATCCATTGGTACAAATCTTCCAAATCATAAAAACTCTGCTGGTACCACCGATATCTTTCCAATCACTGCTTGCATCACTCAGATGATCATAGCAGTGATAGTTCAGGGCCATTTTAATATAGGTGAAGCTTTACAATTCTACAGTCTCTTTCCGTAGTTGAACAACTCTGAAACTTAGTTGGAGGCTTTCCCTCACCTTTATCAGCTATGTCACCTTTGGGTGGCAGGATGGATTGATTGGAGCGATAGGATGGATTGCCCTCCTGAGGGGTGGACCCTTCTACCTCGAGGGGCAAGATATGGGGTAAGGACAGAGGATTTCAGCCAAGATAGGAAGACCTTTTTAAATTTCATCATAAATTCTATCACTAGACTATTTTTCATAAGTTTTATGTAACTTATTACTGAGAATTCCATTTTGTTTTTGATAGTTAGAGTTATACCTAGAACCATAACCAAAGAGGCATATCTGAACTATAATTTTGATCTATTTTGTTAATTAAAGTTTTATAGTAACTGCATTAGAGATACCATCAGCAGGAAAGGAAAGTAAGAATAACCCTTAGTAGAAGTATGTGGTATTAATCTAGACTCAGATACTGTAGGAATCAATGGAAGAACTATAATACTTAAAAGCCCACATTTCATTTAACGAGGAATATCATAATTTAGTAATCCTCTACTTAGATATATTATTATGAGTTTCTGGTTCAAGAAAATAGGAATAGAACTGATAATATTTCATTATGATATGCATAAGTAAATTATATGGGAAATGCATGTAACTATTGTATGATGGAATATTTTGGAGTTTTATTTTAACTAAAATTGAAGATATTATAGATCACTAATGAACTAGGTAGATATAGTTATCTACTATAAGTGATGTCTGTGTAGGTTCAGGATAAAAGGTTATTTAGAAAGAGAACAGACAAGGAATGAAATGTAAGACTTCCCAAAATGAAGCAACAGTGTGAAAGAGGGTTCAAAATTCCAAAAGAATTCTATGTAATAGTTAAGGTTAGCAAGGATGTGGATTACCTCTTGTGAGGGGTCAAATTGTAAAAGCAGGAATGCCTCCTTCTATTCTATTTTGTAATTTATCATATAAGACATATTTTGGACCTTGGTCCCGGGCTAGACTGGAGGTTTTCTTCTCCGTTCTTTCCTACCAGTGCCCGCAGTGAACGGCGACAATGTATCTTTACAAATTTTTAAATACAAAAAACCATGGTTTAGGCCTTTTACTGATCATATATATATATATATATATATATATATATATATATATATATATATATATATATATATATATATATATATATATATATATATATATATATATATATATATATATATATATATATATATATATATATATATAATATTATATTTATAATTATTATACATTCTAAAATGTATTATATTATAATTATAATTTATATATAATATAATAGTACTATATTATATATACAACAATATTAATCATATGTAATATAAAATATATATCAATAAAATAAAATTAGCACTATTGCTATATTTACAAATAAAATCAAGATTAAGGTTTAAATTAATTATAATTTACAATCAATAATTGTCTATATAATTATAATTTAAAAATTATTTATTACTACAAGTATCATTATATAAAAATTATAATTTTATAATTAATTAAAATGTCTTATATAGTATAATAAATTTATTAAAATTAAAATTAAATTTTTATTAAAAATTAAACTTAAAATTAATTACAAGACTAAAAGTGAATACTAGCCACTATGTGACACTTGTTACGTTTAGTTTTAAAAGGACTGACTTTATAATCTTTATTATAATTATTAAAAAATTTACTTAGTCTACATGGCTTTCCTTCTTTTCTAAAACTTTTGTTGAATTCTTTTTATTCTCTCCTCATTCAATTATGAGTCTTTCTCTTTGTTCTTAATATTCGTGAAACTTTTAATATTCTAATATTCGTAAGAGTAAAGTTTTCAAGTTTTCAAGTTCATTTAATAGTTCATGTTTTTTTTTAATATTAGAACTTTAATAGTTTCTTCTTAATCAATTATTTTTCTAAAATTTTAAAGATTTAAATCAAAACAATTTTTTTCCAAAATTTTTCTATATTTAAAATATTAAAATTTGTTTAGGTTCAAGAGAATTTAAAAAAAAAAACCTAAAATAATTTTATGTAGGATTCTAATATTTTTATATATAAAAGTTATTTTAAAATTAATCTTTTTAAGAAAAAATGTTAATTTAAATTTTTATAATTTAAATTTAATTTATTTTAAGAAATTGAAATCTTTTAATCAATAATATATTTGATTATTTTAACATTATAATTTTATCTCATTTAAGTAAGGAAGAGGATTTTTTTCTAACTTATTTTCACAATTATGTCTATCTTGATTCCTAAAATTAAATTAAACAATACTAACTATCATGTTCGGAAAACTCATATTTCATTCATTTTTTGGGTTAAACATATGTTAGATGTTGCCACTAATGCTACTTCTGTTACAACCACCAATTCTCCTCAAGTTGAGATAGATGCTTGGAATGCTAAAAATGAGGAAGCACTTGGGCTTATAGGAATTTCTTTGAGACCCTAATTATAAGTTTTGATTGCTAATTGCACTACAACACATGCAACATGGGACATTTGGAAAAAAACCTATGATAGTCCAAATGAATCCATAAATATTCAACTCCAAGATCAATTGGAGGATCTCAGGTATACTGATTTCAAAACTATGGATGAGTTTTTGTTAAATTTTGATTCCATTAAAAGTCAGTTAAACGGTTTAAGAGTTACTATTGATGTTATTCGTTTAATTCATACTAATTTAAAGAAATGTCTTCCTAGGAGGCAATTTCAATAGTTTATCACTAATATTCATTCTCAACTTGCTATTCCTAGTTTAGCTACTCAATTAACTTATAGCGTTTTTCAAAATTTATTGTGTCAAGAGGAAACAAAGTTGATTCAATTTGGTACTCTTAAATCTAATGAACATGCCTTTGTGTCTAAAAATCATAACTTTAGATATAATAATATTAATAATAATAATAATAATCACACTAATAATTAACAATCACAATAATAATCATCAAAAGAATGGTCATAATAAAAAAACCCCATTGCACCTATTGTGGGAAAGATGGTCAGTTGAATTATAATTATTTTAAAAAGCAAAATGATAAGAAGCCTACGAATCAAAATAATCAAAAGTCTCATTACAAGAAGAATAATGGTAATCAATCCTGTCATACTTTTATAGTTAGTTATAGTGTTTCTAACCCTTTAGAGTGGATTATTGATAGTGGTGCATCTCAACATGTTACATCTCATAGAGAAGTTTTTGATTCATTGCAACTTGATACTTCAAATATTCTTATTCAATTAGCTAATAATCATAGTTACAAAGTCGAAGGTTTTGGTGATGTTTCCATTCCTAATGGTAAATTGCATGATGTTCTTTATGTTCCTGAATTGAAAACTAATCTTCTTTTAGTTTCTAAATTATGTCAAGATTATAAGGTTTAATTTCATAAGGATATGTGCTATGTTATTGATGTTAAATCTAACCAAGTTGTTTCTAATGCTAAATTGGGTCATGATAACTTATTTAAATTTTATGAGTTTTCCACTTCAAGGTACTCATTGCATGCAAATGTTAACTTTAATATATGGCATGAAAGGCTTGGCCATTTGAATTTTGATTATATCTCTTTGATGCAAAAAACAAATATGGTTGATGGATTTCCTACTCTTGTTTCTTCCAAAATTATATGCAATGGTTGCATGAGTGGTAAGATGCATAGGGAACCCTTTCCACATGGTCAATCTTGGAGGGAAAATCATAAGTTGCACCTCATACATAGTGACCTATTGGGACCCATGGAGAATAAATCCATCCAAGGATCAAGGTATGCACTTACTTTTGTTGATGATTTTTCAAGAACTTGGATCTATTTTTTGCATAGTAAAGATCAAGTTCTTGATATATTTACTGAATTTCATATGTTTGTTGAAAGACAATCTAGTTTTAAGCTTAAAATTCTTAGAACTGACAATGGGAAAGAATATGTTAAGAATTATTTTCATTCATGCTTGGCAAGATCCATCCATTATCCTCCAATTGTCATAGTTCTATCATCATAGCCATTGAGTATTTCACAAAGTGGGTCAAAGCAATTCCAATGACCTTTACTACTGGAAAATAGATT